>OY979674.1:7307198-8557198 GCA_963855955.1 Luperina nickerlii
AGGTTATTATCGTACCACGACAAGGCAAAGGCCTCTTCCACAGATATAGATAGACCTAGATAACGCAAGTATCACGATCTGTATGAAAACCAAGCGTGCCATTTTTGACTAACTACTATGACGTCACAAGTACTATTTAGTGATGGTAACATCAAATCGATTCAAAGACGTCGCCGCGCGCGGCACCCGTCTCGTCCCACCCCGGGGCTTAGCGCCAGCGCTCACGCTCACCCAGCCAGCAGTACAGGCAGGAACGTACTAATGGGATAGAAAGTACCCTATGTGTTAATCCAGGTTATAAACTATCTGTGTGCCAAATTTCATCGAAATCCCAATGCCCAAAATAAACTTAAATTGTAGGTACATTATTATGTCATTATTATTTAATATTTGTATGACCTACAAGTACTTGTTCCGGGTCTGGCTGTTTTTGTATGTGAGTTTAAAATGTTTGTAAACGCACCCACAATACAGGAGAAATTCCTAGTATGGGGCAACGTTGTATTCATAAAAAAATATAAATATATAAAATATGAAGTGAAAAATTTGCATTCGTAATTGTCCCGATTTGAACCCACAAACAACCTCGTGCATGTGAGGCAAGGCCTCTGGGCTATCACGACATTTTTGATAGAATAGACTAAACAAAAAAAAAATAAATGAGCATGGATGAAGTTGACGCAAATGAAAAGTAAACAAGAAAAAAAAACCGGTCATGTGCGAGTCAGACTCGCGCACCGAGGGTTCCGTACTTTATGTAAATAGTTTATCACGGGTTTTTTTTAATTGTACCTACAAATTTACGGTTTTTGAATTTTTCCTTTACTTGCGCTATATGATCTTGCTTTTTGCCAATTTTCATGATTCTAGTTCAACGGGAAGTACCCTATAAATTTTGATTCCCTTGAGAGTGTCGAAATCCGGAGGATGTCTACGCCTGAACGCAGCCCTTCATGTTAACGAACGCGTCTAATGTCAACGGCGCTCGCGACAGGCTTCACGCGGACGAACCGGACTAACTTCACTTCACTTCACGAGATTTAGCGCGCACCGCCATACATGTCGCGACACATAATAATTGTAAGAGATACCTCTACGCGTTCCCGAGATAATATAAGGGTTCCGTTTTTTCCTTTTGAGGTACGGACCCCTAAAAATATAAATTAACTAAAACTTACTTAAGTAACTGTCATATCAAATTAGATAAAAGCTTGCGATTTCAAAGCAAATATAATTTTGGATACAAGCCAGATAGGCTGATGAACTCAGAAAAGTAACTAGGGTCAATGTCCATTAAACGACTAGAAAAGTCTGTGCACGACCTTGTAACTGAAAACTGTAGTGGAAATAGTTTTGTGCTGTCCAATCAATCAAATATTTTGCCTCTCTTCTAGCTAATTAGGGAAACTTTCTCGCCAACTAAAAATCAACCTATCTTTTTGGACTGCTTAAGAGGGATGCGCTAGGTGGCCCGCGAAATTCATATTTTCTTACGCTTCTTATAATTTGCAGGTCAGAGTCAGTTTGAATGTTGAACAAAATATAATTCGCGAGCATAATAAGTATGCATTTACAGAATTATAATCATTAAACTTATATAAACCTATTGATTGATATTTCATGAAATAAGATTATGTAAACTTAGAGGGTTGTTTGATTAATTTTGCGAAGTTAAATTGATGATTATAATGATAGTAATTCTGTAAAGTCATTGTTCCCCCCCGGCCGGGTGACGTGGAGCTCCAACGCGACACGACGGTGTGCCGAACGCGCGCCATCTCGCGCGCTCGGCCAATGGCTGCGCGGCGCGATCACGCCACCTCAGCCGAGCCAATGACAGCGCAGCGGCTGCGGCGTCGTCGCGCGAGCAGGGCTCCGCTGGCGGAGAGAAGGACTCACTCACTTGCCCACGGGGGCCGCCAACGATCGGATCGGTAGAAAATACGCATTGTTTGTAACGGGTTCAGCGACTTTGTAAGAATCTAGCTTAGACTCAATATAGTAATTTGATAATTCAGTACAGTATTTAATTTAAAATCCTTAAAACCCACGCATGCGCGTGATCAGTCATATTAATTGTTCCGCTCGCGAATCATATTTTAATAATCAACATGACACTGACCTTGTAAATTGTAAAAAACGTAAGAAATTTGACTTTCGCGGGTCACATTGGCGCATTTCCCTTTAAGCTTTGTGTCCAACATTCAAACCTATGCAGTATTTAAACAGCTTTTCATGAGATAAGAATGAACTAAGAATCACCCAGATTAAACCAGCCTTCTAAGATAACGCTGCATCGAAATCGGACCATCCGTTTGGGAGCAACCATGCCACTGACAGACACACATACAGAATGAACGACAAAGCCGTCACTTACTCGTATAACATCCCTTTGAAACGTCAGGTGTAAAAGAGATTAATAAAAAAAATCGGAAGCAAGTACTTAGCACTGTCTTACATCTTGATTTACTAGCTGCGCCCCGCGGTTTGACTCGCATAAGCTTCGATCCCGTGGGAATATCGGGATAAAAGTATCCTATGTATTAATTCTAGTTATAAACTATCTGTGTGCCAAATTTTTATTCAAATCTGTTCACCAGTTTGTGCGTGAAGAAGCGCCTTTATAATGTTAGTGTTTGTGCCGTCACTTGCTCGTCGTGCGACTTGCGGTACCTTTGTGTCGCGCGCGATTTTATCGCGTGTCGCGCCTGTTTGAAGGAGCCTTTAACGTTATATTATAAATTCGCGATACTCATTGAAATTGTTTCATTGTTAAGGCTCCTAGAAACAGGCGCGACACGCGATATGATCGCGCGCGACACAAAGGCACCGCTCGTTGCGCGACTTGTGGTGCCTTTGTGTCGCGTGTCGTATCGCGCCTGTTTGAAGGCGCCTTTAAGTTCGCTATTTCCATTACACAAGATGTAACGTGAATCAGCTGATCCCTACATTTTGTTGAGTTAAGCTGAAGTAAATGTATGGAACAGATGATTTTTTTTCGCGATTTCAAGTCCTATTGATTCTGAAGTAAAAGATGTTCATAATGATGAAAACAATGAACCTCGCCAGGTCCAAAACCACTTTGTACATAAATCTTATTGATTTTTCAAAAAAACTTCACCATGTATATTTGTTTACCCAATTTAAATAAATATACAGAGTGAATTTTTCTTCCAGTGTTGCAAGAATACGGAAAACAAAGGTTTGGCGTAAGGTTATCTTATGTACGTTGTTTGTCAGCGGATACCTCTGTAACAGTCCTGTCGTAACGTGGAACTAGATAGATCGAGGTGATAGGCGCTTTGGGAAAACACGCTGTGTTGTCTTTTGTTTGGTTTCTTTTAGAAGCCAGAAGAAATCACAAAATATTTTATAGTAAAGCTGCATTTTTCAATGTATTATTAAGTTTGGATATTGTAATCTTAATAGCATTAGTGTGTGTAGTTCTTAGTGTGTTCTTTAATTTGATAATATAAATAGAGATAATGAATTCTGTAAGTTCGTGTATGTATAGGTACATATGTGGAGGTTAATCTCTGGAACCACAGCTCTTATTTGAAAAATTATTTCGCCATTTAAAAGGTACACTGTTCAAGATGGACATAGGCTAAATATTACGTAAATACATAAATAAAATACTTTCTTGAATTTATGCAAGCCTAATACTTTTTTTGTTAGGTTTCTGCTTGTATGCAACGTGTCGTGAACAGAATACTGTCTTCACATGTAGGTACATAAATTGCACCCGTGCGAAGCCGGAGTAGATCGTTAGTATCTAGGTACCTACTCAATAAAAAGCGTAAATTCATTCATTCACTGACTGACAACGAACAGCGTTAAACGCTGGTATAAAAAAAAAGGCTGATTATGATGATGACGATGTTCCTATCTGCATTTAGCACCAAACCCTGTTCCAAAACAATAAAATTGTTTACCATACAACTATTAAGGTGCCACTATTCGATATTTTTTCTATACAAATTTCGTGAGGGTTGACTTCACTGTTTGACATTGTAAAGACGCCAGCACATCAAGCTACTACAATCTGTCAAATTTCTTTAATAGATTTCAACTTTATCGCTAAAGAATAAGGTTCAAAGTTGATTGGGAAAAAATGACAGTTTCGGGTAGCTTGATGTGCTGGCGTCGGTACATCCAAAGCTAAACATGATATCGTTTTTTCTTATTGTTAGTTGTGTCTGTGTAAACAGAATAGTAAAATATAAAGCCATTAAAAATTTATGAGCCAACAACATTGATATTTGTATATCAATGGCCAACAAAGATTTGTTTTCCTTACTAATTTTAACGTAACTTTGGTTGTAAATAAGTAATAAAAGAAGTATAAAATGATCAAAACAAAGTCGGTACCGACAAAGCTCAATTATTGAAATATTCAATAAACTCAATTTTTAATGATTTATGCAGTGGTTTTTTCATAAAACTCGATTTCCCAAAGGACTTTTCGTATTTTATTACGCGCGTTTTAGTTCGAAACGGTGTTTGTGTGCGTACGAACTAGACGTTGTGCGTGTAAACTAGCGTCTAATTGCTGATCACTGATACTATCACTGTCAGACAAGATGCCAGGTGAGACAGCGTGCTTTTTGGCCATGCCCACCAGTGAGTTCGAGCTCGCGACTAGTTCCACCTTAATTGGCCAATCGCTCAGCAACTACATCAATCGAATAACTAAACAATGTAATGCAAACAATCACACAGTATAAACCTGACTCTATAGTTTTATAAGGAAGTAAATTCTTTCATACATTCAAAATATACGTGAAGGCATCACACACAAATCTTAGTGCTTGGTCAGACTGCAAACGCGAGCGCGGGGCGGGCGCGGCGCGACGTACTCAAACGTAAGAACTTCATTTGAGCGTCCATAGTGGGCACGCGGTCGCGGTGAGCGGCGCGTGCTGCATGGCGCGGGGAGCGCGCGGGCAACTCACGCCATAGCTCGTTCATACAAGTGGCCGCAGTGAGCGCGCGGGCGGCCCGCGCGGGTACCGGGGTTCTCAAACTAGTTCGGGCTTTTTTCTAGTAAAAATAAGTTTTCTTCGTCTATAATATTATATTTTGATAAAAACTGAACCAGATGACACTCAGAACGAAGGCGCACACGACTGCAGACAGGCAGATTGCGCGCGTTCCCCAACCCGCGCCACTCTCCGCCCCGCGCTACCAGTCTGGCCAAGCACTCATAGTATAAAATATTGTAGGGTCTCACACAATATGAATACATAATATTGATAGACGTTCCAGAAAGATTTATGCGTCTAGTCTTTGGCCAACCGGGAAAGAATCATATTAGAATAGCATATCATAATAGCTACGTAAATATTATAATCTAGGGAAAATATTAAAAGTTTTTCCTTTTGGTATTTTCCGAGGTTACAGAATAATAGGCCTAGACTTAGTGGTATCAGAACCAGTGTTGTTTACCAACCCCTTTATTTATAAACGTTACTTAAGGTATAAGAAATCTTTAAACATCCAAATGCATGGTTGATCATTCGCTAATCATTACCTACTTAACTTTAATAAAGGTTTATAAAAAAAATCCAACGCTGTGAATGTATGTGTAAGCGCAGGAGCTTTTGGTACTATCCGAGATAATGGCAAAGTCGGAAGTTTGTGTGTGTATGTGAGTGTGTGTATTATGTGTTGACGCTACTCGTTTTCACGCACACATTCATAGCGAGTTTAGATACTTGCTTACCACATGTAAAGCACGCGTCGCTTAGTGAGATAAAAATACTGTAGTCTGGTAAGATTTTACTTAGAACTTAGCGCCAAAGTCGGGCCGCACCGCAACGCAGTAAAGTGTTTCAGATTCGAATGTCGAATACGAATTTGAATTGTATCCAGCCCAGTGCAATGTAACTGCTCTGTAGTGTGCTATTGTTCATACAAAATGTACTGAGTGATCCGGACGATTTTTGTAATGTATTGCAATGCGGCGTAGCATGTCCAAATCAAGCCTTTAGTTCAAAGTTGATAGATATCACAACATGATACCTCGCTTGTATTCAACACCAGTATTTTTTATAATACCTTATAAGAAAACACTTTTAAACTATATTTTTGAGATCGTACACAAATGTAAACACTAGTGAGACTAGAGTAGGACAGATTGTATTATTGCGTCTTCATATTACAATACTTATTCCGCCTTCCCAACAAATCTTGTACCTACATCCTAACGCCCAAAAGAAGTCCTCTTTTGGGCGTTAAGATAGGATGCAAACATTTCATCCGACGAGCTTAGTCAAGTGGAGTATTGCATCTCTTTGTGGACTTAGCCAGTCCCAAGAACCAAGCGAATCTCCAAAGTGTATTACTTTTGTTAGACTTTTTAGTGCAAGCCATGCAAATACGTCGTCGGGACGTATCGTTTGTTTTCTTCGAAACTGTTACTGCATTGTTAGGGTTAAATCGGAAATGGATTCGTTCTAGACGGGTTAGTTATATTTATTGCTTGTAGTAATTCATGAGTGACTGAAGCTTATAGAAGATTGAGTTGTTGTCCTATTTTTATAAACACTAGGTGAAAACTAAATGTAATGCCTAATTCAAAGCGGACTGTTGGGTTTTCAACGAAATAGATTTTACGAGTTGAAAATCCAACTGTGCAATATCATTTAGACGTTCAGTGTTAGTGGTAACGGGCATGACAATGCCCGTTATCAACGCGTTATTCAATAATAATTATACTATACTTTTAGGTTAGGGCAATGTAGACAAGAGCCCGAGTTTTTTTTAAATTGTTTTTTGCTAGAAGCTACTGAAGAGTATTAGTTAAACTATCACCAGTCAGTTATTCTAAAATATACTTAGCTGCACATAATATGAAGCACTTATGAAACATCAGAAGTTAGGTGCACGGTTCCAATTGGTCGTTTCTTATGGATTTCCGCGGTTACTTTTTTTTAATATTTTCCTATTTACAATATTTTCAAATTACAGTGTTAACAGGTATGGGAGGACAGTGTAGTACTGTGTACCTGAGGGAAAATTCCCGTATTTTTTAAAACGTTCGCATTCTAATCTTAGTCGCAATCTGTCAAAAATACAATCAATTTACATACATTTTTGACAAGTCTTTGACATTGATTGTCATTGACATGAGATTTTGACTTGAATTTGAACGTTTCTTAAGTTCGAGAATCGGCTAGTCAGATCAAGTATTTAACAACAGTTTGAACATAACCTAACTTACTGTCTTCTCCAACAATAAATTTCTTACAAACTTCCTCCAGAAGCACGTTCCTTTACACTGTTGTCCTGTAACAAAATCTTGCTCCGACAGTCCTATCATTTTCTTCGAAGCTTTAATAAAGTAAAGTCGATACGACAATAATTACATCATTGTCTGGAGAGCTCGGAAGCTTTGACACGCCCATTAGGAGACTGCCAACTTGTTACCGAACGTTGATCATAGAAATATAGGACAGGTACTGTACCAACCTAAATGAAATTTGCTTCTTTCTACAAAACAAAACGAATGGAAGAACAGATTTCGCAATAGAAAGTGTGGTGCCTAATATTTACAAAATATTTGGCACAAACTTAAAAAGGATTTACCAACAGCCCTCTGTAGCCTGACTATAGATGGCTTCATGTTGGTTAGCGTGCACAGTCAGCACCTACAAAACAGTCAACTGATACATCTGCTACAAAAATTACGAAGCTAACTTTTCATACGTTTCTATCGTTAGCATGTCCCTGTAGGGACACCTTTCGTGGTCCACTTGGAAGTCCCTGAACTATCTTCGGACAAAGTGGAAAGATTTAATTCTAACCTGGTAAAGTTGGACTACCTCAGCGGAACGACAACAAGGTGTGAATGTGGACCTATGTCACAAACTATGCTCCACCTTCTATCCTACCCTCTGTGTCCCAAAACTTACACAAAAGTGTCCTCAGCGCTGCCACCGACAACGTCGTAGAAACGGCAAATTTTTGGCCCCACAAGATCAGAGAAAAGTCGTACCAGTGTGATGAAAATGAATAAGACACGTTTCCATGAAAAAAGTCCAAGGCATTTATTTGCTTTAAATGCGGTAACACAAAATGTGATAAAAATTTATAATAATTTCGCCATATTTTTGCATGCAAATATTAATTAGTTATTAATATTTGCGTAACGTGCTAATTTTAATATTATTGTAACATTATTTACGACGACAAATGCAAACAACGCGTCATACTGACGTCACGCAAAATCCTGCATCTCGCAAGCAGATTTTACCGCGCAACTAGCATATAAACAACGGCCCGACATGAATCATCGGGCAGTTGCCCGTCAGACACAACACCCGTCTGGTCGCAGGATCCTCTCTTTTCTATGGAGGATGAGTGAACTTTACACCCTCTTCCTCATACTTCTCTAATATTATGTTTCTAATTGGCAAATTCGATAAAATATTCTGATTGCATCGCTAAATAAGGGAGGATTCCTAAAGAAAAATTAACTGCCCACATATAATCAAAATTCACGCAAATAAATTTAATACCCAAGAAAAATCACACCGTAGGTAATTCATAATAGCTAGACGTATCTCCCTTGTTTCTTCGCTCTACGTTACAGAAGTTAGTCAATCGTGTCCATTAATTCTGTGAAAGCATTCGAACTTCACTGACCAGTTCGGATTCGTGAACACGTCACTTTGTGTTTAGAGTCCTTCATGTTTCGATTGACAGATTCGTTTATTGGAGGTATAACGAGAATAGGTGGGTAGTTCATACCTCTGTCTTTTAATGGAGCGATAACCTTTAGGATCTTAGCCACGTGACCACGAGCTAGATTTTCAAGCAACTCGCGTCTTGTGACAGTGACTGCGGAGAATGCAAAAAGTTTTTTAAAGCATACCATGATACACACGCGAGTGTCGCTTGACACAAACCGCGTCGCAAGTCGCATTGCTTGAGGCCCCTTAATGAGTATAGGAACTTCTAAATTGGCAGTTGTTTATAGGAAAGCGGTAGCGTTCCATCTGTTAAAAAGCTACTGTTTCCAAGAAGAGTGGTGGGTGCACTTAGCATTTGTGGCGTAGCGTCGGGGCTTTCAGGAAAATGATTACAGCAGCAAAGATTTAAATCATTAGATTCGCCCTACCACGTCAAAAGATAGTCGCATTACTGTTTCGTTTGGATACCTCTGACACATAACGATGCAGTGACTTGACTTGATTGACATGGAAACGCCATGGAATAATGTTTGCTAATTTTTCTCAGTATGGACTTTTTTTCGCGGGACTAAGTACGGTGAGAGCAAATTTAGCGATTGAAATCCTTATACAGTGGGGTTTGACTTACGCCAAATCCTGTTGTAAATGACACAATAAGGGCGGATAAAATATGATGGAACCGCTTTTCAAGGAAATCAAAGCTAAACCAGCATTTGTGAATAAACGCTGTGTAGTTACTTCCACTAAAATCATAATAGAAACAAGTCCCCTTTACAAATAATAATTTTTGGGCTAGAGAAATAGTTGACATTTTGAAGCAACACAAAGTACCACAGCACTTCAAACATATTAAGTGATCTTCATCTTTTGAATGATAAAAAAACAAACTATACTTCGAGCAATAATAACTTGTAAATAATAACTACTAAATAATAACTAAGTTGTTTGCGGTATTTGTGCCGTTAAAGTTTTGAATACTAGTCCTGCGCGCTGCCGCAGTAGATACTTCATACATAATCTGCAATGAGCTTTATTTCCAGCCACAGTTTTCCATATTAGTTCAACTTGCTGAACTTTCTTCTGTTGACTTTATATCGTGCTCAATTTCCTATGCAAATATTCAGCTCACTTCCATGTTGTAACGTTAGAAATTTAATCTAACCGACAATGAACACCATTTCACGCGGAAAGCAGTTAAAATTCATGATGTTTTGGTGTTCCCATAACTTATTGAGAGGATTACGGTTCTAGGATTTAAAAAAAAATTGGGTTTCGGTTGGATTATTCTTGTAGTTATTTCCTTTTGGCATTATGCTTTGTAGGGAAGAAAAGAGATTTTCGTTTAAGGGGGAATCGCCTGCGAAATTCAATAATTTTCCTTACTATTTTTTTTGCAATTTGCAGGTCAGTTTCGGTTGTATGTTGAACAAAATATGATTTTCGAACGTATGTATTTATAGAATTATAATAATTAAAATCAGCGAAAATCGTAAGAAAATTTGAATTTCGCAGGCTACCCTGACGCTTCTTCCTTAAGGATGTATTTTCCGTAATTAAACTTGTAACATAGTATTTGCTACAGTCAGTATTTAGTGATAATAATTTTCTCGGTTATCTACTGCATTTTTCATAGCAAACAATCATTTTGGTTCTTGATTTTTTAAAGAGTAGGTAGATAATAATATGTTCTAGTGTTTTGGTGATAATTCAATTTTAATTATCATTCTGTTCACTTAACACAAAGATAAATACGGCATCTTATATAATTCCAACCATTTGCGACTGACAAACTAACCGTCGTTTATCTTGCTTGATCTAGTTTCGAAACTTCTTTTTTTTCTCGAGCCAAATGCTTTTCAAGATCCAGAAGTTCGTTAAAATTTTCAAGACACGTGTCTCCAATTTGCTGGCTCAAATGACTTAGTGATCGAGGCCTATTCGTTCTATAGCACTGTTTTCTTAACAAATTAGGTTTTCGAGGAAAATGTTCCAAACTTGAAATAGGCACTACTTAAGACTGGAATGGAAAACCATTCCAGTCTTATAGTTCGAAAACATATTATGCGTTAGCTATCAACATTTTTCTCAAGTAGTCTAATACCACTTTGCTTTTAAATATTTTTACCAATACAAAAAGTAAGACTATATAAAAATCTTTGAGAATAACCTACATACTAACATGTAGACTATAAAGGCTACATGAAAGTCACGAAGAAATTACGCTGGTTTTACAGTTTCTACACTCATAAATTCCACAATCTTGTTCAGTTTTTATTCTGTTTTCACAAGACTACAAACCGCATTATGCTAGCTTTTCAATATTGGATATGACGTAGGAATATTTCACGAAAAATTTCCATGGCTAACCAACTTAACGGTAAGCAGGAACTTGCTGGTAATTTCTTCCTTAACTTTCAATCTGCTCTTTTATAGCCTTTATTAGGTTTTCCTTCTGTTGCTAACTTTAAATTATACCCGAGTTCATTACAGGAACATCATTTATTCAGATTTACAAAGTTATAGGTCTGTAGTTGTACTAATTTTGGCCCAAATTGTTATAAAAACTTTTCAATGTGGAAAAAACCACAATTACACAACTACTCTACTACTACTTGAATTCTGAACCTATTAGGAACGAAGTTCCTTAACGCGGCTTGAGTAAACTGGTAGAAATCGTCACGTAACGAAAAAGCGTTTTGCCCCATCCAAGCGACTTTCAGAGAGAGATAGTTTTCAGGATTTTCGAGGGTGCTAAAGCTGATAGTGAGGTCAAAATGAAAATTTTAGATAGCGGCTGCGAAACCTTTCAACTCCGACCGCACCCGTTATTTATTTTGCGTAAGGCCTACACTACCACGATGACCTGGTAGACTTTTTAAAGATGAGTCTACAACATGCTGAAACACTTTAGCTTCGACACAAGATATGACAAAGCCCTCAAAAGCTTAAAGCTCTTTTGTGTGTCTTGGCCCCAGCCGGTCGATTCTGTTCAAATCTCACCGTGAACACTTAGGTGAAGTGAGTTTGTTTTTGCTAGGAATTGACACTATTGACAGCTGACTCCACGCTCACTTCACCTAAGTTTTCACGGTGAGATTTATACAGAATAGTACCGATGGTCTAATGTAGTTTTAATTAATAACTTTTGTGTAATAAACCTTTCATTATGATGTCTGGCAAAATAATTCGCTAGAAATACCGAGACTGGAAAATAAATATATTTAAGTAGGTATCTTATTATACAGTGAAGGTTTCCAAACTTTTATTAGACCGTTTGTAACCGAGATTACCTTGTGCCACATCGAAGGTCGTCGCCAAACTCCAATACTCTTGAAAATTAATACCGTGGGACCCCCAACGTTTATTTAATTTCTTTTGTGGGAGACAATATTGGATTACAGCTCGCCATTGAACTGTTAATTTTGTCTTACGAATATTACCATTTTTTTTTCACTTTTCGGACTTCATTTTCGCTAAAATTACCGTAACATTATCCACGAGTTCAAATCAAGATCTAAAATTGAACTTAATTTATTAATGGCTGATTTTTCGTACAAGATAAGTTTTATCTGAATAATAAATATGCAAAAAGCTGTCAAACGGCAATATTAAATATTCAGTTAAGAGATATCTGACTATTGAAAAATCAGTCCTTATTACAAAATATATTTGATTTCTTATTCAGCTGATAAAGCTAAACGATGTATGAAATTAAATATTTAAGTCTGGGATCGAAGCATACTGTAAATATCTAAGCTTTGATTAAACGGAGGCCCGTTAAGGGGTATACGAGAACCGGTTAAAAGAAAAGAAACGGGGTATGCTCGACTTTGTGCTTCGGTTGAGACGTGGGGAGTTGTTGACCCGTGAAATTAAGCCACCTGCTGTTATTGAATACTGTTTTAACATAACACCTGCCTCACAGAGTAGTCGCCTGTCGAATTTGAAGGAGTTTTAAGACAGTGTGGCAATAATATTTTAAAGTGCTTTGTTTTTTAAACTGGGGTTTAAAAAAAAAGTACTTTAATTGGCATTCGTGGGGGAATGATAATTTAGAAAGTGTAACGTTTATTTATTTAAAAGTGGGTACTTTGTTTTTAAACTGGGGTTTAAAAAAAAGTACCTACTTTAATTAGCATTCATGGGCGAATGCTGATTTAGAAAGCATAACGTTTTTTGGACACAGTTCGTGAAACACGAAATAAAAGTAACAAAATAAAGAAGTGAAAATAATGTTTTACTGCTATAGTGTGTATTTGTGTTTGTGTGTGTGTGTGTGTAATTTTAATCATTAATTCTATTAAACTACCTCCATGTAATGTCAAAGAATGGTTAAAACTGAAGAGCTAAGAAGTCTGCACATCCGCCTCCGCTTACAACTGCGGTAAGATGGCCTCTGTTACATCCCCACAAGGAATTTGGTAATACTTTATTTATTGTCTTTCAGATTTCAAGTTTAACATGAAAAATCAGTTTTCTCACTGCATTATTCTAAATAGAAAAATAATCTCTTAGCTTTTGTATTTCTTGTGTAGTGGGCTACACGTCTTAAGGTGGGCCTTAAGACGCAAACTGTGAGTGACGCTAACAACTCAAATTGAATTGAGGGTACATGCGGGCCCGTGCCGGACGGTGCGTACGTGTTCCACGCGCGCCTCAAAGAGATGTCAGCATCATCAGAAGCCGCTGACCCGGCAGGCTTCGGCCCTGACGGGCCAGGGCCGAAGCCTGCCGGGTCAGCGAGATTGTCCGAAAGGGTTACTGTTAGCTAGGAACATAAAGGGCTAAGGAAGGAACACGGGTGAGTTTTAGTCAGTAAGAGTCTGACACTACCTTCTGCTCCATCTAGAGCGGGAGGCGTCACTTGATGATTTCCCATCCTGAAAAACATGCGGGTAATGGGATTTTGTTTCATAGGGTCTAGTGATGTTTTTAAATTCAGTTAAAATAGTTTTAAGTCTTGTTCCTCATGGGATTTATAGCTCCTTTTACAGTTTTGAATCTGATTTTAAATTAACGATCCGTTTGTAGTTTCCACCCGTTTTAGATTGAGACGCTTCCGTGGCTCGGAAAGCATTTTATTAAGCCGTTGGTCCAACTTGTCATTCGCAGATTTTTGTTAGTCATTACGAGTGAGAAGCCCATAAGTCTGACAACCAGTCTTACCAAGGGGTATTATGTTACCCAGAATCTGGGTTGTGGAAGTCAGATAGGCAGCCGCTCTTAAAATATTGGTATTGAGATGCATCCGGTTAGACTAGAAGCTGACCCCAACGTAGATGGGAAAAGGGCTAAAATTCAGTATTGCTTCCCATTTAGTGGCAAGCCGTAACTATTTCTGCACCAGGGCTCATACGAGCTCTACAGTACCTACCTGCCTGAGTTTTAATATGGCATATCGATTATTAGAAAGAGACTGTCATCGGGTATATCATTGATTAGCTTCTGCCCGCGACTTCGTCCGTGTGAAATTTCTTGTTACTCCGACCCACCCCGTCGCATCGCATCGCCTGCCCGCGCTATTACTTCGTTTTTGCTTAGCGTTCTTTCTGACTTTTTTTCTTTTTGCTCGGCCCTTAAAGGTCATAGCGTGATGTTAAATAGCCCATAGCCTTCCTCAAGAATTGGGCTATCAAATGCAAAAATTATTTTTCAAATCCGACTGGTAGTTCCAGAGATTAGCGCGTTCAACCAAACAAACTCTTCAGCTTTATAATATTAGTATAGATTGACAGAGACGACGCATTACGAAGACAAAATGTTGTTCTACAGCCTTCTTCTGGGCCGGACACGTTTGCCGCGTTTCAAATGCAACATAGGTCGCTGAAAATATCCAACAGCATCGCGGCAGACCCCGCCTAGGTCTGCCGTAATGAGATTCCAAGATAGCGGGATGAGCTTGTCGCCTATATGCGGTTTTGGTCCATGTTGGCGTATGATCGTGTTGATCCACTCAAAGGAAAGGGATACCTTTGCCCTGACAACACAGGCTCATTTATTATTTTACTGTTCCTGCAAATCATCATCTGCCTAGCCTTTTCCCAACTACATATGTTGGGGTCGGCATTCAGTCTAACCGTATGCAGCTGAATACCCGTATTTTATATGGGCCTATCTGACCTCCACAACCCAGTTACTGGGTAATATTATACCCTTGGTAAGACTTTACTGTTCTTGCAAATAATGTTTGAAAATAACAGATACTCATTAATGTAATGACATGGTTTCGTAAATGAGAGGTTTGCATGAGTGCCTAATACTACTAATTATTATGTAGGCTATGGAAGTAATTAAACAAAGACATGCGAAGAAAAGATTAACTTGGTTTGGGTATCACTTGGGTCAAGTTAGCAAATATTTGTTTGTATTCAAAAAGAGCTAGTGTATTCGTAAACATTGACAAAAATTGTTCTTTAATCCCTAGGGACTAAAAGTGATTTGAATTTGAAATGTGGATATTGTTAGTAAAAGTTTCAATCACCAAAGAGATTTATCAAGAACATTGTATGAACAAGTAACAGGCTGTATGATAAAGTAAAATACGCGCGAACTAAATAAAAAAAAAGTTCGTGAAAAAATAAAATTGCGCGATAAGTATTCTGTCTTCGTTCGTAATTCTTTACTCAAAGTTGTATGTAAATGAATATACGTACTATTCTTGTTCATAAGTTGCACTTACTTATTTTTTCATAGAGGGTGATAAAAAGTAGTGTCCACCTAGGGAGCAACACTATTTTAAGCTCGAGTGACACTTTGAATCTCTCGTGAAGTTACGATTACAACTTTGAGAAAAGGCCTATTTCATAACAGCATGGTTTCGAAAATACTATGTCAACACCAAAACATTTCTATCAGAACTTTAGGAGAAAATTGCTTTTGTATTTTGCGTAAGTGTAGCTTACTGTTCGTGACTGTACAAAAAGTAAAATATTTATAACATTAACATCAACACCTGTTCTGTGAACATTTTTATTTTCTCGTTCGTTGCCGCAGCGAGTAAGTAAATATTAATATATGCCGAATTCGTGTGAGATTTCTGTGTAATGTTCATATTACCAAACGATTATGGAGTGATATTAACCCCTTTATACACTTTAGTTGCTTTCAGCATTATTTAAAATCAAGCTTCATTTGTTTCGATCTTACTGTGATTTTATTTTATTCACCTGTTGAGTTTTGGAACCTATATTTTTTGTATTATTCTCTGACGAATTAGGCATAAGGTAAACCATCTTCTATAGTAACCTGCTTGAAACTGAAGTTAATCAGAACCTACTTTATTTGATATATATTAGGTAATTACATTGTGTAAATAATTTCATTACTACCGCTTTCAAAACTGTTAAGGATAACATCGTGAGGAAACCGGCATGTCCTAGAACCAAAAATTTGAAGACATAAGACATCTACCAACCCGTATTTGGCTCGCGTGGTGGATTACTGCCCACTTCATCTCACCGAGAGGAGGCCTGTGTCCTAGCAGTGGAAACATTAGGTATAGACTGATTATTATGCTTATCTACGAGTAGAGACACAGAGAGAGAGAGCATAGAGAGAGAGAGTTAGAGCATAGAGTATACTGTTAAGGGGGAAGCGCTAAGGTAGCCCGCGAAATTCAAATTTTCTTACGTTTTTTGCAATTTGCTAGTCAGTATTAAGTTGTACGTCAATCAAAATATGATTCGCGGCCGTAACAAATATGTATTTATAGGATCATAATCATTAGAATCAGTAATACAACTTGTTAGATTAGTATGTGGGGACTGTGTCTTACGTACCCATCCCTTGCATAGTTTTAAGAATGTAATATTTTTATAGAGGAACTTATTGTAATTATTTTTAGAAAGTTTCATTTTGTGTTTTTCCCACGTTCCCACATCTGCAAAGCGATTTAAGTTATAGGTACTATTGTCTTTTATGATTCTTTATTTTTAGTTAAGGTTCATTGTTCTATTATTAGTTAAGGTTCATTGTTCTATTATTTTCAGTTATCTTTTATTGTACCCATTTGTATTTCTCGTGTTTTATTATTGTACTTTTAAAATGTAATCTTTTTGCTGCGTCCTTTGTGTAAAATCGTTTTGCCGCGGCCTTTGTTTAGGAACTGCAGATGTGGGATTTGCCGCGTCCTTTGTGTAGTGCAGATGTAGGAGAGTTTTGGTTCTGAGCTTCAGTCTGTTTTTAACCAAGATCGTGCGAGGTCCTCTCTGACCCCCGATCATATTTTACTCTCCGAAGCTCGCCGTAACCTAGTGTTTCTAGTAGTTTTACCCTTCATGTAACATTATTTAATTTTACTTTTTCGTGTCAAGTGTAACTGCTAGCTTTAGTTACTTGATATCCTAAATAAATTAATCGTTACTTATTTACAACTTACTTCTGTGTATTACCTGTCCACGCGGTCACGAATTCCCACAAGTATAATCCTAAAATTTCAAGATTTCATGAAATAGTCATTATGTGGGATTACTTGGTCCTAGAGAGTTGTGTTGATGACTTTAATGATTATAATTCTGTAAATACATATTTGTTACGGCCGCGAATCATATATTAATCAACGTACAACTTAATACTGACGAGCAAATTGCAAAAAAAACGTAAACAATATTGAATTTCGCGGGCTACCCTGGCGCTTTCGCTTAATGTCCATGTGGAATATGTGGAAACCTCTATCCATCGCAAAAAATATCGTTTAGTAACTGCAGCTGCAATGAGAGTCAGAGAAGTTGTTGAAAACTTAAATACTTTCTTTATAATCCTTCCAGAGATAGAATGTTTAGTTGCAGGTTTACAGTCTCGCACTTTAAGAACTTTTTAATACCCAAGCGTTACCTACCACATAGTGCACACAAAACAGCATGTTGTTCAAAACCCCCGAAAAATGTAAAAGCTAGAAATAAAGTGGTAATGTGTGCGTAAACCGAGTTCCGTTCCCACATATTCAGTTTTAATCGACCCTCCGTAACTCGTTTACTGTACTTGCTATCAAACAAGCCAGCGTCCGATGCGCCAGAAGGGTACTAAAAGTGGCTAGTGGTGTCACAGTACAGATAAGATCAGAAGGATCCCTTGATACTACGCTGTTAGAAACAGCTCGATGGGACCAATGACGAAGTTTTTTTTTTAACTTATCGCTTTAAAGCTACACTTTTCTAGAAGAACGTTAGCCGCCACATAACGGCCGCAGTGACGGCTATCATGAAAAGGGTGGCAACAGGGTTTGACGTTACGGCGTCGCTCTCTAGGAAAACACATTAACTTACATTCATAAATAAAGTTTTGGTGATGTCATTCGCCGGTAAATTGCGGAGGCCCGTTAGATTGTTAATATTATTATTAAAGTTTTTTTAAAGTGTGTCGTCCCACTCACTGGCGAACCATCACAAGATAGAATGAAGCTGTGGCAAGACAGGGCTTCCTTATCCAAACCGTTCGTTCCACCCGCTGAAGAGTTCCCACCTGGACATGAGCTATCTTGAGTAACCTGAAATTCTTTAAACAGACTTCGAACCCAGGTTGGCCGAAGCAAGGAAAACCTGTTCAGGTGGAGATTCAAAGACGACTCCACCTTGGACTGTAAATGTGGTGCTGTTCCACAAACGATGGGACACTTAATATCGTGTCCTGCGTGTCCTGTCAGCTGCACGTTACAGAAACTGGTGGACGCCTGTGATGGCGCCAAACAAGTAGCCGAATTCTGGGCCGAGTCCATTTAGATTGCTATCGACACTCTAAGAAGACGATTATTAAAGGCTCTATAAATATTCGCGCGTACTTAACTAGTACCTACCAGTTCAAAAATTGCAAAACTATAATTTTTCCTACGTTATTGCAACTATGTAGGTATTTGTGTGCGACTTCGAAACAGCGTTGTACTTCTGATGTATTTTAGTCCGTGGTATAACCGAAAAGCATTGTTTTATCGAGGCTTTATGGTCGCTTTTTATTACCACTGTCTATTAAAGTCAGCGGGCTAAAACATAAAATCTTTGTATTGTCCTAGTTATAACTTATCGTAGTCACTGTAAAACGCAATAACTGTATGTATAGTTTAAAAGCTTTGTGTCACGTAAGTTAGGGCTGTGCTTACTGGTCCAGTTTGTAGTTTGTGGGATACAGATTGTTTGAGTAGATATTTTATTTTATTTATTTTAGGAAAACTTACAGCTAAACAAATACAGTAGGTAAAATAATGTATACAAAATAAAGCCAATTACAAGTTTCCACGTGTAGTTTATAAATCATGTGAAACAGAAAATATAAGATGAAAAAATTATGACAAAACAGAAAAATACTATTTACGCTCGAAGAAGCAATTATTTAAAATTTTCTTTAATTTAGCAACACTAGTATTGAAAATGTCGATATCAGCTTCCTGGCAGGTTGCGTTATACAAACGACTCGCTCTCAACAGGTACGAGTTCCGTCTATATGTAGTGGCTACCACTGGGGTGTGCAATAAATGAGGTCTACGTAGGAACACAGACGGCACTCGCAGCCCGATTTTGTGCAACAACTCGGTAACACCCGTAGTTCCATTAGCAATTTTGAAGAGAAACACAATATCCGATATTTTTCGCCTTTCATATAGTGGAAGGATATGAAATTTTTTGCAACGGTAAGTATAATTCGTTAAAAACGTTTTAGACTGATATTGAATGTGCCTTAAAAACCTTTTCTGTATGCTCTCAATACGATTTATGTAGACATTATAATTGGGGTTCCAGACTTGAGAGGCATACTCCAAATGACTGCGAACAAAAGAACAGTATAATATTTTAATAGTCTTTATATTTTTAAACTCCGAGGATACCCGCAGAATGAAACCAAGTGCTTTTGATGCTTTCTTAACTATATTGTCTATGTGTGCATCAAAGAGGAGCTTAGCGTCAAAGGTAACTTCCCAGATCCCTGATAGTGTTGACCCTATCTAGTGCTGTATCAAAAAGCATGTAGTTATAAACGATCCGGATAGGTTTCCGTGTAAAGGAGCAAACATAACACTTGGAGACATTCAGGTCCAACTTATTATCAATACAATAGCCTTGAAAACTATTAAGGTCTGACTGTAATAAATGAGCATCTGCCACTGTACTTATTTGCCTCATTATCTTCATGTCATCGGCAAAAAGTAATAATTTTGAATACCGGAAAGAAGAAGAGATATCGTTAATAAAAATAATAAATAACAGTGGCCCTAGGAAGGATCCTTGGGGAACCCCCGAAGGGACATCCATAGGTTTAGAGCGGTATCCATTCAGGACTACAGTCTGACATCTGTTCTCCACATAGGACTTGAACCATCGGTAAAGATCACCCCTGATGCCTACCGATAAAAGTTTGCGCAACAGGATCACGTGATCTATTCGATCAAAACACTTGCTGTAGTCGGTATATATAACATCGACTTGGGACCTCTGTGACATACACTCCGAGAGGTAGTCACTACAGACAGTGAGATTAGACGAGGTCGACCGACCCCTTACAAAGCCGTGCTGGCATTCACTTAAAGTACGTATAGATAGTACGTAGATATGTACGTTATTCTTCATTACGGTTTTAGTGGCTTTTCGGTTTGGTCCTACTGTAACTTGTTACACTATGTTCTAAAAATAATTTAGGTTGTTGTTCAAGCAGCGTGTTTAGAGAAAGAGTTGTATCTTTTCATTACGTCGTTATCTTATGTATGTGCTTGTTCTTAGTATGTTGTATGTTCTCCGTACCTAGTGCTTCACTAGAAGGTATTTGTTTCAGCAGTGTGGGTATTACCTAAACGTAAGTAAAAGATGCTTAAGATATGGTAATGAACCCACTGTACAATAAAAATAAAATCCTTATACTAAACAAAGAATGGTCTTTTTGCTTGTAGGAGGTACCAACACAGAGAATGATAGGACCATAAAGTGTTTAGAACCCACTGTGCATGACAATGAACGTGCATTTATAAAGATTTGGACATACAAAAGGCGAGTTAAAAAGAAATGTAGGCGGGTCGTTGCGCTTTTTTTTATAAGGCCTAGTATAAGTTATTTTACCATGAAAGGTATGCGCACCACACAGCACAGTATGGTAGAATACCAGACTATTTTACTTAGGTACTTCGCGCAATATTCTAGAATATAAGCTTATGTATGCGACTGTCTCGTTAATATAGTGGTAGGTAAACCAAGCATAAACATGCAAAGCATAATTGGCGGCACGGTTGGCGCAGTGGTTAAGCGATTGACTGCTGCGCTGCGTGTCGCGGGTTCAATTTCCGCACGGAACAAATATTTGTATGACCTACAGTACCCCGCGATAAATATTGCACATCGACTAATTCAAATTGGTGTATTTTATACAATGAATAAAAATAATTATCAAAAGAGGCAAATCATAATTGTTTTAACAGCTCCTAATAGATACCTACCGGACTGTTTGTATTTCGTGCGACAGAGATAACGCTCTACGAAGCCGAAATTAGCTGATTGTCTCTTTCTAAAGGTCGATGTGCAATATTTATCGCCGGGTACTGTACAAGTAGTTGGTCCAGGTCTGGCTGTTTGTGTATGTGAATTTAAATGTTTGTAAACGCACCCACAATACAGGAGAAATTCCTAGGGTGGGGCATCGTTTTTTTAAAAAAAACCAGCCTATAGCGTTCCTACTAATCACCTCCACTACTAATCCACCACGGGCCCCGTGCGGGTTGGTAGATGTCATATGTCTTCGAATTTTTGGTTTTAGGACATACGGTTTCTTCACGATGTTTTCCTTCACCGTTTTGAGAGCAGTGGTGATGAATAATAATGAATTACACAAAGTTAAGGACCTGACTGGATTCGAACCCACTCCCTACAACTCGTAAGTCGAGGCCGTTACCACTGGGCCCCCACTGCTCTAGGAATACCAAGGTTCAGAATATTTAATGTGTGAATACTTAGAGCAGTTTCACACTACATCCGATCCGAATCCGAATTAAAGATCCAACTCCGATCCGAATTGGGAATGTTCTAAATTCGAACGGATAGAGTTCGGATCTAGTGCGCAACTCCTTATACAAATAGGTCACTTCGGACCAGCATTGCTCGGATTCAGATCGGATGTACAGACGCCAGCACATGCTAGCCGAAACTGTCAAATTTTCCCAATCAACTTTGAACCTTATACTTTAGAGATAAAGTTGAAAATCTATTAAAGAAATTTGACAGATTGTTGCAGCTTGATGTGCTGGCGTCTGTACCTAGTGCAGAACCGCTCTTACGCCAACCGCTTTCAGTACGACAACGCCTTAGGACGTAGTGGCCAATATCTATACGGAAAATAGAATTGAGATATCGGAAATAACGGCAGGATGAAAAGGCGAATTGACCTAACCCCTAGGCTTTAGCCTTTTGTCAAGTGGAAATACTGAATTCAGTTTATGGAGAAGGGGGTAGGTAATGCTATGTGTGATTTTGTCGGATGATCTTATTTTGTTTTTTACAACAAACGGATGTTTATTATACCATTTCTGTGATTTTGATTGTGATACTGGATATTAATAGATGATTTATTTTATACCTTAATGTTTAGAATTGTTTCACAAATTAGCACATTTTTCTTTGTTGACTGTACCTTTAAAGTACTTGTAATTTGGGACGAAGCACCACTTTAATAGTGATATGGAACAAACTAAGAATTTTTGGAATGTGGAACAAAACTTCAGGACGAACGAAGAATAAATGCTTGTTACGTTTGATAGGGTACGTAGAAGTACTTACAATAACTTACTCGGTATTTAGGATTTTTGAAACAGACAAAAAAAAGCTGTCAAGTGCGAGTCAGACTCGCACACGAAGAGTTCCGTGCCACAAGTTTAAAAACGCCGAAAAAAAACCGCTTCTTGTATGGAGACCCTTTAATTTTTTTACTTTATTTTTTTTCCTTTTAGTTATAGCCGCAATAGAAATACACACTCTGTGAAAATTTCAAGTGTATACCTATTACTGTTCATGAGATACAGCCCGCTGACAAACAGACGGTCGGACGGAAGAACGGATGGACGGTTGGAGAGACAGCGCTCAGTAATAGGGTCCCGCTGGCGCCGGTTGGGTACGAAACCCTAAAAACGCCCGCCGCTGTACCATCTTGCTAACTAGCTAATACAAACAATTATTTTAACCACAACTGGAGCAATCGACATTGTAATTTATTCTTATTCCGATACGAGAAAGTCAAAGCATTTATTTCAAACTAGCTTCTGCTCGCGACTTCGTCCGCGTGAAATTTCTTGTTCCCCCGACCCACCCCGTCGCATCCCCTGCCTGCGCTTTTAATACGTTTACCTTTTTTCTGACTTTTTTGGTTTTTACTCGGCTCCTAAGGGTCATAGCGTGATGTTAAATAGCTTATAGCCTTCCTCGACAATTGGGCTATTAAATGCAAAAAGATTTTTTCAAATCCGACTGATAGTTCCAGAGATTAGCGCGTTCAACCAAAGAAACAAACAAACTCTTCAGCTTTATAATATTAGTATAGATAGGCACATAAAAGGCACTTTTGAACGTCATAAATTACAACAAATAGAATTCATGATTCTAGTCGCCCATTCCTAAAGGTAGTTTTCGTATAAAGAGAATAATATAAAAATAAATGTAACTCTGCCCAAGATCACATCGAAAAAATTCATTATGTAGGCCCTATATTAAAAAGGCACAGACACGTTGAATACTAAACTATTATAATTTTTATTGAACAGCTGTCGCAAAACTTCGCCATGCGGGCCGAAATTAGATTTCAAACAAAGAAAATACAAACTGAATTGCGAATAATATTCAAACGAGCCTACGTCCCTGTTAATTTCTCAGCGATTTGTAAATTTCGGATCTTCAAAAGGTTTTGGACAACACTGCTCATTTCTCTGGCCTAATAAACAACTGGAATGAACTTGCAAGAAATATTTCGGTTTTGAATGTACAGACGCCAGCACATCAAGCTACTACAATCTGTCAAATTTCTTTAATAGATTTTCAACTTTATCACTTATGCATAAGGTTCAAAGTTGATTGGGACAATTTGACACTTTCGGATAGCTAGATGTGCTGGCGTCTGTATATTGGTAATGTGTATTTACCTTATATTATATCATCTTCCAGAGATAGAAGTTGTGACCCAATGGCAACGATCGCGACTTACGAGTTGTAGGTCGTAGGTTCGAACCCAAAGCTTTACTTTCTGTAAAGGACATGTTAGGAAATGGGCTTAAAATAATAATTTTTTTGAACAGCTGTCATGTGTGGTTTTTCTGATAGGGAAACTTATTCAGGATAACCTGACAAAAACAGAAAAAATATTAAAAGCACCATTATTGAATAAATACATATTTTAAATCCAGATATTTTTGGTGTCATAATATTATTTTTGCACATTGAAACAAAGAAAAAATGGTTAAATATCATTTTTAAAGCAAATTATACACCTTATTTTATTTAAAATATTCTAAAATAATATTAGATGGCTTAAAATAAAACCATCTCCATGATTTGTATGTATGGCATTAATTCCTTTGCCTCCTAGTGGAATCTATGAAAATATTACCTGTGCTAGTAAGGTTGTCATACTTGTCAGCTGTCAGTACACAGGTCAAAATTGAATTGAATTTGACACTTGATTGACGTTTACAATTCATTATGACAATAATGACATCCAACCGAAAAGTGTTGCCAAAATCAATAATTACTGTGGGTTGCAATTTATTTTTTAAATAATGATTATTAAAATGTATAATAATTAAGGAAAGGGTGCTTTCAAAAAAAATTTAAAAAACGTACAAAGTCTCCCTAATTTATGTACTTTCAGAAAAATGTGATCTCTTCCCTGTTCACAGTAGCTTCGAATAAAAGCCCAGCCTCCATACAAAAACCTAACATGTCCTTTCATCACCATTGCTCTCAAAACAGTGAATGAAAACATCGTATTATTTTCTCCCTGCAGGGTGAAGGCGTCTTTTAATACAGATGAGGTACGAGAATTGATCACCACGCTTGATCAAAGCGGATTGGCGATTTCAGACTCATATTAACTACTAGCATTTACTCCCGGCTTCACACGCGTGGATGTCAAAAAATATCCCACGGTCATGTACTACTGGAATTAAAAGTACCCTATGTGTTAATCCAGGTTATAAAACTATGTATGTACCAAATTTCACCCAAATCCGTTCAGCCGTTTTTGCGCCAATCCGGAACATACATCCAGACAAACTGACAAACATTCTATAAACTATATTTTCGGCATCAGGCTCGTTCCGATACCTCATAGTCTATTATTTTCTTAAAATATTCAATGTACAGTTTTGAATTTGTCACTATTTTATTATACAGCGTGCCGCTTTAATGGCGACATTAATTTCACACACGTATACGGTTTCGTGCTTTCTTTTTATGCATTTTGATTTTATTAAACGTTATTATTTATTTATAATTTTCTAAAATAGCATCTTAAAGCAACCTGTGCTTAAAAATAATTATAATGCAGGGGTCATTTGCTGAGGTCACGGATCATAACATCGCATCAATGAAATTAAAACGAATAACCTGCATAGAGTATTCACCTACGTGAATTGAAGGAAAGAGAGAGAGCCCTATGTCGGCGAGCGGCATAGGCGTAGTTTTCAAATTACGAATTATTTTATATTGTCATAATTTTAATGATTACTGGCCACTAGCCCTACCTCTGTGTTAAATTAAAATCGCCATTGTAGCGGCACGTTGTATATAGATAAATCCAAGTTTCCTCACGATTTTTTTCTTTCACTTATGTCAGTAATCCAATCCAAGACAAAGAAAGACGCGAACACCACTGAGTACCTACCAGGTGAAATCTGACGAGAACCAACTGTATTTCTAATTTGACTTTCCTTTCCCACCTCAAGATCATTCTCGCGTCGACATTTCTCTAGAAGAGATTGCATTCACTTGAATCCGCTTGCTGTGACTTTAATTTTCATTAGTTGTCCAACAATAGCTTCGACTTCAGAATGGTAATAGTGAAAACAAGGAAGCTTTCTTTGGATCATCTAATACCCTGTTTGCAATTTCAGTAATTTTATTTCTGAGATAGGAGGTGATTTTTTCTCTGAGAAATATTTAACAACATTTTTGTACGAATCACTATGTATTGTAGTGTACCTACTTTTAGAATTTTCAGTTTCGATATTATGTGACACAAATTTTAAAAAAAATGTGTGGATGATGCTGTTCAAAGTTTTTATCCTAAAGTTACTTAACAAAAGCTATTATAAAAAAAATATTGATTCAGCGTGATTCAAAGCCAATGGCAAAGAAGATTTGAATTTTCATTTAGTTATCATACTAGCTCGTAATAGACATTCGCATGAAATTGCATGTCATTCAATTCGGTAGTTGAATGACATGCAATTTCATGCAAAAAATGATGAAAATATCTTTTTTCATAATTTTTCTACAAAGTGGTGTCACTTGAAAAAAAATTATGAAAATGTGCACCTAAAAACCTAGTAATTCGATGTGAAATATTTGCAGAACGGCCTATATTTTTTCAGGAAACGAAATCTTTTATAAATCTTTTATAAAAAGAAGGGGAGAGAATCATATAAAAAATATATATTCCACATCGCTGTCAACAGCAAAAGTACCCAAAAGACTGGCAGCATCTAGGTTGAATTAATTTAAGAAGACCCAAATATTTTAACTTCAAGTTATAACAGAGCATTACTAGATGTACGCAGTGTTAATAACAATAAAAACAAATGCACACCGCACAATGTACAATTTACAAAAGGGATAAAAACCAAGTGAGGACTTGGAGAGATTTTACATTCGTGTGGCGTAACCCTTAACGAAAGTTCTTACAAACTCTAAAACGGGGTTGTCGAGTTCTACACAAAAACTTCAGCTATTAAGTAAACCGGTGAACGTGTTTATGTACTGATGAAATTGTTTTTGTTGTCTCACGGATGTGGTCTTTGGAGTACATTATAAGATTTGATTAAGTTTAAGAGGGGTGAAGGAACTGATGTGACATGTGGCCCATGTGGGCTATTTCCTAGCATAAGGCTTATGACGTCAATAATGACCTACAGAGTGAAACGCAGTTTGTGAAGTATAATTATCTGGAATTCCCATAATCCCTATAACGTTCACACTGTTGGCACACAGGCGGCGGCCTGACAATGGACTGCTCTCTATGGGAGGGGAGCACAAATGTGACCTTGCCCAAAGATATTCCCTTTAGGGACACCGCAACTAAAGCTATCAAACTTACAGATGTTCCTACAATTTGTTCTGTGTCAATCACGATGAATTGTTCACCTCTGTAAATTTGTGTGTCTTAAGTATTAAATAATAAGTCATTTTCATAAAACGTTAAAGCAGAATTCCCACAATACTACAATATCATTCGATTATCTATACCAATATACCAACGACATATCTCAGTTTAATCATAAATTTCTTGGCTTCCAATCCAGAATAATGAGCTATCAGCCGGTATTCTAGTAAGCTGTATTAATTAATAATACAGATAAATTGTATTTTACTTATTTGCGTGAATTAATTCTAACAGAATTTCTAAGAAATGTTGAGTTGAACTTAATGCGATTAGTGCCACGGTATTCGCAATAATCCCAATATGTCCTGGTACGTGGGATCCATCAGGAATAAAAACAAAAGAAAAAGGGGATCAGACCGGAATGAGAAAGTTTATAGTGGATAAGACAAAGATTAAAACAGAAGTATAACTAGCAGGGGATCAAGAGGGGGGTTGGGGGGTTTTCAGGGGATCAGACCGGAATAACACGTCTTGACCACAGAGCACGGAGACGGCACGGTGGCTACTGATAGACGCGGCATTATCACCACTTTCCATACAAACCAAGCATGTCAATGTTTACTGGCACTCCAACACAACTATCGTATAGAAACTGACAGCTTTGAAGGCGGTCCGTGACAAAGGTTGTGCTCTCAACACTCTTTATACGTTTTATTAACATCATTGACTGTCACCAACGAAAAAATCGGCCTGTAGAAATATACTTGATTCTGTGCTCTGTGCTTTTGACAGGGTGCGCACTAATATAAACAGATTTAGTAGAATGTACTAAATCTATGAGCTTAAACCAAACATGTTTTGTTTATCATATGTGGGATAGTTTTTTTGTGTCAAAAACAGACTTTTAATTCCATTGTAACAACATTGGCTAATGGTGCTTTTATTTTTTTAATATGAGCTTTTAAAATTATTTTGTAGTCTTGTCTGTGCAGAATAATCATTTTTTCTTCCTTTCCTGTTTTATTAGATATACACACAAAATCAATAAAATAAAATTAAAATAGGTATTGCTGTTTTTTAATTTATGCATTTTTTTATTAATTTAATTATTGCAAAACCGGCATTAGAATTGCATTAAAACAGCCGCCGTAGGTGGTGAGTATAAAATATTTGAGGGCGAAGCTACGTCTGGCGCAATCTGGAAAGTCAACCCTCAAATATAGTTTTCACGACATGTTATCGTCATATTTTTACAGTTTACAGCGATATGAGAGATTAGAAGGCGAAGCTTAAAATGTTCTAATATGATGGGTGTTGGGTGGAATGGGAGTTTCTCTACTTTAAGTCTGGTACAGTCAGCCTCCGTCAGTGTAGCTACAATGAAATACCCAATATGTAATAATTTTTGTGGCTACACAATCATACAAAAGTATTGAATAAATATTGTAGACAATTTGAGGGGTAAGCGTCAGTTCATATAACCCTATTTATTGATATAGTCATTCAATAGTTTTATGAACTTGTAGGGTTTGTATTCATGATTTTAATTATTGCAAATCTATAACATTTAGAACTAGGTATATATAGTATTTTTTTTTGTTTATTTCGATTGTTGCTTTTTAGGGTTCCGTACCTCAAAAGGAAAAAACGGAACCCTTATAGGATCACTTTGTTGTCCGTCTGTCCGTCCGTCTGTCAAGACCCTTTTTCTCAGGAACGCGTGGAGGTATGAAGCTGAAATTTATATCAATTACTCAGGTCTACTGTCCCTTGAAGCTGTGAAAAAATCAAACTTCTAAGCCAACGCAATCAAAAGATACAGCCGTTTATGCCGCAAATTTTCGACACTTGCAAGGGAATCAAAACCTACAGGGTGCTTCCCGTGAACTCAGAATCTTGAAATTTGGTACGAAGCAACGTCTTATAGCATAGATAAAGGAAAAATTACGAAAACCATAAATTTTTAGTTACATCACATAATATTTTTTTTTTTTAATAATTTTAAACTTACTACCCATTTCCTCATAAACGCGTAGAGGTATTAAATTGAAATTCATACCAAATACTCAGGTCTATAATACCTTTAAGCTGTAACAAAATCAAACTTCTATGTCAACGCAATCAAAAGAAACAGCAATTTAAGCTGCATATTTTGAAACTCGCAAGTACTCGCAAGGGAATCAAAACCTAAAGGGTACTTCCAGTCGACCTAGAATCTTGAAATTTGGCATGAAGCAACGTTTTATAGCACACATAAAGGAAAAATTCCGAAAACCTTAAATTTTTAGTTACATTACAAAATATATATTTATTTTTTAATAAATATAAACTTATTACTTTTTTCCTCATGAACGCGTAGAGCTATCAAGTTGAAATTCATATCAAATACTTAGATCTAATTGCCTTTAACCCGTGAAAAAAAAAATTCTAAGTCAACGCAAAAACGCAAAACGCAAAAGTACAACCATTGATACCGCATATTTTGAAACTCGCAACTACACGCAAGGGAATTAAAACCTAAAGACCACTTCCCGTTGACATAGAATCTCGAAATTTGGTAAAAAGCAATAGCTTACAGCACAGGTAACAGAAAAATTCAGAAAAGCTTAAAATTTTAAGTAGTTCTACCACCAAAAAAATTGTGATTGTAAACATAATGAATTTCATTTTGCAATAAAAATACCATAGTTATGACTCGATTGTCGTAATGAACGAATTTTGTAAACCTTGCAGGTTTGTACGGAACCCTCGGTGCGCGAGTCCGACTCGCACTTGGCCGGTTTTTTTTATCTTATCGTATGCTGCATCAATTGACGTTATCATGTCAATGTTGGCTGTTGCTGGAAACCAACGCTGGGGCTCAGTCTTGCATAGGGTCTCAGCATTATGCTGAGCGATGGCCGTTTTACGTGGAAGTGACGCATATTTCCCCAAACTTATTACTTATTTTTTTTGTTGTTGTTGTTGTCTTTCTGTGAGTTATGTTAACGGCAAATAAACATATTTTATTTCTTTCTTTATACAAACTTGTTACGGTTGCAAATTATATTTTTTCAACATACAACCTGACACTAATCTCCAAATTAGAAAAAATATAAGATAATTTGAATTTCGCGGGCTACCCCGGCGCTTCCCCCTTAAGTGAAAAGATTTATATAAATCTTATTATAAGCTGACTGTACCATCTTATTATAAGCTGACTGTACCAAATTACAGCACACGCGAATGCTCCCGGAGACTGCAATAACGTGTCAGATTTAAGAGGGCATTTAGTGTAGGAATGGCGATAGTTTAAACCTTTTAATTGCCTACTTGCTTACCTGTTATGTGAATAATAAACAGGGTTGTAACCGCAATTTTCTTGGTACTTGGTTTAATTTAGGAGGTCATATTATGGTACGAAGAGTTTTTGTTTGTTTCTGGTACTGCGTTTTTAGGGATAACTAGCTTTTCTCCGCGGCTTCAACCGCTTGGATGTTGAAATATATCCCACGGGTACGTACTACTAGGGTTAAATCTACCCCATGTGTTAATCCAGGTTATGAACTATGTGTGTGCCAAAGAGGATTGGGTAAAGTTGCCGTCGTTTTGAAGTTGAGCGGCCAGTAAAGAAACTTGGATATTATGAAAGAACAGAATGTCGGAACGTCAACGGAGATATTTGGATTTATATTGCTCATTGAATTAGAAGAAATTATTATATTCTCTACTGCACTCTTTTAGGTTTTATTAAGAATTCAAAATAAAATAAAATTAAAAAAATGACGTAGATGAATGGACCAATTTATTTGCAGCAGAGTAGTAATTATCGGGGGCACGGAAGTAGCAGTCTTAATAAAGCCTACAAAATTTCCGTCATTTATTAACGCCTTTTTTACTGGTTTGTCCTGATGGCCACATCATAAAAATATATGGTTTATATGAAGCGACTAAATCCGATGCGACGATTCTCTCAGAGATCTTTAAGAATCCATTTGTGCTCCCTTTCATTGGTTCTTTCATGAGCAGGATGATGTGCTATTATTAGACAGAGGGTTCAGAAACTGCATCGAAGATGTGGAGTCATGTGGATACCGTGCCCTCATTTAAGATGATAATGAATACCAGCTTACTACGCAACAAGCCAACTACTCAAGAAAGTAACCATGTGCCGTTGGGTGGTCGAAACCATTAATGGCAGATTAACCTTTTGATCGTCACAGTCATGTATAGATGACAAACAAAAATGTGCCCAGCACGCCACGGTTCGACTACATGCTGTCATGTAGTCGAATCGTGGCGTGCTGGGCACATTTTTACTTTGACGTTGAGGGCACGTTTTTGATTTTTTGAGGTGTGGCGATCAAAGGGTTAAAAATCAGTTCCGTCAGCTTCCGTCTCAGAATTTTAATGTAGCTGCAGGTCATCTATTTAAAGAAATAAGAATAGCTGCAGCATTATTAAATGCGTTTGGTGTACCACTAACTGTGCGAAGGCTAACGCAGGAAAAAATAAATCGTAGACACCATGGTCCTCGGAATTAACTAAGCGAGTATGTCATTGCGAATAATCTGAATAGAAGAAGGGCTGATATTGAATATGAATGCTGAAGTTCCTGAAAATTCATCCAGAGAATGACTTTCGTATTTTAAGTGTCGATGATTTCATTCTCTATGCACTTGGAACGTATCAAGTACAACAGGCTCGTAGCTACTACATGTAAAACATGTTTTGTGTGACTTTAGAATATTTTTTTTTATTATTTATATTTTATTTGACGACACGGTTGGCGCAGTGGCTGAGCGATCGACTGCTGCGCTGCGTGTCACGGGTTCGATTCCCGCACGGAACAAATATTTGTATTGCCTACAGCCGGTCGATTCTGTAAAAATCTCACCGTGAAAACTTAGGTGAAGTGAGTTTGTTTTTGCTAGGAATTGACACTATTGACAGTTCACTTCACCTAAATTTTCACGGTGAGATGGTTACAGAATCGCACTGCCGGTAATTGTTCCGGGCCTTTTTTTTTTTGAGGATGGGAAATCATCGCATGACTCCTCCCGCTCTGGGTGGAGCGGTAGGGAGTGTCAGACTCTTACTGACTAAAACCCACCCGTGTTCCTTCCTTCGCCCTTTATGTTCCGGGCCAGCGGTAACCCTTTCGGACAATCCCGCTTCCGCTGGCTCTTTGTGTATGTAAATTTAAATGTTCGTAAACGCACCCACGATACAGGAGTAATTCCTAGTGTGGGGCAACGTATATAAAAAAAAAAAACTTTAGAAAACTAGCGACGCCTGTATTCCCCAGGTGGTCTGGCAGGGGAATGCCTTTAATACATCCATATGTCGCCAGTTATGCTTAAATCCCATTTAATAGGGAGCGAGCCTATTTATTGCCATCAAACGGACAAGAATTGAAAAAAAAATCCAATTTTCTGGTGTCTTTAACTATTTGGAAGATAAGTATATCAAAGCTTTATAAAGAAACCAATAAGTCTTGTATGCGAGTCCTGGGATGCTCCAAAGAGAATATAACGTCAAAGTAAGAGGCATTAAAAGTCACTTTTATGTGTTCCCAAACATAATTAGTTCTTTAACCTTTATTGGCAAGGAATCAAGCCAAGGAAACGAGAACTTGTCACTGGAAATAATTACTTTTTTTTTAAAGATTTGCTTTTAAGTGCATGAAATTGTGGATGTTCCCACTGCTGGGAAACAGGCCTCCTCTCAATGAGAGGGAGTGGGCTACGTGGGCCCATGCAGGTGGGTGTCACATCACTTCGAATGTTTTATTCTAGGCCATGCCGGTTTCCTCACGATGTTTTTCTTCACCATATTAAGAGCAGTGGTGATGAAATAATTTACACAAAGTAAAGTGCCTGTCTGGGTTCGAACCTATGACCTACAACTGGTAAGTCGTTATTTTAGTACTATAACTTTAAGTACTTACTACTACTTACTACTTACGTACTTACTACTTACTTTTAGTACTTTTACTTTTTACTTTACTTTTTAGTACTTTAACTTTCCCTCTCACTGAGAGGAGGCCTGTGTCCCAGCAGTGGGAACATTATAGGCTGATGATGATGATGAAATAGATGAATATACTTACTAAAAAGATATAAGACATACAATGAGAAAATATTACCTTTCTGATCATACCTTCATGATAATATAATAAATTATGAAAAAAAGAATAAAATAAATAAATAATTACAACTTCGACCCGTCATAATAATCGAGTACCTACCAAAATAATATTACCTACTTGTAAGCATTGTGATATACTTACAATATTATTCTTTTAGAGGAACAAACTATAAATAACATTTCCAATAAATTCTTTTTCGTATTTATTTGTGTAGGAATCTAATACCTATTGGAACCTAGAAGTAATAGATTTCTAACAATTATATGCGATCACCCTTCGCAAACGTAAAATATATACCATAATACGTGAATATGACAATGAAAATAGTTTCTAAAAATCCAAAATTTGTCTCGACTAGGAGATAAACAAATACGTGGAAAGCCTTGATTATTTAATACTAGCGACCCGCCCCGGCTTCGCACGGAAACATTATTATTATTATTATACATATAAACCTTCCTCTTGAATCACTCTATCTATTAAAAAAAACCGCATCAAAATCCGTTGCGTAGTTTCAAAGATTTAAGCATACAAAGGGACATAGGGACATAGGGACAGAGAAAGCGACTTTGTTTTATACTATGTAGTGATTAACATTTCAATTTGTATTGTCTATGGTCCTGTTTTCATCACAATACAAGGGAGTTTTTTCATCTAATCTGTAGGCGGTCTAAATATCACTTTGGAAAATAGCCAATATCTTATGCCTACATTATAATAAAGAACGATCTAGTGAAAATATAGAAATCCCATGTGTTTTTTTATCAAGGAAAAATAATAGGCAACTGTGAGAAATCCAAAGTGTTGTGCGATGGCCAGAGCCAGTCACGCGGGGTTGGGGTGTGAAGAATCAAGTGTATTGTAACTTATGGATACGGCTAAGGAGTTTGCACACTTTCATACAATAAACTAGAATTTTTTATCAATTTTCATGGTCTTTTTTTTTCAGGATGAGAAATCATCAACTGACCCCTCCCGCTCTGGGTGGAGCGGAAGGGAGTGTCAGACCTTTACTGACTAAAACCCACCCGTGTTCCTTCTTTAGCACTTTATGTTCCGGGCCAGCGGTAACCCTTTCGGAAAATCCCGTTGACCACCGGTACGTCCCTTAGTCGCCTTTTACGATACTATTTGTATTAGTGATCTGACGAAACAAAGCATGAATGATTGTTTTTCAGTAGCGTTATTACGTAATCTTGTCGGTATTTATAGCCATGATTTCTCATAGTTTAAGTAGTCCAAAGTGAGTAAGTAATAATAGTCGCATGGGTCGATCGATCAGGTTAAGCAACGCTTGCCGCGTCGGTCCGTGATTGGGTGGCCATCTTTAAATACCGAAACCTTTCCGTGCTTCGGAAAGCACGTTAAGCTGTTGGTCCCGGCTGTCATTCGTGGGTCTTTGACAGTCATTACAGGTAGTCAGAAACCTGAAACTGTGACAACAAGTTTTACCAAGGGGTATCATCTTACCGCCTGACGCAGGTCCTCACCGGACACGGAAGTTTCGGGAGGTTCCTGCACATCATCAGGCGGGAGGAAACGCCCGGATGTCACCATTTCCAAGATCGCCCAGAGGACACGGTGGAGCATACGGTGGAGGTCTGCCCCGCTTGGGCGGAGCACCGCCGCCGTGTCCTCGTAGAGGCGATCGGCAGCGGCGGTGACCTCTCACGTCCAGCCCTGGTTCAAGCCGTGGTCCGGGGCGAGAGGGAGTGGGGGGCAGTCGCCTCCTTCTGCGAAGCAGTCATGCTAGCGAAGGAGGCGGCGGGACGGCTGAGGGAGAGAGCCTCCCGTCCCAGCCGCCGCGGGAGATGCTCCGGGCGTCGGGAGCCGCGCGACGACTCCCGGCCACCGTAGGCGCGGGCCTGCGGGCGGAGAGTAATGGGTAACTCACCGTCCGACCAGGACCAGGCCCGTGCCGGACGGCGCGTACGTGTTCCACGCGCGCCTCAAAGAGATGTCAGCATCAAGGGAAGGGGCCCGCCAGGGCCGAAGCCTGCCGGATCAGCGGGATTGTCCGAAAGGGTTACCGCTAGCTCGGAACATAAAGGGCTAAGGAAGGAACACGGGTGGGTTTTAGTCAGTAAGAGTCTGACACTCCCTTCCGCTCCACCCAGAGCGGGAGGGGTCATTTGATGATTTCCCATCCTGGAAAAAACAAAAGGGGTATCATCTTACCCAGTAGCTGGGTTGTGGAGGTCAGATAGGCAGTCGCTCTATGTATAATACTGGTATTCGGTTGCATCTGGTTAAACTGGACGCCAACCCCAATATAGTTGGGCTAAGCGTATTGATTATATTAACTTCAAGTTTTATATAAATATCACAGAATCCTAAATTAAACTAGAAGTTTCAAGTTTTCCTTTTTATTAATTATTTCATTTCACATTTCTGACACCACAGAAACCCGACGGATTTCTATTCATGGCGGAATAATTTTCTCAGAATGAATTATGTTTGTCTTTTGCAATAAGAATAACCATTTAATATTTTTCATGACTTTTTGTAGTAGAAAGTGACACGGGAAAGATTTGTATTGTGTGAAAAGTTCTTTATAATAGTATCTATTTCCCCGAATTGCCCTCAGGAGGGCTTCGTCCATTTCGGGCGGGCTATAACTCGAGCAATTTATTATTCTAGAGACAGTGATGTCTCAAGTTTAGAGCGGTTTGTGGATAGATTTGTTAATTCGCTGAATCCGTAACAAAATAGTTGAAAATGGACGTAGAGTTCATTTAAAGTTAAGTCTATTTATTTAACTTGGAATTTGTCGTAGTTGTTCCATAACGTCTGTTTTATTTGTAAAACTAGCTTCTGCCCGCGGCTTCGCCCGAGTGGATGTCGGAATTATCCCGGGACAAAAATTAGGTAGCCTATGTTACTCCTTATAACATCAGCTATCTGAAAATGAAAGTCCCGTCAAAATGGGTCCAGCCGTTTCGGTCATTAACCGAAATAAACAGAGAGACAAAAATAAAGATGTTAAAAGTACCGTATATACTTTCATATGTATTTTGTAATAAGCTGTTGTTTTGATACTACAAACAGAGTACCTACAGACACTTCAATTTTATTTATTTGTACTAGATATACCTAGATGAAATGCAAGAAGATTATGAAGTGGTACATATTTAATTAAATTTCTAAATTATTAAACTGGGTTTATTATATATATATTTATTATATATATATTTAAAACTTGCTATTATAGTTCAACTATTATATAGGCAGACCAGATGGAGTCAAAAAGAAACTAACCATAGAACGTACATGAAGTCTCAGGCAAAAGCATTTTCGCAGTTTACTACTTTGTACGTCCTTTCCTGAAGAGCAATTCCCGTATTTTTAAGAATGTTTGCAGTATAGTCTTTAAAAAAGTAATTCGATTTTTTCTCTATTTTTTAACGCTGTAGGTATGCTAAGAGGTGTTTGTGACTCCTGCCTAGCTTGTACCTAGACCATCCGCCAGAGTTCAAAATTATAGACCTTTCTCGTTCAAATCTAGTTGAAACAAGTACGGATACAATGCGCCCCTTTCCTATATCCTCAGGAGATGCATTTACTTGTTCCACAGTTGCGATCTTGATGTTTCCGGTGGTAAATTGTATATAATTAAGAAAAGTATTTTTAATAATACGTAAATCGTAAAGTAGTATAAAAAACTAAACAGCATTTTTAAGCTATAACGTAGTATTCAATAGTAGATTATTGCATCGAGCGCAAAGTGAGTTATTAATGCACGAGTGTGCGAGGGAATTAAATTAACACGAGTGCATTAATTATTCACTTTAGCAAGGTGCGTAATCTACTTTTCCTTCAAATACCAATCTACCTACCATGATAAAATATACCTACTCAAAATAAACACTCAAGTTAATGAAAATAAAAGTTTTCCTAAGCTTTTAAATATTTATCCCGCAACTTTTGCGGCAAAAGGTTATTAACAATTTCATTTTCAGCTGTTTTTATACTTTCTGGAGTTGCATTCATATCGCTATCGCTATTTCCATTTTTTTAAATATTTTCTTGCTAAATATGAAGTTTGAGTAGTTTTACAATGGTACAAAATGCGCGCCATTTGTTTCTTTTTTTTTTCACCAATTCGGTTTTATTCAGCCGACTTTTATTTTCAGCCAGTATCTTTTTGATCTAATGCTTATATTTTATATTAAACTTAATAGGAGTCATTAAACCTCTGTGGTAAATTTATATCTAAATAAAAAATAAAAAACAGTGCATTAAAGAAAAACTGTGCAACCATGAGATTTCATACAACTTTTCTGCACTGTTTTGTCTAAAAAGTTACTTAAGAACGTTTTCGAAATGTCTTATTTAAAAAACGATAACTGGAAATCTCTGTTTCTATGGAAAATTTAACATCAGTCTTATTTGGCTGTAACATTATTTTTTGAATATGTTCTTAAGTAACTTTTTAGACCTTTGTATCCTGCTTATGCGTATGAAGTTTCATTAAAATCGGTTCAATCATTTCTTGACAGGAGAATAAGTCATATATGATAGATATTCTTTTTATTTATTTTTTAAATTGCTTGATTCATTGACCTGGTTTCACCTGATATATTTTAAAGATTCCTGATAATCTACAATATATAATACATTACATCCACGCACTGATACCTGCCAGCGAGCAATGTTTAAAGTGTTGATGTCGAGCGAGCTCGGCGTCATAAGCCGACCATAATATATTATATGGTGTAGCGATATTCTTCAAACCTGGTGTAGAGCTAAAGAAAAAGGGCTATTTTTGCCTTTTTCCCGGATACTGGATCGTCTACTGCTTTGCGAGTTACAAGTTGATGCATACCTAGCTGCAGAGTATTCCTGCACTTCGAGTCCCGCGCGGCGTTGGCAGCTGACCTACATGAACACCATCGTCTGTGTACAGGAAACTACGATCGGATTCCTTTTTTTTCTTATAAATACTAAAGCTCCCGGGATTACCTTTTTATCTCAGGACAAAATAGTTAATTTAATGTATATAATAATAATAATAATAATAAACATTTATTTCAGAAAAAAAAAAAACAAAAAAAAAAATAAAAAAAAAAAAAAATTATCTATATCTCTAAAAATTATCTAAATTATCTAATTATCTATATAAAATTAATTTGAAAATCTGTTCTAATGAGCCTAAAACCCGATTACAATCTGTAAAAATATTCGCTATATTAATTATAAAATTTTATTCTAAAAAATGTCCTGAATTTGTTAAGCTCTCCTAAATCCTTTTTTCTTTTCCTGATATTTATTTTTCCAACAATTTTCAAGCGACGAACCTCCGTTTTTTAAATATTTAGATTTTTTATACATTTTATATTTGGTTTTGATTTGAAAATTATACGTATTAAATTCGATGTGGTGATTCTATTTATTTTCGCTACAATGTGTATAATGTCAAAATGTAATGTATGTAATGCATGTAAACAATATTTTGTAAAAATTTAATGATTTAAAAGAGTTTCCGTGGAGTTTTTGCCCTACGCTACGTGAGTTTTTACCTACTACGTTTTGGAATGGGTAACTAGCTTCATCTGTCTGACTGTCCGACCCGTTGACTATTAAAAAGTGCCTGTAATTGGTTTACCTATTTCAAATAAATGCTTTGAGTTTGAGTTTTGATGATTTTAAGCCCCCGTTGAAGTTTTTCAACAGTTATTTAAAAATTAGCTGTTCCATACATTTGACCGCGTATTGCACTTGTCTATGAAACAACATTTTTTTATAAATCAATAAAAAAACAGCATATTGTAACTATGAATTCAGCACATGATTCTTCATGTGCTGAATTCATAGTTTTTGCGAGTCCCGGCCACCCTGTATAACATTTAACTATCTAAAACTCCTCTACGCTTCCATTCCCTGTACTCAGAGAATTTCCTCATGCAAAAGAAGGTAAGCGAAATAGGACTATAATTACAAAGCCATAAAGCACAATCTGACATTAACAGCGGTAATCGCGAGTTAGAATAGGGATGTTTAATGAATGATAAAGATAAGTGAGTCATTTAAAAGCAGCGCGAGTAGAATAATAAAAACTGTTTAGTTTTGATCAATCTTTGAGTTGAGCAAAGAAAAGTTAGTGCTTATTGTATGAAGTTGTAACTGAAGAAATATTGTTGACAAATACAAAGGCCTATAAAAATATATAGCCTATCCTTCATTTATATCCCTACAAATCGTGCGTGATAAAAAGGACAAGTAAAGACTGCGACTTGTGTGAGTTGTAAGTTACTTATAAGTCGCAGGTTTGAACCCAGACAGGCGCTTAACCTTGTGTAAATGATTTCATCACCACTGCTCTCAAAACGGTAAAGGAAAACATCGTGAGGAAACCGGCATGTCCTAGAACCAAACATTCGAAGACATGACGTGATGTCTACTAACCCGCACTGGGCCCGCGTGGTGCATTACGGCCCACTCCACTCCCTCTTGAAGGGAGGAGGCCTGTTTTCCAGCAGTGGGAACAGTATATGCTGGTTATGCTAAAGGCAGCTGTACCTAAATGTTGAACTGAATCTGTCATCATAAACATCATCGTTTTAGCCGAATGTCGTCCACTGCTGGACATAGGCCTCCCTCAAGCACCTCCACTTCGACCGGTTCTGTGCTTCTCGCATCCAACGGGTTCCTACGGCCTAACTAAATCTGTAACAAAATATAATCTGAAAAAAAATCTGAAAATATATAATAATAATTAGCCTTTTACCCGCTGTCCTTTTCGACAGAGAGTCCCTTCTGGCTTTGCCAAATAAATGATCGACGATCGCGTAGTCGTGCAACAAAATCTCGATTATGATTGTAAATGTATTTATTTATTATTTATATATACTTTATTGTACACCAGAAAATACAATGCTAATGCAATGCAATGCTTGGTCAATCCCTAGCATCGGAGGAATTGTCATTCCGTACTAACAGCTCACTCCACGCAAGTTATCACGGTAAGATTTTTACAGAATCGACCTATTGTGCCTTACCCCGCGCATCATAGGATATAAACACATAGGATATATCATAGGATACAAAATTCATAGTAAGATAAATAAGGTAAGATATACCCAAAAAAACGTTTTCAGTTTTTATTTATCCAAATTTCTTGATATGATTTTTGTTAATCAAGATAATATTACATAATATAAGCTAACATTCAAAATGATAATATGTAGATGTGTATAAAAAAAGAAGCAAAAGAATCATAGGGCATCAAAAAACTCGTCCGCATCGCTTTCAACAGGAATAGTGCCCAAAAGGCTTAGTAGCATTGCCACGTTATATGAACCCCATCCGTTATATGGACCCCATGGCCCCCAACATGTTTCAATCCCAAACTGCTTGAACATGTAACTCCCAATCAGCAGAAAACCTCAAACGGCGAAAATATTCCATATTTTCGCCCTTTGAACCGCCCCAGCATAGCCCACCGTGCTAGGAAAATGGGATGTCGCAAGGGTGTCGACACCATGTTGCATCTCACACCAAAGGTCTGCCTAACTTTCAGGGCATTATGGTCATTCCGTCTGGTCTCTTCCCATCGTCGCGTGCCAAGCCGTTGGGTTCTAAAACAGCTGACAAGAGCATGACGGATGATGCCATTCCTTGAAGACCTAAATAAACCGCTGCGTGTTTCTTCGGGTAATGCAAACATCACACTACTGCGTGATCCATAATTTTCCCTCTACACTTCCCGTTTGTCTATCCCTTTTTCAACAACATTATGAAACCGCTCAAACCGTCCCTTTTATTGTAAGACGGCGTTTTCCATGAATGAAATAGGGAAGCCCACTAAAGTGGTCTAAATGGGCCAAATTTGTCAAGAAGTTAAGATTTAAGTTATGGTATTCATTGTTATAAGACCCGAGGGGCGTAAGGCGCACTTATCAAGGCCTAACGAAGATTTATATTCTGACGTCTCGTATTTTTATCCCTGATACCCATATTTTTTATGGGGACAAAAATGTTGAAAATATTTTTTTATTCCCCAGAAATGTGTGGTTGGATGAGTAATATGTTTGTTTTGCTTACAGTTTTGTTAGAGAGATTTCCATATGATTGTTGGGGAGTTCAAATATGTGTAGCTGAGTTTGTTAGTTAGGACACGTGTTTTGTTCTGTTATCTTTTGTTCAAGTTTTTAACTAAGAAATGGGAAGTTAATTCCCTTGTATTTAGGAAACTAAGTTTACAACAAGTAAAAAAATATATTAAACTCCTTAAGCTTAATTTTTTGAAATTTTTTTTCTAGTTCAACTTTTGGTCAAAATCCATTGCCTGCTGGCGGCACTGACGCGGCTCGGGTACTATTAGCTCGTTATTCATAAAACGGTTTATCTAGCTGTTAATAATACACAAAAAAAAATAAGAACATTTCTATACAACGACGTACCATAATTGTCCGAGCGGTGGGACTCGGTGATGTTGGAGAGGTGGATGCACTTGCATGCCAGTTCGTCACCATTTATTAAGTAATTATTTTTTCTATGAATTTCTTGTAATTGTCTATTTATTGTTTCTATGTATTATTATTAATGAATTTTTGATTATTCCTTGGTTACTAACATAATTTTTAAGTGTATTTACTAACAAAAATATGGATCTCTGTGTCTGAATCAAATAAATTATTATTATTATTATAAACTCAAAGCATAAATTTCAATCAAACCTTTTAGAGGCACCTTTAAATTGTCAAGGAGTTGGTCAGTCAGAAATATGAAGCCAGTGGCCATTCCAAAGCGCGGTAGACACAAACAGCCTATAACGTTCCTACTACTCAGATAGAGGCCTCCTCGCTGCGAGAGAGACGACGACGAAGTAACTGATGGAATTGAAATGACACTACAATCAAGTTTCAAGGAGTTTCAAGAATACCTTAATGAATTTTTCGTTTAGGAATTTTTCAGTAACAGTCCGGAGTCTAGAACGTGCCCGATTAATGGCATTAGGGTCGCCTCCTTTTACATGGTACTTAAAGATAACGGGTGTATTGTGGGTGTACCACTATAGGTCACCTCTGCTATACCCTTCAGGGAGCGACACAAAGCTTAATGTCTCGCTAACCCAAGTCTTAGTTACCTGCATTTTATGTTGACATTAAAGATTTACTTAACAACGTGAAATTCCCAGTCTTATTTCCATCTGTGGGGAAATATTCAAATGACCTCGCTACTTACAGTTTACTAGTTCAGTGAACTATGTTAGGGCTTATTACACATAAACAGACAAACAGAAAATTATGCCTTGTTTTTTCTTTCGGCAGAACTGTGCCAATAGTAAACCCACTTTGCCTGTTATGTAAGAATTAAGAATTATTCCAAAGAAATTCTGAACCAGATTTTTATGAAGTGGAATAATATTATCATGTTCTTTTTAGAGTTTTATGTAGGGACTCATACAAATATTTCACATTTATTCAAGTATTGAAATATCTTTTTATGAGTGGAGGCCTTACCATAAGTTGTACTACATAAATCTATGTATCGTAGTTTCCAACTAAACAGAAACGTCAACGTCGCACGAACCGGCTACGAGAACCACGTAGACGGCTACGAGGACGGCGTCTACATCACACGAAGCGGCTACGACGAAGGCGTTTACATCACACGAAGTGACTACGAGAACCACGTAGACGGCTACGAGGACGGCGTCTACATCACACGAAGCGGCTACGAGGACGGCGTTTACATCACGCGAAGCGGCTACGAGAACCACGTAGACGGCTACGAGGACGGCGCGGCTACATCAAATGAAGCGGCTACGAGAACCACGTAGACGGCTACGAGGACGGCGTTTACATCACACGAAGCGGCTACGAGAACCACGTAGATGGCTACGAGGACGGCGTCTACATCACACGAAGCGGCTACGAAAACCACGTAGAGGGCGAGGACGGCGTAGAAGGCTACGAAGACGGCAAAGACGGATACGAGCACCGCGTACACGGCTAGAAGATGGCTACGAGGGTGGCGTAGATGGCGTAGACTTCTACGAAATCATAGGGCAATGCTGTTCAGCTAAAGAAACTTCGTATGAAACCGCTTCCACTAATCAAAGTAGAATAAATAAAAAAATAAAACAGTACTCAGAGAAATTTAGAAATGTATTGAACTACACATCCTGAGACCCTTTATCATAATCAAACCCAGAACTTGTTATAATAATAACTTTGAATCTGTTTGCTAAACTTTAAGCCCGTGAGTAGGAAGTGTTAAGCCAGTCTGCATCACCAGCTGGATTACTTGAATTTTTTAAAAGCCATACTACGATTCAACGCGGAGACGAATTAGCTATTTAAATTCGCGAAGCAAGATCTTTAGCGCCGCAATATTTGACGTTGTTTATTTTTTATTAAACTATGCGGCGCTGAAGATATATACCTACATTGAATGATGAATGAAGGATTAAATAGAGAATTTGATAAAACTTTCCCTTTATCAATAAAGACATGAAAACAAAAGAAAAATATTTTGCTCTTGCTCAGCATGCGCGTCTTGCTACGCCATGCTACGGCGTAGCAAGTCGTACGATTGCTACGAACACATGATCTATGTGAATTAATCACACTAATAAAACTTTGTTATTTGTGATAAGTTTTATGTCATATGGATGGTTAGTGTAATAATTATTTTAGAAGATTCTACGAGTAATCATTATAAAAAGCTGGTATCATCAATTTAATTACAAAAAAACATTTTATGCGTTAAAGCCAAGCGCATGTTACAGCCGCAACGAACCGCAGCGCAACGCATTTTCACACAAAAAGGTTGCGGCCTATCTGTAGTATGTGTTGGTTCACTGGAAATGATGAAAGTCATGCAAGAGGGTTTTTGCGTTGCGGCGCTACCCGCCCTAATCTGCGTTACAGACCGATCGCAGTTGTTTTACGTCCAACAGCAACAACTCAATACTCGTAGAAACCTTACGTAATCAGTCAATAATGGTGCTACTGCTAGGACGCTGGCCACCTCTCTCCTAAAGGGAGTAGGCTAATAATCTACCACGCGGGCCCAGTGCGGGTTGGTAGATATCACATGTCTTCGAATTTTTGGTTCTAGGTCGGGGCCACCAATGCTCTCATTGGGCCATCACTGTTGCAGTACACAACAGCAACAGAGCAACAGCAACAGCAACCTTATTGCAATGACAATAAAGATCAAATGATGCAAAATCAGAGGTAAAATAACTATAAATGGACTGTAGCCTAGCACTGTCAAAAACGACATATACCACAAGTTAACGCAAGTCTTTATTGTTATTACAAACAGTTTCATAAACTTCGTCATTTACTAACCATTAAATCTTTCCCCTAGCGTTTATCTTTGTTTATGCACCAAAATTAACATTAAATTGTAATTAATTGTTTGGTTAAATTGTGTTTTTGTAAGTAAACCGTCGAAGTTTTACAGTATCGGTGATTTAGCTAAGCTTAATATACAATTAATTATTACTTTGCAATATTGTTTTAAATTTTGTGTGATATCTCCTGTTAGTTTTTGAGGTTTCTTAATTGACTTTTGGTAAACAAAATCGACTCTTGTTGTAACAAGATCTAAGCTAATTAATTTCAATAAATTTATTTTTATTATTTGGAGCAGTAATGGCCCAGTTGTAACGCCCCCCCGGCTTACAAGTTGCAGGCGGTAGGTTTGAACCCAGGTAAGCGCTTTATTTTGTGTAAATAATTTCAACGCCACTGCTCTCAAAACGCAAAAGATAGATAAACAATTTATTTGGCGCACACAAAAGACAGCACAACAGACAAAAGTGCAATAAAGATTGAATACGATCCTTACTCCCTTTGCGTTTTCTTTTGTCTAACTTGTCACCTTATTTTATCGTACTAATAAGAATCATACATAAAAAAATAAAAAAGCCCATACATTTTGTATATTTCTTAAATGCTACAAAATGTTGAGTTCCTTAGTCTTTGCGACCATTTAAAAAACCACTGAGACACGAAACATAATTTCTCACACAAGCTTTCATGCCTTCAACAAGAGCAACCCAACACAAATACACCCGAGCTATTTTGTGTAACATTACAAGTTTTACACTTTCCAAGCGTCGCCTATTATCCCGATGACTTACCCAGCTAAGAATAATGAAGCAAGTTACGAACGCAAGGCTTCCCATTAAAAGTTCATGCCGACACTACAGAAAGCACAAACATAATTATGTCAAGTAGAAAATTTATAAGACACCACTAATTTCTTTTAAATTTCCTTTGGTTAAGTTAATGTGACACAGTTATCTAATTAAGCTTTGTTGGGAATGTTAGTGGATTTTTGTGTTTCAATCTGTGACTGATTAATAGATTTTCGACTTTATCGCTATAGCATAAGGTCCAAAGTTGTTTGGGAAAATTTTACAGTTTCGGGTAGGTTGATGTGCTGGCGTCTGTACATAAAAACATTCGACTTTGTAATATAAAATATGTACGGTCTCATCAACCGTGCATTTACTTTGCAGACGCAGCAACCTACTTTGGTGGCGTGCGTCACAAAATATTACGCTATAACTATAACTTTTCACGCTAAGCAGAGCGAGTCAGACAACAACTGTGGAACTAACCACTTGTCAAGAGAAAGAATCGCTACCACTCTACCTTGTTAACTACAACAGTTAATATAACCTTAAAACTCTACTTGTGGTTCTTTCTGTGTACTCCGCAACTAAACCAACATCAACAAAGTGATAGTGTACGGTGCCTACAACCATTGGCCCCTACATTAAATGGTCCTTCGAGCCGGATATTTACTGTGAGTAGTGTCTCTATTTACGATAGCGAATCGGTTCAGCTGGTCTCCCACAAGCGGGTCGCCCCAGCTGGATTGAGAAGGCGCATAATATCGGACTTAGAGTGCGAAAGCAATAAATATAAACGCGACAATTTCAAGACGCTAAGGATTACGCAACTCTGCCACAACTACAAGAACGGATCCGCGGAGACTTGAAAGAAGAAGCCTGCAAACTGTGGTCTTCGTGTCGTGAACTAACGTCAAGCTATACGTCTACCACCGTCAACTACGTGGTGGACTACTGAGCTACATACAGCAAACTTAACTTACCTCTTTTCGACGACTAGAGAAGAGAACTCACCATGGAGAAGCTACAACTCCAACAATCCTGCTTTGAAAACATCAAAGCGCTGTGCTCTAACTACAAAAAGGATAGTGCCTCAAGGAAAACTGAAGACTACTTAACTAAACGCCTAGAATCTCTCGAAGCGCAGTGGAATGACTTCGAGGAACGGCATGCGATTCTGGAGCAAACGGTAGAGGATAGAAATATCAACTACTTCGTTGATAACGTGTACAGCAAAACTCAAGCTCTATACGAATCTACAAAACAAGACATGTTTCACTTACTAGAACAACTACAGGGGAAACGGTTTGTGAACTTCGACTTAACTGGGATGCTGGATCGAGATACTGACGGCACCACAAAAACATTGTTGAGTAAACAAGAGTGCAACTTTAAAGCCCTTGACCGCGCCATGTCAAAAATTGACATAAAGGCTGACACGGAGAAATGGGAGCTAGAAGACCATCTCTCCATTCTAAAGTCGAAGTGGAACGCCATCGACAAACAACACTGGGAGCTGGAAGCATTACTCAAAGGCTCCAACGCTAATTACTACAACATGTTCGTTGATATGGAAGACAAGTACGACGAACTAAGAAAAAACCTAAACAGTAAGATTTGGTCGACAGCACACTACGAAAAGTCGGCGCCAAAAATTGAGGTCCCTGAATTCTCGGGTAGCTACACTCAATGGATTTCCTTCAAAGATCTCTTCATGGAAACTATCCACAACAACCCGATGATAAACAAAGCGCAAAAGATGCAGCATCTGAAGACGAGGTTGAAAGGCGAAGCTGAAAGACTGGTGCAACATCTCAGTATCGGCGCAGAAAACTACACATCCTGTTGGGAAATTCTGACTCAACGCTTCGACAATCGACGGATGCAATTAACGTCCTTCCTGAACACCATGCTCAACCTGCCTGTCATTCAACAACCTGACAGCTTCAACCTCAAGAAAATGCATGATGTCATAACTGAATGTACGAATGGACTAACAAATATTGGGTTAGACATCGTAACTTGGGACCCAATAATCGTACACCTGATGTCGCAGAAACTAGACACCACTACCTACAGCGAGTACATAAAGGAACTACGAGATCCTAGAGATGTGCCAAACTTGACTGAACTACTGTACTTCCTGGAAAACAAGTTCATGGCGTACGAAACCATGAAGAACACGAAAAAAGAAGTACCTAATCAGCAGAAGCAATTCTCGTCCAAGCCATCTAACAAGAATAATTCATCGAAACCGCATGACAACGAGAGGAAAACATTTTTTAAGAGAACTTATCATACAGCATACGGTCACTGCCCAAACTGCGACGGAAAGCATGTGTTGATGAAATGTCCAAAGTTCATCGATATGGACGCATTCCAACGAAACAGCACGGTCGCAAAATTAAACGTGTGTAAAAACTGCTTATACAGTCATGGCAACACAGATTGTGGGTCAACTAAAACTTGCAAAGAATGCAATATGACGCATCATACTTTATTACACAACGCTAACAAGAAAAACAACGATAATTTGGGTCATCAATCAACTACATCCACAAACAAACAAAACTCTAACCATATTTCAACGAACGAAATGGAGGTTTTGTTAACAACAGTAAAGCTTAAGATAAAATCCGCAAACGGGGATTACATTACGCTTCGAGCCCTACTAGATCAAGGTTCGCAAGTAAACTTAATCACGGAGAATGCCGCACAGATGCTACGGCTACCAAGGAAACGACTGAATGCAACTATAACAGGAGTTGGAGCTGCACCTGGTAACAGCAAAGGGCGACTTCAGCTTACCTGTAAATCTATTCACTCGGACTACGCATTCGAAACTCAGGCACTCATCTTAAGCAAACTAACAAACAACTTACCGAACTCATCGTTCGAAAAGGCTAACTGGCCACACCTGGAAAACCTGAAACTAGCAGATCCAGAATTTAACGTGTCAAGCCCTATAGATCTACTACTTGGGGCAGACGTGTATTCCGACATAATCCTTGACGGAGTCTTGAAAGGCTGTCAACAGTCTCCTGTAGCGCAACAAACGCACTTAGGCTGGATTCTATGTGGCAAACTGAAAACTTTTAACTGTCATATAACACTGGTCGACCTAAGTGAATTAACTAAATTCTGGGAAAACGAAGACATAACTATCAGCAACCATGACATTCCCAAGGACAATATGTGTGAAGAATACTACAACAAGACAGTGCAACGAGACGCCGATAACAAATACATCGTTAAGATGCCTATGAGCTCCGACTTGCAAAACAAATTAGGCAAATCAAGGTCAATGGCTATCTCGCAATTCCTCCAACTAGAAAAGCGACTGGGAAAGAACAAGAAACTCTCAACAATGTACCGGGACTTCATCAGAGAATATATGCAACTAAAGCATATGAAACCGGCGGCGTCACCAACAGCTCCATCCACGTCTGAGTGCTACCTTCCGCACCATGGTGTTCTGAGAGAACAATCCACTACTACTAAATTAAGAGTGGTTTTTAACGCCTCGCAAAAAACAACAACTGGGTATAGCCTCAACAGCTTAATGGAAAAAGGCCCAAATCTACAGAAGGACATTCAAGCCCTTATACTTAAGTGGAGGTCCTATAAGTACGCTTTTACCGCCGATATAGAAAAGATGTACCGATGCATTGGGATAGCTGAAGATCAACAGGCACTGCAGAAGATAATATGGCGCGAATCTCCTAATGAGAGATTACAAGAATTCCAACTTTGCACTGTGACATATGGAACCAAGTGCGCGCCATGGTTAGCTATGAGAACTATGAAGCAGTTAGCCCTGGATGACGGTCATAAATATCCAGAGGCCGCCAATACATTACTCAACGAGTTCTACGTTGATGATGTAATAAGCGGTCACTACTCTGTGGATAAAGCGAAAGAGCTACAAAGTTCCCTAATAAACTTACTTAAGGGTGGCGGCATGAACTTACGAAAGTGGTCAGCCAACCACCCCGCGCTACTAGAGAGCTTAACTGACGATCAAATATCGACAAAAAGCACATTTGATTTTAAAACTGAAGACTCTACAAAAACGCTCGGAGTCGGCTGGAACCCAAACATCGACACGTTCATGTTTAACTGGAGTCTGGAAGAAAAACCGAAGGGTCGGACAACGAAAAGACACTTACTTTCTGATATTTCGAAACTGTACGATCCTTTGGGTTGGTTGGCTCCTATAACAGTGTCGGCAAAATTATTATTCCAAAGAGTATGGAACGGCAAACTTGCCTGGGATGAAGAGTTACCGAACGACATACGAAACGATTGGGACAAACTGAAAACCGACCTACCAAATGTAAGGAAAATAAAACTAAACCGATGGATTGGTGCACAACAATCAATAGAACTGCTGGGATTTTGCGATGCGAGTGAAAAGGCGTATGCTTGTGTCATATACAGTCGCGTAAGAGACGAACAAGATCTATTGACTGTAACTTTACTCGTCGCCAAAACTAGGGTGGCCCCTCTATCGCAAAAAACTACGTTGCCAAGATTGGAGCTATGCGGCGCGCTACTGTTGGCCAAACTAATGGAGAAAACTAAGGAAGCACTAGCTGGATACAATGTGTCAATACAAGCATGGTGTGACTCTCAAGTAGTCTTAGCGTGGCTGCAAGGAGATGCATCAAGATGGGATAGATACGTGTCCAACAGAGTTGACAAGATAAAACAAACTATTCCTGCCGACAAGTGGCGATACGTAAAATCGGCACAGAATCCTGCTGACTGTGCGTCTAGAGGAATGATGCCGAGCAAACTAGTAAACTTCAATCTCTGGTGGCAAGGTCCGGAATTTCTGAAAATGGCACAAGACTCTGACCTCATGAAAAACTCCACATGCTTGTTTACAACTGACCAAGAAACTGTCAACCCAGCAGTGGCAACCACAACGGTACCGAAAAACAGTGAACATTTAATAAATAACTTATTACATAAATATAGTTCGCTGACGCAAGTAATTCGAGTAACGGCACAGGTGCTGCGCTTTATCGCGATGGCACGCTCCAAGATGAAATTTGAAACCAACTACCTAAGTGTGAGCGAACTCAAGTTAGCAGCTGATCGAATTATTGCATATGTACAGAGGGCCGAGTTTGAAAATGAATACAAACAACTGAAAGCAAACGGGAATGTAAACAACAAGAGCATTTTATACAAACTGAATCCTTACATAGATGAAAAAGGGATAATAAGAGTCGGTGGAAGACTGAAAAATTCCTACTTGCCTTTCGAGATGAAGAATCCTATGATTCTTCCACGGATAGGACGACTAACTCAGCTTGTAATAGAACAAGCACACCTTACAACACTTCATGGAGGTGCGCGGCTGACATTGGCTCAAATCCGACAACGATACTGGATTGTCGGTAGCAACAGAGCTGTAAAAACTCAACTGAGACGTTGCGTGCGATGTCACCGCTACAAACCAACAGATAACTATCAACTTATGGCAGACTTACCGCAACAGAGAGCTACCCCATCCCGACCTTTTACACATACTGGTGTAGACTTCACTGGACACGTGCAAGTCAAACTAAACAGAGGAAGAGGAGTAAAGACTACAAAGGGGTACATCGCTATTTTCGTGTGCATGGCTACTAAAGCTGTACACATTGAACTGGTGTCTGACTTAAGTACCGAAACCTTTATTGCCGCTTTTCAACGCATGTGTGCTAGACGCGGCACACCTAAACATGTTTACTCAGACTGCGGCACGAACTTCATTGGAGCTTCGAAGATGTTGCGCAATGAATTTGAATATTTCAAGCAAGAACTTTCATCGGAATTCTTTAACGAGATTGGAAACATGGAAGTAGAATGGCACTTCAACGCACCCGCATGGCCGAGTGCCGGTGGTCTGTGGGAAGCAGCCGTGAAATCGATGAAACATCATCTTCACCGTGTACTAGGGGATCAGAAACTAACCTTCGAGGAGTTTACTACGCTACTGGCAAAAATAGAAGCCTGTATGAACTCAAGACCCCTCTGTCCACTCACGGAAGATCCCGAGGAATTCCAAACGTATCTAACACCTGGTCATTTTCTCACTGGAAGCCCAACATTGTCACTACCAATATCATCGTACTGTGACGTGAAGAACGTTGATTTACGTCAAAGGTGGCAGCTAACAGAGCACATGCTACACCAATTTTGGAAGAGTTGGTCAAGTGACTACTTAACACAGCTTCAGACCAGGGGAAAATGGAACAAACCAAGAAAAAACATCGAAGAAGGCGATATAGTCATGATCAAGGACAATAACTTGCCTCCAGGAAAGTGGGCCATGGGACGCGTACTTGAACTGCATCCCGGTTCCGACGGCTATGTTCGAGTGATCACTGTTAAAACTCAATCTGGAATCATGAAACGGCCAGTCGTGAAACTGTCACCACTTCCTATCGAAAGAAGCATCCAAGATCACACAGATAAGGAAAATACAACCACGTCAAAGAAGAGCGGAAACAAATAACAAGTTTTCCTACACTTCTAACAATGTTACTAATTGTATTTACGTTTATAACAGCGTACTAACAGCATACTTGCTGATAAATAATTTAGAGAGAGTTCAAGAGATGCTGTTTGAAAGCCTAACTGATGTCTACAAAGGGCACATAGACATCCATCTACTTACACCTGTCAACTTAATCAAGCAACTAACTGAAATCACGGGCCAACTCCCAAGGACCTCGTCGTTACCGGTCCGAAACATCAGAGACGATATCAAAGACCTCTACAAACTACTATACGTGAGAGCGCGAGTCACAACGAACTACTTCTTGTTCGAGATACACGTCCCATTGATATCCGATGAAGACTTCACTCTATACCAAGCTACACCGTTGCCGATGAAAACAAGCACAGGAACAGTCATCGTCCAACTAGCTTCGCAGTACATAGCTGTTAACTTCGGGAAGAGCACCTGTCTCTTTATCTGAAGATGACATGAAGCGGTGTAGTCAACTTAAACCAGGCAATTTGATATGCAACAAGAACTTACCTATATTTAACTTGCATAATAGCAATGCGCCTTGCGAAGCAAAGCTACTGGGTCATCGTACGACCTCACCTTGTGACGTAAAAAAGGTACTATGTAAACAAGAGTGGATCGCGTTACACTCAACGAATACTTGGCTGGCGATTTGTTGCGGAACTTGCACAATACGAATCGTCTGTGAAAATGACATTACTACACGCTCCATGACTTCCGGGATACTGATCTTGGCACAAGGTTGCTTGTTGCAATCGAAGGAGACACTCACACGGCGAGCCAAGCAGAACTGCAGGCGGAACGTCCACGTTGTGCGGACAACATCGCATTTAACTTTGAATAATTGAATTTATTATACCTTTCCTTGTAATAAAGTACACTAAATCTAGATATTAATTAAAAAAAATATTAAATAAACTAACACTAACTAACTTTGTAATAGGGTTTCTTCTCTTGACAAGACTTAATTCATCTTTTGTACATCTTTGTGGGGTTGCCAACATGTACGGTCTCATCAACCGTGCATTTACTTTGCAGACGCAGCAACCTACTTTGGTGGCGTGCGTCACAAAATATTACGCTATAACTATAACTTTTCACGCTAAGCAGAGCGAGTCAGACAACAACTGTGGAACTAACCACTTGTCAAGAGAAAGAATCGCTACCACTCTACCTTGTTAACTACAACAGTTAATATAACCTTAAAACTCTACTTGTGGTTCTTTCTGTGTACTCCGCAACTAAACCAACATCAACAAAGTGATAGTGTACGGTGCCTACAACCATTGGCCCCTACAAAATAATAATAAATAAATAATTAATTTCCGTCAATTTCTAGTTGTCCACATCTATTTTTATAAAAGATAAAAAGTCAAAATTTTATTAGAAGTAAAACTTTTACAAAAAATAATTTGTTTACTGGTTATAATTATATAAATCTACTCGAAACATTCAATCTAACTTAGGTATACTATAGTTGTGAACGAAACCATAGCGCCATCAATCGAGCTCGTGGTTAAACTTTGCTGCCTTACAAAGTACAGAGATTCCACTAATGTTGGCGCGGAGTGAAATATGACCACTGTAATAAGCAAGCAAGTTATTTTAGAAATTATAGTAAATACATTATATTTTGTTATGTATGGGTACATAAATCCACCTAATAAAAATATTGGATTCATTAATTATAATTCATAATTCGTTTCTGTAGCGCATCGGGAATGTTCGCGGACGCACATAGAGGTAAATTGCTTTTACGTAATAATGCGAATGAGGTGTCCAATGTGCATCCCTGATGCGCAGAGAATGGGCCAGCTCCAAAAATATCATAAAAATGGATCGCTTAATAGGGTCGACGCAGTGCCATCTCCCATGGGATGAAATAAATAAAATAGTCTAACATAGTTCTTAAGTTTACTAACAGGTGTCCTTGTTACTTGAATAAAGATGTGCCGGACGGGCGTGATCGCTGGACGCTATGGTGTGTAGGGAGGTCGTAAACCCATCCAGGTTTATCCAGGTTTGAGGATAGGTCTCTCCCTGTCCAAGCGGCGCTGACGTCCACCGACGGTTCAGGATAGCTTCAAGGCTTGATTTAGGGATACCAGTTTTTGACAACGTTCTGAATACGTTTTTGACAATTTCTGTATACGTCTTTGACAATGTCTGCTGAAGAACTCGATGATCAGATGACCATGGTGATGAGGAACCTTACCTTCGAAATGATACACAAGTCTTCATGACTGTTCAGGAAGTAATTGACGGGACTCTAAGTATATAAAAAATAAAAATATTCCTTGCCGATGACTACAAATTTGGTCTATGTACTGGTTAGCTTACATTACTCGAAACTTTACCGTAACGAGAGCCGTCAATTACTTCCAATTTTAAACTTTTTATTGGACTATTTTTCACTATGTTTACATGTTGTTTTACATTATATACCACTTATATACGAACATACTCGTATATTGTGATATGTCGTTGGATTCCTTATTAAATTTCCTATCTCCTGAAGTACCGTTTTCATCTATATCTGTTTCCGCTGAAAAGTTATTTCAGCGGAAACAGAAAAAATATTAAATTTTCAATAAAAATATTTTTTCTTGTAAGTTTTCTCAAAAACTACTGAACCGATTTCAAAACTGTTTTCAGGTACTTCAGGCTGGTCCAATGACCTAAAACAATGTAATATTTTAAACTGTAAAACTATATTTTTCAGGGCGTGACGCGCCCTGAAACGATGCATACTAAAAACAAAATGTTAAAAAACATAAGCCTATCGCAGTACGACACTTAAATCTCAATTAAGTAGGTTTATCGAACGACTAGATACACAAAAGTTATGTCCAGGGCTAGGTCTTGACCTAGGCTACCTGGATGTACTAAAATTTCAAACATTGAAGCTATATAGCCCACTTAACTGAGGTAAATAGGTGTCGTACTTACGGTTTTATTCTATCACTATTTACTAGCACTATTTACCCGTTTCACTTTCACTTGTTATCACTTATGTACTTGTGTTTATGTAAAACGCACTATATATTGTGTGGTGACGCATCGTCGCGAACATCTCTCCCGCCGTGCAGTGCAGTGACGACTCGTAGCGCAGTCGGCGCGGCGCTGCATCGCACCGGTGAGCGACGGCTGTGGTCGCGGCGCCCAGAGCGCCTCGACGCCCGCCGCTGCGACGCTCGCCGCCCCGACGCTCGCCGTCTCGACGCCAGCCGCCGCGACGCCTGCCGCTGCGACGCTCGGCGTCCCGACGCCTGCCGCCACGACGCCTGCCGCCGCGACGCCTGCCGCCGCGACGCCTGCCGCCGCGACGCCTGCAGCCGCAACGCCTGCCGCCGCGACGCCTGCCGCCGCGACGCCTGGGTGCCCATCGCCTCGGCGCTCGCCGCCGCGGCGCTCGCCACGACGACGCTTAGCGCCTGGGCGCTTGCTGCTTCGGTGTTCGCCGCCGCGACGCTTGCCGCGGCGACGCTCAGCGCCTGGGCGCCTGCTGCCTCGGTGTTCGCCGCCGCGACGCTTGCCGCGGCGACGTTCAGCGCCTGGGCGCCTGCTGCCTCGGTACTCGCCGCCGCGACGCTTGACGCGGCGACGCTCAGCGCCTGGGCGCCTGCTGCCTCGGTGTTCGCCGCCGCGACGCTTGCCGCGGCGACGCTCAGCGCCTGGGCGCCCGCCGCCCCGGCGCTCGCTGTTTCGGCGTTCTTTCTCTAGAACGCCACTAGGTAGGCGTGCGAGCGTCAGGTTGAAACCCAACGTGTCTTCACTCGGTCTCCATATCAGGCCGAGTATTTTCTCTGTGTCATCTGTATCTCCGATTCTGACCACTTCAGTTCGGATCTGTGTTGGATCTATATTTTCTATGACTTGCGCACTGTTTGATACCCATTTTCTTAGTTCAAACTTCGCCTTCTGATGTATATTCTTTACTGTTGTAGCGATGCGCGTCGTTTCTTCAACTGTTTTGTAACTATCGAGGTAATCATCCATGTAATGATTACGTATGATGGCTTCCACTGCTTCTGGATGCTCTTCTATATGCCTTCTCGCGTTCCAGTTCTTCGCGAAGATGGCTGTGCACGGCGAACTTGCCGCGCCGAATATTATGGACGTCATGCGATATTCTTCAGGCGCGCCTTCTCTTCTATTCCCTCTCCACAAATATCGGAGAGCGTCTCTATCTTGAGCTCGCACTTTCACCTGCATAAACATCTCCGCTATGTCCCCGGAAATGGCTATGTGATGTCGGCGGAACCTCATCATGACGCCGGGCAGTGACTGTAGCAGGTCTGGTCCAGTAAGAAGGAAATCGTTTAGTGACAGCCCTCTTGACTTGGCGGCAGCGTCATGAACTATGCGAAGCTTCTCAGGCTTCATCGGATTGAACACGTCGAAGTGAGGCAGATACCACGTTCTACCCGGTGTGCTCGTCTTGGGCGCTTTCTCTGCATACTTCTTTTGTATGAGAGAGTCCATCTGTTCTGTATATCTATCTCGAAGAGCGGGGTTGCTATCGAGTTTCTTTTCTATCGAGACGAGCCTCTTGAGAGCTGTCCCGTAGCTATCTGGCATTTCTAGGCTTTCATTTTTCCATAACATGGCTGTTTCTATGTGACCATCTTCTAACTGTTGAGTGTGACGATTCAAAATATCCTCTGCTTTCTTCTCGGGATCGGAGTCTGGTCGTCTTGGATTGATGACCAGTGATTCTATAGCAAAGAATTCACGAAGTCGCTCGTCGAGGTCTTCATCGCTATCTGTGAGTCGGTTGACGTAATGCACCTGCTGACCCAATATTCTGGTGTGTGCGCCGTGAAGAGTCCAGCCCATCGTAGTGAGTGATGCAATAGGCTGGTGCTTCGGGCCTCTGCGGGTCTCACTGGCCAGTAATAAGTGCCAGTTATCCTGGCCAATGAGAATCTTCGGTGCGCCTGTGTGATATATCAGCTGATCCCTCAGGTCGTCTAGGTGTTTGCAATGTGCGACATCTTCTTCACTGACTGTCTGTGGTGCGAGATTGAGCTTCGGTATGGTGCGCGCTCTGAACGGCACCTTATTCTTCAGCGGGCTCGCAAGAGTGACTGTGATTCTTCGCGAACAAGGAGTGTCGATCATGTTGTCACCGATCGCACCTATCTTCAGTGGGTCGATGCGGCCCTCTGCCCCGACTTGCTTTGCTACGTCTTCGTCGATCAGGGAAACGGTGGACCCGTCATCGAGAAGTGCGAATGTTGATGCTTCTCCCGCCGGTCCGATCACTCGGACCGGTATCATCTTGAGGTAGGCGTGACTCGAAGTTGCTCGCGAACTGGCCACCGTTTCCTGAGACTCCTTCTTCGTTTCCTGGGCATTGGGCTTCTCGATACCCACTGCAGCAGGCTTCTTGCTGTGGTGAAGAAGTCGATGGTGTGTGGCTGTACACCCCTTGACGTCACACTTCTTACGTTTGCACGTGTGACCCAAACGACGGCTTCGCAGACAACGGAAACATAGGTTGAGTTTCTTCGCGAGTTCCCATTTCTTGTCACTAGATGCCTCTTTAAACTTTGAACACTCAGAAGCGTGGTGTCCTTCCTTCTCACAGGCACGGCATTTCGTAGCCGTCTTGTCGGTAGCTGTGTGAGTTCTCTGTGTGACACGCTTGTTTGTTGTGGCTTCCGAATTGATGTTCTCAGGCGGAGCGAAGGCGCTGCAGAAACGGGCTTGCTCGGTGATAAACTCGCTGAAGAATGAGAGGTCTGGCAGCGACTGGTACTTTTCTGTATATGTCCTGTACCACTGTACACGCAGGGAGTTCGGCAGCTTCTCTGTCAGCAGCCGCATCAGCTCAGCATTGATCAAGTAGTGTTCTTTCTTCAATGCTCGTAGAGTGACTATGCCGCTCCTGACTCGACTCGCGAAGTTGCAGATGTCCTTAGGCGATTCACTGCAGCGCGGCAGTCCACGGAGTCTGTCTGTCTCAGCTTGAGCTATTGAGTCCGGACGGCCGAACTGCAGCTCGAGTTCCCTCATGATGTCATCTGGTCTGGCATGTCCAATGAGCTCCGAGCTCACTGTTTCCAAAGCGCGTCCACGTAGGCTTCTTCTAAGTCTTGCTGTATTCTCAACGTCGTTGAAGTATGTTCTTGTTGTTTCATAGATGGCACGAAATGAAAGCCATTCTGTATGTGCCCCACTGAAGTTCGGTAAGGTCATTATGACCTTTGACGCCGAGGGATGGTTCGATGTCCACTGTTCTGTTTTCTTGTCGGCGAGCGACGCTATAGCGGCCGTCAGCTCCGTTATGAAAGGACGGAGTGACTCTGTTCCCTTGGTGTCTTCTATCTCCTTCACTGGGACTATGCTGTTCTTCACTTCATTTACTGTAGGATGCGACAAAGGTACTCGCGTCTGGAGGTCCGCTATAACGTCGACGTCCACAGGGGGGGGCTGTTGCACTCGGCTTCTATTTCTATTGTCCCCCTCAGTGGCATTGTCCTCCTTCTCTGGCTCAGGCTCTGGTGCCTCTTCAAGCCATGATCGCACGTACTCATTGTTTGAGTTTCTATCATCCATATATTCGCCATCGGAATCTTCTTCCTCGGCTCTCTGAAGTGCTAATTGAGCAAGCTCCAACTTAATCTTCAATAAGTCTTCGCGTGCTCTCGAAATTTTTCTATTAGTCCGCGTCGTTCTATCTGTAGTCGACGGCGGTTTGCTATGTTCGGTACGGGCGTCACCCCGGGTAGTCATCGGCATGGTTCGGCTGTAAGTTTGATCTAATTTCTTCTCTATTGTATCTGGTTTCAATGTTCTATCTGAAGTTCCTTCCAAGTTGGTCTCTTTCCTGGACGTAGACGGTCGTTCCGTTTCTTCAGGCTGTACTCGTACAAGTTCTTCATCCTCCCTTGAAGCGGAAGGGCGCTGTGGTTGTTGTAGCTGCTCGGCCCCTTCGATGGTGGACGGTGAACGCGGTGGTTGGTCGTGACGGATAGCTGATACACTACGTGCTCTATTCGCCTCCACTGTCCATGCTGCGGGGGCCTTGCCTTGTGATCTTGTAACCGGCATATTGATTCTCAGTTGATCGCGTCTTCAGTCTTCAAGTTGAGTCCCACCTTCAAAGGCCAACGTTCAATCTTCAAATTGAACCCCGTATCTTCAAGGCAAATCCTCAATCCAAAATCCGGATCTTCCAAGACGGATCTTCAAACGGATCTTCAAAGACGGATCTTCAAAACGGAATCTTCAAAACGGGACTTCGTTACGTAACTTCAAACTGGAATTCCGTTACGGATCTTCAAAACCGGATCTTCAAATACGGATCTTCAAATACGGATCTTCCAATACGGATCCCCTCGACGGATCTTCAATACGGAATCTTCAAAACGGGACTTCGTTACGTCACTTCAAACTGGAATTCCGTTACGGATCTTCAAAACCGGATCTTCAAATACGGATCTTCAAATACGGATCTTCAAAACCGGATCTTCAAAACCGGATCTTCAAAACGGAATCTTCAAAACGGGACCTCGCTACGCAACTTCAAACTGGAACTCCGTTACGGATCCTCAACACCGGATCTTCAAATACGGATCTTCCAGGACGGATCTCCAAACGGATCTTCAAAACGGGACTTCGTTACGTAACTTCAAACTGGAACTCCGTTACGGATCTTCAAAACCGAATCTTCAAACGGATCTTCCAGGTATCTTCAGCATTCCAGAAAAATGTTCCCGGTTTAAGTCCTCAGACGTAACTCTTCAGGGATACGTATCCAGTGATTAATAAATCTTCAAGCTTCTTGAAACGATCCGGCTCGACAGGACCATTGAATGTGCCGGACGGGCGTGATCGCTGGACGCTATGGTGTGTAGGGAGGTCGTAAACCCATCCAGGTTTATCCAGGTTTGAGGATAGGTCTCTCCCTGTCCAAGCGGCGCTGACGTCCTACACCGACGGTTCAGGATAGCTTCAAGGCTTGATTTAGGGATACCAGTTTTTGACAACGTTCTGAATACGTTTTTGACAATTTCTGTATACGTCTTTGACAATGTCTGCTGAAGAACTCGATGATCAGATGACCATGGTGATGAGGAACCTTACCTTCGAAATGATACACAAGTCTTCATGACTGTTCAGGAAGTAATTGACGGGACTCTAAGTATATAAAAAATAAAAATATTCCTTGCCGATGACTACAAATTTGGTCTATGTACTGGTTAGCTTACATTACTCGAAACTTTACCGTAACGAGAGCCGTCAATTACTTCCAATTTTAAACTTTTTATTGGACTATTTTTCACTATGTTTACATGTTGTTTTACATTATATACCACTTATATACGAACATACTCGTATATTGTGATATGTCGTTGGATTCCTTATTAAATTTCCTATCTCCTGAAGTACCGTTTTCATCTATATCTGTTTCCGCTGAAAAGTTATTTCAGCGGAAACAGAAAAAATATTAAATTTTCAATAAAAATATTTTTTCTTGTAAGTTTTCTCAAAAACTACTGAACCGATTTCAAAACTGTTTTCAGGTACTTCAGGCTGGTCCAATGACCTAAAACAATGTAATATTTTAAACTGTAAAACTATATTTTTCAGGGCGTGACGCGCCCTGAAACGATGCATACTAAAAACAAAATGTTAAAAAACATAAGCCTATCGCAGTACGACACTTAAATCTCAATTAAGTAGGTTTATCGAACGACTAGATACACAAAAGTTATGTCCAGGGCTAGGTCTTGACCTAGGCTACCTGGATGTACTAAAATTTCAAACATTGAAGCTATATAGCCCACTTAACTGAGGTAAATAGGTGTCGTACTTACGGTTTTATTCTATCACTATTTACTAGCACTATTTACCCGTTTCACTTTCACTTGTTATCACTTATGTACTTGTGTTTATGTAAAACGCACTATATATTGTGTGGTGACGCATCGTCGCGAACAAAAGAAATGTATCATTATTATTAATTCTCTGACAAGGAATGCGCAGCCTAAACCGCTGGATCTAGAAGTTCGTATTAAATGCACAAGATTTCCTTTTATAGCGAAAGTAAGTACTAAGGAAGGATCTTTGAAAAATCATCCCCTGTGGGTTGATAGAAGATGAAAGTTTGTGTGGAAAACCCGCTGGAAGTACGTAATTTTTGTCGACGGGAAATCCCATCGCACATGGCTTGCGATTAATACATATTAGCAAAGCTGGCTGCTTTGGGAGCCAGTCATACTTAAGTACCTACTTATCGCCACTCATGAAGGTTCTATAGTAAACATGTTTTAACCATCAAGCAGGCGCGCGGCGTCAAATTTATCGCTTTCGATACATTTTCGTTCTCAATATCGCTATTTCTTGTCACATGTATTTCCCATCCCTAGTAGCCTGTCATTGGTTCATTGTGCACAAAATAAACTGTTTACCTCCCCTCCTCACACCCTACGGAGTGTATAGATCGCATTTGTTATATTTTGCGGCGGCGCGGCGCACGCGTCGCAAGCACGCAAGCACGCGAAAGTTACAGGTATAAGAAAATTTATGATGCCAAATTGTTTAATAATAATGCAAAGAAAATTAGAATATTATTTTGATTTTATAATTTTCTTTTATGTCCTAACGTATTGATAATGTGATAAATACAAAAAAATAAATGATTATTAAATAATTAGTGTTTTAAATCCCTGAAATATCCCATAGGTCTTTTATGTTACGCGCGACCGCTGGCGTTACAAATGACCGCACGCCCGCTTGAAAGTTAATCACAAGCTGTTAAAAAACCCATTACAAAGCGGCCATCTACACTTTTTGTTCAACAATTTTATTATTTAGTACAATACAGTAATTACTTTTGATCAATGTTACTTATATTTTGGTGTGAAAAATCACTGTTAAAAACATTTGTGCTTATAGGGGCATGCAACAGAAAAACCAAGCTTGGTTTGTAAGCTTGGTTTTTGTTTTTTAAATCTGGAGTGTCCCACAGCTGGACATATGTCTCGTTCACTACTTTCCACAGTTCCCTGTTCGTTACCTTCTCCGGCCAATCTCTTATAAAGTTAACATAAATAACATTTAAAAACTTGTTTTCTTTAAAATAACGTAAAATAGTTGGAAGTTTGACTTACGATATAGAGATATCGAAAGTCAAACTTTCAATTATTTTACGTTTTTTAAAGAAAACAAGTTTTTGTTAGTTTTTTTTTGTTTTTGTTCTTCAAGCTGGGAGTCACTTGTTCTTCCCTTCAACCTGACTTTCAGCTTCGTTAAGCGTCTTTTTAAACATTTTTTACTAGTACTTAACAATTTTGATCTCATACATGTATTACAACATTTTAATAAAAGCATAAAGGCAGGCGCGACTTAACAGCGCGACGCGACTCTAGCAGAACAATTCCTATAAAAACTTCATAGAAATTGTACTGCCAGAATCGCGTCGCACCGTCCTGTTGCGCTTGTCTGCGGGAGCCTTAATTTTACAACTTAATTCAACACTCATGATTTATGCTATTAAAAAAGTTATCGAACATTGTTCCGCTGAACCGCGCTGTTGCCCCATAAAAATATATACAGGCTTAATTAAAATGAGCTTTTATTTTAATAGGAAGTATGTAAACGTTTCATTTATTATTTCACTGGCTTCCGTCCGCGGCTTCGCCCGCGAGGTATTTTATTTTATTATTTTTGGAAAACTTACAGCTAATATGACACAATAGTTACTAAGTTTTAACATGATGATGGCCAATTACAAGTTTTCATATACAGAATATCAATTAACTATGTACTAGGTAACAGACAGTATGTCAATATTAACTATCCTATATCCTTCCCTGGAATGCAATCTATCTCTGTCAAATTTTATCGAAATCTTTTCAGTGGCTTAGGCGTTTAAAGGTAACATACAGACAGACAGACAGAATTACTTTCGAATTTTTAATATTAGTATGGATTTCATTTTATAAGACAAAGTATTATTACAGTTATTCGAAACATTTGATGAAAGAGTGGCACCTTGAAAACAGTGGGCTTACTTTTATTAGCGGAAAATTTCGATACAAATGGTAAGGGTTACGTACGTTATACGTTAAATCATACCATACGATAAATACTTCATCGGTTGGTAAAAATTGTGATGTCTGGAATTTGTAAGTTTGCGAAGTAGTCGAACCCCGCGTCCTAAACAAAGAAAAATATTTTATTTAGGACAGGCACAGGAAATACAAACAGTAAAAAAGGAGTTTTTAAAACGAACAAATGTAATAGTGAAACAACCAAAAAAATAAACATGAAAAAAAAGACCTGTGGGACGCCAAAAGGGGCTCCTATATTAACATAATGCTGCGATAATTAAAAAAATAAACAGCGCAGCGCTGGTATTCTGATAAGGCCCGCTGTGATGCCATGGACATACTTGCAGACATCTGAAAAACCCACTAGGGGATTAAAATAAAGCATTAAAATAATATAGTTTAGAAAAAAAAACTAAAATAAATGAAAAACGTAATTTAAAAAGAATAATTATTATGATCGACCCACGCTCAATGCTTCAACATCACTTGTCTACAACAAGCGATGAAACGCGGACGCAGGCGACCGGCTGTAATGGTTAAAATATGTCAGTTATCTTGTGTGTTGTGTGTATAGACCGAACCAATCAATCAGGGAATCGTAATGGAGACTAGCCATCTACGCGGGAGATACTATGCAGGGATGGCGAACCAGTGGCACGCGAAAAATTATTTTGCGCACGCCTTCGATCGAAAAAGTACCTACGTAATACACTGAAATTTAACAAACGAACGCGTTTGAGCCTACTTTACGGAGTAAGTAGGCGCGGTGTAAGGAGCAGCAGGCGGGAAGCGCGGAATCGATAGTATTGTTTTATAAATTTCCCTGTAATCACAAAAAAATGGCACATCTATGACCTCATCAAACATTTCTTTACAAAAAATGGCACGTTGATCCATAAAGGTTCGCCACCCCTGCTATAGTGCATAAATGTGTGCGCATACACAGGTGCACTCCTATTTCCCTCACTCTCAAAGTCCGATGGGACGGCAGTCCGACACGACCGGAGAGAGATCAGGCGCAGGACCAACGTGTTTTCCAAGGCACAAAGCGCGGGGGTATCACATGCATCGCCAACTTCCAAACCCGGACTGTTACTGTGAAATTCCTATTGGAAAAACCCAATCTCGTGTAGTATACTGTACTAAGACCCCATTTCGTTAACTGAAAGCCGACCTCAACAAACCCTTTTCACCGATAAATAATTGCAAAAATATTTCACTTGTCAAAAATCTTTAGTTACAGACAGAATAATGGGGTGAAAAGTTATGAAAGGTTTCTTTTAAATTTATTAATCACCTTGCTATTTATATTTTCTTTGTTAGAAAATTAATAAATTGGCTCGTCCAATGTTATTATTTCTGTCTTTTCATGAATTAACGTATTCGTTCGTTCGTTTCGTTCGTTCGTTCGTTAGTCAGCCCTAAAACAAGTTCCGTTGTATTCAACGGAACTTGTTTTAGGGCTGGTTTTTCCAACGCCAGATAACTTCATCGGAGGAATAATTTTGAATTTTTCACAGTTTTTCCATACAAACGCGGTACATTTCAGTTTTATTCCACGAATAAAAATTATCGGTCGATTGAAAATTCAGTGACCTGTAATGCTAAGCCTACATTGTCGCGATAACGTGAACTACACGTCGATTGGTGTGCGAAAGAGAGCGCGCGAAGTGTAGTTAGCGTTATCGCAACAATGTCGTCGTAGCATTTGTTGTACAAATCAAGATACTGTAATAAAAAAGCTACTGTATGTTTTTGTTAAAAACCAGCCGAGTGCGTGTCGGACCAAGCACAATGATTCGTTCCATAGTTGGGATGAAATTATAATAAACTTAACGTTGTAGTTGAAAAACGTGGTTCCCATACATCGATATATATATACGTCACGGTCAATTGACCAATTGAAAAATGTAACTACAAACTTACGAAAATTTGCAGTTGAATTCTGCAACTGCAAATTTTCGTAAGTTTGTATTTACATTTTTTTTGTGATAATATAGAATAAATCTACTAATCGTTTATTAGTAGATTTATTCTATATTTTGGGCGTTTTCCTTCACTTGTGCTGTGTGTGAGACTTTGTAACTTGCCAATGATTCTAGATCAACAGAAAGTACTGTATAGGTATGTTTTTATTTGCAAGTATCAAAATAAATGTCGCATAAAATGACCCTAGCTTTTTTGCGTTGACTAAGAAGCTTGATTTTTTAGAGCTCCAAGGAACCGTCGACCTACGTATTTGATATTAACCCCTTAAGCTCCGCTAATAAGACACAATTGATTTTCTTTTGTTTCGCGACCCATCGGTCACGGGCGGCGCTTTACGAACCGACGAACTTGTGAAGGCCGCAGGACCCTTTGGATGCGAGAAGCAAAGAACCGGTCGAAGTGGAGGTGCTTGGGGGAGGCCTATGTCCAGCAGTGGACGTCTTTCGGTTGAAATGATGATTATATAGTATATATTATTATTATTTAATTAATTAATTACATGTTACATATTATTATTAATTTTTACCCTCAGGCCGTGTGGACCGTATGTTCATGGTTTGTTCAACGAAATCTTCAAACGGCTGGTTATGACGCTTCCCGTGACCCGAGGGCTGGCTTTTACCTTTGTCAGAGGCTAAGTATTGCCATACAACGTGGCAACACAACCAGTATCTTGGGTACATTAACAGTCGACAGTGATGCGGAGGAAGTTTTCGATGCCATATTAAAGTTTGTTTAATAGTCTGAGTCAGGTTAGAATATTGAATATATTTTTATTTGTCGGTCATATAAAAAGTCAAGCAAATTAACAGATAAATTCTGAAAATGGTCTTCAAACTCTGTATTCATTTGAGGCGTTTTATTATTCACTTTTGCAAAATAACTTATTTCTAAATAATCGAGACAAACCAAGTTTTAGTTTAAATTAAACAATAAAATAAAGTGTCGCCATTATTTTCGTAACTATGTCTTATTGGGTTCAAAGAGAAAGTAACTTAACGAAATTAACTAAAATGGAAGGCTTGCTTTGTCGAAGCCTTACATAGGACACAAGTAACTGATTTTTAAATCACTCTGTACCCTAATTGCGTTAGACCCCTTCAATCAAAATACAAGAATTTTTAAAAAATATTACTAATGGATCCATTGCTTCATAGAAATTCGTCTGTTCAACAACGTAAATTTATAACGCAATCAACGTGGCTGAACTGTCAAAATGAAAGAAATTGCGATCGATTGCCATTTTACGTGTGTTACGCAATTAACTCGCTGTTTACCTTTTCTACGTGTGCTTTTACTTTGGATTGATGACTAGGTACCAGTTTCTATTTTCCTTAAACATACGGTATACGGCATTTTGTTATTTTTTATTAAAAAGTCTATACATCTTTTCTGGCCAGGTTTTCTTATTGAACGACTGTTCATTCAGTGAAAAATTTACAGCTGATATTTAGCTTCAGCAAAAACTATTATGTCGGTAAATAGTTGTTGTACAATAAAATCAGAAATGCCATCAAAAACATAACTTGTAAAAAGCCAAGTCTCGCAACTCAGTTCTTCTACCGTAAAAAGTTGTGAGATCCATGTAATACCAAGATGGTTAATTTATTCAGTCCCTACTTAAGGGACCTTTTGTCTTAAGTTATTACGTAATTAGCTAACCTAACAACAGCTTATAGTGACCATATCAATATTAAAAATCGTTTATGTTTTAAATAAATAGATTGACGATGGCCAACCATCGCATGACAACACAATCTATCTCACAAGTAATACATATCATATTAAATTAGATTGTTTAATGTGTCTTATAAGATATATAATGAATTAATTAAAATTTAATTTCATATAATTGAAAGACCTTTATCACAGAAAAAAAAAACAATATTTCCTTCGTAAAATTAAGCAATAGAATCGGAAGTTGGATGCAATAAGTAGATAGTTAAATTATTTTATGATATTTTCCAAAGTCGATTAGCCACTTACATAGGAAGTTCGAAAATAAGTCATTGTTAAGACAAGTTTGGAAGTGGGTTAATAGATAAAGTTAATAGTTATTATTTGTTGCTTTCAAGCTATCTGCCGTGTCCTTACCTGTGGTGTAATTATGTAACACAATATCAGTAGCAATGACATATTCATATTGACAGTTCAACAATATTCATTGTGTCATTTACGTTGTTGAGCAGACATGTTTTTCGAACATATGAAGTAATGGAATAGGAATATCGTTCAAAATGATTCAGATTTAATTTTTTTTTTCAGTGGTGCAATATAATTATTATATTAATAGTTTAATTGATAGTATGTTACGCAATATTACCCATACCTCTATCCGGCTAAATTTCTACTGGGATGTCTCGGATATAACTCGTTAGAGTTAAAGCCAGCAAAAGACCAGCTCACCATAGCCTGTAAGACGCTCCGTGGCACTATTGACGCGCCTGATCTACATGTTGTTCTGGCTCGCTTATTTGTGCCAGACAACTACTGCCGCGGCAGAAGACACAGGCTGTTTGCTGTGCCTCCATGTCGCACAGTTGCGCGTGCTAAGTCCCCAGTACCACGTACTCTGGCCGCACTTAATGATCTCTTGGACTCTAATCCAACAAACGATCTGTTTGCAGATGAATGGACGAAGATTTTGTCGGCATGTCAGAAGTACTGTGAGAGGGATGTATGAAAGTGTTGTTAACTTTTTACTTGACTTTATATTTAATGTTTTATGTGTATATGTAAACTGTCTTTAATTCCTGTAATTGGTTGTAAACCGTTTTAGTTAAAGAATAAATAAATAAAAGGGTGTTGATCGGATTCAGAATATACTCGTGAATATTTGGAACTACCACGCTGCGAGTTATGTCTTGCAATAAAGAAATTATCTTGAATATACCTACTGTAGTTGATGAAATACTTTCGTTTTTAATGGATCGGTTATAGTAGGTACTTTAAATTACTTTTTGGGTCATAGATTTTTTTTATTGTTATACAATACGTTACTTTCTAAGCCATGAATTTTATGGGCATTATCAGTTGGCACTAAACTTATCCTAATTTTTACTTACACAAAATCTAGTACGAAAAGTTTTATTTTGTTAAACTGATCTACAATAAAAGTTCAATCAATTACTAACACTGACATTTTATATAATTTAAAACTTTAATTTTATATTAAATTTTCATTTCAAAACTTCGACTAATAAATAATTTCATTTAATCATTAGATAAGTTTGAAAGTTCACAATCACTTTGCATTAAATGATAGTGAAATGATGTCTAATCAGACATACTTAATTACCCTGTGAAACTAAGCCCTATACAATCTTATTTTAAGACTTATCAATAGTCTGGTGTAAAATTTATGAAAACAGCTGTCAATATTCAATAAGGATTTTATAATAATGTATTATTTTATTTCGGACTACTCACAATCCATATAGTATTAGTAACAATAACTTAAAGACTATGTTAGTAAACTTTTACAAACTAAACAACTTAAAATGACGTGGTCCCACACACATTGGCACGTGCCTCCGTACCCAGAGCCTTATAAAGGGACTGTCCACTTTATTTAATCATGTTTTCAGGATGCGGTTGGAGCTTCCGTGCAACCTACCCATCGTTGACGCTGTTCTCTTCCTCATAATGCCATGAAAATCGTCAACACGGGCTTCCGCGAACATCTGCGAAGCGCTACAGAAGTGCTGAAACTCCATCAACATCAAGGAGGCGGTGGGATGGCTAAGGGAGAGAGCCTCCCGTCCCAGCCGCCGCGGGAGACGCTCCGAGCGTCGGGAGCCGCGCGACGACTCCCGGCCACCGTAGGCGCGGGCCTGCGGGCGGAGAGTAATGGGTAGCTCACCGTCTGATCAGGACCAGACCCGTGCCGGACGGCGCGTACGTGTTCCACGCGCGCCTCAAAGAGATGTCAGCATCAAGGAAGGGGGCCCGTCAGGGCCGAAGTCTGCCGGGTTAGCGGGATTGTCCGAAAGGGTTACCGCTGGCCCAGAACATAAAGGGCTAAGGAAGGAACACGGGTGGGTTTTAGTCAGTAAGAGTCTAACACTCCCTTCCACTCCACCCAGAGCGGGAGGGGTCATTTGATGATTTCCCATCCTGAAAAAAAAAAAGCCCCATCAACATCCTCAAAAAAACAAACGTGACTTTTCTGACTGAAGCCAAAAAAAAAATCAATAGGTACTCAATTTTTTCATTATTACATTATTTTTACATTATTAAACCATTTACTGCGCAGAGCAGATGTGGTCACTGGACCACATCTGCTCTGCGCATTAAATGGTGGCCGTTACCACTGGGTAACGGCCGCGACTTATGAGTTGTAGGTGGTAGGTTCGAACCCAGACTGGCGCTTCACTTTGTTTAAATTATTTCATTACCACTTCTCTCAAAACGATGAAGTAAACCGACATGTCCTAGAACCAAAAATTTGAAGACATGTAACATCTATTAACCCGCACTGGGCCCGCGTGGTAGATCACAGCCCACTACCTCTCGAAGAGAGGAGGGCTGTGTCCCAGCAGTGGGAACTGAGGCTGATTATCGTCGTTGCGCGTGCAAAAGCCGCTATGTGTTATTTAGTTATTTTCGGTTCTATATGCAGTTTTAATCGTTATTTCAATACACACATAGTGTATAAACAGCTATGTGTTAGTGCAATATTTAAAGAGTTAAGCAATGTAGCTATGTGAAATTCATACATCGAAAGTTCCGTATAAACACGCTAAATGTTATAATTCATATAGCTCAAATAAGTTCACTAAGAACACATAGCGGCTTTTGCATGCGCAACGACGTTATGTAAACCATTTATAAATAATTTTGAACTGTCAGGTAGTTGGTCAGTGACTGGCTCTCAGTCTGTCTGAATGGGCAACACACTACATGAACTTTAAATTAAAATATTACCTATATTTCATTGAAAGTACCTTGATATTTAAAAAAGCTACTACCTTATTGAATAATTATATTATCGCTGGGAATTAGGTATAATTATTTATTTATTTATGAGTGTGATCATTTATTTAATTAAACACGCTTTCATTAACTAAGTAATTTATTTCAGAAATATTTCACAAATGGCTTTTTTGGGCATTGTAATTAATTACGCCCTCTCTAGTTTTAACATCGTTAACGAACCCTGACCCATCTGAGCGAAGAATGTTTCTTCTAATTTAAATATGAATTATTTGAAAAGTTCTTTAATAGTTCTATTAATTATTTTGAGTAACGAATATTAGTAATGTTGACTACTGCTGACCCAATTGTAAGAATTGTACGATGTAAATAATTGGATTATAAATGAAAGTTTAGAAAATTGCAATCCTTTTTGGGGTCTTGACTAATCTATACCTAATTGGTACCTACCTAACGAAAAAAAAAGTTTGAATTTATTTAAATACTAGACACCATCATGGTTACATTAGGTTACACATTTGAAAAAAAAATATAACTCTTATGACGAAAGTCCAAAAAAAAATCAAACGATATTTATTCAAACAATACTCAGCTTGAGTATCAGCACTTTTTTAACGTAAAAATTACACGAGACAGTGCCCCAAAACTAGAAAGAAACTGCTGCTTCACAAACTAGGTTAATTTTTATTCTAAGCGAAAATAACGAATAACATAGAAACCACCTAGAAACAAGTAATAAAATCAAACAAAACAAATACCATACCTATAAAAATAAATCAGTCAACACTGATCTCAGAGACGAGAATAAAACGAATGAAAGAGTCAAGCTGACATTTGATAAATTGCAAGAAATAAATATTTCCTCTGCAGTTTTCTTTAAAAGCCCTCGTTTAATCGGGGACGTGCAATTTCCTCGCAACATCATACATTTTCCTAGCAGTGCATTTCTCTGAGGCGACATTTTTTTTCAACTTTTAAAATTAACACCACTGCGGTCCGAACTACATGACGCGCAACTTGGTGCGGACGCCAGCACATCAACCTACCACAATCTGTCAGATTTCTTTAATAGATTTTCAACTTTATCGCTAAAGTATAAGGTTCAAAGTTGATTGGGAAAATCTGACAGATTGTGGTAGGTTGATGTGCTGGCGTCTGTACATCCTGTATACACTTACCCAACTTAATTTCGTTAACAGAAAATTATTTTTATAGAACTTTATTGCTGAAACAATAAGGCTTAAAATAGCTTGTGAATTTTTTTGTCGCTTTTGGAGTTGCTTTCTTTTGCAAATCCTCTTTCCTGAAGCTTGAACTGCTTTTTAGCGGTTTACTTAATAACATGACTGAAGAAAAATATATTTTTTGAAACCTGGTTGCTATCTCAGTTAACCGTATTACACAAAAAGGGTTGATGTTTACCGAAATATTCCGTGTTCCTTCGTTATAAACGTCCATGTAGTGAATTTAAATTGTGTTTTAAGCATCGCATTTAAATTCTTTAGCAAACGTTTGGGGTTTCAGTGGAATTATTTTGGTCTTTGTGTTTCTGTGTCTAGACTTTTGATACAGAATGTTAAGAAACACAACTGTGAAAAAGATAATTAGAGCGGTTCCGCACTACATCCGATCCCAATCCGAATTAAAGATCCGCCTTCAATCCGAATTGGGAATGTTCTAAATTCGGACAGATAGAGTTCGGATCTAGTGCGCAACCCCTCATACAAATAGAACTATGGTCACTTCGGACCAGCATTTCTCGGATTCGGATCGGATGTAGTGCAGAACCGCTCTTAGGGCCGCTTGTTTCAAACATAACATACTTACGTCAAGGCCATAATTTTGTGAAACGACGCTTTTTTTGGTTTGACGCCATTTCTGACATATACGCGTTACGCGTGTGACAAGTGGACCTAAAACAACCCGCCCTAAGACGTGGGCCAGGATTAATAATTCCTAACCATCATCTGCCTAGCCTTTTCCCAACTATGTTGGGGTCGGCTTCCAGTCTAACCGGATGCAGCTGAATACCAGTATTTTACATGGAGCGACTGCCTATCTGACCTCCACAACCTACTTATTGGGTAATACGATACCCCTTGGTAAGACTGACTGAAAGTCTGACTTTCGGGCTTCTGACGACCCGTAACGACTGTCAAAGACCTACGAATGACAGCCGGCGAGACCAACGGCTTAACGTGATTAATAATTCCTAAAAAGAAAGAGATCAAGCTACGCTAACAAGGCTCAGACTTCTAATGAAGAGCTAGGTAAAAAATATTTATCAAAAACTGAAACGGTTAAAAAACATGCCGTTTTCAAATATATTTCTGAGTATTTTCATTATGATCCCTTTCACGAAACCTTTCATTCTGTATTCAAAGTACTTTACATTTTAAAAGGAGGTTTGGCCTCGTTATTTTCTACAAACGATAATTATTATGCTGAAAGTATACTGAGGTAAATTTGACTTCCTTAACCGCTTGATACTCGGTTTTACTAAGTTTCGTAACAACGGAAAATAACTATTTATCTGCTTATCTGAAAGATAAAATTTTGATGCAGGAAAAAGCTCATCTAAGGGGGCGTCCATAAATTACGTGAGGTGTTTTTTTTTAATTTTCTGTCCCTCCCTCCCCCCTGGTGGGATGTCGTGAGATTTTATTCAACCCCCTCCCCCATCCCCCAATCTCACGTGAGATTTTTCAAAATGTGGGTTTCTTACGTAAACGCGTTGGATTGTTATTGTACAAAAAGAAGAAAAAAATCAGATTAAATTGAGCTATTTGGTATAAAACAAATATGGTGGTTTGACAGTCAGTAGATGTATAACGTCGAAGTATGAATGAAACTATTTTCTTTCGAACGAATTAGTGAATGATCTTAATCGTATTACGATATACGCTTCATGTATAATCTGGATTAAATGGACAAAAATACTAATATTTTTTTAAAGTTTCAATCACAAAAAAAATTGCGTGATATTTGCCGAGACTCCCCTCTCTCCAACGTAAGATTAGATGAGATTTGACTCGACCCCCTCCCCCCCTTAAACATCTCACGTTATTTATGGACGCCCCCTAACCTGCACCCTAATTGCGTTTAGTGATGTAACGGATATTCGCATTCGCATTCGCATTCGCGAATATCCGCATATTTTTCAATATTCGCATTCGCATTCGCATTCGCAAAAATTATGCGAATATTTAGCGAATGTTTTTAACTCGTCGCGCGTCCAATTAGCAGACACAATAGAATTTTTATTGTTATCGGTACACATGGTGTACACTCGACGTGCGAAGAGTTAATAATCAAAAAGGAAATTATTATATGCATGCATGTGAAATAATAATACAATAGATAACACTATATTTTTATTAAATCATACTTCTACATTCTAAATTAAAGTCTCATTTATGAAAAAAGAACTTCAGAGATCTGATCAAATCTAACATTAATCAGCCTTGTTACGACTATGTAAGGTTTGCATTTATTTAGTAGTATATTATTACTTTACTACCATTTTTAAATAAAGTTTACAGTTTCTATTTACTAAAAAAACTAAACAATTACTTGAAACAAAATTATTAAACTTTAAATATCTTAATACATTAGATATTTAAAGTTTAATAATTTTGTTTATAACCTTTGGCTTTAAATGTATTTTTTCATTCCACTTTATATATCTGAGGAATTAAATATATTTATAATGAATTACACAGGTCTGCAAAAAAAATTTTTTTGTCAGCTGCATGAGATATTTTTGCTAAATCATATGTATTAGAATGCGCTGATTTCAGAAGTGATGGTCATTTTTTTCTATCACGTAAGAGTTTTTTGCAAATTGAACAAGAATTTGGTGAAAGCACTCGTTTGTTAAAAATTCACAGGACGACAAAATTTGACAAACGCTGTGTCCCAGAAACCAGATTATAATTTTCCAAACGATTTTGACGCGCTGAACTTGAACTGAAGTTATCGCTTTTTGAAATTTTAGTTTTTTCGTCAATAGACTGTATGTGTATGAATTCTCAAACGTAGAACAATCCACGTACACGAAAATTTCAAAATGCGATACCTCAGCAAAAAAAAAAGATATTTGAGTAAACTCAACGTCATTTTAAAGAGGAAGACTAGTCCTTTGAGATGCTATTAATAATTTTTGAAAGAAAATAGGATCGGCCGTGCTACATAACCTCAAAAATGAGAAAAAACGGTATTTTTTGCACTTTTAGGTTAGGATATCTCAAAACCCTGACGTGATAGAGCAATTTTGAGGCCAGATTTGAATTCAGCGCGTCAAAATCCTTCGGAAAAGTATAGTCTGGTTTCTGCGTAAAAATTTTGTCGACCTGTGTTAGTGATGTAACGGATATTCGCATTCGCATTCGCATTCGCGAATGTTGAAGATAAATATTCGCATTCGCATTCGCATTCGCGAATGTGAAAAATCCAACATTCGTTACATCACTAAATTTGCGTTACACACCATCGATCATAATTTGTATCATTTTGAAGGATATTGCTGATCCATTGAATCATAATTATGGTCGAAAAATTTGTCTGCTCATCAGCGTAAACAACGCGATGCGACGGAGTGTGGGAAACGGAGCCAAGTTCCCGGCACGGGAACGCGTTTTTATTAAATATGCATGTAAAAAATCACGTGAGGGGGCGCGTTATTTGCGCCCCGCCGCGTGGCACGTTGTAGTATATAGTATCTACATGAAGCGGGTTCCAGATCCCGACTTTCGCTACAGACCGGTAGGTACATACCTACTGCTCATAGAAGAGAAATCTACCAAATAAAGAAACGGTTATCAGTTACTTCAAGTGCGTACGCGCTAAATGACATGGGATTATTTTCGATACTATGCCAACGTGCTTCTTCATAAAAGTATACCCTATCTTTAAGTGTCTAAATTTAAGTGTTGACTAAGTAGTCAAAACTTAAATTTTCAAAAGCCGGCGACAAACGCTTTAACCGACTTAAAAGTCTAGAAAGTAGAACTTAGTACTTTTCTGAGCAAATACAATGGATAAAACTTAAAACTGGTAACTTTTGTCTGAAAATGTGTGTTTATACTTTCAAGGGTACTTTGATACTTAATAATTATCAAAGTATAGTTTTTTCTATACAATGGAATCTTTACTAAGTCTTCTTTTATCTTTATCAGAAATATAACGATGATGGAACAGTCAAAAATATATTGGATTGAGACAAACTGTCGAAATTTGTTGTGGAGTAAATTAGTTGTAGAAATACGGAATATTTTAGAAAAAAAAAACTGGACTATCGGAAAAGTCTGTAATCAGTAGTGTGTAGTCTGTAGTCTGTAATTGTACAACAAGGAAAATTATTAAAAGACAACGAAAGATTTAAATCACCGAGAAAACCAAAACATCTGTTTTCGTCTACTTCTACTCTTTTCCTGCGAAGATTCGCAAAAGAAAAAAAACATTCACAAAAAGCGTGATAGGAAGAAAAGTCAATCAGTTTTACACAAGTTTAAAAAAAATACCAACTCTGAAAACTTTTAATGCCGTAAGAATGTATTATACTGCGGCAGGGAATATTTAAGACTATTATTACATGATCTAGGTTTTAAATGCGAATCTTAAAGGATACTCCTTATCGAACAGCCAAATATAACATCGTGGAGGTGGAAATATCTATATACTATTAAAAATATTGTAGAGAAGGAAGACATATTTTATATTTTGACGAAACTTATGTTAATGCGTCTCATAACGTTTCAAAAATAATGTTGTCCATCAAAGGATGAACACGGCGCGCTGTCTCATAGCGGTAAAGGAGACCGTTTGATTTGTACGTTGTGGAGGCCTATTTAGTTTTGTAGACGGAGCACTTGTGATATTTAAATCCAAATGTTAAACAGGTGATTATCACGATTCTATGAATTCCGTGAATTTCACTAAATGGATAAATTAAAAACTCATGCCTAATATTATATATATAATAAATATACTTATATATAAAGATGTATATTTATTATATATATATAAAAATATATATATTTATTTATTTATATATATAATATATATATATATATATACTATAGCACCAAATTCTGTCATAGTAATGGATAATGCAGCTTATCATTCGGTTCGAGAAGAGAAAAAGCCGACTATGACTTCTACCAAGCCAGCTATGCAAGATTGGCTACGACGGCATGACGTGCCTTTTGTTGATAAACTTAGAAAGGATGACTTATTTAAATTTTTCAAAAGCCATTTCACATAAGATATTTACAAAATTGACGAGTTATTGAAAAGAAGCGGACATTAAATGTTGCGTTTTCCTCCATACCACCCAGACTTGAACCCAATTGAGTTGGTCTGGGTGATATTAAAGGACAGTTAGCACAAAAAGTATCGACTCTAATTCGGATCAAAAAAAATATGTTGGTTATTTGCTGGATATTCCGTACAGAAATGGGAGCATTGTGTTTACGAATACTGCAAAGATGACAGAGTTCTAGATGATGTTGTTGATTTTTTTGATGATGTTTTTGATTTATAATTTTGATAAATCTTGTATATAATAAATAGTACATAAGTTTATCACTACATAGTATAAAACAAAGTCGCTTTCTCTGTCCCTATGTCCCTATGTATGCTTAAATCTTTGAAACTACGCAACGATTTTTTTTAAATAGATATAGTGATTCCAGAGAAAGGTTTATATGTATAATAACATCCATTAAATAGTGGAGAAGTACTGTTATTTTTGAGGTTTCTAATGTGATGTCGTAAATAATTAAATTTTTTCCGCTTACATTGCAAACGCAGGCTGAACCCTACGAGTTTTATCAAAATAATGTACTAAGTATTGTACATATTGAAAAGGTCTACAGAAAAGTCCGTGATGGTATATGTCTATCTCTTATGGATAACCCACAATAACTTTTTTTTGTCATTTACTTTTTACGACAAATAATTGCTAATTTTCGAAGCGATTTTAACCAATACAGCATTAATCCTTAACCAATTAAATACCTTGAATACATTGTTCATTTAATATAGATCTATATGGCCCTTTACACCGTATGATTTAAGTGAATATTTTCGAAGATATTACAGATTAAAAAATTGCGGGACGTAGCGTTTGCGGCGGTACCGGCCGGCCGCCCGGTGCGGCAAGAGCGTGCCTATAAATAGCGCGTCTGAGGCCGCGGTTTTCCCTATAGCACTTTGAATTTAGCAGCGATCGGACGCGTTTTTATAAAAACGTGCTTTTCAGCGCGACAACGTATCAGTAATTATAAGTAAGTTACGATAAATAATTGTATGATAGTAGTTTTAAAGCAGCATCAGCATTGCACCCGTGCGAAGCCGGGACGGGTCGCTAGTTACCTTATAATTTATTTTGTTGCCTACACATTGTTGTTTCACATAATTTTGTAAAGCTATCAATTAATTTCTAATAATAAATCATCACCTGCTCACCTTTAACCACTGTGACGTCACATACCTTAAGAACTGTCCAGTGCACATTTCACCTCTTGTGTATCGCGCTACGAGTGCCCACCGCCTGCACCTCTCCCGGTCTCCGTTCTCGACCTACACCTACTACTATGCTCCTCAGGCGAGGACTCAATTTAGCGGCTTGCCTATAATGTGAAACAATCTGAATTCAATATATCGACAGTATGTGCTCTAAACACCACTACTATATTAGCGTTCCCGATTCTCATTACAGTCTGAAACCTATTTAAGCACCTGATTTTACATCAAATGCCTGTCGAACTTGTCATTTACAACTGATGTAGGTTAAAACAGGAACTATAGAGAACTAATTACACTGGTTTGCCAATTCACCACATCAGAGGTTAGACTCCAATATACGGTACAATAAACTTGTAGAGCCTCAAATATTTGATCAGGAGAATAGAATCGAAGTAAACTGTCAAGCAAATAAACTGGCACAGAAATATCTGTTTGAAGGGTGTATTTTATTTACAAAAGATAAAGAGTTTTGTGATCAAGGGCGATATTTACCACTTTTTAGATTTATTTATTTATTTAAACTTTTCGCACAAAAAAGTACAAAGGCGGACTTAATGCCTTAGGTATTCTCTACCAGTCAACCAAGGGTGGTGAAGACCAAAGGAAGAAAAGAAAGGAAGGAAGGGAAGGGAAAGGAAAAGAAGAAAGGAAAAAGAAGGGAAGGGAAGGAGGAAAGGGTGGTGGTGGGTGGTGGTGGTAGGTTGGTGGTGGTGATTAGACATAATTTTGGTTTTATTATTTGTAAAACTACGTATACAGGGTGGCAGCGACATCGATGTGCAAACTATAACCATGAATTTAGCACATGATTCTAGACCACGTAGCGTAAAATTTTTCGTCGATTATAAAAAAACAAAATTTGCTATTTCATAGAGAAGTCCTACTTACCTACGTGCTCAAAATGTACCAAAAAGCTATTGTTTAGGGTTCCGTACCCAAAGAGTAAAAACGGGACCCTATTACTAAGACTCTACTGTCCGTCTGTCTGTCTGTCACCAAACTGTATCTCATGAACCGTAATAGATAGACAGATGAAATGTTTACAGATGATGTATTTCTGCTGCAGTTATAACAACAAATACTAAAAATAAAATAAAATAAATATTTAAGGGGGGCTCCCATACAATAAACGTGTTTTGTTTCGGCATTTTTGCCTTGTGGTACGGAACCCTTCGTGTGCGAGTCCGTCTCGCACTAGGCCAGTTTTTTTTTTTAATAATTGACGAAAAATATCTACGCAGGGGAAAAATTTCTAAAGTTTGTGCCCATGCCACCCTGTATTTAGAAGATATCTGAATAAAAGTTTTTTATGAATTGCGATCAATTTCCAATCCTCAAGAACAGACAAAAATTTTAAATTTTCGAAATACAAATGTTCCCCTTTTTTACGGAAAAATAATTGACTGTCTCTTGTTACGACACTGTCACTCACTTCTTATAAATAATAAGTAAAATATCAAGTTGAGCAAATGCCAGGCAAATGATGTTACACATAAAATAGACTTAAAGCATAAGCAAAGCTTCTTTCTTCTGCTACAAAAAACTTAAGTATTAAGTAAGTATAACATTAAACTATAATTAATAATACTTCTCAAGGAACTGTCGCAATAAGTGCTCTGAAAAAATTTACTGCTATTTTCTCATCAATGAAAAAGCTCCTTAGAAGTGTTTAAAATATCTAAAAGTGTTTAATATATGAAATATGTAAAGTGATCCTAGATAATATAAAAGAAATGTGTGGGAATTTAACGGGTATAAATATTTTACGAGATATTGGTGTTAGTACTAACTTACTAGGTACTGTACGTACAGACGCGAGCACATCAAGTTACCACAATCTGTCAAATTTCTTTAATAGATTTTCAATTTTATCACTAAAGTATAAGGATCAAAGTTGATTGGGAAAATTTTACAGTTTCGGGTAGCTTGATGTTGTACGGTCAGCATCAAAAGTCGATTAACACTTCAGTTTTTTTAACCTCAGTTATTGAGAAAAATATTTATTCATAATTGCAGCAGAAGTACGATGCAATTTTCAAATAATATTTTGCTCAATAACTGAGATTAAAAAAAACTGAAGTGTTAATATTTTGCTCAATAACTAAGATTAAAAAAACTGAAGTGTTAATCGACTTTTGATGCTGACCGTACATTAATCGAATAACCCCTTCTTGACGGAAATATTGATAAGTACCTATTATGGGCTCGTCGCTAAACAAAAACAACCGCACGGGACGATCAAAGTATTAAACTATGCTTGCCTCGGGCAATTCGTGGGTGTCCAATGTTCATCCATTACATAACGTGACCCCTCCTCCTCAAAGAGATGTCAGCATCAATTGAAGGGGCCCGTCAGGGCCGAGGCCTGCCGGGTCAGCGGGATTGTCCGAAAGGGTTACCGCTGGCCCGGAACATAAAGGGATAAGGAAGGAACACGGGTGGGTTTTAGTCAGTAAGAGTCTGACACTCCCTTCCGCTCCACCCAGAGCGGGAGGGGTCATTTGATGAATTCCAATCCAAAAAAAAAAAACCTCCGTGCCTCGAGAAGCACGCTAAGCCGTTGATCCTGACTGTCATTCGTAGATCTTTGACAGTCGTAGGGTAGTCGGAAACCCAAAAGTCTGCCAACCTTTGTTACCAAGGGGTATCGTATTACCCGGTAACTGGGTTATGGGGGTAAAATAGCAGTCGCCCCATGTTAAATACTGCTATTGGCGGCATACGGTTAGACTGAAAGCCGACCCCAATGCATAGTGTCTACGCCTGAACGCAGCCCTTCTTCATATTAACGAAGATACGAACGCACCCAATGTCAACAGCGCTCGCGACAGGTTTCACGCGGACGAACGGGACGAACTTCACTTCACTTCACGATATTAGCGCGCACCGCCATACTTTTGTCGCGACACATAATTGTAATTTTCGATAAATAAACTACATATTATTATCTATCATCGTGGTCGATCTTATTTTGTATCGCCCCCACATAGTTAGGACAAGGCTATGCATATTTATTTATTTATTTCAGGTGACGGGGCTTACATGGCGCGGTCACTGTCGGGCTGCATAGAAAAGAAAGAGAAGCGCGGTGTCACAACGCTGGTAATTTATTACAAAATATGAAGCAATGATTTAATTACAAAAAATATATTGCTTGGACTGAAAAACTAAAACACTAGTACTTTAGTATGTTGCTTGTAGAGTAATCTGACAAAAAACAGAATGATTGTACGTATATTCGTGTGGTTTTATTGTAAAAAGAAAATTTTTAGAAGTATCTTCATGATTTTTTTCTATTGTATCAAATTAGTTGTATTATGTTTTCAACACACTATCTGCCTAGCATATATCCTGAACAATATCATATATTTTTCTGATTTTGTTCACTGTAGTCAATCATATACTTTTATTGTTTCTAAAACTTGCGTTTTTTGTGTTTAGGTCCTGTAAGCCCCTTAACCGGATCATACATTTTTTTATTAAAAAAAAATATTAATATAAAATAGTACTTCACTTCACTACCTATATTTAGCGTCATATATAGCTATATTGATTGGCATGCCTATATAACATAACAGACTGATGTGTTGCTGGGGAGATTGTTGCACCACTTTTTCTGAGCAGCTAAAACATTAGGAAATGGTGAAGGGCGGGTGTTGTGGGAAACTGTCTTATGTTGTAATTTTCTGACGCACAAAAAGTGCTGATTTTCATTCTCGGCGTAACTTGTATAAATTAATTTGATTTATTAATAGAAAGGGGTTCGTTATCCGAGATATCAGTTATATATCATTGATTTATTCGTCAGAGAAGCCATTAATTATACTTACCGTGCATTCGCGATTTATTTGCCAAAAATATAAACAAATAGGAGTTAATGGAAAAATAACCTTAACACTTACACAATAAAGTTCAGTTTACGCTACAACTTCAAATATTTTTATAACTTTGTCAATAGTGCTTAGTTACTCTGCAATCAACTTAATTGTCAGTGAAATAAAGTTGATATTTGTTTAACTTGAAATAGTGTAGTGGTTTGCAGCACTGCGCACTTTTACTTTATATGTTTGTTTAAGACTAGATCAATCAAGGAGTGGCCTACCATTTCTATGTTCAATGACGAGTTCCCATAGCTCACAAGCGGTAATAATTAGCGAAGCGTAGTTTCCTGATAACGTGACGGACCATTTCATCCATTGTTACCATATTGGCCCACACGGTTTGGCAATTCGGTCATTAATAATTAAGTAAGAACTGCTATGAGCAAGAATAAGACAACCGAGCAAATAAAATATTCCTTGTGGTGAGGAAAACCAGTCGAGTAGGAAATTGCTAAAGTCGTCATAGTTAGCTCCATTGCTTTCTCTCGCTGGATAAATTAAGAATTGAAAACTACAGCCATAATCGACATCCACAAAAAAAAAAAACATATAGGTACCAAAAAACCACATTTGAAAATATTTCATTAATTGAGATAAATAATACCTGCACAATTAACAGATCTGCAAATTATTTCTATCACAACATTATTGTAATTTATGTATAGACACCGACGAACGCTATAACGTGTTGTTTTAGTTTCGCACGTGATCACGCAATAAAGCGTTCTATGACGCTAACGGAAAGACGTGAGCGGAAACTAGATACAACACACCCCCGACGTAAAATGATTGATTGGGAGAAGAGCAAAGGGATTACCTGTGATAAAAGAGCTATTAGGTAGCTAGAAAATGAGGACAAAATACACATTTTTTTCCCGTTAACCTTTGTTCTACTACTGGGCACCCCCTGGTCTCCCATTTTTTCCCAGTTTTCTTTGAGCTATGCCTTCTCCGTCCAATCGGTTAGAAAGTACAAATTGTCACGCCAGCGTTTCTGAGGCCTGCCTCGATGACGACGCCATACGCCAACGAAATACACGTTCCAATACCTTTTACGCTGACGCTCCTTTTGATGGGAAATTGCTCCTGACAATAACGTTGGCCTCAAGCCTGTATTCTCCACAAAGGAAAACAAACGTGGCCAGTTATACGAGTAATAGGGTCGTAGCCTATTGTTATTAACCAAGTACATATCCAGATTCTGGGCTGATTCTAAAAATTTTACAATGCAATTAAATTAAATTAAATTAAATATAAATTTTAAAATACAATTTTACTGAAAAGGATGAAACAAGAAAGTACCTTCTCGTGGTCGTTTGCCGCTGTATTTTAACATACTTAAAAGCTAAACTACGGTAGCATGCGACCACGGGAAGGTACTTCCCAACAAGGCACATCCCATAATTTTGATCTTAAATTCATTACTTTATGTCTTTTAGAGGGCGCCATATTGAATTTAGTGTGACGTCACATAGCCTAGAATCAGCGGACGGTTAAGACGCTTCTACCGATACCCCATTTGTTAAATTATTATAAATACTTTTGAAGTTATGAGGGAACAGATGAACATACATACATATTCCAATTATATACCTACCGGTTAAAAATCATAACCCTCTGTAATCGGGTAATTACAAAGAGGTTTACAAAACATTGTCCTCATTTTTTACGTACCTCAATCGATATTTATTTAATATTTTTTTTATCGACCTATAGCCTTCCTCAAGAATTGGGTTATCATTTGATAACCCAATGAACGCCAAGAAAAATCTTTTTGCAATTGCAAAAATATTTTTTCAAATCCGAGCGGCACTTTCAGAGGTTAGCGTGTTCAAACAAACAAACTTCTCAGCTTTATTATAAGTATACAGGGTCCCTTTAAAATAGATGGACAAATTTTAACACAGCGCTCAGTACGTCTAACCAAGGAAATCCAAGCAAAAAAAAAACACTGAAGTGATTTTTTTTTTGACCTAAAATTTAGTGTATTTTCGTTAGCTGATTATTTTTCTTGTAAGTATCTAATGCGTTTTTCTTTTTATATTTTTATACCATCGTTATTATTTTGGTGGTCTGAATGATTTCTAAAAGTTTGTACATCTATTTTAATGGGACCTTATATACCTATATATAAATTTATATTAAACTTATATAAAAGAAATCTCGATGTTTAATCAATTCGTAAAACCGTGCGAAGCAGGGGCTGGTTGCTAGTTATAAATACCTACGTAAGTTACTACAAAACAGGATTCTTAACAAATTACGTTCACGTCTTTACGCAAGAGTCCAATCCACTGCCGACGCCGGTCCCTGGGACGCAACAATGAATAGAATAGTTTCCATTGTCTAACTTTGACCACGAAGTTTGTGTACCACTTCTGTTTACACGAAATACTAACAAATTGACTTGTAAGTTTACGCCTGTCCTGTATTGTGGTTGAGTTACTTGTAATTGCACACAAGTAATTAGGAAACGGGTTATGTGGATCAGTGACTTTGTTACAAGTTTTTTTTTTCGTTAGAGAATTATAGAAGTTCGTTTTAGTGGAAATAAAGGAATAAGAATTTTGTCAGCCAATAATGTTCCCACTGCTGGGACACAGGCCTATTCTCAATGAGAGGGAGTGGGCCGTAATCCACCACGCGGGCCCAGTGTGTGATTATATAATGAAAATGGAAAGCTACAACCATTTGCAATCTAATGGCCTTATCACATTGGCGATTTGCAAGCGAGGCGAGTGCGTAGCGAGCTCACCGCGAATAGCGCTGTCGACGCCAGAGTGTACAAAATGGGTTCGACGGCGTTATTCCTGGCGAGCTCGCTGCGCGCCCGCCTCGCTTTGGACTCGCTTGCAAATCGCCAGTGTGATACGGCCCTAACAGTCAAAGTCTGGTTTAATAAAAAAGAGCCGAATTAACTTATTGTAACAAAACAATGCTTTATTTTATTCGACTAATAGCAGTTTCATATAACGTAAAATATTGCTAATGGTTGTAGATTCCCATTGTCATAATATAATCACTTCTCACCCATAGAAACAGGGAAGCAGCCAGAATTTTAACAGGAAATCACATAGCATATTTCAGCATGAAAAATTGCACCGAAAATTACTTTAACACCTGCTGCTACCACTACAATCGGAATGAATGCAGACTGAAAACAGGACGCATTAAAATGAAAAATAGTCAAGCTTATCTAAAAATACTGGACCGCCAGAGTAGGGAGTAATGCAAATGAATCACCTTGCCCAGATTTTAGCACTCTGTCACTGAGAAAGAACATTTCATTTTTTACAGCCATTTTAGGGTATTATTAAGGCTCCGTTGTCGGCCCTTCAGTCCATCCGTCTGTCACAGGGCTGTATATTTTAAACAGTAATAGGTAAACACTTGAAATGTTCACTGAGTGGTACTACTATGGCCGTAACAATCATCAACTGCCTAGCCTTTTACCAACTATGTTGGGGTTGGCTTCCGGTCTAACCGGATGCAGCTGAATACCTGATGATGCTGTATTTTACATGGAGCGACTGCCTATCTGACCTCCACAACCCGGTTACTTAAAAAAAAAAATAAGCAGTACCTTTGTACTCAATACTTATATATGTCATATCTCTATCTGTTTTACTGTGTGTATATAAATAATTAAATAAGATGAATGTTTTAATCGGCGTTTATTTAATAAATCTTTTTTTAAATGTTACATATTGTATTATGATGGTACGGTAGTCTTCGTGTGCGACTCCGACTCGCACTTGGCCGCTTTTTTGTATCAAGTGTCACTAAGATAAAAGAGCTGGGTCAGGAAATAGAAAGTAAAGTCAAGCAAAAAACACGCGTGATGGATGTCGCCTACGAAACTAAAAAGGAAGTTTTCACATTTTTAGTTTAGTGGCGATCTTGTGAACTTCATTTGTTCTAGATTTCAGACTCGAAGACTCTTTGTTAAATGGATGTAAGATTTGTATTTCTACACACGACGACATATCAAGGAATACATTTCGAGTGTTAGTTGACTTTGCATTGTATAGACTTTTCGTACTGTTGCGTTCCATACGCGAAACGAAACGCGCTTGTGGTTTGACGTTTTGTCTTTGTCTTTGTCACTTAGAAAATTGGTATCTTCCCGCCAGTTGCAAAAATCGTGTTTTTTTTGGTTTTGGTCTCGCAGGCATGTGAAAATATTGTTGAAGGCCATGGAATAATATTAATCCAATGTAATCTTGCTGGTTTCGTGTTTATTTTGTGATATTTGGGTGGAAATCACCACATTTCTCCGTTTGTGTCGCGAGACCCGAGAAATTTTGAGGTTAAGTTGCCGGCTTATCCGTGTCGAACTGGATGCCGGGATCCCAGACCTTATTGCTAGAACTGTTAGAAACAAGTTAGCGTGCCCTTGTGTGAACTTCGTGGACCCGTGCGTCCTGTTGGAGATCATTGCGGAGCGGTTGGCTGTAACCTGGTACCACGTGCCCGGCTACCGGGCGCCGTCCGTCTTGAAGGCACCATCATTGTTCGGTTCACAAACTGCACACACATCACAATACATAATACTCATTCCACACACACACAGAACCGACATTGGCCTGTTGAAGCTTCTCAACTCTGAAATCCAGGTGAGTGTATTCTCTAGTTGTCTTCCACTTGTTGATGGCAGGTGACTTCCTTAAGGGTCATTGATTTGGCTCCGTGTATCGCGGACTCACGAATAATTCCATCCTGCCTGGGATTTGGTTCGTAACACGTACGATGATAAGACAGCTTATAAACTGGAAATTTATAGCATGATGTGTCATCGTGCGTACTACTTTATTAGTTTTTTTTTTTTTATCTTCGGGATAATAGTCGTAATGTTTAATGTTTTATATAGTTGCAAGCCACACACAATACAATTTACAACTTTCATAAAAATTCTTATTCCCTATTAACCCCTTTAGGGGGTAAATAAAAAAAATGCATTTTGAGTGCTCTGGGTACATAGACGTTGAAGATCAAAGTTTCAACGTTTTTTGGCGTTTTTTAACGATAGCAAGTTTTAAATGTTAGAACTCAACTTTAAATACCCCTGTACACCCATTGCGTGCACCCACGAGCACAATGTTTTATGTGCGTTATATTGCGCACTATCGAAAACAGCAAATTTTCACACCGAAAATAAAAGTCTTTTCCCATCAATTATTCTATAACAAAGTTACTTGGTTTGATGTACGGAATGCGTAGATGACGGCTTCGTGATGGGTCTTTTAATGGTTGCGCTTTGAGGAATAATAATAAATAATAATAATAAATAATAATTTTTGCTTAGTTGGTTGCGCTTAAAAATAATTGCGCTTTGAGGAATACCCCTTTTTACACACTGTTTATGGAACTCTTGAGCAAAATTTCATGCTTCTGGACCTAGAGATTTAAGGCAGACATTGTCTGTTAGTCAATGATTGTAAGAAACTGTTTTTATTATAATATTTAAATGACATTGGAAATTACACACCAAAGATTTGCTCAATGAAAAGTCACGCTTAGCACACACGCGCGCACATTAAGGGCTAAGGAAGGAACACGGGTGGGTTTTAGTTAGTAAGAGTCTGACACTCCCTTCCGCTCCACCCAGAGCGGGAGGAGTCATTTGATGATTTCCCATCCAGGAAAAAAAAAAGGCAAAAGTTTCAAAGATTATATTTTAACGTTAAACTTTTATCATGGCATTACGTAAACATTAGATTCCTCTGCCAGCTTTCTGAGCTCAAAGTAATAAGCTATGAACAAATATTTTTTAATCTTAACCCAGAAAACGGTTTCCTAAGCGTCGAACTAGAGGCCAAGTCACGGGGTTCATACCTTAGAGAAGGATGGAATGGAGTACCATTAAATTATGATAACTTGTGGCTTTGACAGCGGTTCCGTCCACTGGTCACAAGAGTAACCTAACGGTTATACTCCTATTTTTTTGTGTCCGAGTTTTGTCACAGGAGTAGGTATAACCGTTGGGTTATGCTCCTGTGACAAAACACGTTATTTAAACAAAACTCGTTATTCTGTAGCGCACAGGGTTCCTTGTGCTGTTTTGTGTTTTTTTTTGACAAATAACATGACTTGTGTGGTCTGTTCAATCTTAGGGCTCATTAAAATGTCCAAAAGGAGAGACAATACCAAAAACTATGTTCATTGCCCAGTGCATCTTGGACAGCCAGAACCTCTACTAATGATATTGTCAACTTGCTATTGCTTTGTCCATATGGTGTTCATGTGGATACGTGACAAGAAGAAGCCGTCATGTGATGGGAGTGGATTGTGTGATTTTGAAAATTGCGATTAGTGCTTCATTTGCTGTGTATTCTATGCTCCGAGCCAACGCCAAGATCTTGTCCTAACAAACTTGTTGACAATACATAGCCCCCGAGATATCCTACCTCTCTATTTTATTTACTTTTAGCTGCTTATTGGAATTGGATAAGAAAATACGTAAGTTGTGTCCCTTATGATTTTAGTATTTTATACAACGTACAGACGCCAGTACATCAAGCTACCCGAACCTGTCAAATTTTCCCAATCAACTTTGAACCTTATGTTTTAGCGATGAAGTTGAAAATCTATAAAAAAAAATGACATTGTTATAGCTTGATGTGCTGGCGTCTGTACGTCTAGTTTGTGCTTCCCACAAGGTGGACCGATGACTGTGCTGATAGATGCGGGAAGCACTGAACTGGTCGAAGTGGCGGTGCTTGGGAAGCCTATGTCCAGGAGTGGACATCTTTCCGCCGAAGTGATGATGATTAGTTATTCGTACCTACGTGTGCGTATTTCATCACGGACATTACTACTACTACGCCAAGCTGCATATAGCACATATAGTTTAACGACCGACATTTTTTTTTTGTTCCCTTCTAGTACAAAATGGACGATCGTTGATATCTTGCCGATTGCTTTTTGGCGGCTAAAGACGATCAATTGGACGAAACTGACGGAGTCTTTCTAATATCTTTACCATAGGATCTTTACGGACTTTTCACAAAGATATTTGATGTGATGTATCAAGTTTTTTTTAGACAGATTAACGCATATTTTCGCGTCCGTCATGAGTTCATAACTCATGATTGATGATTCGTGAAAGTGTGGTTAAAGGAGTTTCAGGGCCACTAAACAAATAAGAACAATTAGTCAAAAGTCTTGCGTTAAACCTGTCTGTTTGATGTTCAAAGCAAGAATAATAGTAGAGAAAAGTATTTTATAATAATTGTAATAGTAGGTTCTCGTATATCTATTCAGAAAACAAACTATAATTAATTATGTTCCTAGTGTAACCAAAACAGCAAATGGGTGTTAAATCCTGAAGGAATTATTCTTACAGAGTAAGGATTAAGACGTGAAGCTGGGAGCGTAAGATTCTGATCAGACGTTGATTGATGAATTGCCTGTTTGTGTTGATAAACCCTCCTTTTAAAATATCGAAGTCAATGTTTTCGATTATAAGGAAAATTTCCACGTTCATTTTCTTCATATTTTCCAGGCTGTGAAAGCTTAAACTAGCATTACTTCAACCCAGACAGGCGCTTTACTTTGTGTTATTTATTTCATCACCACGGATCTCAAGAAAGGTGAAGAAAAACACACAAGGTCAAGGTCAAGGTCTTAAGAGGCCGAAAATTATTTGAAGTTATGTGACATCTACCATCCCGAACTGGGCCTGCGTGGTGGATTACGGCCCGTTTCCTCTCACAGAAAGGAGGCCTGTGTCCCAGCAGTGGGATTAATTTTCTTTTGTTTTTTAATTTTTATTTATTTAGATTATAATACAGAGGTGTTACTTAATTCTAAACTCACCAAACTTTTACGTTTGATAGCGAGAGGCGCTCATTTATATAACAATGCACCACCTTACGTACAGAGGCCAGCACATCAAGCTACCCGAAACTGTAAAATTTTCCCAATCAACTTTGAACCTTATGCTTTAGCGATAAAGTTGAAATCTATTAAAGAAATTTGACAGATTGTAGTAGCTTGATGTGCTGGTGTCTGTACATACCTACTATGTATTTATATATTATACTGTTATGGTTTAATCATATACAATGTATTTAGTTCTGGTTGCTATCCTGTATAATGTTTTTCAATTTTGTCTTAAGTGATTTTTTGCAAATTTTTAATTTTTCTCTTAATAAATCTATTTTACGCTATATGCTAGCAGTTTCTTGAAGTTCCACTCAACAAATAAAGCCAAACAGATCTAAATATCGAAAGTCCTCTAGACCTCATTTCGGCCATGGAGGCAAATCTTAGAGGAGACTGGCCGTCTACGCGGGAGATATTATAGTGCGCAAGTGTGTATGCAAACACAAGTGCGCTCACTCTTACCACACTATCATAGATCAAAACATGTATCATAAATCTAGACAGATCTAAATACCTACGGCTATATGTATAAACGGTCCCCAAAATAATAAATGAGATATCCACTAACGCAATAACACAGTTTCAGATTGTTTACTGAAACTCCTTGCGAACATTGTGTGTGGCTACACAAACCAAGTTTCTGTCCCAATGAATGCTAAACAACATGGCTTTGCTTTTCAACGTAGAAGGATTATCCTGAGATTGTCGTAACAATACGTACTTACGTTTGTTTACCAAATGACGGATTGGATTAAAATGTGTGTGGGTTGTCTAGTATTGTTTTAGAAGACATTTGATACTTATTTTTTTTTAATTTTCCTTTTTCATTTTCACGAGCTTTTATTTAAAGTGGAAGCGCCAGTGCAGCACAGGAATTTTTTTTTTTTTAAACGTTGCCACACACTAGGAATTACTCCTGTATCGTGGGTGCGTTTACAAACATTTAAATTCACATACACAAACAGCCAGACCCGGAACAACTACCTGTAGGTAATACAAATATTTGTTCCGTGCGGGAATCGAACCCGCGACACGCAGCGCAGCAGTCGATCGCTCAGCCACTGCGCCAACCGTGTCGTCCTTGAAATTGAAATTTATTACGTTTTTTTCAATTTGTAGGTCAGTGCCATGTTGAATTTTGATGAAAATATGATTCGCGAGCGTAAAAAATATGACTTTTTAAGAATTATAATGATTAAATTCATCAATAAAATCCTATTGAATGACTCATTCATGAAATATCAATCAATACTTAGAGGGTAAAATGCAAGAAAATTTAAATTTCGTGAGCTACCTAGTGCATCTCCTTTTTCTTGTAGCATGAATTAGTCAAATCATGCAAGCAGAATTAAAACCATCTTCTCTTGTCCTATGGAGATGACTTTTTTACTTTGATGAAATATGTTAGTATTATCTACAGGTGCTAGGTATGACTACCTTTTTTTTGAGGATGGAAAATCATCAAATGGCCTCTCCCACCCTGGGTGGAGCGGAAGGGAGTGTCAGACTTACCTACTGACTAAAACCCACCCGTGTTCCTTCCTTAGCCCTTTATGACCTCCACCCTATGCTCCACCGTGTCCTCTGGGCGATCCTGGCAATGGTGACACCCGGGCGTTTCCTCCCGCCTGATGATGTGCAGAAACCTCCCGAAACTTCCGTGTCCGGTAACCCTTTCGGGCAATCCCGCTGACCAGGTATGACTGCCTAAGTTATGAATTTATGATGATGGTAACCGTATACAAGATTATCGCCTGTGTTTTTTGTACATTTTGATTTTACCGTCAATAACAGTTCTACTACAAAGCACAATCAGCGAATCACCACTGTGGCTTACATTGGTGATTCGCTTCAAATAAAAACGTATTCGACCTCCTAACTGCTTTATCACTTTTGACAACTATTCCCACTAAATTGAAACTTTAATAACTTTGAATCTATTTGTCACATAAGCTAATGGACCTTGCCGTTTAATGACGCGCAAGTGACATTCAACCTTAGGGTTTTAAAAGTAAGGTTGAATCTAGACTATTATAACGTATAAGAGTTTTATAAGAACAATAAGATGAAGACAGTTCATTTTCCCCCATGAAACTTAATACACAGAGTACAAAATAATAAAAAAGAAACTGCACAAATTGCAATTATTCTGTAGCTGTAAAATACCAACTAGCACGTAAACGCCTTCCTCAATCAACTCACCACAACTAGTAGAAATATTTATTACAATTCCGCCTCCAGTTCTAAACTGCAATATATAAACGTTTCACGTATCCACATAACTCTAACAACGGCATTGTTTGAAAGTTTAATTCAACCGCGAGTAACAGATATTGATAACATGGCTGCAGAAATATGGAAACGTATTTCTTTTCTGAAAGTTCGTGTGATTGTGTGATTGTGAACAGTAGTTTTGGCACATTTTGTTAGAGTTTTGTTCGGAGGAGTGAAATCTTGATTGACCAGTGTTTGAACAATACGGAGACAATTTTTTTTTTCAGGGTGAGAAATCATCAAATGACCCCTCCTGCTCTGGGTGGAGCGGAAGGGAGTGTCAGACTCTTACTGACTAAAACCCACCCGTGTTCCTTTCTTAGCCCTTTATGTTCCGGGCCAGCGGTATCCCTTTCGGAAATTCCCGCTGTCCCGGCTGGCTTCGGCCCTGACGGGCCCCTTCACTTGATGCTGAAATCTCTTTGAGGCGCGCGTGGAACACGTACGCGCCGTCCGGCATGGGCCTGGTCCTGATCGGACGATGAGCTACCCATTACTCTCAGCCCGCAGGCCCGCGCCTACGGTGGCCGGGAGTCGTCGCGCGGCTTCCGACGCCCGGAGCGTCTCCCGCGGCGGCTGGGAGCGGCGGCCGGCTCTCTCCCTCAACCGTCTCGCCGCCTCCTACGCTAGCATGACTGCTTCGCAAAAGGAGGCGACTGCCCCCCACTCCCTCTCGCCCCGGACCATGGCTTGAACCAGGGCTGGACGCGAGAGGTCTCCGCCGCTGCCGAAAGGGGCCGCTGGGCTAAGGGAGGAACACGGGTGGGTTTTAGTCAGTAAGAGTCTGACACTCCCTTCCGCTCCAACCAGAGCGGGGGGGTCATTTGATGATTTCCCATCCTTAAAAAAAGGGGTAGACAGTATAATTGAAGGTAAGTTTACAGTAGCTTTTTGCTATTTAGTAAAATTCCCGACGGCTCCAGCTGTGAATTTCCAAACAAAAATGTCCAATAGCACTAAATTTATTAATGTAAAACTATAAGATAAGTTTCGACAATAAAAGCTAGGAGCTTTCACTGCTAATTTGTGCACAACATTGTAAAAACTTTTGCCAAATTAAAATTGTTCGCAAACTGTGGACACGGTATACGAAGTTATTAATTTCACCTACATTAATTTTAGTTTTTTAAACTGTCGCAAATTCTGCTATAGCAAGCAATGCGATATTGTGTGTATTAATTTTTTCATTTAATTTTTTTATTAATTTTAACTTATACTGTTATGTCGGTACAATCACAGTGAATTTTGAATTAGTAAAATGTGAGCTGTGTTTCGGCTGTTGCCGCTATGAAATGTTTAAGGAAAAGCTTCTAACTAAATAGGTTTAGAACCTATTTATGTACCTATTTTATTATTTATAATATAATAGTTTCGATAGTTTTTTTTTTATTATGGTTCCTCTCAATCAAAGCACCTGGAATTTAATCTCTTCACCACCTTTGATTGACCGGTAGAGAATGCCTAAGGTATTATGTCCGTCTTTGTACCTTTTGTGTGCTAAAAGTTAAAATAAATCAATAAAATAATAGACGTAGATTGGTACAATTTGTTATAATTATTAAAAGTTAAGAAGAGAGAACGTTACAAGATCTGATACATTCTGATATTAAACCTGTTTGTCTAATGAATAATGACCGACGGCGAGACGCCAGACGTTATCCCAGCATTGCTCGCGGAGAGTGATAGTGATAACGACTCACGCCTCTGGAGGCCCGAAGTGGAGCTACCATTTAATAGATTTAAATACTTTTTTATTCATTTTATACTCCAAATTCTATTGCAGTTCGTACTTTTCTTTTTCTGTCTGGAAGACAAATTTCTATTACACAAACTATTTTGTAAATGAAGAAAATTACATTCTTTCAGAAATGATCCCTTATGTGGCAGTGGGCAGGGCACATTGCTCTCAGAACAGACGGCCGATGGGGCCGAAAGTTTCTGGAGTGGCGACCGCGTACCGGAAGACGAAGCGTTGGAAGGCTTCCCAAAAGGTGGACCGACGACCTTGTGTAGGCCGCAGGAACCTGCTGGATGAGAGACGCACAGAACCAGTCAAAATGGAGGTGCTTGAGGGAGGCCTTTGTCCAGCAGTGGACGTCTTTCGACTAAAATGATGATGATTTTATAAATATTTTATAAGGAGGCGGCGGGATGGCTGAGGGAGAGAGCCTCCCTTTATTATATTAATATTAGTATAATTAATTCATTATATTATATTAATTAATTATAGTAATATATTAATAATAATTAATTATATTCATAGCCATATTAATAACACCTATTTAGTACAAGTTTGTCTGCATCTGTTATGGTACGCCTTAATACATAATAGACAAGCGGCTAGAATAACATAATAACATGACTTATGAATACGTGGTCCAATTGAAAAGCGAAAACCTTACACAATCATACTTCAGAGATTTCGTTTGTTTTAACCGATTTAAATAATAATAATAATTATTATTATTGTGAAAGTCGGCACGGTTGACATCTGTCGGGCATGCCACCGACCGGGGCAATCAATCAGACATATTATTATCTCCGGGTGTTCTCGTCTAGCTAACGGAGAGTACTTGCATAGACACAACCTTGTAACCAGGATAATCTATCAGCAACTTGCTCTGAAATACAGCCTTGTGGAATCGGAGGTGCCGTGAACGAAATAAAACAGTAGTATGAAGGTATCGTCATGTCGATGAATGAGAATTACTTATATGCGTTAAGTTTTATTTATAATTTTGCGAATATAAATAAAAACTGATTAAATATTTCCGTATTGGTTTTATGTCACAGTATCCCTAGTGAGAAAAACCAGTATAAATTACAAGTATCAAATACACAAACACATAACTCAATTAGACCTATAAGAAATGAGGTACATCTCTATTTCTTTCATGACGTCATTCTTTGACTTCATTTCAAGTCCTTGGCGCTCAGAGCACGTTAAATTCAATTTTGATTAGGGATGTGGTCTATGGTCTTTCTTACTATTTTTATTTTGCATTCAGAATCAAATCTCACAAATAGGTATAATGTTTTATTTTATTTGAACTCTTATCTCTTGTTTATGATAATCTCACACTGTAAGGCCATCACAACTTTGTTAAATTCGCACTCCAGAGCCACAAGATACCTACAAGCGACGCTTACGGCTTAGTTTGTGGCTCACCAAACATTTCACTTATTAAATTTTTACTTTTTGATGAATAAACGTTATTATTATGATCTAGTTGGACATACCTCAAACTTCTGGACCAGAATATTTTCCGAAAATACTCCCGGGTCTTCCATACCTTGTAAATGTTTAAAAGCTCATCCAAATCCAGTTCTTCATTCCTTTCACTACTTGTTTACTTATTAGTAAAATAGAAAAGTATTATTACAAGCAAAGTGGAAGAAGGATACATGCGCGCTTACTCGATTAGTGCCGCACTATGCCAAAGTATCCTTGACAGCCGTACGCTTATGACGTCACAGAACGACTTCTATAATAGTCCGTGGCACCCGGGGCACTGTCAACCAATTGTTTTGTAGAGACGGAAATATAATTATCGACAAGGATTGCTAACAACTATTTAATTCCGGATCGGCATCCATCTGAAGGTCGAAATTCGTCTATTTTCCCTTTGTTATAAAGTAGTTAACCAAGTTCATTATTTTCCTGACCTCAAAATGTTTTCGATAGTAGTATTTATAAATATTTCAACGGGCGAAATCAAACAGTTGTAACTTTCGCGTCACATTACTGGCCGGCTCTAAATAAAGTCCTTGGCGTTCTGGGGACATTAAAAAATATTCGGAGTTTTTTTTAGCCGATTTCAAGACAAAAAAGGGCTTCTTTTGTGTGGATAAATATAAAACAGGGTATTAGAGAGTACTATATCAAATAATAAAACGAAACAAAGCTTTTAAATACAGTAAATTTATTTTTATATGATAGTTAAAATGAAGAGATTCTAATGGAGTCGTGGCGCTCTGGTGGCACGAAAATCTGCAACTTCTATCGAAGTCCGTGGCGGTTAAAAGGTTAACTAATTTTCTATCACTTAAACAAATATACCCTATAACCCTATCGTTTTATAACATGCAAGTAGCATTAAACCCTTTAAAAAAATATATGTCATCATCATCTGGAAGACTATTATTAAGTTTCCGCTATCAGTCCTTCAGTCCATCCGTCTGTCACAGGGGTGTATCTGCTGAACAGTAATAGGTAAATACATGTAGTTTTCACAGAGTGGTACTGCTATGGCTGCTATACCAATCATCATCTGCCTAGCCTTTTCCCAACTATGTTGGAGTCGGCTTCCAGCCTAACCGGATGCAGCTGAATACCAGTAGTTTTACATGGAGCGACTGCCTATCTAACTTCCACAACCCAGTTACTGGTTAATACGATACCCTACGTATTACTGTGCGACTAGTTGTCCAAATTTCGTACTTCTGACCTTTTAAAATATCTAATAAGTAAGGTAAGCATATTTATTTTAATGACTCGTAGATCGTTTTTTTTGTTAAGGTTTTTTCTAACGACTATTCTCGCCTTTTGTAAATCGCTTACGCTTATAAATCGTTGTACATAAGCGCAGTCGCATAGCTGATTTGGCAGAAAGCCCGAGTGTTCACGAGTTATCGTCGGAAATATAGTCCGCTAGTGTTGTAGGACTAAGCTAGTATTTAAGGGGCTAACATGACCTGAAGCGCGGTCACTGTCGGACTGCATAGAACAGAAAGAGAAGCGCGATGACACAACGCTGGTAATTTATTGCAAGATATGAACCAATTATTTAATTAAAAAAAATCTATTGTTTGGACTAAAAAATTAAAACACTGTATTTTGGTATGTTGCTTGTAGAATAATCTGACAAAAAATCAGTATTTATATTAGTATGGTTTTTATTGTAAAAATGAAGTTTTCAGGGGTATCTTCATGATTTTTTTCTATCGTATCAAATTAGTTGTATTATGTTTTCAACACACTACCTACCTAGCATATATCCTGAAGAATATCATATACTTTTCAGATTTTGTTTACTGTAGTCGATCATATACTTTTATTGTTTCTAAAACTTGCGTTTTTGTGTTTAGGTCCTGTAAGCCCCTTAAACCCACAACTTGAGTTTTATCTTCTTTTAGAGGAGATGTAGTTTGTACTTTAAGTTATTAAACTTGAGATAGTTGCTTAGACTAAGTTGTATTCTTGTTCACTGTAAGTGTAATCATTTTTATTAAAAAAATTGAAACTGTCACTAAAATAATACAGGTATCTATTCTATCTATCGGGAGTTCACTGATAGATTGCTGATGTTATAACAAGTAACTTACATTTTTTTAGAAAAAAATTGGGATTCCGCGCAAAAAAATATTAAACTCAAAAAGAGAAAAAGAATCTTTCCTTTGAATGGAGACACCTACACCCACACCACCACCTCACCTTCTCTAAACGAAACATTATTGAGACAGCACACCCACGCGAACGAAGTCGCAGGTAGGTACAGCTAGAGTTAATAATATTGTCTAATGTGCACCATTTAAATGTAACATTTTTTTTTAATAAAGTATCTCCCCTAAAATAATTGAAAACTTCTCGTAACTTCCGAATGAAAACTAAAAGGTTCGCTTTAGCCTTTTAAACTAATACTAGACCTATATTAATCTCGGTTCGCACTCATTCATAACGCCCTTGGGATTCCTAGCACCCTCATAATTCATCCTTTTAAAGGCAATCTCAAACAATATCAGCGGAGCGCTCCTTGCCTATATAGGCTTGAATACCGGCACACATTCTCTCACTTCATTTATCTTTATAAAAGTTGGTTTTTAGTCGATTCGCACGGATTAACTCACCCGAAAAGTGGAAATCGTCACTTTTAAATATATATTTTTTTCTATAGGAACTTAGGAACACACGAATTGGCCCATTTTCAACATTATGCAATGTTTTACATTTTATTATATTTAACTCTTATCACTTCTGCGCCCTACGGTCCTTTTTTCTATACTTTATTGCATAAAATTCAAAATGTGCCAATTCCTGCGTATTGAATTTTTTTTTTATTTAAAAGTGACGATTCGCACTTTCCGGGCAAGTAAATTCGTGCGAATCGACTAATAAGCCATAAAAGTGAGTCGAACTTCCTTCTTACGAAACGTAACTTGCTATCAAAGTCAAGCGAATGACGCGTAAAAAAGAGCGGAAAAAATATGGTGTAAAACAAATGTGACAAAGTTAACGGTGAATAAAAACACCATAGGAAAGAAGGGTTAAAATATGTCTCCATCAAAATAAGTACTACAAAGAAAGATACAGAGGGCTGGAATATAAAATGTCAATATAAACAAGACTGTATTACGTGTATGGAATCAGGCTTTGCTTTGTCAAGTGTGAAAATAAGGTGAGATATTTTAACATACGGGTCAATAATTTGGACGTATGCATATTTTATCATTTTTCAAATAGTGTACACATAGCCTTTCATACAAAAAAGGTTCTACATACAAACATTAACTCACACCTTTTTGCGATTGGGGTAGGCAGAAACAATAAAGCGCCACCTGCTACGATTCCTTACATACTCCATTTGTTCGTTTACGTTCATACACCTAGTCATATACACGCACGCCGATTGCGAGTACTACGCATTTTGATTTCTTTAATAGTGGTTCTCTTAAGGCTTCTTTATACCTATTACTTTCATTTATTAATTCCCTTCAAATCTACCGAAAATGTGGAGATAAAAATTGTTGAAAAACAGGCATATATTTTATCGTCCTCTCCCAAAAATCCGGTGATTTACACACAAAAATAAAAAATAGGTGTTGTGATAATTATACGACCTAAAAACAACAAACTATTGACAATTGAATCATGTGGTCGGCCTTAGATACTTGAGGGGCCCGTGGCTAAATAATAACACCAGCACAGGTCGATCGATCAGGTTAAGCTACGCTTGCCGCGGTTGGTCTGTGGATGGGTGACCATCTTTACATACTATGACCCCTCCGTGTCTCGGAAAGCACGTTAAGCCTTTGATCCCGGCTGTCATTCGTGGATCTTTGACAGTCGTTATGGGTAGTCAGAAGCCCGAAAGTCTGACAACCAGTCTTACCAAGGGGTATCGTATTACCCAGTAACTGGGTTGAGGAGGTCAGATAGGCAGTCACTCTATGTAAAATACTGGTATTCAGCTGCTTCCGGTTAGACTGGAAGCCGACCCCAACACAGTTGGGAAAAGGCTAGGCAGATTATGGTCAGCGTTAGATACTAGTATAGCTGGAGAATATTTTGTTCGAGGGGCCTTTGCCCTGAAGTGGACTAGTTTAGAGGGAGCAGTGGTGACGGCTGCGACTTACGAGTTGTAGGTTGTGGTTCGAACCCAAGAAGCCATATTGCGCTTTTTTAAAAATTAAATCATCAACTACTCTTAAAACGAAGAGTGAATACATCGTGAGAAAACCGGCTTGTCCTAGAACCAAAAATTCGAAGACATGTGACATACACCCGCGCTGGGCCCGCATGGTAGATTATGGCTCAATTTCTCTCACAGAAAGAGGAGGCCTGTGTCCTAGCAGTTAGGAATCGTTGAGGCTGATTATGCCATTATAAGAATCAAACTGTCGGTTTTATGTAATTGATTTGAAAGCGTGCGCCGACACATTGCAACCCCGTATATTTACATCTCAAAGGATATTTTCTAGCAGCGCCTCCAGGTGTATCCGTGACCGCATTGCCAACGTGTGCTCATATGTTGCCCATTCTCTTTCGGTACGTGAGTAAAATAAACTTTTACTTAAGAATTCCCTTGCAGACCTCTTCGTGGTTTACAAAACGAATAGATTGGTAACGGATTTACGCGAATAGAAAAATAACTGTCTTTGGCACAATTCGTAATGCGAACCATTAGAGAGTGCTTTACGATCGAAATATTTTTTTGCCTTTATTCTGCAGCTGTTTCTATTGCTATACTCCTGCTAGTACACAGAATCTACTTAATTCATATACACAGGATTACTTCGTTCAGGCACAAATCATGTGTGAACTTGACATAGATTTAAGAAAAATTGTATTTAACGTAGGTCCTTATATTTTTTAATAAATTATATTATTTATTTTAAATATTTATATCTATGCTTATTATACGATCAAATGAGCATGATGAGTCGTGCACTTTTGTTTTTTTTTTTAACTTTCAATCAAAAATAATTTATTTTTAATTGAAAATTTAAACAGTTGAGTTGGTGGTGTGGAATGTAATTGTGTAGATTTAATTACTATTTTATATAACGATAGGATCTTACATGCAGTGAAAAGTGAGTAACAATATAAAATATATGTAAGGGATGACATTGTTACTATACAATCATAATTATTTTGAGAAATACATAGTTATTGTGGATAAATAGTGACTGCTGAGAGCAGTCAAAATAATAATTATTAATTTGCTATAGTATTTTTATCTCACGAAGCGACACGCGCGCGACCAAGTGCACAAACACACTGTTAATGTGTGGGTGAAGACGAGTAGCTTCAGCATATAACACACACACGCACACGAACGGACATAATTCCGACTTCGCCCGTGTCTCGGACGGTACCGAGAGCTTACTCGCATTCACAGCGTGTTTGTACAATTGTTGTAAGATAAAAAATGTATTCTGAAGAGTTCATAGTCACTGTCAACTTGATAAACCTTTGATTTCCAATGAAATTCTTCGCTTTCAAAGAACTCCTATGTACGGAGACCGTAAATATTTTATTTTGTGCATGTAACTAAAATGCTACCGGCTCGTTCTCAGCTCGTGAAAACTTGCCGGCTAAAGGAAAACTTGCAACTTTTAACGATGCATCTGACGTGCGTCTAGCTCCACAGACTTTACCGTATTTTGCAATATCGAGTAACAAGTTTTGATACCGTCGATATGAAGTTGCTTGGAGTTTTGGTTATTCATTTTAGTAAGCAAAATATCTCGCTGATCTTAAAGAAATTACAAAATACTTATTTGCTTTGTAAACATTATCACTATCATCATTTCAGCCGAATGATGTCCGCTGCACACTGGACATAGGTCTCCCCCAATCGTCTCCAACCGGTCCTATGCTTCTCGCATCCAACAGATTCCCACGATACTCACAAGGACATCGGTCTACCGTGTGATCACAGCATAATCAGCCTTTAATGTTTCTACTGCTGGGAAACCAGCCTTCTCTCTGTGAGAGAAAGTGGGCCGTAATCCACCACGCGGGACCAGTCCGGTTTCGTAGATGTCACATTTCTTTGAGTTTTTTGTCTAATACATGCCGATTTCCTCACGATGTTTTCATTCACCGTTCTGAGAGCAGTTTGTGATGAAATGATTTGTTTGTGAAAATCTCACAGAGAAAAGTTAGATTAAGTGAGTCGTTAATAGTGTCCATCCCTAGCATCAAGTGGAATGAAACTCACCTAAGTTTTTTCGAAAAGATTTTTATAGAATAGACCTTCAGATGCGCCTGCAGCAAGCACAAAAACAATACAATCAACATTTTTACTTACCATACTTCTATAGGCATCCATAAAGGTCGCATTTCCATAGCGCGAACTTTTAAACTTTAATTATTGCCGACTGTCTCAATTCAGTCGTATTACGTTTTAAAATAACTGCGCTAACAACAGGTGTCTTAATCTCTTTATTTACCCTCACAAGGGTCTTGTTGTTCAGTTTTATTTCTATTGTCCAACTTTCCTTAACGTCGTTTGAGACATCAGAATTCGAAAGTGACGTCGCGGTCGTTACGAATAAAATGTTGAGTTTAACCCTTTTATGATGTCAAATGTCTTTGTGATAGAGATTATCCAGTTTCTATGGTCTTTTTTTGAAGTGAAAACTTCTTTAGCGGCGCTGTGTACTTTTTTTGGAATGGGTAAAAACTTCTAAACTCGCGTCAGGTCACGTGACCCTGATCGAAAATTCGTAAGACGTAAAACGTAAGACGCGCGTTGTTGAGGACAGCGCCATCTATGCACATCGGGAAGAACTACGAGGGCCTCGCGTACTAACTACGTAGTTCATCCAACAACGACGAGATGGCGCTGAACCACGGATATATAACTGACGACGAGCTCCATGCGAGCGGCTTGCTTCTCTTACCACTGCCGCGACCAACACCACGAACTGAAGTCTATCCTGTGTGCTTATTTGTAAATCTGAATAAATTCCTTTCACGAGAAGAATAAACCAGTCACTTTGGTCATCATACCTGATTTGCAAAAAACCCTATAAAATAAGGAACACACCTTAACACGCGTGTTTTGTTTATAAGACGATTCACAAAATACACTCTTAATTGTTCAAGTTTTCACTTCTGTCGGCACTACCGGAGTGCCAGTGTTTTTTTTTTTCAGGATGGGAAATCATCAAATGACTCCTCCCGCTCTGGGTGGAGCGGAAGGGAGTGTCAGACTCTTACTGACTAAAACCCACCCGTGTTCCTTTTAGTCAGTAAGAGTCTGAGTTTCTATGGTCTTGGGTTATTTCTATGAGTCTTTACTTGTATAAAGTTAAGGGAATGGCCAAACCGTCGTAAATTATTTTTCTTAAATGGGTTGAATACCTGGATGACGAAATTAAATCGGTTTTGTTAAGGGCGTGGATTTTGGTGTGTAAAAACTTACAACTAGTAGTAGGGGAGACCAGGGACGAAAGTAACGCGGGTTGAAAGTAACAAATGACCTTACGAGTGAACGAATCGACTTGTATAATCCTGTCCGCCATGTTAGTGTAGCTATTTCACCTCCCCTCCCGCCTCAGTGGCGTCTGGACGGCTGCGACGACCGGTTGTGTGTGTAATTCGTAGGTGCCAGAAATTTACGTCAAAAGTAAGTTTTTGATGTTTTTATTATTCTTGTGTATTTCTTTTATTAAATATATATGTTTTAGTCTTGATCGCTAATATTGTTGGTTGATTATCTATCTACAATATTTCATTATCAAAAGTTGAAGTTCTTGATCGGTATTCTCAGTAAAAAATTATATTTGTCAGATTGTGGGAATTTTGGAATAAGGGGTAAAAGTAACATGTCGTTACTTTCATCCCTTATAACATCTGATACTTTTCGTATCAATTTTGTGTAATTATAGTGTTTAATTTGTGAATAATATTTGCTATATTTATTTCAGAATGCCTAACATACACAAGAGAACCACCGATAGAGGCTTAGCCACCCCAGAGATGTTAGAACTAGCGGCTGAAGAAGTTCTACTTCGAAATGTGCCATACAGAGAAGCTGCTGCTTCTAAATAAAGACTGTCAAATGTTCTTGTAACATGTAGCATGTACCTACTAGTAGAAAAGTTAAGTGTGTGTAAGTTGATTGAAAAAAGATAAATTTTATTTGTTTCTTTTGTTTAATTAAAATAAAGACTGACAAATAAATATTCTCGTACCTTGTAGCATGTACCTACTAGTAGAAAAGTTATGTTTGTTTAAATTGGTTGAAAAAAGATCATTTCATATGTTTCTTTTGTCGAATTAAAACAAAAACTGTCAAATGTTCCTGTATTTTGTAGCGTGTACCAGTAGGAAAGTTATGTTTGTTTAAGCCGCTGTCTTATTAATTATTTTATCATGTTTATTGTTTATTGGATTAAGTAGTTTAAGCACTTAAGTGTTTTGTTTTGTCCAAGAGAAAGACAAGTTTTATGTTTATATCTACTATGCAGAGATTTTAATTATTTAAAGTGAAAAAGAGGTTTGATTTGTTTACCAAGTTTAACAAAAAATTGTTCTTAAATTTAAATAAGGCCTGCTAATAAATAAATTTTTCATAAATCACGTTTATTTCCTATGTTACAACCATCCCTCTTGCTTGTTACATCTATCCCTGCGGTAGGGATGAATGTAACAAACCTCCGACTCTTAATTAATTTGGTTTTAATCGAAAACCACAATCTTTTTAACAAAACTTTTTACGTCAAATTATGAAGTAAGGATATGTCCGCCTTCAAGAATTGTATTATTTTACCTAACTAAAAACACACCAAAGATATGGACTCAAAACTGAAAATTGTTACGTTCATCCCTGGTCTCCCCTACCTAAATACGGGTCGAATACAGTACCTCCTTTTTTGAAGTCGGTTAAAAAGCTACATATTGCTGCTATCTGATATTGAATAATTCGGCTAATCAACTGTTGAGGGTCGTTAGTAAATATTGGAGTAATCCGATTCACAGGTATTGGCTCGAAGTTCAACGGAATGCCAACTGACGGTAAAGATTTTGTGACATTTACCTATTATATTTTTTGTTAGTGATAATTTAATCAAATTTAATTTTACCCCTTTATTCATAATTAAGTAGTGATAGCGAATATTTAACCATACACTTTTGACGTTTGAACGTCACATAACTTTAAATCATCGTTTTTAAATATACCCCGTAATGTCTATTCAGTTTTAATGTATGATGTTTCTTTCTTCTTTCTTCTTTCTATGTGTCGAATTGAATTAATTTTATATATTGGTCATTTATATATTGAAATTTGATGGCTTAGTAAATAATAAATAAAATAAATAAATATCCTTTTGGATATTGCCAAGCGATTTTGGCTTCTGGCCGTTCAGGTTCTCGGACGGGCAATCCATAACTAGTTAATCAACCAATATATACCTGCCTAATCTAAAATTGAGATAGAATCAACGAGTAGGTGGTAACATTAATTAAAACTCACAGATTATCGTGGTTATTGTTTATTTTATTTTGTATATCTCCGACCTTTTCAGCCCCTTTTACAAGCATCGTGGTCAAACCAAGGGTAGGTCGAATTAATAATGTTTGCATAAATACTACACAGTTATAAAACCCTGCCTATATTATACATTTATCTTTGCTAGTTAACATTTAAAGTACGTATCCTCTTTTATGAATTTGTGTTTTTTTTTTTGTACCTAGCGAATTAAAAAAAGAAAAGAGAAGGGAAAGAGAGTAGGGATGCCTTTACTCAGCAGAGAGACGTTAACGGCTAATAATAAACACTTAAAATTGCCTAAGGGGCTTCTGCGAGTTGACTTGGGCCCCTCGTACGCCTTCCAAAGGCCCGGGACCCCAGGGTCCCGAGATATGCCAAAGACATTTTAAAAATAATAGTGGATACTCCTACAGTAGGTCCGAACTTGTATTTTTTTAATAAATTTCCTTATGGCACGTTATAATCTGCACTCTTGGCGAATAAGAGCTAGACCGAAAAAAGTGTGATATTTTGAAAGTCACTAAACTTTTTTCTAAACTTGTGTCATTTTAGTGAATCAGATCTCCCTCGCGTAACATCGACGTGTATCATTGTCGCTAGTTTGGACGCAAAACGATACGCGATCATGACACGCGCCGTACCCCGATCCGTATGTAACAACGTATCTGATACATTTCTCATCGGATACGTGTATCGTGATCGGCAATATGTATATACGTAGTACGGACGCATTTTGATACTATGTCACGATACGACTAAATATGTCATTTGATATTTATGATACACTGTGTTCCATCTCGAGGCGGTTCTTTTCCGATCATCAAAGGGGATACGCGTTGCTGATACGCTGACAAGTTACAGTATCGTTAAGTATGGACGTGATTTTATGTCCAATCGGCGAGCAATAAAATAGTGATGCGATGCGGTTGAAATGGGCGTCCATACTTAGGGTACGAATACTCGATACGATACGTCTGATTTTGAACTTCAAGATTTTACAAGTGTGGGCCCAGCTTTACGTAACAAATGTATCGTGATTGTCAAAATTTACACATTTTACAGTCTAGTTCTTATTCGCCAAGTGTGAAAAAACGAAGACCTTGGAGAACGAAGCAAAAAAAAAAGGTTTTGTCCATTTCTACGATGTCGCATCCAAGTAGGTGCAAAGAAAAATTAAGAATTTATTTCGTTCCAACTTTTAAGTCTAGTCCCAAGTGCAATTTGTCCAAACGTCCTTAGGTTATGAACAAATGGCTCACGTTTTATCTCCAGAACCAGGCGTTTTCTCGAAATTGAGTACCACGATTCGTCAAAGCTTTTCGAGCCACAGTAATTACGTCGTAACTGAGTTCACGGTCGATGTGTCAACCGCTAGATTCTGCGATTATTCGCAAGTCGCGATACAGTATTATAGGGATTTTTTTTAATTTACCAAGCGAATGGCCACTCACCCCAATAGAATATTGAGTACATAATAAGAATAATACACCATCAGCCTCAGACGAAATAAAAAGTCAAGACATAGCGCTGCGAACAACACAGTGCAGCATGCAAAAACTACACCTCCGCTCTGTGCATACACGCTCACACGCACACATTTACAACCATTTACAATCGAACTACACTTTACTATGTGCACACATGCTTACGAAACCGGCTTCACTTTACTGTTGATAGCCCTCTGTCTTAGTTTTTTATTTGGTCTGAGCCATCAGCCGTAATTTAATTAAGTTACTAATCCCATTTTACAAACAAAACTGTTGCACTTTTACAATGCTTTACTATTTTTCATTCATTTAACAACCGTAAGGACCAGAGGCGCAGTTCTATTAGGGTGGTTAGGGTCAGGAGGCTAGTAAATAAAAATAAAAAAACGTTTCTTTGGGAAAGTTGTTTGAACAGACGGCAGCACATCAAGCTACCCGAAACTGTAAAATTTTCCCAATCAACTTTGAACCTTATGCTTTAGCGATAAAGTTGAAAATCTATCAAATACATTTGACATATTGTAATAGCTTGATGTGCTGGCGTCTTTAAAATATCAAATCATTTAACTCAGTCTATCGCAGTCCACTGCTGGACATAGGCCTCTTCCAGGCTGCGCCACAATACCCTGTCCTCTGCCTTCCGCATCCAGTCTACCCCAGCCACCTTCTTTAGGTCGTCCGTCCATCTAACTGGGGGGCGTCCCACACTACGCTTGCCGATACGCGGTCTCCACTCCAGGGACTCTTAAATATCGGTCACTAATTACCAGTCATCTTTTAAACGCATCTATATGTATTTGATGTTGTTCCTTTTCCTCCATTAAGCCTGTGTTAAATGGCGTCCATGTCAAACGCAAAAATAAATATGCAACACTTGGAAATATTTGAGTGCAATTGCTCCGAATATAATAGATTCTACATATATACCAAAATCATTAAAATATGCATCCTGTTCTGCCTGAGTGAATATGAATCCTATTCTTATATCTATAATAACTAAAGTAAAATGTCAAGATTTTCGCTAACCTTTCAAAAAGTATATAATTTAAATTTATCTATACTAATAAAGCTGAAGAGTTTGTTTGTTTGGTTGAACGCGCTAATCTCTGGAACTACCAGTCGGATTTGAAAAAATATTTTTGCATTTGATAGCAAAATTCTTGAGGAAGGCTATAGGCTATTTAACATCACGCTATGACCTTTCGGAGCCGAGCAAATAAGTCAGAAAGAACGCTAAGCAAAAACAAAGTAATAGCGCGGGCAGGCGATGCGATGCGACGGGGTGGGTCGGAGTAACAAGAAATTTCACGCGGACGAAGTCGCGGGCAGAAGCTAGTGACTCCATAACCAGCATCACAATAATGTCAATCATGGGAGTTACTCGTAGTACAATCAAGGTAAGTTTAACAATTCAATTTTCCACACTCAACCTATTTACAAGAAACTCCAAGACAGCTTCCATTTTATTTTCTTCTAAAAAAAGAAACAGGTCTGCATTCGACGGCCATCATTCTCGTTGTCTCGGTAATAGCAGATTTCTTTTTTGCCGATTGTCTTATTACGGGCAATTTCCTTAAGTGGCAACCATCTTAGATCTTTGTGTTCGTATTTTCTCGCCTGGACCCTTCGAAGAAAATGGTATCGTCTGGTTCGAATGGATTAGCGCCCTCGTACATTAATTAAAAATGTTTGCCTTTCATTGTTTTACGTTTATAAATGCATGTTCTATTTGTTACAGGATTCGTTGGGTATTTGAGTTTTGTTGTGATTTATGTCCTTCGAGAATTTTGTTTGCCCTTTGGATTGCTTTATTGTTGTTCATCAAAATTCTTTTGATGTTAATTAAACCTCAAAAAGATCAAACTGGAGCATAATTTTACTGAATTATACTTTAAGACCATCATTTCGTAGGTATGTTTTATAAGTAAGAGAATTTTTAGACATCAGTGTCACAAACAACCGCGGATTCCTTTGAGTAGTAAATATGGCAATCGGAAGCAGCTGGAAAAACCCAATTTACGGCTTATCGAAACTAACGCATATTTTTGAAAATCTTCCAGAATTCGGCACTAAATATCAAAAATACATAGAAATTGGGTTTTCTGGGGTGCTTAATACGTCAAATAAGAAGTCTCCCTCTATACGGAACTCTGGTGCAAAATTTCATGCTTTTAGACCTTGCGTTTTGTAAAAAGATCTACTTAACAAAAATCTTGAATGAAAAAGGGAAATGACTTACTCCCAATCGAACAATGAACCTACTTATCTATACAATAATATTATAAAGAGGTAAATTTTGTTTGTATGTAAGTTTGCATGTAGGGGTAATCTTTGGCTGTATCTATCAGTCGGATTTGAAAAAAATCTTTTTGCATCTGATAACCCAATTATTAGGAAAGACTAGGCTATTTAACATCACACTAGGACTATGGAGCCGAGCAAAAATAAAAAACGTCACAAAGAACGCTAAGTGAAAACGATAGTGAGAGCAGGCGATGCAATGCGATTGTATGGGTCGGAGAACAAAAAAAATCACGCGGACAAAGTCGCGGGATGAAGATAGTACCTCAATAATTTAAATCAAAACAATATTTAAAAAAAACTAGTAGCAGGTTACAAGGAGCCTTAGATGCTAGGTTTTTACAACTGCCCGGGAAACCATGCTAGGACTCCCTGTGTCGTGGTGTCCAGTTTCTTCCCAAGTAAGGCAAACATTTTCATTTATATACTAGCTGACCCAGCGAACTTTGTACCACATAAGATTATGAATTATGTTCATATATTTTTTTTCGTGTATGTTTCCAATGTTTTAATAGTTATTCTGCTATTCGTGGTGGACACAAATCCAACAAATCAAAGATCATAAAAATCAGTCCAGCCGTTCTTGAATTATAATTGGTGTAACTAACACGACATTGTTTTATTTATACACAATAAAATATTAAAATATAAAACATGGAAGTGAAGAAATTGATTAAAAAAAATGAAAACAATAGAGAAAAAGAATCTGTGACATCAGCATGAATAATGTTTCGACCTATCTCCAAAGACCACCCTCATCCGTATGAACGATTTCAAAGCTGGTATTTATGTAGTCGTTCAGCTTTTCAGAGGGATATACGATATCTAGCGAGACTTGAAGTTTCAAGTCATAAAAGTGATGCACTTAATGCTTTCTGGCGTCTCAGATAAAGTGTTTCCTAGACTTGTTTTTAACGTTCCCCTTAAATGAACTGTGAGTAACGACAGGCTATTAGCTGAGGCTCTATTAGGGATAAAGTTTTACGGAGCAGTAAAATGGTATATTAACTGTCGTTGAAAGATTATAATGAAACGATATATGGTTTGTTGTTGCGTGGTTAGGTAAGAGACTTTCCGTTAGGGAGAGCGCCCACGTGCAACAATATCAAGTAAAAGGGTAATTAAGAAAGGGTTGTCTTTGCCGCGTCGATACATACACAACCCGTAGACAAATTAGTTGCTGAGACTAAAGTTGCTTGTGGCCCTACCTTAGACTTCTTCCAAGATGATCCTGCAAAGGCGGATCCACACCTGCGCACGTGCACGAACAGGGCGGTTCGCGTGCATCTTAGGAACATAGCATGGACACATTTAGGCATGTTCACCAGATGTTGACGAGCGGCTCGTGTGCAACTTGCATATGCACGACGTGCACATTTCCGTGGTTTCGTTATCGAACGTGTCCATACTAAATCAGCCAATAATGCACAAACAAATCAATGCTTCCGAACTGCGGGTAAGCTGTTTGCGACGCGCGCGCAGAGTTTTACGTGTCCATAGCCGTTCTAGGCGCGTGGTGTGGACGGTTCGTGCGCGTGCACTATACGTGCGCAGGTGTAGATTCATCTCAAGAATAGTGTACTTAACTTAAAACTAAGATTTAATTAACGTTAAAGGCTAAGCAGAACCTAGACCAGCAATGCGATTCTGTAACCATCTCACCGTGAAAACTTGGGTGAAGTGAGCGTGGAGTGAGCTGTCAATAGTGTCAATTCCTAGCAAAAACAAATTCACTTCACCTAAGTTTTCACGGTGAGATTTTTACAGAATCGACCGGCAGCATCCTAATTGCGTAACGCACTATCAATCTCAATCTGAATCATTTTGAAGGATATCGCTAATCTATTGCTACATATGTTTGACAAATTTGTCAGCACGACAACGTAAATAACGCAATGAATGTTAGAACTGTCAAAATGAAAGCCACTGCTACTTTGAAAATGAACGAGTTTATTTTATTAAGTTTCAAAATTCCATTCTTGCATTACCATAAAGTTATGGTCAAACATGAACTTCTGACGTATCATTGTCAAAAATTTTAACAGCACCAAAACTGACGTTCGTTCGCTACGTTCACCCACGTTTGAGTAATGACAGTTGACATAATTTGGCATTCATGCGTCGTGCTCCCAACATCATGTAGGGTGCCTACAAAGGATTTTCAACAGTTCCATCCACATTAATATTTATAACATAGGCTTACCTTTGTACATTTGTTTTGTTCACTTACAGCTACAGCCAAATATAAATTAAGAGACTTGATTCTGAAATTAAGTTTGTCTTTTTTGTTAGTCCTGTAAAAGTCATAACGAACATAATCCTTGTTAAATTTATAAATCGTTTCGTGCGTGAAATTTCCTCAGTAAAAGTCTAGCCAAATTTGCGTTTTAAAAAGTTGGGAACGTCTAAAATTGAGCAAAATATATGAAATTATATTGAATCATTTTAAGTTGACCGGACAGACGTTGTCCTATTTCCTCGACCTCGATCGCAGCGCTACTTACCCGGTCTGGTTGTGAATCTAAACCAGAGACTTACTCAACTACACACAAAAAAAAATCATCAAAATTGATCCAGCCGATTAGGAGGAGTTCAGTGATCAGGTGATCACAGATTAAAAGCTTGATTTCGTGAAAAAAAAGTAATAAGAAGTTGGAACTTTGACCGTCAATATTTCCGTAACCAGAAGGTTTCCAGGTAAGGTCCAGAATAAATAAAATGTTCACAATGACGGGGAGTATACATAAATACTTAATTTTTTTAAACCGTTATTTATCGCTTAAAACCAACAAACCAGCCAACCAGTCTTACCAAAGGGTATTACTGAGTTGTGGAGGTCAGGTAGGCAGTCGCTCCATGTAAAATACTGGTACTCAGCTACATCCGGTGAGACCGGAAGCCGACCCCAACATAGTTGGAATAAGGCAAGGCAGATGATGATCGATGATGAGCAGATGATGGTCGATCACATTGGCAAAAGTGGTCAAAGCAAAGTGCATTGGCAAAGTGGCATTTGGCCAATGTGAAGCTTATATGTAATTTATACATTTCCAAAATCGATTCAACAGTTTAAGAGTTCACAGCTAAATACAACCACGGCAAAGTCAATTTCTGACAATAACCTAAGTTGTTGTTGTTGTTGTTGTCTAGACAACCCTATTGTGAAAACACTATTAAAATTGTACTGTCATCGAACTATGAACAATTAATCTTGCGACACTTGTGTCTTAGTGCTCAGGCATAGTGGCAAGCATATTAGGTTGTCACTATCTAATATTATAATATTAAATCATAATGTGTGTACAGACGCCAGCAAATCAAGCTACCCGAAACTGTCAAATTTTCCCAATCAATTTTGAACCTTATACTTTAGCGATAAAGTTGAAAATCCATTAAAGAAATTTGACGGATTGTAGTAGCTTGATGTGTTTACTGTGGGCGTCTGTACATAAATGGTGAAATAAATGTACAAACTAGTGCAACTTTTGCTGTTACAGAAAACTAGATGCCAAATAATTTATATCAGAAGCCCAATTTTTGTAATTTAAAACGTTCAAAATCTAGTCGCAGTCTTATCTCGGCGACAAACAAATTTCAGAAACTTGTCAAAAATGCAGGGATATTAGAGGTATTTTTGACAGAATGAGACAGATCAGACCGTGAACGTTCTTAAAATTACGAGAATTGACCCATTTTTTTTTACTGACTAAAACCCAACCGTGTTTCTTCCTTAGCCCTTTATGTTCCGGGCCAGCGGTAACCCTTTCGGACGATCCCGCTGACCCGGCAGGCTTCGGCCCTGACGGGCCCCTTCGAACGATGCTGACATCTCTTTGAGGCGCGCGTGGAACACGTGCGCGCCGTCCGGCACGGGCCTGGGGGTCTACTCCCTAAGTCCGTCAACGAAGCAACGAGCCCGTCGGGCGGTAGTCCGATACGTCGGAATAAACCCTACTCCCTAACGATTTCGGGTTCATCAGTTTCTAACGGAATCATAGACAATATTCGTGAACGAAAGACGCATGGCGATAGAGTTGCGCTATTTTACCGGTTGATTACCGGTTTCCTTATTTTGTAGATTTCTAGCATATTAAACAAAATTTAATACTTCTGTCGTTAGAAAATGACCACATTGTTCAAGATATCCTTTTTATTATGTCTTTAAATATAGAATTGAATTATTTTGCCCTTTATTTCGGTAATAAACTAAAGTTTAAAGCTATTTTTCTAATATTTTTTACAATAGTGCGCGAAAACAGTTCGCAGAGTATAATGTACTCTGTGGTTCGCAGTGTCATGGCGTCGGGTCTGTCGTCGTCCCTAGGTAAACATCAAATGTGTCTACGCGCAAAGAAAAGATGACACACATTGCATATTTCGTGTGATAAAAATGAATTCCAAAGTTTATAAGTGGTGTGCAGTGCCTCAGTATAAAAACACATCAATAACCACACCCAACAAGGTGTTTATATATGTCCCAAACAAGAAAATAATGAGATCAATGGTTAAAGCTCCACGGCGAAACCAGAACGATGTAGTCACTAATTCACCAATTTATATCTGTGAAGACCATTTTGATGTGAGTATGTTATTATACAAAGTTGATACGACAGAGGGGCTTTCCTTTAAACTGCCTATACTAGATACCATTTTCAAGCTCTGTACCAAAAATCAATTAAATAGGAGCAGTAGTTTAGTCACAAATGATTTTTGAAGTTTTTGCTACGTTTGAACACGATGTATATTTCCTAACAGCTGATTATCTCATACGCATAGGTCATGCACCTTAAAACGATAATCTGAGTATAAGATACATTGTTGCCGCACAAGTACAACCAAATATTTCACGAAGCAATAAATACACACACACTTGCACTTTCACTATGAGAGTGACAAACATAGCAAAACCCCCGCGCCTTTTTCCCGCGCGTAAAAGGAATAGAAATAGGTCAGTGTGTTGCTATTGTATCCTAGATCCTTGCGAATTTGCTAAAAAAACTTGTTCTTTCAGTGGACAGTGCGCAAGCGTCATCCATTCGGGACGTACGTTACGTAACACGGGAGCCCCGGCGCCGCCGCCGCGCCGTTATGTTTTGTCGAACTCGCTGACAATAATTGTGATTTTGTTTTATTATTGTGATAGACACTAAATAAGTTTAATCCAGTATTTTTTTTTATTGTGACAGGATACGTAACTTGGGAATATTATTATTTAGTGTTAGTGTTTTTTTTTTTGTGATTGACTGTTTTTATTGCGATAGGATACGTAATTAAACGTTGGTTGTATGTGTGTGTAAAATTAAAGTGTTCAGCAATGCCTCGTGTAACTTACACGGCGTCAGAATACACTTACATGATTTTAATTTACGGTGAATGCCGTGGAAACACAGATTTAGCTCTGCGAACATACCGAGAAAGGTATGGTGACCGGCGCAATAGCCCTAGGAACGCCGGCACCATACAATTGGCAGTACAAAGATTACGGGAATTAAAGTGCTTAGCGACGGACAGTGATTTAATTAGAAAAATAAATAACAATATTCTCCGTCGGTATAATTTGTGCATTAATATGAATCGAGGACACATCGAGAACTTAAAAATTTTGTGTTTTTGTGTGTGCGCGTACTTTACAACTTACCTAACATAAAAGCCGCGCGAGCGAGCGGTCTAAACCGCCCGCTCCCCGCCCCCCGCCAAGAGAGATAACACACACACGCGCTCCTGCGCGACTTTGTTACTAGGCATCTAAGGTCAGTCAAATTTATTTATAAAGGGTGGTTGCGTTTCACTCTGACTTTAAGCTATTTAGTTTGTTTGAAAAAAAAAAAATCTCATTTTTGGCGCTTTCTATTTTTGTACTGTATCGAATTAATACTATACACGTATAGTATACGTAGTGTAATTTAATGCCCCTCTGTCATATCAACTCTGTATATTGTAGGTTTTAAACTTAAATCTTCGTTTGACGTGAAATAGTTGAAATATTGAGGCTATGAAATAACTAATTTATTGAGGTTATGTTTGTTTTGGTTATCATTCTTTATCAATTTTACTTTTTTTTTCAGTTACCAAATGATATGGATAATTATATGGAGTATCACAAGTACGTATGAAACCAGGATGTATGCCCAAAACATTTATTTGCCAACCAGATAGGGATACACAAACAACTGACACAACAGAGACCCTATAATGCTAAGAAACGAAGGATGGTGGTTCTTGAAGAGTGTGAAAAGCAATTCAAAGAAAAATGTATAGTTACAGAACAATCAAGTTCAGAAGAAATTGCATCTGGTAGTTCAGGTATATATTTTACTAACTCATTTATTAGAATAAAGCATTGAAAAGTTAACTTTATTCTCAGTATTATTATATACATAGTTGGTACACTCAAAACTATATAGATCCTAGTAATCTCCTGTTTGTGTTCATAATTATAACTTTGCACTTAAATAACAAAACATTTGTTTTACAGTTCACCAGATTGTTAAAGAAGTTCCCCAATTAACACCAAGAGTGTTGGATAAATTAGTTCAAATACACATATGTAATATGACTGTACTTTCCCCTAAAATCATTAAATCTTTGATTATTTGATGCTGTCGTCACACCTATTATATATTTTTTGATGTATCCGTCAATGATATTCAGTTTTTGTTGTAGTCTGTAAGAGATCCAGAGCCAGTAGCCACCTCACCCACCCATGCTGCTACACCTGCCGACCCACTACTATCTACATCCACTGAGGCACACCAAGTGGAGTTGCATTGCCATTGTTGATTAGTCTAGAATAAAAGAAAATCTATGTTTTGACGGATAGGTAATTGAAATAAATTATTAAAGTTAATTAATTGTTTTATTAAAAAAAAATCCAATATATATTAGTATAGTGTTTTATTATAAAAAAAAACCCATTATATATATTAATAGTCATTGGCAAATCTTAGCATGTACTAAACTCTAATGGTAAAATCCCGAAACATGTCTTTTTTACCCGACTGCGCGACGCAAAGGAGGGTAATGTGTTTATCAGCCTATATTTATGTACTTATGTATGTATGTCTTCCACCAGCCCCAACACCCATTAAGTCCTGTAAGCAAAATAAAAAAGTTTATAAAAGAAATACCCTAATAACATTATTATTATAAATACAAATACCCTATACATTTATTGACATGTTTTATTATTTTGGAAGTTTTCTTGTGAGACTGCATAAGTACCTGTTTCTTTCCAGCAATTGCACTAATGTGTCTCTCGCTCTTTGCCCTTGCTAATGAGCTTGGAGCAAAGACATTGCCGTAGAGGTAGACACATCTCCCTGTCTATTGCGCTCTATTTGCAGGTCTTCCTCGCTGAGGGGAGGTGCTTCTAAGCCCGCCCGATTACACATATTGTGTAAAACACAGCAGGCAATGACAATTTTACCTGAAAAAAAATTCTAATGTGCTCTGAAATTGATGAAATCTGATACTGTTCAACAGTCCAATGCGATATAAGAAAAACATAGCTATAGTATAAATTATGACAAATACCTGCTGTGACTGGTGCATAATGCAGCTCTCTTGCGCTAAGAGGCATCTCCATCGGCCTTTAAAAATTCCAAATGTATGCTCTATAGTGGAGCGAGCACGTTTTTGTTTATAATTGTATCTCCCTTCTGGAAAATCTTCAGCAGCATTGTCTATTGGGGTCATCATTAATTTTTGTCTGTGATAAAAATCTGTGAACATACAGCTTATTAAAATTTAAATTGATACAATCTATTTTATTGCACAATCTATAAGTTGAGGTATAAACACTCTTCAAAGAATAGTTAGGTAGTCCTTGTCCAAATGGCATGTTTCCGTTTTAAGCAATTAAGGCTATATTAAGTTTAGAAAAATACCTAGATTTGTTTTAGAAGAAAAATGGTATAAGCTTTTAAACTTACTGTCTTTTTATAAGGTTCCTCTCAGTCAAATTCTGTAGAAACTTCACATATTTTTGTAATATTGAGGCGCTGTTGAGTGAATTTGTGACATGCTGCAGACAGCGTGACACTGTCTGTTGTGCCATTGGCACATCAGTACTAAGGCCCACTGAACCTTTGTAGCTCTTGGTAGTAGAACAGCGAGGATCTAAAAGTAAACAAAAACCACAGTAAATGGGTGGGACCGATTGGTAATACAGCTGAATAAGTTACAGAATCTATAAAATGTCCTTACCTTCATTCTTGGATCAACACCACTTCGGCGTATGTGTTGCGGCAAAAGAGGAATTAAATCCGCACATAAGTCCTCGAATAATTCCCGAGTGAGCCTATAGTTCCCTATGAACTCAACGTCGGGAATACTCGCCAATCTACAGTTTTGGCGTAAATTATGTCTACGTTGCCTCCGCTCTTCTTGTAAACCTTCTCCAAAAATTAAAAAAGCAACCATAGTTGTAAATCTTAACTTTCGTCAAGCTTTCGTCTACAGCACGAGAACTATTTTGATGTCGTATCAACTGACATAACTATCCGTCACAACAAGTGTCAAGTTCAACTGGACGGACGGGCAAAAACACATCGGGAGTAGGGACAATCGTCAAAATCGCGTTGTTATTCAGTCTTCGCTCGGGCCCCGACCGAATCATCCGTCCGTTGGTGATCGGGGGTAGGAAATGCCCGTTACGATGGCCGTTACGACGGACTTCGTGCTTAGGGAGTAGACCCCCTGGTCCTGATCGGACGATGAGCTACCCATTACTCTCCGCCCGCAGCCCGCGCCTACGGTGGCCGGTGGCGTCTCCTGCGGAAGAATTGCCCCTCAGGTTCACATTTACCCATGCATTTACTTACACAAATGGCAACGATATCCGAAAATGAAGCGGCTATCGTAGCCGGGCGCGCTCAGATTTCTATGTTTATTTGTAACTGTGAGTTATTTAACTCAGAGTAACAAACTACCATACTATTTACCTAAATTCTTCAACCGATGCAGTGCCCAAATTATTATGTGCTTGCCGCCACGTGCCATTGATTCGCCATTCCTGATATAGCTGTTTGTCAAATCGAAATATCAAGGTTAAAGTATCAAGGCTGTTTTAACTGCTACTCTATACTTGTTATTACGTAGCCGTATTAATAAAATGGCTTTTCGATCAAAATTATCATTAGCCATAAAACTCATATTTTATGACTGATGATAATTTTTATCGAAAAGCCCAATCAAAAATCCTTCTCGAATATTATATGCCTATAACCCAATTAATTTGTGGACGGCACAACATGGCTTCTTCTTCCATAATTCTCTATACCGGTATCTCAGTAGTCATTCCAAAAATACTTCTTTACTCAAACCCAAAGCATTTATTTTCAAAGAGATGACGATGATGAGATTTTGTCAAAGAGTCGGTCAATTAGTCAGAATGTTGAAGATAGTTGCCCATTCCAAAACGTAGATCTATAAGGAGAAAAACGGTACTATTAAATATAATGTACAACAGTAATCACAAAAGAAATAAGCATAGTTTCTGTAATCCACTTAAGCTACCTACAAAAGAGCACTAACCAGATTACAACGCATTTTCATTTTATCAGCTAAGTGAGGGGAGAAAGCCGATTTAAACCTGTTAATAGCATTTAAAGGCAGTAACAACCCGTAACGCAGGTCTTAAAAACGAATGAGCAGGAAAACTAAGACTAAGTTAGGATCAATTGCTTAGAATGGACTTTGCTAAGTAACTTGATTCTCTTGGTAGAAATTTCCGTAATATTGCAAATTGCACTTGCACTTACGGATGTGTGCATTCTAATGCGCTCTAGTAACCCATAGGCATCTTTCCCACCGCGCGCGATAAATGAGAAGCGAGTAGAACTAGCAACTAGAAAAGAAAGAAAAAATGTTTATTCTGCAGAAACAAAACGAAAATTGAAAATTAAAAAAAAAATTAAAAGATATAAAATATACACACACAACGCAGTCAAAAGCCTCGTACCTACTCCAGCTTAAAAAATGTTGACTATTTTGTCCATTACTTGAAGTCAAGGCCAGGGACCAAAGACAACACACATTATTAATTGACATAGACACTAAACGCAATTAACAAACTAACAAAAAAGAACTGGCTAGCAACGAGCATTGAGTGCACGACAGTGCCGTCGTCGAGCTGTTACTCGCTGGTGTGCGAATGTATCAAGCGTGAGTCTCCCAGCGTATTCGCTCCAGAGTATTCGCTCAGCGACGCTCGATTTGCGAGCAGAGCGTCGCTGAGCGAATACTCTCTTTGATAGTTCTTGTCGCTGCGACAAACGAGAACTCGCCGGCGGTGTGAACAGTCAGCGATCAACTAATATATCTCTCTCTCTCTCTCTGTAGTAGGTTCTTCATGTCTGATATCGTAGTTATCTTCGGAGTTGCATCTAGAGCGGATGATACGCCTCCACCGGTTTCTGCCCAGCGCATCCCTTATCGCCGTGTAGATTATAGAGGTCGATGATTCCTTCAACTGATCGGTCCATCGTGCTGGTGAACGACCGCGCGATCGCTTGCCTTCGGTGTTCCCAACCACAATCAGTTTTTCCAAACTTTCATCGCCTCTGCGTACTATGTGACCGAAATAGGAGAGAATGCGTTCTTGATATATGGTGTGGTATGGTATTAATTACTATGGTTTATAAAATCCAGCGAGAAAATCGTTGATCGTTGAGTCTCTTTATCGTTGGCAGTGGGACTGTTGCCTTAGGACCTCCCTCCCCAGTGGTTGCTGGTCCATTTGGTAATAATATTCCGTGAATTTGAATTTGTATGTGTTCGTTTTAGTTTACGTAAGCGTAATTGGTACACATTCATGAAGTGTTAATAATTATGTCGTTTTTGTTGCTGTTTAGGTAAATGCGCTGGTGATTTTCGTTTGCATTAATAGTTATACATTTTAGATGATCATCTAAAATTAACATAAAAACACGCCTATAATCCCCAAAGGGGTAGGCAGAGTTGCGCCAGTTATTCACATCGCATATTCACTTATTAGTTGATTCGCACGAATTATCCCGTCCTTTTAATATTATTATTTTATCTATAGGCAATTCGCATGAAGTTATTTTTGGGGGTGAATCGATAACTCCTGAAATATGTAGGCACTTTAGGGATCAAAATATTTAAATACACAAATGATAATTATTAAGTAATAAGTACGAAAAATTAATAAATTATTCATTAGATTATAGAATCTAAAGATATTTTTTTTAATTTTTCAGTGTAGAAAACCCTAACTTATGTAGGGAACTTTGAAAATAATATACGTAATTAATTATCACGTTGTTTAAATTTTTTATGAGTAAATATAAAGTCAAATATTCTTTATAAAAATGTAAGGAAAATTTGTATGTTTTAGGGCAAAAAAAAATTATAACTTTGTAGTATGATGTTGATTGTATGATGTTTATTTAAAATACAATATGTACCAGTTGCCTAATAATAGGCGTATTTCTGGAGTTGTCGATTCGCAGACTAATAAATTAACTTCGTGCGAATCGCCTACCGAAAAAAATTTTTATTTAATTGTGTCAATTCACCCATTTCGTGCGTGATCATTCGTGCGAATTAACGAATAAACCTGCACATTTTGTAAAACCCTATAAAAAGTTAGAAATTATTTTGCTGAAATTGTTCGACACTTTTTGCATATTTTCACTAACACTTAGAGGTACTTACACAACATCGAGCTCTAAGCTAAGCTAAGCTCACGAACTGTAATATCAAACAAGCAGTCCCAGTGTCATGAAACTTTACACAAATCTCCAGAAAGATACGAATTTAAGAAAACGTCCATAGTAACATTTCATTGTTAGGTGAGAGGAAAAAAAAAACAAAAATCTACAGCATAAATCTACTCATCGATGCCAAGTTATAACTTTTTAATCAAATTTATAATAGCCAGCTTCTCAAAATTTAATTGATGATTTAAAATTTAAGGGTGCTTATTTAAAGTAGGTACGAAGTTTAAATATTTTAAGAAGTCACTTTCTTTCTATATTTAAGAAACTAACCTCACTTACCAACTTATTATTTAACACTTTCCAAAGACAAAATCTAAATTGCACAATGGGACAAACCTTGGGAAATCTAATACAAAAATAAACATAAACATTTCAATTTGGTCGAAGCAGGCACCGTGGGATTTTTTCTTATCATCATCGGTGAAAGTGCAATTTTCCACACGACATGTCGGGACAATGGTATAATCCTTGGTATTCTTCCTGAAGGGAAACCGACGGTTGATGAAATTATATCTTTCCTTTTTAGCTATCTTTTTCTTTATGTCACGATTTTTCCACTTCGCTTCTTGGACTGAAGCATTTAATATGTTAGTTTTATCTATTTTACTAGATAGAGACCCGCCCCTGCTTGGCACGGTTATTACGACTTGACCAAATTACGAGATTTCTTTAATACCTATAATATTAATGTATTAAACACATAAGCTAGAATAGATTTTCTAAATTATGATGAAAACCGCTTCAACGTCCGTTTCGTAGTTTATACGAACAACGCGATCACACAGACACGAAATGATTATAATTTATAATATATTATTAAAGATTCAATTTATTTTACCGTAAATAACCTCTATACATAGAATATAATTAATATTAAACACTATTTAAACTGGATACTAAATTAAATTACGAACTAACTTACTATACAATTAATACAAAAACAAAGGACACTTAGGCGTCAAAGTACTCATCCGCATAGCTGTCATCCGGAAACGTGCCCAGAAGACTGTCACGTTGAATAATACTAAATGACTTATAATTTGACGTATTCCTTCCAAGACCGCAGTTGTATTCTGTAAACTTCTCACTGTGAAAACTTAGGTGAAGTTACTTGTCAGTAGTGTCAATCCCTAGTATCACGAGCTATGAAAGCTTACTCCAATCAAGCTTACATCACCTTACTTTTCACGGTGAGATTTTAACAGAATAGACTGTCTGATAGTGTGACCCGTTTGTAATTATTGAGCACCCCATAAAGCCTAGGCAAAAAATCATGAAACTCGAGAGTATTATTGAAAAAAAATCCAGAAATCGTCATTAAATATGACTTTTCTCTAAACTCTCAAATTATATTGTTGTGATCTACCTAATAATTTAACACACATTTCGAAGAGACCAAATTTTATAAAATATAAAACAGTTAAACGTTATAGGAAGAAGCTTATAATTTTCAAAAATCATCTACGTATAATTATGAACGTTGACACCAGTTATCTCAAAATTGTACTATTTCATTAAGCGTACAAATCATCTTCATTTAATCAGTTATCTAATAAGATACTAAAACAATTCAAGAAAATATTTAGGTCTACCCATGATACAGTCGATAATGCTGGCAAAAGAAGAATTTGCAAAACGGGCAAAAATTTGTTTATAATACGTGGGACACTCAGAAATGTTTTGCGAAAATAAAAATAAATGTTCTCCACGTAAATATTTTTTATTAAATCTTTTCAAAGTACTCTCCACTAGCCTATACACAAAGTTTCATGCGTCTGAACCAGTTTTCGTAACACTTTTTCCAGTCCGCCCCAGACACCTCGTTTACAGCCGCTCGGACGCTGACAGCACATCTTCCGGCGACAAAAATTGTATCCCTTTGAGCCGATTTTTCATTTTCGGTAATAAAAAGAAGGCTGCCAGGCTCAAATGGGATTGGGCGGGCCACATCAGCCGTATGCACGATGACCGCTGGGCAAAAATCTCCACACAATGGGTGCCTGAAGATGGACGGCGCCGCCGAGGCCGGCCCAGAAAGAGATGGCGAGATGACCTAGACGCGTACCACGAGGGCTGGTTCGAGGTGGCGTGGGAAAAGAGTTCCTGGAAGGATTTGGGGGAGGCCTTTGCCCAGCAGTGGAACAGCATAGGCTAGCAAAAAAAACAGCATGTGTGCAATTCACACAGTGAAACCTTCAATCTTAAATCTTATGAATTTACATGTCTCTTTTCACTGTCGCTTTTTCATTTCATAAACTTTCAAATCACAACGATGCTAAAGAACATCCATCCATCCACATCCACATCCACGTTCACGTCCACGTCCACGTCCACGTCCACGAACACGTCCACGTCCACGTCCACGTCCGCGTCCAAGTCCACGTCCACGTCCACCACCAAGTCCACGTCTACGTCCACGTCTACGGCTACGTCCACGTCCAGGTCCACGTACACGTCCACATCCACGTCCACGTACACGTCCACGTCCACTTCCACGTCCACATCCACAAATGTGATGTCATTTTTACATCACCTGTGACATCACCTGTAATGATGTCGTCAACTCGCCGAGATGAGCCTGCTTTAAATTTGTTTATCAAATCACGGCACCATTCCACCCGGGCCTGCTTCTGAGCATCGGTGAGGTTGTGCGGCACCCAGCGTGAAACTATGCTCCTCACGCGAAGATGCACGTGTAGAATTTCGTGAAGGCTTTCCGATCTTACCTGCAGTATGTGCTGAATCTCTTAATACGTAACTCGCCTATTGTCTTGGATTAAATTTTTCACTGCTAGCACGTTTTCTTCCATAACAGCCGTCAAAGGGCGGCCATTTCTTTCTTCATCCCCCAAAGTTAGTCGACCGCGCTTGATTTCGTTATACCAACGATACTCGGTTGCCTTAGATGGGCCTTCATCCATGAATGCCATTTGAAGTCTATCGTACGATTCGTCCGGTTTCAGGCGACACTTGAAATCGTAAAAACTCACAGCGCGAAAATGTTACCAGCGCAGATCCGTTTTCTAATGAGACACGATAATTTATATTATATTTAATTTATAGCTCGCTAACAATGTGGAGGGAAATTTTGAAATTGGAACGTACCTATTTTTGCTTACAAATATAGTAGATTTTACAACAAGTGCACAAAACAAACCATTTTTATCCGAGACTTTTAGCAGCCCGAGCCGAAGGCGAGGGCTGATAGTAATGTCGAGGATAGAAATGGTTTTGTGGACGAGTTATAAACTCTGCTTTTCACTTCGATTGCGAGGAAATAAAACAGTAGTATAACATAACATTTCTTTAATTAAAATTCAAAGTAAAATTAGAACAGTTTTGAATACTGAAGGAAATTTTTTTTTTTTTTAAATATTACGACCATGTTATTAGGCTGCAGACCTATACAGCCTACTATTAAATTAATTTTGTAATAATAATTTTCTTAAATCAACTAACCTACCGTACTTGAATTAATATTTTAATATCTATTATATCTTAAACACATAAGGCAAATAAATTAAAGTAAATATTATATAATAACAAATTCTATCTATGAACTTCTTATTGCATTTGGCTGTATGGCTCATTTTCTTTGCCTTAATATAATACATTTATGAGTAGATACGTTAATGCCCTTGTGCACAAAATTCGATTTTGTGCAGCCTATACCCTGCACAAAGAAGCACTTTCAGAGCATGAGAAGTGAAAATCATATTTACAAAATAGATTAAGAATAAATTTTTCACTTCAGTAGCTCAAACAAGTAGGTTTTGCTGCGTGAAATCAGTGAGCAAAATGCGATTTTGCTCACTGAGTGAGACAAAGTAACTTTTAATTTTTTTTTTTTATTCAGCTTTGGGTTAATCATACAATTCGAAACATTCACACTCTATCTCTTTCCCGCCATTAGAAAGAGAGAGAGACAAAGACCAGCCCTTTCGAAGTTCGGATTTTGAATTCGACCTCAAAGACAAACACGTTCGGAATTTCGTACTAACTAAAGAAATTTTGCAAAAAGAAAATTATGTCTTTTAATGTAATTTATTGAATTTTTAACTTATTGTTGTATTTAAACGAAAATAAGTATTTACTGCAAATAAAACTGATATTTAACTTGTAAATATTTATTTCTAGTTTCAATAAATGTTAGGTACTTACGTAATATATTTTGAATTATAAAATATCATGGGTGCTATTTCCGAACACGCCTTAATTTAAATAAAAGAGCGGGAATAAAATTTCGTGACTGGCGTACAGAGTTGAATAAGTTAAAAAATATTAAAATAATCGTAAAATATGAGTGAAACTAGCGACGAGAACAGTATTTTAACACCGGAAGAGTTAAAACAACAAGTTATTAATGCAGAATTAAGTTTCCTACCTGAGAAGTCTCGCGAGAAATATCTGAAAGCATACCATGTCTTCAATGAATGGAGACTTACAAAGGGCGCAAGCAGTTTTTCGGAGACGGTGTTGCTATCTTATTTTTTAGATTTTATAAAATTGGTATCTACCTACAATGTTAATTATTTTGATTCACAATAAATAGTTATTTCAATCTATTCCAGTTTATTATTTTATCTCCTAAAGTGTTCTCGCTGCTGAAGTGAAAAGTTATGTGTGTTACACGAGAGCAAAGTTTTTTTGCATCTCGTGCCTTTGAATCCCTCGCCACACTCAGGATTCAACTTTAGAATCACTCGCTACGCTCGTGATTCAATCGTTGAATCCTTCGCTTACTCGGGATTCAAAATCAGCACTCGCAGCAAAAAACTACTTTGCTCTCTTGTTGCACAAATAACTATTTCGCAACACTTTCTGAGTGGCCTGGTATCTAATAGATTGTATTATATTTTTTTCCTCAAGTTTTGAAAGGTACCCAATTATAACTAACAAAATAACATTGTATTAAACCGTGGTCTCGTTTGAAATCTAATTGAATTTTGTAATCATATTTTTGAATGAAATGAAATTGCGGTCTGTTACAATTAATTCCGCTTTATTGAAACAGCAATTATTACTATTTTGAGTAGGTATATTGTGACAGTAATTAGTGATTTAATTAAGTGAAATGTTTTTCTGGTCAAACTGAAGGTTTATTAGTCGATTCGCACGAACAAAAGTGTAAATCGTCTCTTTCAAATAATATAATTTTTTCTTTATGAATTCTCTCTTATTTGTGAATTTTATGCAATGAAGTGAAAAAGTACAGGTTGTTGTCGTCTCGCCTATAAATAAATTAACTCCGCATATAGAAAGGCCTATAGAAAAAATAATATTATTTAAAAGTGACAATTCGTACTTTTTGAGCGTGTAAATTCGTGCGAATTGACTTTGACATTATTGATATTGACTAATAAGCCAAACTGAATTGCTGTTGGCAAGCAGTAGGTACAAATGAGTGCTGTTGCATTTTGCACATCAAAATTATATCAAGTAATAGTTTACACCATCAGACAAAAATATATACCTATATTTCTTTTTTAATAAAAAAAAATGTATTTTATTTTTTCAAACTGTGAAAATCGCTATTTAAGGAAATCCATTCATGTGGATTTCATGCCGTGTCCTGATATGAGCGATCGTGACGTTCATTTTGCTCGTCGAGCCCGTACCAATCGTCGCGCCAAAAGAGGAAGTTTTTTGGGTTTCCGAACAATGAGTGACAAATGAATCAGACGATCGTAAGCTCGTGCGATCATCGGTTAGGGTTGCTACGCACATGTTCGGGTTGACATGATTCGGCAGAGCCGGGCGGCAAAATTGAATGTTTAGATAGATATTATGTTCGGAAACAACCCACTCGCTTTAGCTCGGATTCCACGCAAACCGAGAGCGAGGACAAGGCGACCCGAACACGATTAACCGAGGGTAGAATATGCCGAATGAAGTTTCCCGATCGGCATGAGTCGAATGAAAGCAAGCTAGAATATTTATTGTGATAGAATTGCTTCGGGTCGGCTTCGTTGTTCAGCAAATACCTACAGCCGAATCATCGAATGCTCTGACCCGAGAATATTACAGAAAGTCGAAATAAAGTACAATAAAAAACATTACAAATACGTAAATTATAGTGACTTGTATACAGTAAATTGTAAGTAAGTACTTATACTTATTTTGTAATTTCTTTGATATGAGATTTTTTCTACGGCTTAACAATTTTGTAGAATTGTAAAATTTTGTGATGTAAGACCCAGTTAGAAAGTTTAATTTGTGAAATGTATTACGGTTTAACAATTTTGTAGAATTGTAGACTTGCAAAGTTTTGTGATATAAGACCCAGTTAGAAAGTTTAATTTATGAAATATATTGCAGAATTAGAACGCTGAAATTGTGTGCTTTTGGTTCATTCTGGCAAGTTTCTTATTATAGCTTTATTTTTAAGATCGTAAAATAACGCCTGTATTTTCCGAAAGACCAAAATAAAGACTTTTTTTTACGAAAATTCCGATATTAGGATGAAAACACTTGGTAATGTATGTAGCAGTTGTGAAGGGTGAATTCATGGCAGAGGTACGCCGGAGAAAAAAAAAAATGTCAATAAACCGTTTCATTAAATTCCTATTTCGATCTACTTTTCTAAGGATAAAGGTATGAGCTTCATGTGAATTAGCGAAAAATGATAATACTAAATTCATGTAATGCTAAACAACTCCTTATAATAATATGAATTCGTCAGATTATTAATATCTGTAAATACTATTATGATAATATTTCAATGATGAAGAGTGGTTGTGTTCTGAATTTTTGAAGGGAAGCCTGTGGGAGTCGGCTTATATGGAACCTTCACCACTGGTATGTAGTAGGTATAATTAATCTACTATGTCTACTGCGTAAGTGATTTTTTAAAATATTGTTCGTAATAATTAATAACAATTAACATTTTAACATATTCAATTTTAAGATAGCGCTACCTATTGTCCTAAAAATGTACTTGTCAGCATACAACTTACAACGGCTGCAGTGTTTTGATAAAACCTCTCCTCTATGAGACTGGCTAAGGAGACAGTAACACTACACAATAACAGAGGGTGCTGTTGCAAATATTCCATGAAACTAGAGATTGGAGGGTGAAATGGCAGTTTTTCCGTAAATTTTTTGAACTTGTGTACATTTTGTTGCTTTCCCTGAAACCTTTTATCACCTTGGGACCATCGTAATATTAAGAACACTAAAAAAAACAAATCAGTCAAGTTCAAGTACTTAATACGCTAACCAATCGAACGCACAGCAATTTTTGAAGTGAAAACTTCTTTAGCGGCGCTGTGTACTTTTTTTGGAATGGGTAAAAACTTCTAAATTCGCGTCAGGTCACGTGACCCTGATCGTAAGATTCGTAAGACGTAAAACGAAAGACGCGCGTTGTTGAGGACAGCGCCATCTATGCACATCGGGAAGAACTACGAGGGCCTCGCGGACTAACTACGTAGTTCATCCAACAACGACGAGATGGCGCTGAACCACGGATATATAACTGACGACGAGCTCCATGGGCTTGCTTCTCTTACCACTGCCGCGACCAACACCACGAACTGAAGTCTATCATGTGTGCTTATTTGTAAATCTGAATAAATTCCTTTCACGAGAAGAATAAACCAGTCACTTTGGTCATCATACCTGATTTGCAAAAAACCCTATAAAATAAGGAACACACCTTAACACGCGTGTTTTGTTTATAAGACGATTCACAAAATACACTCGTAATTGTTCAAGTTTTCACTTCTGTCGGCACTACCGGAGTGCCAGTTTTTTTATTTTTTTTTATATGTAGCATTTGTTTAAACCTGTAGTACAGACCATTATACTGAACAACTTTCTCCATGGGACAGTGAAAAAAATATCAGAAGCGGTGCTATTCTGTAAACATCTCACCGTGAAAACTTAGGTGAAGTGAGCGTGGAGTGAGCTGTCAATAGTGTCAATTCCTAGCAAAAACAAACTCACTTCACCTAAGTTTTCATGGTGAGATTTCTACAGAATCGACCGGCTGTTCCATACATTTGTGTCGAATAGGTATTGAAGTTTTGTATGGGATAGTTGATAATTTTTTCGCGATTACGATGTTTGTCCCATCAATTTGATGGTATATACACACACTCACCTACCTGCCCACACCCTTAAATATAACTACCCCTTTCTGATTTTTGTCTCCTCTGTTTTTTTTTCCAATAATGATGGTTCCATACTGAGCTATTTTGTGCACCTTCTTTAGGGGCGTGTGGGGCCAGCTGGGCCCCCGGGTTATGTGGGACCTTCTGGAATGCCTGGAAGATCTGGGATTTGCCCTACTAGTTTGCCTGAAGATAGTGAGTAGGTATTATTTTATGAAGGGTCTAATTCTCAGCAGATTTGCCGAAACAAAATTTTAAACGTACACGATCTCTGTTTTTTAAATACTCTTTTATCTAACAATAACTGATATAACAATCATCTAATTATGAGCCAATACGAGAGAAAAGGTTTGTTTTTAACGGCTCTATCCAACCAGCGTGTCGTCAGCTCCATCTAGTATTTTAAACTCAAATGAAGTTGTCCGCTCCCAACATTGGCCAGCCGAAGTAGCAATGTTGTTGTATTGAAAACACTGCCATCTGTCTTTGGCTCGTCAAACTATTGTCGACTAGAGGGCACACGGTTAAACCAATTCCTATTTTTTTTAATATCATTACAGCTTTGGATACTACCTACTGAAGCAGACAAAGAATTTGCGACTAAGAAATCGCCAGCAGAAGTTCCTATAAATAAGCATCAGAGGGCGTTACGAGCGGTAAGAAGGCGTTAGTAAAGGTGTTATAGTAAACTAGAGCATTCTCTTCTAAGAATACAACGAGCATTCGCCGGTTTTTAACAAACTGAGCGAAAATAAATACTTTCGTAAAAGAAATAATAATAAAATATATTATCTCCAGTTCTGTAAGTGGAGATAATATTAATTATTATTTAATTGTATTTATTTAAACAACTTAAATCTGTCATTACTTACAGGTATGCTGATTACAAGTGATTGCTTAGGTTTATTAGTGCCTTTATATTAAGTTTAAGGGGCTTACGGTACATGACCTAAAGCGCGGTCACTGTCGGACTGTATAAAAAAGAAGAGAAGCGCGATGACACAACGCTGGTAATTTATTGCAAAATATGAAGCAATTATCTATATCACAAAGCACTACAAAAAATCTATTGTTTGGACTTAAAAATTTTGTGTTTTAATTTTTAAGTCCAAACAATAGATTTTTTGTAGTGCTTTAGTATGTTAATTGTAGAATAATCTGACAAAAATTAGAATGATTGTATGTATTTAGAGGTATCTTCATGATTTTTTCTATCGTATCAAATTAGTTGTATTATGTTTTTAACACACTATCTACCTAATATATATCCTGAAGAATATCATATATTTTTCTGATTTTGTTTACTGTAGTCGATCACATACCTACTATTATTGTTTCTAAAACTTGCGTTTTTTGTGTTTAGGTATTGTAAGCACCTTAAGTGGTCAATTGAACTTATAATGTTAGGCACCTCACAGGGGTGCCGGCGTAGGGGCTTATGGATTTGTTTCTTTGTACCCTAGAAGTATCCTAACGGCTAAAGTCTATTGAAACTTATGTTTCAAATTAATATTATTTCTAGTTAAACAAATATCAACTATATTTTAATGGTAATTAAGTTGATTTCAGAGTGACTAGCACTATTGAAAAAGTTATAAAAATGTTTGAAGCACTATTGAAAAAGTTATAAAAATGTTTGAAGTTGTAGCGTAAACTGAACTTTATTGTGTACCATTTAAAGTTATTTTTCCATAAATTCATATTTGTTTACATTTTTGGTAAATAATTAAATCGCAAATGCAGATTAGATGTACAATGAGGGAAGAGTCTATCGACTCGTCCTAGGTGATGGTTACTTACAGACTTTTTATTTTTATAAATTCTAGATGGTTAATTTAAGACGTCAATAAGTAAGTAAACTCTTGAAAAAATGTTATACCTACTATGGCGCACAGCCAGGTACAATGTTTAAATAAAGGGTTTCCAAAAATAAACTTAACACTAAAAGGTTGAAAAAAAAATAAAACCATTTCGGTCTCTCTAGCGGCTAGCCTAAGCTAATAAAGGACAGGAAAAAAAATATTATTGACCTAACGATGTACGTTTTTTTGAAGTGAAAACTTCTTTAGCGGCGCTGTGTACTTTTTTTGGAATGGGTAAAAACTTCTAAATTCGCGTCAGGTCACGTGACCCTGATCGAAAATTCGTAAGACGTAAAACGTAAGACAGCGCCATCTATGCACATCGGGAAGAACTACAAGGGCCTCGCGTACTAACTACGTAGTTCATCCAACAACGACGAGCGCGTTGTTGAGGACAGCGCCATCTATGCACATCGGGAAGAACTACGAGGGCTTCGCGTACTAACTACGTAGGCCTCGCGTACTAACTACGTAGTTCATCCAACAACGACGAGATGGCGCTGAACCACGGATATATAACTGACGACGAGCAAATCTGAATAAATTCCTTTCACGAGAAGAATAAACCAGTCACTTTGGTCATCATACCTGATTTGCAAAAAACCCTATAAAATAAGGAACACACCTTAACACGCGTGTTTTGTTTATAAGACGATTCACAAAATACACTCGTAATTGTTCAAGTTTTCACTTCTGTCGGCACTACCGGAGTGCCAGTGTTTTTTTTTATAAATGTGTCCCTTTTTTAACTTTCTGGGTTTTCTAACGGTTGATTGTAGTAACTGCTAGGCTACTCCGACCAAACGTTGGGATAGTTGCGTAACACACTGTCTGCCTAGCCTTTTCCCAACTATGTTAGGGTCAGCTTCCAGTCTAACCAGATGCAGCTGAATACCAATATTTTACATGGAGCGACTGCCTATCTGACCTCCACAACCCAGTGATACGCTATCAGTAGCAATAGGTTTCATTTTGACAGTTCAACAAGATACAATGCGTGCCACGAAAGAAGAGACTTGATACACCACGTGGTTTGACATGCGCAGAACACGATTTTAGGTATCTTTAGCGGTATGAGGTCTGAGTGCGGGACGGGACCGGACGTCATAGGGGCAGCGGAAAGAGCGGGGGAGGCGGGGTCAAGTCTCTTCTTTCGTGGCATGCATTGTACATTGCACTGTTTACATTGTTCAGCATACACATTTTTCGATCATTTGAAGTAATGGATTAGCAATTTCCTTCAAAATGATTCAGATTTAGATTTATAGTGTGTTACGCAATTAGGGTGCTGAATCATGTACAGACGCCAGCAGATCAAGCTACTACAATCTGTCAAATTTCTTTAATAGTTTTTCAGCTTTATCGCTACAGCATAAGATACAAAGTTGATTGGGAAAATTTGACAGTTTCGGGTAGCTTGATGTGCTGGCGATGGCGTCTGTACTAAATCCATGTTTGAAAAGGTTTTGCATTGATATCCCTGTCACCCTTTAGATAGTATTGAATTTTCGTATCCAGACCGGGAATTGCATTAGATATACAGGATGGGTAAAAAATCGTGGATAAAACGGAACAGGGCGATACTTGGTGTTATTTGCTGAAAAAAAGTATCATCACTACAAAAATGCTTTTATGACAGTGGGTACCTACCATGATTTATGTGTATTGGCACTTTTTTCAATATCTTCTAAGTCTCACGAAAAATTATTTGTAACTTTAGGACCTTACCTACTGTAAAAAATGTACTGCCAAAAAATTACCCTGTATTAAAAAAACTTGCCAATTTAATGACGATTAAAACGAACTAACTATTTTAAGGCTCCTTCAAACAGGCGCGACACAAGATAAAATCGCGCGTCGTGCCTGTTTGCAGGAGCCTTAACTCTAACTGCTTATTTATTAAAAATGGTATCCAACTATTGCCCTGTTTCGTTTGATCCATGGTTTTTTACCAATCCTGTATTATATACCTACTTATACAGTTTAATTAATTGTAGTATTGACGTCTCCACCTTGTATATTGCGAAATACTGATATATTTTTATTTCAATTCTACTAACCACCTGTTTCTTCCTTATGCGAAGAATTTGCTCCACATGAATAAGTTAATGGCATGTCGCTTGTGTGTTTATACAGTTATAAATAGATTTGACAAGGAAAACTTAAATCAATAAGTAAGGATGCTTATTTCCCTATTTATGTCAGTCTGCCTGTGGCGTTTACAAAAATGGACGTCAAATTGTCCCAATCCATTGTATTTTTTGTTTGTGTAACTCTTGCATTTCAAAATGCATCAGGTAACTATTAAGTTATTAATTTTATCTACTCTATCTCTATTTTCTCTTTATTTTTTACTCTTTTTTGAAAAAGCCTAAGTAAAAGTCATAATTCGAGGTTTAGCTCTCGCCTATTTTATCCTCCAATAGTGGACCAATTTCAAAGAAATTTCATAAACTGAATATAAAGGATATATACTGTGGCCTTGTTTTCCTTTTTGCATTAATAGTTGTCGTGCACAAGGCCTCTGTTGACAGCGGTTCAAATCGGAATTTTTTGAGGGCCTAGTGCTTATAAAAATAAAGTATCATCAAAAAGTAGTTAATATTTATTATTCTGTAAAAAAAAATCATTGCTATATGATCATTAACAAGAAAGAAAACAGGCGAGAGCGTTTCCATGGAGAAACGACCACCCGTAATTCCTCTTAGGTCACGCTTTTCTGTGACTTTAGTAGCCCATTTTCACACAAAAAAAGCGTGACTTAAGTGCGGGTTTAGTTCACATAAGCTATAAAATAGTATACGTTACGTATGACTTAAGAAGTCTAATAAAATCAGCTTTTAGCAACCTCACTACGCGCAGACACGAATTTCACGTCGTGCAATAATGAACTACTTAAGTCACACGTATCGTAATGTACTATTTTAACTTTTTTTATATTAAACACTGTGATCCTGAGTTAGTAGGTAGGTATACAGTCGGTCACAAAGGTCGTTTAACAAACTAAACATCACAGTAGTTTAATACATACACACGTAAACTCACACCTTTCCATGGGGGTACGCAGATAAGATAAAAAAAATGTTTTGTAACAATAATCATGAAAAACTAAATCCATAAACCAATGTTTAGACTAATTTTGTATCAATTTAGATAGTTGTTATGTAAAAGTAGAATTTTTATTTATTGTACCAAACGTAAAGTATTATTAAGGAGTGTTAAGAAGTATGTTCTGTTGGGGAGTTTGCTGCGCCACTTCTTCCCAGCGAAAGCACTAGGAAGTGGTGAAGGATGGGCGTTTTGGGAAATGTTACGTTCGAAAAGTGCTGATTCTCAGCCTTATTTGAATAAATCACGTTTGATTTGATTTTGATATGTGAGGATTGTAGTAGGTGGCGTTCTGTAGTGTTTACTTATTCCCATGGGAAAAAGGCGTTAGTTTATGTATGTGTATGTATAAAGTATTGATCTCTCTACAAGAAAACAGCATATAATTAATTACTTACGCTTTTTGATTTTGTTTCAGCAAACATTAAAGGAATGACACTTGTAAGTAATATAGACATCATAAACCAAATCATAAAAATGATATAAACTTTATTAAAAGGTATTAAAATTCATACTACTCCACCAACTTTGTAATTCTACTTTATTTTTTACTTTTAGAAAATGGATGATGGCGAAAAGACATGCACGACAAAATATAGTAAGTAGGATCAATAAATACCTAATAAAACAACTCTCTGTGAGAGGGAGTGGGCGGTAATCCACCACGCGAGCCCAGTGCGGGTTGGTAGATGTCACATATCTACGAATTTTTGGTTCAAGGACGTGCCGGTTTCCTCACAATGTTTTCCTTCACCGTTGTGAGAGCAGTGGTGACTAAATAATTTACACAAAGTAAAACTCCTGTCAGGGTTTGAACCTACAATTCGTAAGTCGCGGTCGTTACCACTTGAACCACAATCAATGAATACCTACCTTCTATTAATTTGGCAGGTAAAAACAATTTTATGAAGTACTCGTACTAGTTAGCTTTCCAACAATAATTAATACAAAAAAAAAATCCATCGAAAAAGACATTCAGTTTTTCCCGAATTAGAACATTTTCTGGGAAGCTTTTTCAATTTTGCCAGATGCTGTGTAATGCTCAGGAAGTTCGTATAATGGAAACCTGAAATGTATTAATTTACCTCGAGTTATTCTCGTTTACCCGTCAATATGCAAAATTTTCCTCAATCCTATTGCAAACATTGTGGTAGATTGTCCTCCTAAATGAAATCACAACTGAAACCAACCAACATCTAATCGGCATTCGCGATTTATTTGCCAAAAATGTAAACAAATAAGTTTATGGAAAAATAACTTTAAATACTACACAATAAAGTTCAGTTTATGCTACAACTTCAAACATTTTTATAACTTTTTCAGTAGTGCTAGTCACTCTGAAATCAACTTAATTACCATTAAAATAAAGTTGATATTTATTTAACTTGAAATAATAATAATATGATGATGGAAAAACCTGTTCTCAATTTTCTTGACCTTGGGAGTCGAACCCAGAAAAAACTAGTGCAAAAAGACGCAACGCAAAGCTGAGAGTCGCATATATGTTTCGAGTTTACTACGATTCATCTGCCTAGCCTTTTCCCAACTATGTTTGGAGTCAGCTTCCAATATAATCGGATACCAGTATTTTACATGAAGCGACTGGCTATCTGACCTCCACAACCCAGTTACTGAATGTGTACTCGTAGTTTCAAAATATATAACCAAACTTTAAGCTTTAAAGTTTGGTTATACTAACTACTACTACTATTAAAGTTAAGTGACGTTTCAACGTCAGAAATGTACGGTTAAAGGCTCGTACACACAGGCGCGACGCGACACGTGACACAAAGGTACCGCAAGTCGCGCGACGAGCGGTGCCTTTGTGACGCGCGCGATTCGCGTCGCGCGTCGCGCCTGTTTGCAGGAGCCGTAAACCGTCCCTTATCACTACTTAACTTTAAGTAACGTTTATGAATAAAGGGGTAGATAATCTAGGCGTATTTCGAGTTAAAGTTGAAATTTTATAGAGCAAAGTAACTCTTCTGAACCTCTAGCCAACTTCTTAATATAAATATTCAATGTTATTTTTTCAGCTGCCTGCACTTTGGCTATTGTAAGTAAATGATTTATTTTGTTTATTAAATACTAGCGACCCGCCCCGGCTTCGCACGGAAACATTATTATTATTATACATATAAACCATCCTCTTGAATCACTCTATCTATTAAAAAAAACCGCATCAAAATCCGTTGCGTAGTTTCAAAGATTTAAGCATACAAAGGGACATAGATAGGGACAGAGAAAGCGACTTTGTTTTATACTATGTAGTGATTTTGTTTATTAAATAAGAGGAGTGTGTCAGTGTAGTCATCATCATCATTTCAGCCGAAATACGTCCACTGCTGGACATAGGCCTCCCCCAAGCACCTCCACTTCGACCGGTTCTGTGCTTCTCGCACCCAACGGGTTCCTGCGGCCTTCATAAGGTCGTCGGACCACCTTGTGTAGTGCTAGTGTCAAATATAAATTGGCGATAAACATAAACAATCAAGTTGCCTAGCCTTTTCCAAACTATATTGGGATCGGCTTTCAGTCTTACTGGATGCAGTGACTGCCTATCTGACCCCACAATCCAGTTACTGGGTAACACTGATACCCCTTGATAAGATTTGTTGTCAGACTTTTGGGCTTCTGACTACCCGTAACGACTGTTAAAGATCTATGAATGACAGCCGGGTCCAACGGCAAGCGTGCACAAGTACCTAGATATTGTATCTATGCAAGCATATCAGTGCCTATTTAGAACGAACACAAAAGAAAGAAATCGAAAAATGTCAACAAAATCTGTGAATACAGTGACTACATCAACAGACTTTTGGGAAATGGTTCAGTTGTCTAGAAAATCGACAATTCCCTCGTTTTATTGTACCTATTATATCGACCAATGAATGCTCCATCTTTAATTTTACCCTCCTGTATTGTGGAAGAGGGGCTGCAGTTGCACCTGTATCGATTGAAACAGGTAATTATATTTTTTGACAAACGGTCTTTCTTTTTAGGATGGTAAACGAGTTATGGAGCGTGGTGAGAAAGGTGACATTGGTGTTCCTGTAAGTAGTATTACAAATATTTTAAAAAGTTTATGTTAATGTTCATATTTTATGCACTGGTATATCGTTAATCCGATTGCGCTAAGACTTTGTCAACTTAAGGCTCCTACAAACAGGCGCGACGCGCGACGCGAATCGCGCGTGACATAAAGGCACCGCTCGTTGCGCGACTCTGCGGTGCATTCGTGTCGCGCGCGATTTTATCGCGTGTCGCGCCGTTTATTGCTTGCACTTGCGCGAACGTTATAATAATAATAATAATAATCATTTATTTCAGATTCATCCTAAGATTACATCCATATTTGTTAGTAAAATGCGAGCTTAAAAACTAGTGTTAGTAATAATAAAAAATGGATTTAATAATAATAAAAATAAAGTGGCAGGTCCGGGTGGATTTCCCGATAATGGCGGCAAATAACTAAACGACTGCGTGCAGCCGTATCCAGCGCGCCAGTACCGGAGAGTCCCACCGCCGGTCCGCCAGCGCTCGCAGGATGGTGTTGGGACTGTCGCGCGTGCGGCGCATGATAGATGCGCACCGTTTGCGCATGATGGCTGCAAAGCCGTCTGTGTCAGCCGCCGCGAACATCGCGGAGGCACTGCAGTGACGCGGCAGCCCCATCAGCACCCGGAACGCGTTATTGTATTGAACGCGCAGATCGCTGTATGTCCGCTGTGTATAGTTAACCCACAGGCTGCAGGTGTAAAAGGACTGGCAGTACGCTTTAAAAAGCGCAAACTTTGACAGTCCCCGTGCACCGTGAAAACCTGCGGGCCAACATGTTGCATCGGACAGACAGCGCTCTGCGCTCTCTTTCGATATCCACACTGTCCTTAAGGTCCTCGGTGACCCAGTGACCCAAATACTTAAATTGCTTAAAGTTATAGGCATAGTACAATAATTAAACGCGACAGCAAAGAGTACCATTTACAGTTACAAATAGATTATTGGTAAATTGTACAAGGATATATAAATGGTAGGTAAATTGTACAAGGATATAAATATGCAATTGTGGATAAGTACTTATGTTACCTACCTACTGTGAAGAAATATGCAGAAATATAAGATGACTACACAGTCAGAAATATATGATGAGTCATCGTATATTTCTGTGTAATTCGTAACTTTTTATTGCTCAATGCTGCTCCACAGGCGCAAACTCTAGAATTCTCTTTTGCTGGTCACTCCGATATCAAAAATTTCCTTGGGCATTCGTGAATCGTTTGCCTTGATATAAGCGCTGGTAACAAATGTTACTAACGACCATTTTATCTTTTTACGTACCTAAGCTTGATATGTAGGTACGTCAAAATGTTACGTTGTCACAATCACCATTTTTGGCAAGCGCTTTGATGAAAAGGTCCTTTATGCAAGTATCCGGAGGTCCTATTTTTAAGTAGTTTAACAAAACTCCTACTATGTACTTCTATATTATACCTGGTATGGCTGTGAAGTACAGACGGTATTATATCTATATTTTTATAAGGGCTTTCTAGTCTAAGATATTGCTAAATATTAAATTTACTAGACAAACTACTAAATAACTGTAGGTAGGTCGTAAGTAGATTTTACACTTAATTTTTTTGTTTTTTTTTTACTATATTTTAATAATAATAATATTTGATATGTAAGTACTTACCTTAATTCGGAATGGCAACGTTTAAATTAGGTACCTTCGCTGGCCACGGGTCGTTGACCTACCAGTATTCGTCGGGAAATACCTTTATGCATTTAGGGTTAGGCACGAGATATTATAAAAAAAGCACCGCGACTAAATTCTAAATCGTTTAAAAAAATATATATTTATATAATGTTCAAAGGACGTCATGTAGGATACATGGTATCATTTAATGAATGACCTCATTCCCACTTTCGAAATTAAGCATTGTCATTCCAGAGACAAACAAATCCATAAATTATATTAAATGGTTAATTAACTCATTTTTATTTTCAGGGACCTCAAGGTCTACGCGGTGAAAATTGACCTTCAGGTTCTCCTCTATCAACTGTGATAGAGGAGAACCTGAAGGCCAATTTTCGTAATTTAAAACGTTCAAAACCTAGTCGCAGTCTTATCTTGAAGATAAACAAATTTCAAAAACTTGTCAAAAATGTAAGGAAATAGAGGTCTTTTTGACTGATTGAGACTGAGAGATCAGACTGTGAACGTTCTTGAAATTACGGGAATTGCCCCTCAGGTTTCTTAGTAAGTTTTAAACAAAAAAATATATATAGATATACTTACATGGTAATTGAGAGAATGAGAAGCGGCCTTTGCTCTGCAGTGGAACATTAATAAGTTGGAATTATTATTATCTAATTATACTAGAATAAATAGGAAGACGATGGGTCATAGGACCTAGGCTACACGCAGCAGCTTACATGCACAAAAACGACAGATGGCAAAACGGTATATCACGCAAACGGTTTGAAGCGGCCTTTGCTGGTACATTAATTTGCACTGGGACATTAATATGCTGGAATTATTATTATACTAGAATAAATAGCGAAACGATGGGACTTAGGATTTAAGCTACACAGCAGCTTACATGCATAAAGACGACAGACGGCAAAACGGTATACCACGCAAACGGTTTGTTTTGAATATGACCATGTTGTTTGCAGAAACTGTTGGAGCTTGCAACTGCTTGTAGCCGAGCCACTAAGTAAAACAGACAGAACATAGGAAAAAAATCAAGGGTGTATAAGAACTTCTTCTTCTTTTCTTATACTATATGTATATACTCTTTTCTTTTCTTATACTACAATATGTACTGGTGCTCTCACTCGTTGTTTTTTTTTAAATATAGTTTGTGCCCAGTAGTTGGCCACGTTGATTGCGGCATCAGTGGAACTATTTAGGTCATCTAAGGTGCAGTTGAACGGGCACTTAGGACACTCCAGCAAGTGGGCATGTTCTGGTCAGAAGCACCGCATTCGCATTGGGTGTTGAATGGGTCTCTGATCCCCCACTTCGACAAATTGTGTCTGCAGCGGCATGTGTAAGAACTTGTAGCACACGAGTACATCTGAAATCGACTTTCACTCATATGTTTTCCAAATGAAAAGTCTTCCCTAACAAATTAACAATCATAACCACGGTTATTAATCGTAGGTTGCATAGATAGATGGATAGATGTTATTTATTATGTACACCATAAAAATTACAAATGCAAACATATAAATAAATAATAATATGACGTGTGTATGTTTAAGCGTGTCTATAAATAATACATAAATGTCTTTCTTTAACAGGGCCCCCCTGGAATTTCAGGTATGAAGGGAGAGCCTGGTGAAAATGGAAAAATGGTGAGGAATATTGTATGTGACTGACATAACTTTATTCAGAACTAGCTGCACCCCGCGGTTTTTCACGCGTAAATATCGATTCCGTGGGAATAACATGACGTCATTCGACTTGGGTACTTCATACTGCCAAGATATTCAAAAGTGCCTTTAATGTGCCTATTTGAAATAAATAAATTGACTTTGACCAAGTCATAAAACTTTTTTATGCGTTTTCAAGTAATAAATGACAACTATTTTATCTGGTTTTATTAAAATAACGATAGAAAACACGGAAGTGATATAAATTAAAGCAAATTAAATAAAATAACGACTTTAATCTGTGACGTTTTATTGTGCGTGTGGCTGTTGGGCCAGATTGTCTTAGTCTTAGAAAAAAAACTTTATGCATAAGAGCATAAAAAGCGACTATATGTCGCCTACGCATAACATGAAGACGAACTTTTAGAGCATGAGAAGTGAAAACACATTTTTAACTTTATGATTTGTTATTTTCAGGGACCTGAAGGTCCACGCGGTGATAAAGGAGATAAAGGAGAACGTGGTTTGTCTGTAAGTCGTGATAAAAAAAAAAAAATATACATGGTAATTGAGAGTATGAAAAGTGGCCTTTGCCCTGCAGTGGTAGATTTATATGCTGGAATTGTTATTATTTTATTATACTAGAATGAATAGGAAAATAATGCGCCGTAGGACTTAAGCTACACGCAGCAGCTTACATGCACAAATACGACAGATGGCAAAACAGTATAGCACGCAAACGGTTTGTTTCGAATATGACCATGTTATTTGCAGAAAATGTTGGAGCTTGCAAGCTGCTGCTTGTATCCGAGCCACTAAGTAAAACAGGCGGAAGATAGGAAAAAATACCTGTGATGTCGGGGGACCCCGGCAGGAACGAAGTTTAAAATGAAAATCCTAGGTGGCGGCTGCGAAAATTTGAAAATATTTGCAGCCGCCATCTTAGATTTTCATTTTGACTTCACTATCGGCTTCAGCACCCTCGAAAACCATGAAACCGATATCCATGACGAAAAATAATAAAATGTTTGCAGCCGTCATCTTGGATCTTCATTTTTACTTTACTTCGGCTTCGGCACTAAAACTATCTCTCTCTCCCTCTGACTCTCTTTAATAAAAAGTCGCATAACGCTTTTTCGTTACGTGACGATTTTTCCAAGTTTACTCCTACCTCAAGGGTGTACATAATGCCGGACGGCGCGTACGTGTTCCACGCGCGCCTCAAAGAGATGTCAGCATCATTCGAAGGGTCCCGTCAGGGCCGAAGCCTGCCGGGTCAGCAGGATCGTCCGAAAGGGTTACCGCTGGCCCGGAACATAAAGGGCTAAGGAAGGAACACGCGTGGGTTTTAGTCAGTAAGAGTCTGACACTCCCTTCCGCTCCACCCAGAGCGGGAGGGGTCATGTGATGATTTCCCATCCTGAAAAAAAAAGGGTGTACATAAGAACTTGTGGTACACGACTACATCTGACCTCGACTTTCGCTCATATAATTTTTGAAGTGAAAAGTCTTTTTTATCAAATTAACAAACATAATCACGGTCATTTGAATCTTGCATAGATAGATGGACACAATGCTCTTTATTATCTGTATATCATTAAAACTACTAATGTAAACATAGAAATAAATAATAATATGACGTGTGTATGTTTAAGCGTTTATATAATAATACATACATGTCTTTCTTTAACAGGGCCTCTCTGGATATCCAGGTATGAAGGGACAGCGTGGTGATGATGGATATATGGTGAGAAATATTGTGTGACTGACATAACTTTATTAAGAATAAAGCGGCAATTTTGTATTGATGAACGAACATGAAATGATACAAAATTATTATATGGCGATTTTTCGTTGGTGACAATCACATGGTTGACGCGGGCGAGCGACTGATGCTCTCGCCAGGCGGTTCCGCCGCCCGCAGACTTTTACGCAAAATGTCGCCCTATAATTTGATGTCACTCATTCGTCGTAATTTTGGTTGTAATGATTATGATTCTCTAAACACATAGTCTGTTGTTACGGTCGTGAATCATTTTTACCCGATTACGGCGAAGAAAAGAGGAGGGTTGTGATTTTGACCAATATGTATGTATGTTCATCTGTTCCTTCATAACTTCAAAAGTACTTATAATAATTTGACAAATGAGCTATCGTTAGAAGCGTCTTGACCGTCCGCTGGTTAAAGGCTATGTGACGTCACACTACATTCAATATGGCGCCCTCTAGAGGACTTAGAGTAATGAATTTAAAAATAAATATTTTGGGATCGTGCCTTATTAGGTATCAATATCAAATGAAAGGTCTTAATTAGCACATTTCAAAAATATAAATATTACTGAAATAAGCCCCAAAATAATTAAATAAAAAATAAGTTTAAAAACTACTAAAAGGATGAAACAAGAAAGTACAGACAAAACAGAAAATGTCAAATTTTCCCAATCAATTTTGTACCTTATTATTATTAAAGAAATTTGACAGATTGTAGTAGCTTGATGTGTAGGCGTCGGTACCTTCCCGTGGTCGCATGCTACCATAGCTTATAAGTATGTTAGTACAGCGGCATGCGACCACGGGAATCTACTTTCTTGTTTCATCCTTTTCAGTAGTCGGGTTTTAGTTTCTAAACTTCTTTTTTTTATAAACATACTATCTGATACTGTCGTGAATAAATGTCGTTGCATTCTCGGCTCCTTTTGGTCCTCGCTTTCGGTTTGGGCACAGAAGTAATTACTAATAGTACTTAGTACAGAAGGCCGACTCCTTTGATCTTGAAGAAAGCCGCTTTTATAATAGCTTACAAAATCACTTTCCGCCAACGCGCAAGCTAAATTGCACTTTATCGCCGCGCTTGAGAGTTGTTATCACTTTGTGTCCTCAACATACCTACGCCGCTTAACCGAGTAATAGGGCTGTCCGAAAGAAAAATAAAATACGGTACATACCTTTATAAGGTAGGTACCTACCCACTAAAACAAAAATAATGAGATTGATCAAATTTAAATAGGTACCTTTCTACTTGATCAAGTATGTACATATATTATCAAAGCTAAACCTGAGAACTACGTAAGTAAGTACCTAACTATACTATAATAATAAAGGCTGAACAAACAGGCGCGACACGCAGTATAATCGCGCGCGACTCAAAGGCACCGCTCGTTGCGAGACTTGCGGTGCCTTTGCGTCGCGCGTGATGTTATCGCGTATCGCGCCTGTTTGAAGGAGCCCTAATAAATAATATTCTAACTACGTACTCGTAAATCCGGTTTACATAAATAAGAATATCAAATGTAAACATTTGGTAGATTAGATAGTTACCTACCTAATTACTAATTAGGTAACAGACGCCAGCCCATCATGTTACCCGAAACTGTCAAATATTCCCAATCAACTTTGAACTAAAGTTCAAAGTTGATTGGGAATATTTGACAGTTTGCTTGTTTGTTTGTTTGTTTGTTTGTTTGTTTTGTTGTTTGTTTGTTTGTTGTTTTGTTTGGGTTGTTTTTATGCTGTAGCGATAAAATTGAAAATCTTTTACAGTTTGACAGATTGTTGTAGCTTGATGTGCTGGCGTCTGTACATATAGACGTGCATTTCTTACCTTTCGATGTCCTTTGGAAGTGAGAAAAACGCGAGGTTGGGATCTTTTTGCCTTCATTTTATTAGGCGACGAACGGACGACGCGACGCGGCGCTTGAATATAGAACTAACGTGCGACCCGGCCAGCGCGTGGTAGCCCCACTGAATTGACCCGTCCAGACGAGCCCGCTATGCACTTGTAGCTTCATGCCTATAATGCAGAGTGCGCCTGGCCTGGTTTGAGCAGCAAGAGCAGTCCCGACTCGAGTACAATGACATACTTTGTACACTTGCATAAAAATGTAGTGTTTTTGCACCTAAATTGTTGACACTAACTGTAAATTCTGTAGGGACCTGCGGGGCCGATGGGGCCACCTGGGCCAGTGGGACCTCCGGGAGCTCCTGGAAGTCATGGAGTTTGCCCTTGCCATGATACACCAAATGGTATGTATTTATAGTTTTTGGCAACTAAAACCTATGAATTAAGAACTCATTAGTGGAGCTGTATTTTAAGTTTGCAGCTTGTCGTTGCAACAAGACGCATAGTTGTCATATGCATCTGCGTCTTGTCGCTGCGACTAGATGCATAGCTGTCGTACGCGTCTGCTACTAGACGTTACAACATACATCATGCAGGAAGCGATCATTTTCTTTGTGTATATGAGAAATACAGTCTTATTGTTCATTTTATGAGTGAATATGGAGCCTATAGTTGCACTTGATTTAGTGCTTATCATGCGAAGCCAAATACAAACACACGCGTACCTTCTCTCTCACAGTAAATCTGACGCTGACCTGTCGCATGCGATTGTCAAGTGTGCGCGTGCACCGTGCGTCTAGTTGCTGCGACACGAGAGCGTGCGACTCCCCTAGCCTGTCGCAATGACTCTGCAATTCGACGCTTAGTGTGCGGAACTTTGAACAAAATATTTATGAAAATTGTCAACTACAGACGCAGTCGCCGAGCTGTCGCATTCGCATGTCGCATAGTGCGCTTAGCCGCTGCGTATAGATGCTGCAACAAGACGCAGAAGTTTTAAATTGCTTTTTATATTTATTAAAGTTCCACGTGCAAAACATATTATAAAACAAATACATATATTAATTTTATAATACATAAAATATTTTTTTCACGGTATCTTTCGTACGACATATTGTTCTTTTGCATATTTTTCGGTCATTTTCATCCACTTTCACTTGGGTTATTTTTATCATGTATTTATTTCTCAACTTGCGCCCTGGCACACTAATGATTGTTCCTTTTTATCACGTCCAGGAGTAACGGTAGTATTATAATGTATGTAAGTAAAGAGAGCAGTGGTTACCCAGTGGTCACGACCCGACATACGACTTGTATGTCGTGGGTTCGAACCCAGGCAGACGCTTTACTTTGTGTAATTTGTTTCATCACCATTGCTCTCAAAAACGGTGAAGAAAAACATCGCGAGGAAACCGGCATGTCCTAGAACCAAAAATTCGAAGACATGTGACATCTACCAACCCGCACTGGGCCCGCGTGGTGGATTACGGCCCACTCCCTCTCACAGGCCTGTGTCCCAGCAGTGGGAATGTTATAAGCAGATTATGCTTATTGTATGTAAGTAAAATATATATTTCCAGCGCTTCCTGGGCAGTCAGCCCTGCTGTTACCTTGCGCTGAACAAATCTCAGGCCAAACTGAAGCGAACCCCTTGCGGAACGCGGGACATTCACTCGCGCCGATTGCGTCAATTAACTTGTATGGCCGTTCGCACTGGTGCGAATACTTCCTAATTATTAGAACAATGGTCGCGTCACACGCAGGATTCGCGTCAATGTGTTCAGAGCTTTAGGTACCTACTAACTTATACAAGTTGGTTCATCAAAATTCCTTAGGTCTACTTACCTTCTTAAATGTTTGTAATATTTTATTACAGCTATAGATTCGGGGGAACATGACGATGATGATTTCGGGACACTGGCATGGCCAGCAGAAGTTCCTTGTAAATCTGCAGGACCCAGAGTAGACAGTGGTGAGAAGGATACATATTATAAGTACTACATTTATAAAAGTTCTTCAAATTAAATGTGATCGCAGTAAGCTTATGTTCTTTTAGGTTTACCTTATCATTTTTGGGTCGGACAAATATTGCACCGTGTTTAGAGTTCGTAACTCAATAGAAAAAAACGGAACCTTTTTTGTTTTGAGTTTTATTGTCCGTCCGTCCGTCTGTCGGTCAAGACCCTTTATCTCAGGAACGCGTGGAGGTATCAAGTTGAAATTAAAACCATACACTTAGCTCTACAGTCCCTTGAATCTGAGAAAAACTCAAACACCTAAGTTAACGTGAAAAAAAGATACGGCCGTTTATGCCGCAAAAACGAATAATTCGACACTTTCAAGGGAATCAAAATTAATAGGGTACTTCCCGTTAACCTAGAATCATGAAATTTGGCAAGAAGCAGAATCATGTAACACAAGTTCAGGATAAATCTGAAAACCGTACATTTATAGGCACATTAAAAAAAATCCGTGGTAAACTATTTACATACCTACAAGTGCGCGATTCGGACTCGCGGAATATAATAATAGTCACCAGTCAACCTAGTCAAATAACCCGCCCCGAACAGTTCCTGGTGCAAAGGTGCCCAAAACGCTTGCTGCATTGCCACGTTGTATGGCAATTGGCAATGGCTAACCTTTGCACTAAGAACGAGCCGGAGCGGGAGTCACCCGTTTTGTCACGGAGCTTGTGCCTTATCTCACTAATGAGCTTCCTGGCCTCAGTGCCCCAAGCAAGGTTTTTTTTTAAATATAAATAGGTTTTTAATCCAAGGGAGGATGACTCGGTCAATTAAGATAGTCTGATGTCTATTGTCTATACAGCGTGATTATGAAAGTTGTGGTCAAATTTCAGGGTGTGGTGCAGACCATCGAACTGAACAACTTTCTTTCACTTTCCAGCGAAAAAATGATCAACTGTAAGAAAAAAAAACAGCAATATCTCCTCGAAGCAAATGTTTGGAACGGCCGATTATTTTTTCTCAATTACGATGGTTTTTTTTTTATCGTTGCTCCACACGTTACTCCTGTATCGTGGATGTGTTTACACACATTTAAATTCACATGCAAAAACAGCCACACCCGGAACAGCTGACTACCTGTAGGCAATACAAATATTTGTTCCGTGCGGGAACCGAACCCGCGACACGCAGCGCAGAAGTCGATCACTCAGCCACTGCGCCAACCGTGTCGTCAAATGGATGTTGATCAGGTCAGCGGGATTGTTCGAAAGGAGTACCGCCGGCCCGGAACATAAAGGCTAAGGAAGGAACACGGGTGGGTTTTAGTCAGTAAGAGTCTGACACTACCTTCCGCTCCACCCAGAGCGGGAGGGGTCATTTGATGATTTCCCAACCTGAAAAAAAAAATGCATGTTGATCACATGGAGAAAGTTGTTCAGTTTGGTGGTCTTTACCACACAAGTAAAATTTGACCACACCTTTAGATATGTGTTGTACCTAGATGTAGTGAAAGTAAGGGTGAACAGGCTTCTTCTGGGTAAGCTCACTCCATCGTAGACTTTGTGTCTGTCACCTCTGACCTAGACTAGAGTCAAGAGCAAACTCATTTCAAATAAAAAAAAATATGTAGGATCGAGTAGGTGGTATACGATGGGTCTACGGTTTCAACTTTGGTTATTCATAGATCATTATAACGTAAATGACACTTGTTGCAGGCACCTATTATTTGGGACCAACAGGGAAACCAATTCAAGTTTTCTGCAATATGACAAGCCTGGAGACATGTATCAAGATAAGTAAAAAAACCCCAGAGTGTAATCATAATCCCAGTAAAGGAGCTTTCTGGTTAAACGAAATGGGCGTTGATATGAAGGAATTATATTATAATGTAAGTTAAATTTAGAAATCTGTAGGAATTCTATTTAAAAATATCTTAAAGGCTCCTACAAACAGGCACGACACGCGATATAATCGCGCGCGACATAATCGCGCGCGACAAAAAGGCGCCGCTCGTTGCGCGACTTGCGGTGCCTTCGTGTCGCGCGCGATTTTATCGCGTGTCGCGCCTGTTTGAAGGAGCCTTTACTTTTTCATATCGCGGAACTTCTTGCTTAAGTAACCAGAAGTCCTCCGTGGTGTTTACAACTTGCGGTCATATTATCCCTTTTCTTCTCCACTTACTTAAAGCGCTACTGATGAACAATGAGGTCCTGGGTTCGATTCCCGTCGAAATGTTATTTCCAAGAAGGCAGTCGCTCCATATAAAATACTGGTACTCAGCTGCATCCGGTTAGACTGGAAGCCGACCGGCGACCCCAACATAGTTGGGAAAAGGCTAGACAGATGAGATGAATCCTTTGTGTTAAGCACCAAATTAAAGGCAGGTAAGATGCAATTGGTTATAATAAATATAAATCATAAGAGACTTATAATTAACAATATTATGAAAAGGGTAAGAAGACACGCAAGCCGCCCGGTCGCCAGCCAACCAACAACAACAAACCCCTAGCAACGGGGTTACCAGATCTGTCGCCAACACTTTCATTATAATTGATCGTTTTTTTTGTTACAGTTATCAGTAGAACAATTAACATGGTTGCGCGATCGATCGGAATCCGTTCGCCAAACGCTAAAATACAACTGCCTGGACTCAGTTCCATACTCCAAACACAATATGTCTTCGTCAGTGAAGTTGTGGGCTTGGAATGATGTGGTGATTGGACCATACCCGACGAACCAATCACCTATCTTCTATTCTGTACCAGAAGCTACCGACAAATGCAAAGTAAGATATTACTTATACTGTTTATTCTGAATGTTGATGCCTTATCTATATACAGGCTGGTCAAAAAGTCGTGGATCAAACGAAATAGGGAGATAAAGGAGGTCTTTCCAACAAAAAATCTTTCTACAGCATGGCCATAATTCGATTGCCCTAAAAGTTATGAATTTTTTTGTATACCGAGTTCTTTTACAATTGGGCTAATTTAAAAAAAATGTGATATAAAACAAACGGTGTTGTATTATTACTAGATAATGTATCAGCATTACAGAAGTTTTATCGCGGCTCTGGGTACAGTCAGCAACAAAGGTCGATTAACACAGCTTTTTTTACACATCATTTCAATTGATACAAAGTTATTTGATAATCTCCTTTTTAGCATTTCTTTTATTACATAAGAGTTAATATTGTTTAAACTTTACTTCTGTTCCAATTTTAATTAAATGTCTTGCGCACGAATTAAGATTTACAAAACTGAAGTGTTAATCGATCTTTGTTGCTGACTATACCAAATATCAAGAGCAATCAATTTTTTTCCAAAAACTTTGAAGCGTTAACAAAAATTATTTCTCACTTTAAAAGCGTTGGAAATGACCTCCTCTATGTCTCCCTATTTCGTTTGATCTACGATTTTTTGACCACCCTGTATATAAAATTCAAAGTCCTGAGTGACTGATATATCAACGCACAGCCTAACCTGCTTGTCCTAAAGACTTGAAATTTGGAGGGTATGTTCTTTGTGAAGAGTAAGTATCCACTAAGAAAGGGATTCTCGAAATTCCACCCGTAAGAGGGTGAATGGGGGGAGGGTGATATTTCACGCGGACGAAGTCGCGGGCAGAAGCTAGTTTCTTATAATATTTGTTTGAATAGTATAAATGATCTTAATAACAATAGTACCACGCAAACAGCAGGCGTCTGAAACGCCTTTCCTCGTAGTTTATCATCTTCATAATCGTCAGCTTATAAAAGCTCATACTGGACATAGACTCTTCAATCCGCACCATTTACCTGGATCGGCAGCATCTCTCATCCAGCTACCAGCCACCTTGCGTAGATCGCGTCGTCGCCTCACGTAGCCTGAAGATGTCTTGCCTAAGTCTGCGGACACGAAGCCAACAGGCGCGGCGCGGCGGCGGCGGTGGCGGCGGCGGCGGCGCGGGGAGCGGCGCGTTTCAATGCATAGATTTATATGGAACTGGCCTCGAAGGCAGCAGCACGGATAACAAAACGGATAACGGATTTTAAATGTAGCTGAATTTTTACCAGTTTATAAAATAAATCTTTCTAACCTACGAGTACAATATTATAGGAAAAATTGTGAATAAATTATCTGACACACCTATTCTTGCGAAAAGTTTATGAAAAAAATAAATTAATCCGAAATAATTGATGTTTCAGGAAGGAAGTACTGAATGGAAAAGCACTATAATAGAACTACAAAGTTCTAACGTATACAGACTACCAATAGTTAATATGTGGATCGGAGACATTCGTAACGCAGAGCAAAAGATTAGCATCGAAAGTGTTGAGTTGTGTTTTGGATGAATTTACCCAGAATAAAGGGTGTTTACGTCTATTTCATGTAAAAGTTTTTTTTTATTTAATAATTTTGAGATAAATAAACTCCATATAGTTTAATTACCGCGTTTCATTTTATATTACCTATACATTAAATTATCAGCCCATAACGTTCCCACTGGTAGGACACAGGCAATCGCTCGGTGAGAGGGAGTGGACCGTAATCCACCACGCGGGCCCAGTGCGGGTTGGTGTACTACTTAGACAGCCACATTAGATAAATAGATAGATAAAACGTTTATTTAGTGCAACAAAAGACACAATACAGGTATTAAAAACATTAAAAAAGGTGAAAAAATAATAAACAATAACAAAGATTAAAAAGAGAAATTGAACCATAGACACCTAGCTCATAAACATCTATAACGTCGATCACTACTGGGTGGTGTGTGTCTTATGGTTGCACCAAATGGGAGTCCAGCTCATCAGCATTAATATCTACTACACAGCCAGATAGCGAACTACAACGCAGATGACGACATCACTGACGTCACAGAATCCTAAATCGCAAAACTATACTTCACTTACACTCTAGAGCAGTGGTTCCTAACCTTTTCAATATTGTTACCCCTGGACCTATTAGGAAAACTGATTTTACCCTGACCTTCAAATGTGATCAATAAATTAAATAAAAATAGTTCCTGTGATGTGGTATTGTATTGCATTCACATTTTTTTTATATCTTAGGTTTTGTTTCGTTTAAAGCGCATCTTAAGTCGTGTTCCACATTGAGATGGTTTCTGGCCTTTGTTCAGTATAACCAAAGTTGAAAAATCACTCTCACATAGTAGGTGGTGGCAAAGGGTATTCGCATTTTTGAAGCTCTGTTAGCTTTAATAGGATAAAACAGATATGGCGAGGCGACCCCGATGACAGCTTGAAAGAGATGCCACGTGCAGTTCTTACTGCGCGCTGATTTATCATTTGTTCTTTTTAGCTAGGTATTTTATTAGATTAGGTCTTAATTATTAGGTTCTTTGTTACCCCCACAGAATAGCTGATTTACCCCCACGGGGGTAATTACCCCCAGGTTCGGAACCACTGCTCTAGAGTCTAGAGTCTAGACTGTGTGATTCGTCGTTATACACCACAACGCATCCTTACCTGTCATCCCTCGCCTTAAAACGAAACAGCTTTGTTGAACCCTCTTCCACCAAAGCTGAGCTAAAGTGTAATTGTACCTGGGGGGAAGACCAGCCTTCGGGCCGGTGCATCCTGGGGTGCGGACAGCGAGTTCCCATTGGGATTATTCCCAGTGGGATCTCACTGTCCGCATGCTAATATTCTGCCACGAGGATCGCTCCACACATGTCGCTCTGAGTAGCAGAGCGGCAATTGTGGGGGGTCAGAGCGGGCCCGGTGTGCACTTACCCTGCCGCCGGGCAGGCAGGAGGGGTAACCCCCCCCTCCTGCCACCGCTAATCTCGTAGCCCCGGAGACAGTTAAGGTCATGTCTCTGACTGTTGAAGGGGGTCGAGGGTCTTGGCTTAACCGCCCGGACCGCGAGGAAGATTAACCTCTATAAAAAATTCCCCAAACCTCCAAGCGGCGGCGCACCGTGACGGAGGTTGTAAGCTTGACTGATGGGTAGCTTGGTTCAGTCGCTAGTGCGAACCGATAATTTTTTGAGCAAGTACAACATGTAATATACTCGTGGGAACAACTATGGACAAGAATACAAACAAACAACAAAAAACAAAAGAGGTGAGGAGTGATGCGGAGTCGGAGTCCGACGCCGCATCTGAAGGCGCAAGCACGGTAGGCTCAGGGAGCCTCTGCCGTGCTAAGGAGATGGCCGCTGCAAAGAAAAACTACAGCAAGCGGCCAAGGTCAGGGGACGGCCAGGGGTCGTCCTCCGACGGGGAGCTGGCCTCGGCTCGCAAGATCCCCACCAGTAGGCGGGGTGGAGCTCGAGAGCGAGGCAAGGGGAGGGGGCTCACTGCCAGGGAGGCGGCAGAGAGAGCAGAGGAGCCCACAAAGGAGGGGGGGACCGATCGCGCGGTCGCTTCGGGGCCCTCAAGCGACGAGGCGGGTGCGGTTGGAGGCCCCGAAGCGGACCGCAAGCTAAGATTTGCGGCGGTCGTGGAGGCCGCGATCCGGGACGTGGCCCTGAAGAAGCTTCCAGCTTCTAAGAACAGGGCCGTAGTCTCGGCGACGGCCTCCATCATGGCGGCAGCGGAGGCGGCCAACTACGCCGGCCCTTCGGCCGGCGAAGTGGCCGATTTGCGGGCGGAGGTCGCCCGCTTGACGGCCGCCATGGAGCTTCTCCAAAAGGAGAACGAGAGGCTCCGAGCGGACCTGACCGGCCTGCGGGCCACCGGGGGCGCGCAGGCAAACCAACCGGGCCAACCTGTCCCAGTGGAGGACCAGGTCCTGAGCTTGGTTCGGAAGGAGCTGGCGGCCTTCCAGGCGCGGTTCTCCTTCCTGGAGGGTATAGTCCTGCGCCCCCCCCTTGCGGGCAGAACAACTCCGGGGCCAGAGGCGACCTCGTACGCGGCCGCTGCGGCATCTGCCGCCTCCAAACCCGGGCCGTCTGGCCGGGCTCAGGCGTCGGCCAAGCCGGCGTCGGCTGGCGGAGCCCCGGCGCCGGCAAAACCGGCGCCGGCAAAACCGGCGCCGGCAAAACCGGCGTCGGCCAAAACGGCGCCGGCGAAACTGGCGTCGGCAAGCGGAGCCTCGGCACCGGCGAAACCGGCGCCTACCGGCAACACCCCGGCGCCGGCCCGGAAGAGGGGCGGAACGGTGCGGGAGGCAGAGGCCCCAGAGCCTACGCTGCACTCCCAAAATCCTCCCCAGACCGATGCCGAATGGCAGGTGGTCGGGGAGAAGAAGAAGGCGGCCAAGGCGGGCAGGAAAAAGGCGCAAAGACGGCGCCGCAAGGAGCGAGCCGTCGCGGCTAGGCTTCGCGCCCCGAAGACCGCGGCTGTAGTTATAACGCTACAGCCGGACGCGGTTAAGAGGGGCGTGACGTACTGCGACGTGCTCACCAAAGCGAGGGAGACGGTGGACCTCCGAGAGCTGGGGATCACCGGGGGACTCCGGCATAGGGTGACCGCCACTGGTGCCCGCATGCTGGAGATCCCCGGGGCGACGAGTGGCCCCACCGCTGACGCCCTAGCTGAGAAGCTAAGGGCGTCTCTGAATGCGGAGGAGGCCCGAGTCTCCAGGCCCGTCAAGTGCGCAGATATGCGCATCTTGGGCCTGGATGACTCCGTAACGGAGGGAGAGGTGGTGGCCGCCGTCGTCAGGACGGGCGGGTGTCTGGCCGAGCAGGTGAAGGCGGGCACCATACGTCCTGACTTCACGGGAATGCGAACCGTAACGGTAAGCTGCCCCGTGACGGCGGCCAAAACAATAGTGGAGGGCCGAAGGCTCCTGGTGGGCTGGGTCTCAGCGCAGGTCAAACTGCTGGAACCCAAGCCTCTGAGGTGCTTCAGATGCCATGTGGGGCACCACGTTGGCGTCCAATGCACCTCGGAGGTAGACCGTAGCACTCTGTGTTTCCGCTGCGGTCAGCCCGGACATACGGCCGGCTCGTGCAACGCCGCGCCGCACTGCGTCGCATGTGCGGCTGCTGGTAAGCCGGCCGATCACCGGGCGGGGAGTAAGACCTGCGCTCCACCCGCCGGAACCAGGAGAAAAGGTAGGCCCTCCACCACCGTAGCCACCCCCACCGTCGGCGCCGCTGCCGCCGCCACCGCTGCCGCCACCGCCGCACCCGCCACCGCCGCCGCCGCCGCTACCACCACCGTCGAGGGGCCCTCGCAAGGAGCCCGGGAGGCCGTCGAAATGGAGGAGTAATGGCTCCATTTCGCCTCCTCCAGGCGAACATCAACCACTGCGCCTGCGCTCAGGACCTGTTGCTCCAGAGCATGGCGCAGTGGTCGATTAACATCGCCGTGGTCGCTGAGCCGTACTTTGTCCCGCCCAGGGAAGACTGGGTGGAGGACCTGAGCGGCTCAGTGGCCATCATTTCGTCGGCCGCCGCCGGCACCCCGTCCCTCGAAAGCGTTACGAAGGGACAGGGGTGCGTAGCAGCACGGTTCGGAGAGATCGTAGTAGTGGGAGTGTACTTCTCTCCGAGCCGAACTCTCGCCGAGTTCCACAACTCTCTAACAGAGTTGAGTGTCGTCGTCGCGGGAAACCATTCCTTCCCCGTGCTAGTGCTCGGGGACTTCAACGCCAAGAATTTGGCCTGGGGTTCCCGTTACACGGATGTGGGGGGCAGGATGGTGGAAGACTGGGCTCTGGACGCAGGCCTGGTCGTCCTAAATCGGGGTTCTGTTCCCACGTGTGTGCGGATGCGGGGTGAGTCAGTGGTGGACATCTCGTTCGCAAGCCCCGCTCTGGCACAGCGTGTTATTGACTGGCGCGTCATGGAGGAGGTGGAGACCTACTCCGATCATCGGTATATCCGGTTCGACGTCTCCACCCAGACCTCCAGCGCGCTGGTCCAACAGGCCCCGAGTGGTCCGCGGTGGGCGCTGAAGCAGCTGGACCGGGAGCTCCTCCTGGAAGCCTCGATCGTGCAGGCCTGGGTGACATCACCGGACAGGCCTGCCGATATTGATGATGAGGCGGAGTGGTTCCGGGAGGCCATGTCCGGGATATGTGACGTGGCAATGCCCCGAGTCCGGCCAGGACGCGCCCGACGTCAGGTGTACTGGTGGTCGCAGGAGGTGGAAGCGTTACGCAAGGCGTGCGTGGACGCGCGACACCAGTACACCAGGCACCGCAGGCTTCGCATCCGCCCTCTGGATGCGGAAGCCATGGAGGCGGAGCTGTATGAGGGGTACAGAGCGGCGAAGACCGCCCTCCATGAGGCTGTCCAGCGGGCCAAGTATACGGCCCGCGAGGAGATGCTGGAGACTCTGAACAGAGATCCGTGGGGGCGCCCTTACAAAATGGTGCGGAATAAACTCCGCACCTGGGCCCCCCCGCTGACGCAGAGTCTCCGCCCCCAGCTCGTGGAGGAGGTGGTGAGCGCTCTGTTCCCTTCACGAGGGGAGCACACTCCCCCGCCTATGGCTCCGCCACTTGCGGTGCCCGAAGCGGACCACATGGACGACGACGACATCCCCGAAGTGACCGGGGTAGATCTGAGAGCGGCGGTAGGAAGGCTGAAGGCCAAAAATACCGCCCCAGGACCCGACGGCTTACCAGGTAAAGCCTGGGTCCTGGCCTCGAGGGCTCTCGGGCCTCGACTGGAGGCGCTCTTAAGCGCATGTATGGAGAGAGGCCAGTTTCCACTACGTTGGAAGACGGGGAAGCTGGTCCTCATTCAGAAGCCAGGGCGCCCTGCGGACTCTCCGTCTGCATACCGGCCCATCGTGCTGCTCGACGAGGTTGGCAAGCTCTTTGAGAGAGTAATTGCGGGCCGCCTCGTCGGGCACCTGGTGAGGATGGGGCCGGATCTTGCGGATAGCCAGTTTGGCTTCCGCAAGGGGCGCTCGACGGTGGATGCCATCATGCGCGTGAGAGCCCTCACGACGGGGGACGCGGTGTCCCGGGGTGGGGTCGTCGTAGCGGTGTCACTCGACATCGCCAACGCGTTTAACACCCTGCCCTGGGGCTGCATTGGGGAGGCACTCCGGTATCACCGGGTGCCGACCTACCTCCGTCGAGTAGTCGGGGCGTATCTGACGGACAGAGCCGTCATCTACCCCGGTCGCGATGGGGAGTGGAACCGGCGAGAGATGTCGTGCGGTGTCCCACAGGGATCGGTTCTGGGGCCGCTCCTGTGGGACATCGGTTACGACTGGGTGCTGCGGGCCGACCTCCCTGATGGCGTCAGCGTGGTTTGCCACGCTGACGACACGCTAGTCCTGGCGCAGGGGAGGTCGCATCAGGCGGCAGCCGACGCGATGACACGCGGGGTTGCGATAGTCGTGGAGAGGATCCGGCAGTTGGGTCTCGAGGTGGCATTGCACAAGTCCGAGGCCATGTCGTTTCATGGGCCCCGGAACGCGCCACCATCGGGATCCCAACTAACGGTAGGAGGGGTTCACATCGGCGTCGAGACGACGATGAAATACCTGGGTCTCGTCCTCGACAGCCGGTGGAACTTCGTCGAGCATTTCCGACGTTTGGCTCCCAAACTGGAACGGGCCGGGGCCGCCTTCAAGCGGCTCCTGCCCAACCTGAGGGGGCCAAACGCCTCCTGCCGGAGGCTTTACGCGGGGGTCGTGCGGTCCATGGCCCTATACGGGGCCCCGGTGTGGGCGCGTTCACTGCGGCGGCGAGCCGCCCATTATTTGAACGCGCCCCAGAAGGTGGTAGCCGTTAGGCTGATCCGGGGGTACCGCACGATCTCGGGCGAGGCGGCAAGCCTCCTTGCCGGACTGCCGCCATGGGATCTGGAGGCGATAGTCCTCGCGCGCCTGTATGAGTGGCGCGCGGAGGCACTACGCCGGGGGGAAACTCCGCTTCCGCAGCAAATTGCGGCGGAGCGGACGGACCTCCGGCGCGATCTCATGGCGGCATGGAAAGAGCGACTGTCGCAACCCAGCGCAGGGCACGCCACGATAGCGGCGGTAAGACCCCTCTTTGAGGAGTGGCTAGAGAGGCGTCATGGCGCCCTCACCTACCGCCTGACGCAGGTCCTCACCGGACACGGAAGTTTCGGGAGGTTCCTGCACATAATCAGGCGGGAGGAAACGCCCGGGTGTCACCATTGCCAGGATCGCCCAGAGGACACGGTGGAGCACACGGTGGAGGTCTGCCCCGCTTGGGCGGAGCACCGCCGTGTCCTCGTAGAGGCGATCGGCAGCGGCGGCGACCTCTCGCGTCCGGGCCTGGTTCAAGCCATGGTCCGGGGCGAGAGGGAGTGGGGGGCAGTCGCCTCCTTCTGCGAAGCAGTCATGCTAGCGAAGGAGGCGGCGGGACGGCTGAGGGAGAGAGCCTCCCGTCCCAGCCGCCGCGGGAGACGCTCCGGGCGTCGGGAGCCGCGCGACGACTCCCGGCCACCGTAGGCGCGGGCCTGCGGGCGGAGAGTAATGGGTAGCTCACCGTCCGATCAGGACCAGGCCCGTGCCGGACGGCGCGTACGTGTTCCACGCGCGCCTCAAAGAGATGTCAGCATCAAGTGAAGGGGCCCGTCAGGGCCGAAGCCTGCCGGGTTAGCGGGATTGTCCGAAAGGGTTACCGCTGGCCCGGAACATAAAGGGCGAAGGAAGGAACACGGGTGGGTTTTAGTCAGTAAGAGTCTGACACTCCCTTCCGCTCCACTCAGAGCGGGAGGAGTCATTTGATGATTTCCCATCCTGAAAAAAAAAAAAAAAGTGTAATTGTACCTATATATGTATTTAACAAGCTAACCTGATGGTAAGGTTGATAAATACATACACAATTTCCACACCCGTATTTAAGAGTAAGATTCAAGCGTTACGTAAAAGTAGTGTCAACAAATCAAATGACTTAAAACTAGTTTAAGTAATTCTTTAGACTTGACTGAGGTTCTCTTCTGTGAGGCTTTAATATTCGAACTTCTATCAAAACTATACAGCTAGCTAGTGCATAGCGTTAAATAAAAAGACATCGCACAATATTATGGTCTACATCGAGAAAGGGTGCGTAAATGAGTGAAAAATGGCAAAAAATTGCTCCCTTCTAGAACATTAATTATTCATCTTGGCTAAAATTTATTAGTACAAAAGAATGCCTCATGAAAGTAGCGATGAGCGTACGATATTCATTTGTTTTCATTAGCAGACTCCCGGTGCTACCACGAAGATAATTATGAGACATCAACTCTACTCGATTACCAAAATACTAGTGTAAAAGGGTTTTTTATTTTGTGACCGCAGATATCCTTTGGTCAGACCGCTATTTCCATAGAGTGGTGGGGACCATCTGGATACCCTTCAATAGCGCAAAATAGAAATAGATATAATCAACAACGTATTTGCGTAACACACAACACGACTATTCAAAAACATTCATTGCATTATTTAAGTTGTTGAAGAGACACATTTTTTCGAACAATAGATTATCAATATCCTTCAAATTGATTCAGATTGTTAGTGAAAGTACACTGAAAATATAATTTCTTCCTACACCACATTAAAGTGATTTCATTAAGATTTAGGTACTGACTTTATGTAGTAAAAAGTTGTCATGACAGTAACATTTTGCCTGAAGCTTTAACTGTTTTCTGATAAGTAAAAAATACTGTTTTGAACGTTAGGTTCAAACATATGGAACTGTTTAAAGCAGTTCAGATCAATGTTTTTCATTTTTATTTACTGCTTATCTTTTTCAGTGTACGTTACGCAATTAAGGTGCAGTATGGTTAAAGTTGGCTAAGATGATAATGACTGGTACCAAAATGTTTAAATAATAAAAGTCGCAGTGTTATTTACCAGCGTTTGAACTATTATCCTCGTGAAAAAGAAAAAAAACTCACTTTGCTAGCTCATTCTTTCCTCACCGTTCACTTTTGGACTCGGTGAAAACGCGTTCTGTGGTTCCGCTGAGGTGTTGTGCAAGCGAGATTAATAGCTTATTACTCCTTTGTTTACTGGTAGTCATTATTCAATTAAATATCACGGCCAACCGTAAACCATTGTATTTACCCGCCAATATCATAACCGTTCCACGTCTCCCGTTTATTATTAAATTGAAAGTTTGATTCAAAGGCAAAAGGGTGTAAAATGCTGTTTAGGAATATACGTTAAAGAATTTTCTTCACATGTTCCGGGACACTGAACGTCTAAGGAGATATAATTATTGAAAAAAAAATTGTTTTTCCATTTCGTGTAACTTGTTAAGTATGTATGTGGAATAGGGATTTAACATTTTGGTATATGCTTTTTAACTCTTTGGTAGTATCATGTAAAACGAATACACGATTGAATGAATGTTTCTCGAAACAAAAAAATTGCAAAGTTATATCAATGTTTTTACTTTTTTCGATATAACGGCTTAACGCATAAGATTTATTCAATAGAATGTACTTTCAAACATAGAGAATTATCATATCAAAGTTTATTCAAAGTAGTATTAAATTTGATTAATTTATTTTGTTAAAAAAGGAGTATATTCGTTTTGGCACATACGTCGTTTTATTCCGAGCGCACGCACATTATAGCCATCTGTCTTCTTTTGCATTTCAAAAGTAATTGCATCACTTTTGCTCGCTTAGTAGATCAGTCGCCACGATTTATTTTCGAGGTAGCGCCTTAAGGCGTGAAAACAATAACACATACATAATTAATTTGTAATAATACATACATTATTTGTAATAATACATACATTATTTGTAATAATACACACATTATTTGTAATAATACATACATTATTTCGATTACTGTCCCACTGCATGGCAAAGGCCTCTTCTCAAACAGAGAAAGAATGCGCATTGATATCTACGCTTGATGCGCATTCCTTGAGAGGCATGCGTTTGCAAATTGTTAATAAAAACAAATAAATAAATAAATGATTCATTTTGGACCAAACATTTGTACACATAACATAAATCTGCCAAACTGCGTGACAGTTTGTCGGCAGGATTAGCGCTCGCCTTAAACACGGTCTTAAATATTTGGTATCAACAATTTGATTAAACATCTTAGTAGGTAGCTACAGATACTTTAAGGGGCTTACAGGACCTAAACGCAAAAATGCAAGATTTAGAAACAATAAAAATATATGATCGACTACAGTAAACCAAATCAGAAAAATATATGATATTCTTCAGGATAGATACTGTTTTGAAAACATGATACAACTAATTTGATATGATAGAAAAAAATCATGAAGATACCTCTTAAAACATTATTTTTACAATATTCATTTTGATTTTTGTCAGATTATTCTACAAGCAACATACTAAAACACTACTGCTTTAATTTTTTAGTCCAAATAAAAGAGTTTTTGTAATTAAATAATTGCTTCATATTTTGCAATAAATTACCAGCGTTGTGTCATTGCGCTTCTCTTTCTTTTCTATGCAGTCCGACATTGACCGCGCTTTAGGTCAGGTAAGCCTAAGAATATTATAATAACAGCAGCGCAACTAATTATTGTTGTATATTGCGACAATTTCATTAAGCAATTCAGTTTTTAATTTAATATTTAGTGTTTGCTTACTAATTCCACTATTATCTTTTCTCAGCCAATCGACATTATTGAAAAATGTAGGGGTCAAATAAGGAAGTAGGATTCATTGGCTATCCCTTCCTACCCTAGGAAGGGATAGTCAATGAATCTTTATTAGTTAAATATTTAAATTGATGTAATGAGAAGTCAAGCTTTTTAGTTCAAGTAGGTAGGTAATGACTGTCGACCGAAATAATGGAAAGGTAACCATTTTTAAAAAATAATTTCTCAAAATCTATCACGGGTAGGGTAGCCCTGGATGAGACTCGCACGGACCAAGGTAGCATGGCACATAAGGGAGGAAGCTTATACTCAACAGTGAGTGGAACAAGACCGCCACGCCTTCATTGGCAGTCTTGTTCCACTCACTGTTGAGTATAGGCTTCCTCCCTTATGTGCCATGCTACCCTGGTCTGTGCGAAAAAAATATGGTGTCTATAATATTATGGTACGTTATTTCATGAATCAATGATAATATATCTTCTTCTTAGCGTGTCGATAGCCATCTAAATGGACTCGGCCCAGAATTAGGCTACTTTTTTGGCGCCATCGCCAAACAAGTATCCGAAATGATAATATATTTTGAGGGGCTTGTGGCTAAGTACCTAATAACAGCCGCACGGGTCGTTGGTCCGTGGATGTCGGACCATCCTTACATACCAAGGCCCCTCCGTGCCTCGGAAAGCACGTTAAGCCGTTGGTCCCGGCTGTCATTTGGGGGTCTTTGACAGTCATTGCAGGTCATCTAAATCCCGAAAATCTGACAATCAGTCTTACCAAGGGGTACCGTATTACCCAGTAACTGGGTTGTAGAGGTCAAAATCAAAAATCAAAATATTTTATTTCACATAAACCTACATGGGCACTTATGAAACGTCAGAAGCTAGGTGCACGATTCCAATTGGTCGTTTCCTATGGAGAAGAGCCGGCAAGAAACACCACGGTTACTCTTCAGATGCAGGTCAGATAGGCAACCGCTCCATGTAAAATACTGGTATTTAGCTGCGTGCGGTTGGACTAGAAGCTGACCCCAAGATAGTGGGGAAAAGGCTAGGCAGATGAATCATAATACATTTGACCCATAATATACCCCAAAACAAAAAGCTTTTCATTATCAATTTGTATTTTGTTTTACGGCGAACAAAAAAAAAAACACCCCAGAAATAGCAATTACTTAGCATTTCCATAACAAGATTAAATTTTAAAAAATACGCAATAAAGTCAGACAATCGTATACAAGAAGAAGCTGTAATAGTCAACTGCACCCCCAAAACTGTCCCTTGGGCACAAAGCATAACAAATTGTATAATTCATTGCCGCAACAGCTCGTCCCTTCTTCAACTGAAGAAATATTGCAACCATTTGTCACTGGTCGCACACGGACCCACAGAGCATGTAGCAACTTATTATTCATTTTTTTTTTACCTAGTACTTATACAAGTTTGTTTTAAGTTTTTGTTGAAAGAAAAAGAAAAAAAAAGAAGAAATTAAGCTGTGAGCAGTGAGGTGGTGTTAAGGAGAGTTTACAAAGAGATGAAATTTGGAAAGGATTTTAATTTATGTTTCAAGTGAACATACAAGTAAGACAGTAGTGACATTGTGCTAAAACAAAAATACAACCGAATTGAGAACCTCGTCCTTTTTTTGAAGTCGGTTAAAAATATAAATTCAACATCTTTTCGTTTTTTTCAGACAGAACATGAATAAACACGGATAGGTATAATAAAAAGATAATGGAAGAAAACCGAACTTAATAATAAAAGTGTAGATAAAAGTCAGTACTTTTCATTTCAAAATTGTGGTTTGTACGTTTGCTTCGAAATTGCTAACTCCAGCTCAAAATCTTGATTCAGGAAAGGAAAACGCATTGTTAGGTACCCACAACAGAATTTAGTTGGGCCACAAACAGCCTCCATTAGAGGAGACATCACGACAACATGTTGCTACCTGTCCAGCGTGATATATCGCGACCCGCGCCTAATTGCTTGTCTTTTTGTAGTACATTGTGTAATCTGCCATATTTATAATGCTGGACCGAATTGCGGACTTTTTACTGAAGAAGAAGAGTTTATGTGATAAAAAAATGTGAAACAAATAGCATGTAATAATAACCCACTCTAAATATACCTTAGTTCAAAGTTTCCTAATTATTCAGGCAGATCATGTTCAGATCACAATACATAGTCTCTCTCTATCTCTGCAAAAATTGTAGTAAAACTGAGGTCACTATGTTTTATAACTATTTTATTGCACAACCAATGTTACACAGGAAAATAAACCCACCACACGTCCGCACAGTACGGAGGTCAAGATTTTAAAATGCCCGCGCTCGAGAGTTGTCGACTCATCCATATCGAGTCCTAAAATCGATAATTTCTTCCGATATTGGTTATTAGAGTATTTAAAATGTTTTATTAATTGCTATTAACAATCATAAACTTTACAACATGATAACCAAATATTATAAAAAAAAAATTTTTTTTTTTTTTTTTATTTATTTATAAATAAATAAATAAATAAAATTACTATCGTCCCACCGCAGGCAAAGGCCTCCCTTCCCTCTTTCCGCTTTTCCCAGCCTGCGCGATTGCGGGCCGCTTCTTTAAGATGTCCAGCTTCCCGCCATCTCTTTCTGGGCCTGCCGCGAAGTCCTTTCCTGCTATGTGGGATCCACTGATGACTAAAGCATGCTGACCATTTTTTGTTCAGCATACAATGTAGGTATACCTACCCGTTTTTGAATAAACAGATCACAATTATTACATTTTATCTTTCCTTCTCATTTCATCATCATGAAGCGAGCGACCTCTCGTTTCCCACGCCCCTGTGCCAGCCTGATCCAGGTTCTACCCGGGCTGGTAACAATATCGTCTACCTATCTCGCTGCCGGATGACCAACATTTCGTCTTCCAGTCCTTGGACACCACTCGGCCAACACCGTCACTACGGCTACCTTATCAGTTGCCTACATTTTATACAAAATAATATCTGAAAACTTTGCATATACTGCATCAACACCCCATATTAAGGGCCGCGCCCATGTGGAATTGAATCGGACCACACTTGGTCGTTAGCACAGCGTGCAGCGGTTTAATGACTCAAATGGTCCGGTGACATAATGACCTTTACTACTGATTTCAGATTTGGCCCAGTGATTCAAGTGCAGGTGAGTCAGGTGACCGTTAGATATATGAATGTGGGATTTTAATCATCAAACTGACTTATGTGATTTAAATACAAATAATTGATGGCACATACTATCAGATTAGATAATTATGAATAGTGCTCAATCGATGACAACTTATTACAAAAAATATAAACGAATCTTTAATGTATGGTACATCCTGAAGTTCAATAAAATTTAATCCTGAATAAAGAGTATTCGGCCTTTATTCAAACTCAAATTCAGATCATTTATTTAGCTAAGTCAATTACAGGCACTTTTGAATAATTGTCAAGGCATCGGTCCGTCAGAAAGATGAAGTTTCAGAATTACCCATTGCAAAGCGTAGTAGATTCCTATGGAGAAGAACGGGCAAGAAAATTTCATGGACACGCTTTTAAATCAAAATATTGATCAAATAATTATTAAAAAAAAAAACAAATGTGAGAACGATGTAGAAAAACTAGCACGTTAAAATCTTCCTTTTTAAAAAGATAAGAAAAATCCAATTTTTGGGCTGTTACTAAGAAATTCCAATGGAAAAACACAATGACACTTAGCCCGACCTCGGGAATCGAACCCAGGATCCCACCCTCTGCAGTCGCGTCTGCAACCACGAGACCAACGGGGCAATCGCTAGACTTAGAATCCTATTGGCACAGTTTAAGTGCGGAACCCTGAAAAACACTGCCTAACGACCCTGGCCTTTTATTCAGCACTGGAATATTTAGTTTCAGTAGCTAAGTAGTCGGTAGGTCCCTAGTGGCTCATCAAACCGACCAACTCATAAAAACTGCGGTTTAGGGAAAATTCAGCATCTCACGTTTTCTCTCTAATGAGGTAGGTACATACGTAGAGCTTCAACACTAAGATTTTATCATATTATACTATTTAGGTACTGTAAAATTCTTGGCGTCGTTTCAGCAGTAAATTTTTCTACGAGTAGAGTAGTATATCTCCGTGTTAAGGAACTCGTCCGAAGTAGTACTAACCATAATTTCTAATTCTGACGCAAATCTGAGACAGGCCCCGGGGCCTAGTCCGATGAGCCACAGTACAGGGCGACCGTGGAGCCACATCGCACGATGTCTCATCTCTTGTCATGCTCTCTGTGAAAAAACATCTGCACTATCCTTTGCGAGTTCAACGGTAACGCTCTCGAAGTAGCCGAATACTAGGAAAGTTAATTTAAAACAGATAAATCGAATCATCAAAATGTGTTCCGGTTATAAGTTTGTTTTACGACTTTGTCTGTTGTTGCAACGCCTCTGCCATTTACCATCAGGTGGAGCGACGGTTTGTTTGGCATCCAATAACCTAGAAAATATCATCTGTGTTATTTTTCCATAATTTTTTTCAATAATTTGAGGCAAAAAAAAAATATTGAACAGTGAAAGTTTTTAGAATTTTAATCAATACTGGAAGCAAAATTTCAATTACCAAGTTAGTAACATTCTGTTCTATTGTGTTAAGTTTTCCACCTTCTTCGATAGATGGCGTTGTTAGTTTTTCTGAATCGCGCTATGGTTTCGTTACAAGGCTTGGTATAAGATGTCTTGAGTGACGCGCTTTGCAATCACCTCTCACTACCTACGGGAAGGAAAAACATCGTATTTTTTTGAGAATCTCACGGCGTAACAACCGTGTGGTTGAGAAATTACCTATTTTATTAATAAGCTTTTCTAAAGTTTCAATTTTTATCGTAGGTAAAACTTTCGAACATTGTAACAAAGTTTTAGAAGTAAATAAATTTAACCTACTTCTAATTTTCGTATCGAGATAAATCTTTGTATGTATTATATAATTCGAAAGACACACCTATAATTTGGTATCTTGGAGCTGATCTAATGATGGAGCCTGGAGGTGGATAGTGGAACTCTTCAGTGGCTACTAGTAAGCCCTTAGAGTTTGGGCTCCTATGATTTGTTTTGACGAGTCCATTAGATTGCACTTGGTGTCGAGGGTCTGATGATGAAGCCAGAACCTTCTGGCCCATGAAGAGTTTCACTATCCGCCTGGACCCTTAGGAGCTGTGCAAAAATCAGAAAACTAAGTAGCGAGTGCAGGCGATAGAATGTGACGCGGTAGGTCAGAGGCTGAAATTTCGCGGACAGAAGCTAGTAAAATATTATTTTTAATTGGCACAGCGTCCACATAACTTGTTGAATTATGAGATTTTACTTTATAACTCTGGACCCACAAATGTCAACAACCTCAACCTCAACAAATCATCTACATTACTACACAGCTTTACAATAATCCCTGTACACGTACATATTACGTCGGAACATGATACATTTCTGTAAGTATCATACATAGGGGAATAAAGTTGAGTGCGACAGGATGGCCGGCACTGCCCCGTGATATGAATAATTTAGATGAACCGAGCTATGTGTAGGTGAAATATTGTAAGGCAGGTGTCTCACAGGACAGGAGGCCTTTGAACGAAGACCCTATTGATGCTTGAGAATCTTGTCAAAGTTAGTTCGGTGTAATCAATCTTGAGTTTAACAATGGATGAGAATGATAATTATAGTGTATGTTGTCTATAATCTGATATTGTTTTACACCGCTATGTAAACTTAAAGGGTCAAAGCAGACAAGTGAAGTTTTCAGCAACGTCGGCAACCCGCCATTTTGAGGGACCACCATTTTGATTATCATCGCTTAGGGTCTTGAAGGTAGTTCGTCTTCTCTGGTTACAATAATGACCATAACAATAACACCAGTCTATTATTGTCCCACAGCAGCGATACAGCACTGCAGTGAACAGTGGTGGCTCAGTAGTAACGACCGCGACTTACGAGTTGTAGGTGCAAACCCAGACAGGCACTTTATTTTGGGTAAATTATAGCATCACCATTGCTATCAAAACGGTGAAGGAGAACATCGTAAGCACATCGACGCCAGCACATCAAGCTAGTAAAATTTCTTTAATAGATATTCAACTTTATCGCCAAAGCATAAGGTTCAAAGTTGATTGAGAAAATTTGACAGTTTCGGGTAGTTTGATGTGCTGGCGTCTGTACATGACCAGTCGACAGGAATGTGAAGGAATTTCACATGTAACATCTACCAACCCGCACTGGGCCCGCGTGGTGGATTGCCCACTCCCTGTCACAAAGAGAAGGCCTGTGTCCCAGCAGTGGGAACGTCATAGGCTGATTATGCTAATCAATTAGGTTTCAGTTGTTATACATATCATTTAAATTCTAAATAAATTATTTCCCTGACTTTTCATCTACCTACCAACCTATTTACCTATTTGCTTACCTACGTTTGTTGTGTTATTTTTTTCCAAAATCCCAGGCATTATATTTTAGACCTACACTTTATACCTAAGAAAACATTAAGTTCCTTACAAAAACAAGAATTCTGGAGCAGGCTATCAGAATGCAAGAAACGAAACTTGGCACGAGTCTGATCGTGATTATTTCTAAATTATTACAATAGCATGACATTTTCGCACGCGTCCATGTAAACGATAACTGTTATAATAGTACGTGGTTCAGCTTATTTATCGAAATATTGGAGACTTTATTGATCCTAGCAGCATTCTTTGTTAGATACTTTCGGAATGTGAACTACCTAACATGGCATCTGAAAACACCACTATTTAAGTACAGTCGCCAGTACATCAAGCTACCCGAAACTGTCAAATTTTCCCAAACAACTTTGAGCCTTATGTTTTAGCTATAAAGTTGAATCTATTAAAGAAATTTGACAGATTGTAGCAGCTTGATGTGCTGGCGTCTGTTCATAATTTAACGTGCGCTTCGTTGGTTACATCATCTTCATCATTATTCTGTCCTTATCCTAATTTTAGGGTCGGCGCAATTTTTTCTTCCATACTACTCAATTAGTGTGTCCATCTTTACATACCGAGACCCCTCCGTGCCTCGGAAAGCACGTTAAGCCGTTGGTCCCGTCTGTCATTCGTGAATCTTTGACAGTCGTTACGGGTAGTCAGAAGCCCGAAAGTCTGACAACCAGTCTTACCAAGGGGTATCGTATTGCCCAGTAACTGGGTTGTGGAGGTCAGATAGGCAGTCGCTCCATGTAAAATACTGGTATTCAGCTGCATCCAGTTAGACTGGAAGCCAACCCTAATATAGTTGGGAAAAGGCGGGTAGATGATGATGATGACTTGTCTACTAGTCGTTATCTGAGTAATCACCTACTTTCTAGATTCTAGTCATATCATCCTTCACACAGTCCATCCATCGTATTTTTGGTCATCCGCTACTCTTTTAGCCATCGACATTCATATTCAAAACTTTCCTTACGATATTTTCTCCATTCCTCCGCATTTGATAGATAGATAAAACGTTTATTCAGTGCAACAAAAGACAAGTATTAAAAATATCAAAAAAGCTGAAAAAAAAAATGGCAAAGATTAAAAAAATAAATTGAACCATAGACACCTAGCTCATAAACATCTATAACGGTCGATCACTACTGGGCGGTGTGTGTCTCATGGTTGCACCAAATGGGAGTCCAGCTCAGCATATGCCAGTTGACCTGACGCTTGTATTCTGCTGCATCCCGTTAGTGACACACCGATGCCGAGAAGACACATCTGAGTTTCAACAAAATGGTACCTACATAGTGCGGCGCGTATATTATAAAAGTGGTAAGTACCCACAGTTGACTTGCTTTTAAAAACCGACAGAAAGAAAGGTTTTGAAATTTTAAATTACACGCCCATACCATGACAACCGATTTCCGCACAACGTGTTTGTTACCGGTGCCACTTTCAGATTTTATCTTTGTACTCATTTGTTTTTCTATCCATTCGTGTAACATGATAATGGCTATCATCTTACACATAGTCCATCCATCACTTCTACACAAAAACCTGGTTACATTGGTCCTGTATAAAGCTTGTATAAAGCTTGTAAAGTACTTACAATTCGACAGTTATTTGTAATGAGCACTGTACTAAAACAACACGCAGCGCTTCCATACAGCACTGAATTTACAATAAGGAGACGGAAATAATTAGTTTGCCCTCCAAAAAGTACAAAACATGCTTTCACAGCCAAATTTTATATGTACCTCGGACCGCTACTCTATAACAGGCTAAATGATAAAGGAAACATCTACTCCTTAAACCATAGTTACTGCAAGAAAATCCTTATGGAGGCTCTTTAAACTATGTCCTATGACGACACAGAGAGGTTATTACTTGTGTTAAAGTTAATATTGTTCGTATTATATCATTTTATACAAATTTTCACATATGTACCAATAAAATAAATATGATAAGTATATGATTATTTAATCAATTAATGTTACCTCCAATCGCCTGAAACACAGGATTACCTAGTTCAGGCACAAATCATGGGTAAACATGACATAGATTTAAGAAAAGCTGTATTTAACGCTAGTCCTTATATTGTTGAATATTTTTTTTTATTATTTTATTACTTACGAGTATGTTACTCAAATGAAAAACTTGTCAGAAAAAGAAAATTTATTACTTTCGCGTGAACATTTACTGAACACTGAAAACTCTGCTCAATCTATTTGAACAAAGCGAACAGAATGAAGCTGAATCCAATGACTAACAAAGACAAAAGCAAGTACCTACTGAAGCAAGTCCCAGGAAATTAAACTTTACATGTGAACGGGTCTCAATGTTAACGTCGCTATGGATTTTATTTATATTTGAATAGTTGATATAATTTACTTGGAGTAAATATTGACTTGTAGACTCTCATAATATTTATAAATTGTAATTAAGTTTCCAAGTTTATTTATTTACTCATAATAGGTATCGTAAGGGGGCTTGTGGTTCCACGCGCGCATCAACGAATCCCGTAAGGGCCGAAACCTGCCGGGTCAGCGGGATTGTCCGAAAGGGTTACCGCTGGCCCGGAACATAAAGGGCGAAGGATGGAACACGGGTGGGTTTTAGTCAGTAAGAGTCTGACACTCCCTTCCGCTCCACCCAGAGCGGGAGGGGCCATTTGATGATGACCCATCCTCAAAAAAAAAAGGGAGTTCGTGGCTTTATACCAACAGCCGCACGGGTCGATCGAAAGTTAAGCTACGCTTGCGGGGATCGGTCCGTGGATATATATGGATATACATATCGAGATCCTTCCGTGGCACGGAAAATACATTCAGGGATGATTATATGCTAGACTGCCTGTGTCTGCTCAATTTGTAGGGACCAAGAGTCGGACGGGAAACGGACGCAGCAAGGTGCGTAAACTACTTCACATAAATTTTCGTGAAGCGTACGGCTCGCTCCAGGCTGTCATTTGTAGACCTTTAATAGTTGTTACCATGGGGTAACAAGTAAGTAAGGGAAGTATGGACTTCCCTTACTTACTTGGGTGTCGTAAAAGACTATGGCAACCCCCCCTCCCCCCTCTTGGGGAGGTCTAGCAGTGGACGTCTTTCGGCTGAACTGATGAATAGTTGTTACGGGTAGTCAGAAGTTCAAAAGGCTGCCAACAACTAATACTTGTTGTTTAAGTTGTGGAGGTCAGATAAGCAGTCGCTCCATGTAACATAGGTACCTACCGGTATTTAGCTAGACTGAAAGCCAACCCCGAAAACACCAGGCAAAGTCGAAGTCAAAGCATTTATTTCAAATAGGCACCATAAAAGGCACTTTTGAACGTCAAAAATTAGAAAAAATAGAATTGATTCTAGTCGCCCATTCCAAAAGGTAGTTTTCGTATGGAGAAGAATGGGCAATAAACTCCACCGTTACTCTTTTAAAATGTTTTACAATATTTTGCATACATTAATTATATGATAATAATATGTGAAGACGATGCACCTAAAATAAAATTACTGTACCACAATAGGTAAAAGAATTAAAAATAAAACCATGACATATAAATTAATTATCTGATAGATACATGGTGCTCACATATTTACAAACATGGTAAAAGTAAACGATTCTCATTTAAATAAAAAAAATACAAGTAATAAGTCAGGGTGTGAGTTAAAGTGATTACAGAATGTAAACCGATGTAAAAAAAGATTAAATTTACAATTAAATTAGCAACCAGTTTGATTTTGTGTAGACAACACAGGCAAGATGATGAGGTACCATAATGCTGTCATTAACCTTATTAAACTTTTTAATATCACGAGGATAATGTCTGTACGTTATCCTCGTGATATTAAAAAGTTTTAATAAAAAACACTTTGTCTAACAAAATAATGCTTAAAAATAACTATTTTTGAAGTATTATTTAATCATTTTCATTATGAAATCATTAAAATCAGCAATACAACTACTTGAGTTAGAATTGATATTATATGAAATAGTCATTCAATGGGGTAATATGAACTCAGAGAGTTGTATTGATGATTTTTATGATTATAATTCTATAAATAAATATTTGTTACGGCTGCCAATCATAATTATTTAGATCAACATTTATGTACAACCTGCCGCAAATTGCAAAAAGTAAAAAAATAAATTGAATTTCACAGGATACTTTACATTTTCGCCTTATCAAAGTAATCTCCCTTTATCTGAACAACAAAGCCAGAGCATTCTTTTTAAAAAAACGAATTCATTACAATTGACCTTTTTTAAAGAGGAATCGGGGATTTGAGGTATCTTCACACCGTTAGAGAAGATTTTGTCGGATTATGTTAAAGCATTTTTTTGAGAGGATAATACCTTCGTGACGGGAAGTAGGCTCATTTTGTTGCGTACCGTGAAAATGTTTTATTTTTTTATAATATTTTCTCTTTTTTCCTAATCTTCACACTTATTTTTGTTCGAATACCTGATTTATTTTTAAGGCCTTGTTGGAATTTTTTAAATAATTTTGTTATCATTAACTTTATTTTCTTACAACAATTGTTAATTAAAATAACAATGCAATTACCTACCTAAACATTGAACTTTAATAATTGTTCCATCGTCTTGGTAGCTTTTAAGTGTTACAAGAGGTCTGATCTGCAGCTTCAAATAGTCAGTTGATTTATCCATGGATAAACATGTAATACCTAGATAACTTACAATTAAAAAGACGTCCTTTTTTAAAAATTACTTAAGTATATAAAAATAAAAACTGTTTTATTGATTCTTTACCCTCGTTTGCACCTAGATATTTATATATCCCTACAAGTTGTATGATGCTTGTTTTCATTAAGTCTTGTAAAAAACATGTCGTGTATCAAACATGTACAGACGCCAGCACATCAAGCTACTACAATCTGTCAAATTTCTTTAATAAATTTTCAACTTTATCGCTAGAGCATAAGGTTCAAAGTTGACTGGGAAAATTTGACAGTTTCGGGTAGCTTGATGTGCTGGCATCTGTACATATAAAATATCATACACGTATTCCCCTTGTATAATTATAACATTTATTGACCTTGTTTCCAACATGTCATGTTCAACTTTTTTTTTAATTTTTGACTTGTTTTCTACTGAATGAAACTAGACTTTACAACTTACCATATAGATGAGAATGCTATGGGAGATGTCCGGTGTTTCACGAATGGACGGAATAAAAAATGAGTAAGTATTAAGAGAAAGTCTGAAAGTGGCACCGGTAACTAAAACGTTGTGCGGAATCCGGTTGTCATAGTATACTAGGCTATATTGCAGAAGAATAAAGACATTTCATGGGGAAAGTTTTGAATATGAATGTCGATGGCTGTAAAGGTGCTCCCTTACTTGCATTCGCCTGTAATGTAAGATTACAGAGTTGAGCATTACAGCTTGGCAAAAAAGTCTAGAAACGGAACTAATTTTTTTGTCTGCTGGCAACATTCTCAAAATAATGACGTTTCAAATAAACAAACTTCGCGACTTCGTAGAATTTCTATTTCGACCATCAAACGGTGATTAAAATAAGTAAAAAGTGAATAATAATGAATAAAACCATTCGAAGTGCTGGCAGGGAGATTATTTATAAGGTGTACAGGCGATGTTTGGCGGAACATGAAGCCCAAACTATGCTTTCCGTTCTTGACAATATTTACCAAAGAACCGCTGATATTACAGGTATATAAGAGTTTGTTTTGTTGTTTTTAGTTGAATCAAGTGTTAATTGTTGAACCCAAAGCTGTTTTGAATTGCTTGCATACGGAATAAGTGGAAATATGGAACAATAAATATCGAGCACATAGGTTATGTTTACATTTTGTCTGCATTACTCTGGTATAGCGCGCCTAGTTTAATTGATACTTGAGTGACTGGTAGTAAATTATTTTTCTACTTTAACTTTGAGTGTGATTACAAGGTAATAATGTATTTGTTGCAGCATTTGCATTAGAAATGTACCAGAAATTAAGGTGCCATAGACTAAATTACGTTATATTATGTTAAACAAAAATACAGCTAATTATCAAGACCAGATTGGTACGCTATTCGGTTGCAGCGGGTTGCCATACGAACAGCACAGTGGCGCCCCCATTATTTTCTACTCTTTTTTGCCAAGCTGTACATCAGTGAGGGAGGAGATCCGAGCATTACAGTGCGCAATCTGTATTGTTACAGATTCGAGCATTACACTGGTAAGAGAAGAGAACCAAGCATTACAGTGCGCAACTTGGTGATACAATGTGTAATATTTTGATACTGATTCAACTAAATGCTCAAAATCGAATCTAATGTTACATTACAGGCGAACGCTCCAGGTGAGGGAGCACCTTAAGAGTAGCGCAAGACCAAAAAACGATGGATGGACTGCGTGAAAGATGATATGGCCAGAAAGGAGGTGACTACAGATAACGACTAATATAGAAGTAGGGAAGAAAAACACATGTTGCGCCGACCCCAAGTAAATTGGAATAAGGACAGGAGAGTAAGATGATATAGAATACATATTTTATGGTGTAAACGTGGCATTAGAAGCAGCTATACGTATAAGACATCCATAATACGACATATCTAGGGCCATTATGATAGGTAAGTGCACATAAAACAGAATAGACAAGATGGCAGTTACTGTTGAACCTGAAACTCGTAATTTTAGCTCATAACCTCCTTGATGGCCGTATAATAAACGTGACATTGATTAACTGGCTACAATTGTTAGACTGTGGTTTCTCTGAACGAGTGACCTTAGCTATAAAAAGCAGCTACAGTTTATGTTGGGGTAAATGGTCAGTTTAAAGATAAAGATGTTTGAAGTTAGTTTCAGCATTTTCCTTTAAAATTTACTCGTAATTATTCTTATTTTTAACCGACAAAAAAGGAGGAGTTCTCAAGTCGACGACGGACCCTTAAGGAACTTACAGGACCTAAACATAAAAAACGCAAGTTTTAGAAACAATAAAAGTATATGATCGACTACAGTATACAAAATCAAAAAAATATATGATACTATTTAGGATATATGCTAGGAAGATAGTGTGTTGAAAAAATAATACAACTAATTTGATACGATAGAAAAAAATAATGAAGATACTTCTAAAAACTTTATTTTTACAATAAAAAACATACTAATATACATACAACCGTTATGATTTTTTGTCAGTTTATTCTACAAGCAACATACTAAATAAAGCACTAGTGTTTTAATTTTTTAGTCCAAACAATAGATTTTTTGTAAATAGATAATTGCTTCATATTTTGCAATAAATTACCAGCGTTATGTCATCGCGCTTCTCTTTCTTTTCTATGTAGTCCGACAAAGACCGCGTTTTAGGTCATGTAGTCGCCTTAATAACAGTATTTTTACAATGTAGTCCGATTTTGATGATTTTTTTTGTCTGATATGCGAAGTAGGCGACTCTAAATTAGTAATTAATTTACATACGTCACACAAATCAATCAGCCTATAGCGTTCTCACTCCTGGGACTAACAGGCCTCCTCTGTGAGAGGGATTTAGAAGGCTTTAATATTTATTGTTTTTCAGTTCCTTTTTTAATTTTTTTGTTAAAAAGTTTTTTTTTGATAGCTTGCTCATACTACGCCTACATTTACATATAATTATACTAAAGCAGATGAATTCGGTCGTTTATTTTAATGCGCTAATCTCCGGGACAACCGGTCGGATTTGAAAGAAATCTTTTTGCATCTGATAGCCCAATTCTTAAGGAAGGCTATATAGGCTATTTAATATTACGCTATGATCCCTAGGAGCCGAGGAAAAAGATAAAGTCTGAAATAACGCAAAGTGAATACGGGGTGGGTCGGAGGAACAAGAAATTTTACGCAGACGAAGTCGCGGGCAAAAGTTAGCTGTTGAGATAAAGCGAACTACACTTCGAGCGCTCTCTGTTTACGGCCAGAGGCTTTTTTCGCCTAGATTTTTGTTAGCACCTTTCAAATTCAGCTGTAGCAAGTTATTTATATGATAATACATTAAGGCGAAATCGCTAGGGTAGCCCGCGAAATTCAATATTTTTTTACGTTTTTTGCAATTTGCTGGTCAGTATTAAGTTGTACGTTGATTAATATATGTTTCGCGGCCGTAACAAATATGTATTTACAGAATTATCATCATTAAAGTCATCAACGCAACTCTCTAAGACCAAATAATCCCACAGAATGACTATTTCATGAAATCTAGACATTTTGGGATTATACTAACCTAACAAGTTGTATTACTGATTCTAATGATTATGATTCTGTAAATATATATTTGTTACGGCCGCGAATCATATTTTGATCGACGTACAACTTAATACTGACCAGAAAATTGTTAAGAACTTAAAAAAATATATATTTTGCGGGTTACCTTAGCGCTTCCCCCTTAATGTAATAAGTAAATGTTGACACAGTAAAATATGGTAAATGGCACGGCAATTTACAATATTGTCGGCATTCATCATAATCAGGAAGGAAACCAAACTTAGGGTTGCTGTGTTGATTTTCGTTTTTGTGTTTTTCTTCCCTGTTCGGGACCATTTACTGATCCAAAAACATCTATGTTTTCCTATAAGAGCAGTGGCTGGCACATAACTGCTGTAATGAAAATGATGTCAGCGGGGACTTTTCGTTGTCAAAAAACGCTTTCTATGAAAACATGAATACGTGATGCATGAGGAAGCCTCCTCGTGTAGCGCAGTTTGTTCTGCCAGTTACTCAATTGAACCGAGCGCTCGGCGTATCCTGGACAGTCACTTATTTGACGGACCAATTTTTCCCTCGCGGTGGTAGGGCTAACGCCCGCCTGGTTTGCGACCACCCTTCTACCGGAGTCCGGCGTTTCTTCGATGTGTGGGAATTCCAGTGACTTAGGCATGTTCTGGGCACGCTCGTTCCATCGTAGACCTCATCCATTGCTTTCCATCAGGCGTGATCGAATTCAAAAGCGGGGCTCGCTTTTTTAGCGTTAGCAATAAAAAATGACACACTTTCATAAAGTACGTGTCATTCATGTCATGTTCGTGACCACTGCTTTTCTAGGACACAATAGCTTTACTAGGTATAATTTTTTTATCTTCTTGTTATCGCTCCCAAGTTTAAGGCAATAGACATTCCCCTTGTTTATGATAAATGATTTTATTTTTGTAAGTAGGTTTGTACAAACACTTTTACAGGTCAATCATGTTTTTTTAAAACTAGATGAGGTCGGCGTTTCCTATGTGACTACTCTGAGAAGAAAGACCGAAACAAACTCAGAGATCACAGTCTCTTTTAAAGTCCAGAAATAATCTTGGTCAGGTTATATGAAAACAATGTAGATCGATGTCTGAGATGGTCTTTTGAGGTTAGAACCGCACAGATTGAGCGGACCTGTCCAGTCAGTGCACTCATTTCTCAGAAATCGTGCAACTCAACTCAAGACTAAAAAAGCTCAACGATTCGACGAACAATACCAAAGAAAGGACATTTGGGTAGGCCACATAAATTACTCAAACTACCAGACCATGAAAAAAAAAACTAACAGAACAGAGAGAAAAATAAAAAAAAAATATAAAATGAATAAAATGACCCACATCGTCTTCACATAAATAAAATAATGTAATACTTTACAAAGTAAGCAAATGTCATAGTTTATAAAAAAAAAAATTAATGTCAATGTGTATATAAAAAAAAAACATTCAAAATGCAGAAATTGGAAACAGCTCAATCCCAAGCCTTTTTGTCCTCAATATAATCTTTAACGGTATAAAAGGCTTTCTGGCACAACCTACGTTAAATTAATGATTTGAATTTATTAAGGCTTAGGTCTTGAACGTGGCTTGGTAGTTTATTATAAAAGCGTATACATTGGCATCTGAACGAGCCACCTATTTTCTTGAGCCTTGTTGTAGGTACAACAAATTTGTGTTTATTTCTAGTATTTATATTATGGATATCACTGTATTTTTGAAATAATTTTATATTTTTATGGGCATATAAAAGATTTTCATAAATATACTGAGAAGGCACAGAGCTGAGAGAGAACGTGTTATAAACGTGTCTTAAATTTAAGTAATGCCGTAAGGCACACACTATTGTAATTAAAATATTTCATTTTGTTATTTGTATTTTGTGTTTCACGATCTATGTCAACGTTATTCTTGCTTTTTCTTTTCTAATGATTAGCGTCTGTTTAACCATACTTTTTAAAGTTTAAGCATCTCTTAATTTTAAGCAATGTTTATAATTAAGCGGGTTAGTGTAAAAGATTTGCTAATCTGATGGGTTTATAGTGGGTCACCAGTGCTGTACTGGATGCTTTTCGTTCACTGTTATCTTCAGGTTTTGACATGATGAAGTGTATAGTCTTATTTTATACATCTTTTAGCTTAAAAAAATATCACTTAAAAAACAACACTTTCATTTATTACATTTCAATAAGTTCTGCATTATAATATTGTTCGCGCCAACACTACTCGACTAAATCTCGTCAGCGCCGCGCTTCCCATCACTAGAGCGCACCCCGCGCCTGCCCTCACGCCTCGCAACGCGTCTGCGTCGAGCGAGCCGCGCTCCCGCCCTCTTGCTCCGCTACCGCCAAGGACTACACACGCGCCCATGCGCATCTAATCGCGCGCGCCACATACTTCATAACTTAATTATTGTAATATTGAAGTACCTAATTAAAGTTATAAATAATTTGTTCACTTGCTATTTAATTTCAACCAAAATAATCGTGTAAGTCGCGTTAAGAAAACCACGCGCTTACATAATGGCGACCGTGTAACTGCAATCGTTCGGACTCCGAGACTCCAACTTACTCTTCTACAACTTCGTGCGTCCCTGAGCTTCGTGCTTCTCTGAGCTTCGTGCATTCGGCGTGTCTGCGAGCAGCGAGCCTCGACCATCGTGCGTGTCGAGAATCAATCAAGATCTACCTACTTTGCGAGTGCGGCCTGCTCGAGTGAGGCCGGCCCGTGAATACCGAGCTAAGTTTCCTTTCTTCCATTTTCCTATTACCTATACCCCTTCGTTGTAGTCTATAGCCTGTGTAATTGCGGGTCAACTACAACAGTGATAGGAAAATTCTATTCCATGCATGTGCATTGTGCGTATCTATTTCATTCGACAACAATATTCCTGCCACCTATACCCTTGATTTGTAGCCCTGTGCAATAGTGCGATTGCATAGGTAGCTACAAGTGGCTAGGAAAAATACCTATAGGTGAGGTACCTATTTACAATTCTATGCTATTATTTTGCGATTAAATTATTCCAGTCACCTATACTATTTCGTTGTAGGCTATCCTCCATACCCCGCACTAAATTGTGCAACTACAACAGTGACTTTGGAAAATTTTACTTGTACGCCATTTTGTGTTGTTTCATTGTGAACACATAACGTGTTGCCCACGCTATTCAACGCTATCCCCCGCACGTGTTGGTTGGACGTGCTAGCCAGCATTTGTGCTCGTGAGCAACATAGCTATCTTATTTTAATTTGTTCTTGGGTTTACTGACGAGTGTTTCTCTTTGTGCCTTGTGCTTATTACGCCCCTCCCGTTCTCTAGTTGCACTATCCTTGGCTTGTGTTGCACGTTATATACCCCGCCTTGGGCCGACTATTTCAGCGCAAGAGGTGCCCGCGCCCATTCTTGTGGCCAGAGCCCGTCATCGCATCGGGTAATCATCGAGCGCGTCGTGACGGCGCCGCCGCTGCACGCGTGACCCGTGCCTTGGCTTCTCGCCCCGAGCCCCGCGCCCGCGCGTGGTCGCTTCGCTGACGCCGAGGGAGTGCCGGTAACTACCGATAGCCAGACGAGGAGGAACGTAAGATCTTTCCATTTATTTCGTACTAGTGATTCAGTGCTGTCTTTATCAAAGTTGTTTAATTGACTATTTTATCGCTATGGATATCAAAACTCTAAAAGCTAAACGTGCCAGTATCCGTGGTAGGCTAACTAAATTTGAAAATTACTTAAACCAAATCAAGACGGTACCCATATTTGAATACAAAGAATCACAAGTAAATGAGCTTAAATTAAAACTAGAGATAATCAGAGATTTATTTAAAAACTTCGTTGTGCTACAAGATCAAATCGATGAGCTTTCCGTAGAAAATATATCTATTGAAATTGATGAGAGGGATGCTACGGACTCTAAGTTTATAGAATTGATTGCTGAGGCAGAAACAATTCTGCGGCAATGCCCTAGTGAATCTCAACAACTTCCAACCCATCATCATACTCAGAGCGAGCATTCTAACAGTGTGAATTTTAAATTACCTAAAATAGAAATAGCAAAGTTTGATGGTACTTATTCTAAATGGTTAGACTTTAGAGATACTTTTAAATCGCTAATTCATGAAAACTTACGATTACTTCCTATTTACAAATTCCATTACCTCAATTCTTACTTAACCGGCGAAGCAGCCAACATTTTAACTAACCTAGCAGTCTCAGACAAAAACTACACGGTTGCTTGGGACCTGCTGTGTCAGAGGTACAATAACAAGAGACACTTGATCACTCAACACATAAATTTAATTTTATTTGATCTACAACCAACTCAACGTGATTCTGAAAGTTCTCTTAGAGCGTTGGTTTATAGTGTCAACAAAAATCTCAGAGCCCTGTCAAGTTTAGGACAGTCTACGGATGAATGGGACCCATTGATAGTACAAATTATGTACCACAAACTTGATTTCACTACCAAACGAGCATGGGACGAACATAGGAATCCTGATGATGACACTATGCCCAAATTAAGCGAATTAATAAAATTCTTACAAAATCGTGCTAACATTGTAGAGAACACTTCTAGTAGTCAGAATCACAACTTTAGGAATAAGCAGGAGCGCGCCTGCAATTCCTTAGCATGTATAGAAGCTAATAGAAACAATGACAAACCTAACGGAGAATCAACTTGGGTCTGCAACTATTGCAGTGCAGATCACAGCATCTACAAATGTCCTACATTTTTAGCAAAAACTCCAGAACAACGAACAGCTGAAATTTACCGCCTGAAGTTATGTCCTAATTGTCTTAAAAAAGGACATGTTGCCAAGGATTGTCCGCAAGGGCCATGTCGAAAATGTAACAGAAAGCATAATTCATTGCTTCACATAACTTCACTGCAACCAGAGTTTCTGTGCAACCTGCCATTGCTGAAGCCACGGACGTTCCTGAATCTACCATTGAAGTTCCAGTTAACTTCTCATCTCAGGTACAACGAAACAATCTCGTATTACTATCTACAGCCATTATTGATGTGGCAAATCCAATTACCAACACATGCCAGAAAGTACGTTGTCTTCTCGATTCCGGCAGTGCAGCCACCTTTATAACTAGAGAGTTGAAAGAGAAGTTGGGCCTACCTGCCATACCGACAAACACTACAAGGATAACCGGTATGGGCAATACACACTGTGGATTCATCGCAGAGAGAAGCGTCGTCCGCATACATTCTCTCCACACAAACTACCATACCACACTGGCATGCCCGGTTCTACCTGAGCTCACAGCAAACATTCCAAGTGCAACCATTGATTTAAGCTACTTCAAGATTCCGCCGAAAACTCCATTAGCCGATCCTTCCTTCAACACTTCAGGCCCTATAGACATGCTGATTGGCGCAGATTTATTCTGGCAAATTATAGGAAGAGAGCAGCAATCACTTGGAGTAAATTTGCCATTTTTGAGAAGTTCCCAGTTGGGCTGGCTAATTTCAGGCGCTATAACTATACCTTCCAACTGTGTACCTAATATTCAGTGCAATTTGTCAAGAAATGACAATCATTTAAACAACAATTTTGAGAAACAACTTGCCCGGTTTTGGGAACTAGAAGAGCTACCAAAAAGGCCTCTTCTGAGTGATAGTGAGAAGATGTGTGAGCAGCACTTTCAGACACACACTACCCGCCAAGAAAATGGACGTTTCTCCGTGAAGCTTCCACTTAAAGAGTCTACTGATGTTCTCGGTGATTCCTATCATAGGGCTAGACAAAGATTATTTTCATTAGATCGCAAATTCCGCAAAGATCCTAATCTCAAGCAAGCCTATTGTGAATTTATAGCAGAATACCTGTCACTGGGCCACTGCACTCTGCTGGAGCAGCCGCCTCCGAGCCGGCGCCATTACCTGTGCCACCACGCTGTGCTGCGCGAGCAGAGCGAATCCACCAAACTGCGCGTCGTGTTCGACGGCTCCGCCGCGACATCCACTGGCGTCTCCATAAACGACATCCAAATGATTGGCCCCCCAGTCTCGGTCATTACGCGAACGAGCGCGCACTGTTATCGGAGATATTTTAATAGTTGCCATAATTATTAGTACGTCTCGTTGAACGCGCTGTTTGCTCGACGCCAAACCGGTTTGAATCACTCGACCACGGCTCGAGTGTTATCGTTATTGTTTATTAAGCTCATTACGATGTTATTTAAAAATGGCTAGTGATGAGTTAGATGATACAGCTTTTAACAATTGTGATGATATGAGAAGAATGACTAGAGAAAACCGTGAGATGACAAGTAGTATGGAAGAATTACATCAAGAGAGAGATAATCGTGAGATAGACATGTCGAGTGTTGGGTCTCAACAACATTTGACAACAGATGTATCAAATAATAAGAGGAGCCGAGAAATAAGTCAGGACGAGATTTGGACAACAGTCAGCAGAAGAGGTAAAAGATATGCTAGAGGGAGTGAGATAGATGATACAATCAGAATAGCAGAGGACAGAATCGAAGTTTGCGTTTCATCGATAAATGTATTTCCGAAGCAATTTAAATTGGCAAAGATTTTTAAATCTGAGAATATAGATGATATCACACGAATAAAATACGTTAACCCTTACAAAGTACTGATAATATTTAGTAATGAAGATAGTTGTGATCGATTGATTAACTCCCAATATTTTAAGAATGAGGGTTATAAATGTCAAAGAACTTTGGAAACAATTCAGTCTTTCGGGGTGGTGAAATATATTGACCTGGATTTATCTGAAGAAGAAATAGTGGAAGGTTTGGAGAGTGATATTCAGATAATAGGAGTGAAAAGGCTAAAACGCAGAAATAGTTTAGATGCTCGATGGGAGCCATCGGAGGCAGTTCGTATATGTTTCATAGGGTCGTCGTTGCCCTCCTACATATATATATTTAACACAAGAGCAGAAGTTACCCCCTATAAATATCCAGTAACGCAATGTGCGCGGTGTTGGCGATTTGGACACACAATGAAATTATGCCCATCCAATAAGATGATATGTCCAAAATGTAGCAAGAATCATCCTAATTGCGATACAGTGGATTACAAGTGTAATAATTGTTCCGGCCCTCACATGACCTTAGCAAAGAAGTGTCCTGTATATATTAAAGAGAAAAAGATCAGAGACCTGATGGCAGAATTCAATTGTACCTATAAGCGGGCCCTTACCATGTATGTCCCGCCAGAGCATCCTACAAAGGAACCTGCCTCTAGAAAAGAGAATCAATATATATCAACTGAAGAGAAACAGAAGTCAAGTGAAGATCACACCTTAGATCTTTTCTCTGAAAGTAAGAATACCTATGCAGATATGGTAAAAAGGAATCAAGGTAACAAAAACCCAAAGAAAAAGAAGAAAAATATAGGAAGAAGAAGCACCCCCCTTCCCCCCTCTCAAAAATATAGCTCAGAAGATATAGCAATAGAAAGCTCTCAAGAGTCAGAAAGCGATAGGGAAAGTAAAAATTCAGAAGACAATTATAGAGAGAACCGATCAAAGAGCAGAAGATCAAATATTGGAGGGATATGGAGGCAATTAAAAGAAAACATGTTGGATACAGAGTCATCGTGGGAGAATAAAATAAAGAGCTGTGCATGTATACTGTTTGAATGGATCAAATCTATTATCATGAAGTACATTTTAGAAGTGCCAATCCTTATTAACTTTAAACAATGGATCAACGGAATAACAGACCCTCAATAATCAATATCCTGCAATGGAATGCTCAAAGCCTTCGGCCTAAAGCTATTGAGTTCGAAGCGTTGTTAAATCAAGAGAAAGCGCATATCGCAATAATAAATGAAACGTGGTTTGATCCGGAAAGTAATTTTCGTATAAGTGGTTATAATTTATTCAGAGAAGACCGTTATGACGGATATGGCGGCGTCGCAATATTAACTCATTGGTCCCTAAGAGCAAGTCGCTGTAACACCAATATTAGCAATCCGGGTATACAACTATTACATGTAAAGTTATCTAACTGCGAACATCTAGAAAATGTGATTACCATTTATTGTCCTTCTTCAGCATACTCTAGTAAAAGAGACTGGGACCATATCTTTTCTCTGAAGCAAGAAAGAACACTAATAGCCGGAGACTTCAATGGACACCATACAAACTGGTCATCTAAGACGGATGCAAGAGGTATGCAGCTTTTCGATTCCATATACGAAAACAATTATATTGCTCTTAATAATGGCACCTCTACACGTGTTAAACTGGTTAATGGTGTGCTACAAAGTACCTCTCCTGATTTGACCGTGGCATCCCTGGATTTGGCAATGAAGTTTAGTTGGCAAGTTATGAATGAGAACTTAGGGAGCGATCACCTAGTTCTAAAAATTAAAACAGAAATTAATAATATAAATACGTACAAAATAAAAAGAAATTATAAAAAAGCAGAATGGACAAAATATGGACAGATTATGAATGAAAAATTAAATGTTTTAGACATAAATTATATAGATAACCAAAAAGCATACGATAATTTTATTGAAGCCATCAACGCCGCAGCGGATCAAAGCATACCTAAAATAAAAAGTTGTGATAACCCAATTCGACAACAGATGTTCAAACCTAAACCATATTGGGGACAGGAATTATCACGCATAGTTGCTGAGCGACGCCAGGCCTTAGCCGAATTCAGGAAGAACCCTACGCCACAGAATTTAGACAAAATTCAAAGAAGAACCAGTAATGCCCAGAGATTGATTCGGAATAGCAAGTTTAGCTCGTTTAGAAAATTCTGTGATAGCATAGATAACACAATGTCAGCAGCTGAAGTGTATAGACGAATGAAGTGGCTTAAAGGCTATAACACAGCAAGAAGTGCTGTGGACCAGGAACAAACGGAACATCTACTACATAGTTTAACACCAGATTACGTAAGCCCCCCTTTACCTAATTTTGCATCAGAAAATGAACAATTGAGCAGCCCAATTTCGATCCAAGAGCTTAATAACTGTATAAAACAGAGTGATACCGCTCCCGGTGGAGATAATATATCCTACTCCATGATCAAGCACTTACCAGAAGTAGGAAAGATATTTCTAGTGTCACTTTACAATAGATTTCTACTTTCGGGCTTTGTCCCGAAGCAGTGGAGAGAGGTCATAATAGTACCCATACCAAAACCAGGTCGGGTTGCTGGCTCCGTATCAGGTATCAGACCAATTGCTTTATTGTCATGTCCTTGTAAAGTTCTACACACAATCCTAAACCGTAGACTTGAATGGTTTCTTGAAAGAAATAACTGTTTCTCACATGAAACAACCGGATTTAGAAGAACACGGTCTTGTGCTGACAATTTGGCTAGATTGGTATCGCGCATTCAGGAAGGGTTTTCGAGGGGTATTAGTACTTTGGGATGTTTTGTTGACATTGATAGCGCTTATAACAATATAAACTTAGTGGCCCTGTTAAAAATACTAGATGGGTTGGGAGTGGGAGCGGTGTTGTGCAGATATTTATGGGAATTCTTACATGACAGACATCTATCAGTTCAAACTAATGATGGTAGCACAGCGGTAAGGACCACTGGGACAGGCATTGCACAGGGCGATCCATTGTCTCCACTATTATTTAATGCAGCCACTTCAAAGATTTGTCATAATATAGTTGATGTGTTTGTGTCGCAATATGCAGACGACTTCGTATTATATATAACTAGGAAACAAATTTCGGACTCCGTTATCAATATCCAAAATTCGTTAAAAGTATTTCAGTGTTTAATAGAAGAAGTAGGATTACAGATCTCTTTTAATAAAACAAAAATAATTTTATTTAGTAGGGGTAGAAATAGGAAAACATTTTCGGTAAATATTAACAATCATAATATACAACAGGTGGATAATGTTAAATATCTAGGTATGTGGCTGGACAGATCGTTGAAGTGGAAAAGGCATATTAACGAATTACGGGAAAAGTGCTCAAGATTATTAAACATATTTAAAGTGCTAGCTGGATCCAAATGGGGTGTCCACCCGAAACATTTGCGACGTCTGTATATTTCAATGATACGAAGTAGACTTGACTACTGTAGTTTTTTATTTGGTAATTACGCTAAAAGTCAATTGAATAAACTTGACGGAATCCAAAATTTATGTATGAGGATTATTGGGGGTTTCATTAGGAGCACTCCAATTCATGTCATGGAGAACGAACTGTGCTTACAGCCGCTACCAATTCGAAGAAGATACTTAGCGGGAAAATTCTGGCTAAAATCTAGGTCGGTAAAGGATAATGTTACTATAAATATTATTGATGAATTGTCAAAGCTATGTGAGGGCCAATACTGGAGAAATAAAAAGATTCCATTGTTAGTAGACACACATAGACAAATCCAAGATTTACCTATTTATTCTAGTTCCATATTGGGTGTGTTCTCGTTGGATAAATGGCTGTCTAGTATTGACTTATCAAAGAACATCTCTTACGATATCCCGTATATACGCATTCCAAAGAGATCAATGGATATATTAGATTTAAGACAAAAGTGTGCCAAATACTTGAATGAGAACTATGGTTCATTCTATCAACTTTATACAGACGGATGTAAAGAGGCGCAGTATGCGGGAGCGGCTGTATTCGACCCCCAATTAAATACTACGCTTAAATTTAAAATTAAGGTTAATATTGCTGTAATGTACTGCGAACTAATAGCTATTTCCGAAGCCCTGTCTTACGCGCTAACTCTTGATACTCAGCATATTGTGGTCTTAACTGACTCTAAAAGTGCTTTATTGCATCTGGCTCGGCTACCCTCGAATTCTCGAGGTTCCCCGATAGCCTTTGTTATCCTCCAAACCATTTTTGAGCTCCGTATGAGTAATAAAACTATAATTCTACAGTGGATTCCATCTCATATTGGTATCATGGGCAATGAAAAAGCGGATCAGGCAGCAAAATTAGCTTCATCGGAAGGGATCACATACACTTGTTTACCGCTTCACACAGACCAGGTTCAGGCAGTCAAAAAGATTTGTAAAGACTTGTGGCAGGAATACTTTGACGAGAGGTCGCTCACCAAAGGCATATGGTACAGGACTATACAGGCAGGACCTTTTCGTTGCCCATGGTTCCAGGAGATGGAAGCCCCTAGACAATATATTGTGGCACTGCTGAGACTTCGGTCCGGGCACATTCCATCAAATAAATTTGCACATTTAATGGGTAAATCGGATTCACCTAATTGCACAGAGTGTAATGCGATCGAGGATGTTCACCATGTTTTGCTCGAGTGTGTCCGGAATGAGGATCAGCGGCGACAGGCACTTGGGGATTCGCAGTACAACATAGGGTTATGTAGCAGCTTCTTGGCCTTCCCCTTTTCGGAAGGGGCCAGGAAGTTGTGTACATTATACATGTGCAATTTACGGAGCGGAAGCACCACCCAGCAATAGCTGGGCTCTGCTCCCACTCCATTTTTGTAATATTGATAAGATTTTAGAGAGATAAGATGTATTTAGCCATAAGAGTTATATTATAATTAGAATTACGGGGCGACATCGTCATTGTTGACCGAGTCCCCTTAAATAAAGAGAAAAAAAAAAAAAAAAAAAATGATTGGCCCCAAGGTACAAGACTCCTTGTTTTCGATTCTGCTGCGATTTCGCATGTACAAGTACGTATTAGCCGGAGATATCGATAAATTCTTTCGTCAAGTCGATGTCCACGAAGAAGACAGAGACCTACAGCTTATTCTGTGGCGTGAAGAAGATAATCTCCCCATAAGAACACTTAGGCTCAACACCGTGACCTATGGCTTCGCCAGCGCAAGCTACTTGAGCACCAAATGCTTGTGGCAACTTGGAGAAGACTGCAACGACGATAAGGTCAAGAACATCATTCAAAAGGATTTTTATTGCGACGATCTACTAACCGGAGCTGACACTAAAGGAGAGCTACTACACATACTGAATGCAGTCACCGCTATGCTGAAATCCGGCTGCTTCAATCTCCGAAAGTTTAGGTCAAATGCCCCTGACATCTTTCCCATCTCCAGTGTCGACCTGCAGAGCAAGCTAAGCTTGAGTGACGCATCCAGTGCCCTCGGCTTGGGCTGGAGCCCGAGATCCGACTTTCTTCAATTTACCATTGAAGCTCCAAGCCCTAAATCTACAGAGAAGACTACGAAAAGAGCAATACTATCATCGTCTTTCAGCATTTTTGATCCTCTCGGATTACTTTCACCATCCACTGTCCAGCCGAAGATGCTTATGCAACAGCTTTGGCGGCGAGGATTGGACTGGGATGAGCCAGTCCCAGATGATTTACGAAAGGAATGGCAGAAAATGAGTTCTAGCCTTCCGTCTCTTAATGAAATGGCAATACCAAGAAGAGTTCTATGTGAGAATCCACAAGAAATTCAATTACACTCCTTCTGTGATGCATCCATGCATGCTTATGGCGCATGCATATACCTACGATCAACTGATAACGAAGGTAACGTAGCTGTCCATTTACTCTGTGCCAAATCAAGAGTGGCGCCTACTAAACCGCCTCTGACCATACCAAAGTTGGAGCTACTTGGAGCTCTACTTGCCGCAAATCTCACGAAGACTGTTTTGGACTCCCTGCGGTACCCTATCTTCACGTGCATACACTGGTGTGACTCCAGTGTCGTACTCGCATGGCTTAACAGCACTCCCAGCAAACTGAAAAGTTTTGTTGCCAACAAGGTCGTAGAAATCTGCGAGAATACAAACCTTTCTTCATGGCGTCACGTGCCCACTGCTGCCAACCCGGCTGACCACATCTCCCGCGGCGTCCATGCAGAGAAGCTGCGCACTCTACAAGACTGGTGGTCAGGCCCGTCCTTCCTCAGCATGGATAAAAATCATTGGCCATCACAAGAAAAACCAAGTAAAAGCAACTTACCTGAGATGAAGGTCCTACTTGTGGCAGCCGCAAGCAAGTCACCAGTTATACGATTTGAAGATTTCTCCGCTCTCAATAAAATCAAGAGAATATTTGCATATGTACTAAGGTACATTCAATGTCTGAAGGATAAAAATATTATAAGAGGTCCTCTATCAGTTCAAGAGATGAACACTTCATTAACATTATTATCCAAAGAAGCTCAAAAACAATCATTTCCTGAAGAGTACAACAAACTAATAAAAGGTGAATCCATACTCAAGGGTAAAATATCAGCTCTTTGCCCATTTCTCGACGAGCAAGGTGTTATGAGAGTAGGCGGTAGGCTTGATCGTTCCAGCTATAGCCACGATAAAAAACATCCTATAATTTTAGACTCTAAACATCATATGACAATTTTAATCTTTCGTCAGGAACACAAACGCCTACTGCACGCAGGTCCACAGCAACTGCTGTACTCCGTCCGAGAGTCCTTCTGGACGATAAACGGCAGGCAGCTCTCCCGCAGCACCGTGCGCTCTTGCGTCGTGTGCCGCCGCCATAAAGGGCAAACGCTTACACCTATGATGGGCAATGTACCTCCCGAGCGAGTCACTCCCGCTCCACCCTTCCAGTCTATCGGGATGGATTTCGCAGGGCCCTTTCACATACTAAATAAAAAAGGCCGTGGTGCTCGTGTATCCAAATGCTATTTATGTCTCTTCATCTGCTTTAGGTTCAAGTGTGTGCACTTAGAGGCCGTTAGCGACCTCTCTAAAGACGCATTTATTTCATGTTTAAAACGTTTCATTTCACGTAGAGGAAAACCCTTAGAGATATTCTCAGACAACGGGCGTAATTTCGTGGCAGCTTCCAAGGAAGTAGGTCAATTTTTTAAATCAAACGCGAAAGGAATTAGTGATCTTGCAGCAAACATGCAAATTAACTTCAATTTTCATCCACCTTACGCTCCTCACTTTTCTGGTCTGTCGGAGGCCGGCATTAAATCGGCTAAGCATTTAATCAAACGTGTAATGGGCAACACTAATCTGACCTTCGAAGAGTTGTCCACGTTATTTTCACAGGTTGAGGCTATAATGAATAGTCGACCCCTGTCCCCACTTTCTTCTTGTCCTACAGATTCCCTTCCTCTCTCCCCAGGACACTTCCTGATCGGCCGGCCGCTCACCGCACCGCCATCGCCAATCATCGATGACAGCGCACGCTACCGAACAAGATATGAGGCCATCGAAAAAATGCGACAGCAATTTTGGACACGGTGGCAACGGGAATATATCTCTGAGCTCCAAACGAGAACGAAATGGCGTGAGAACAAGGCCAAGTTGGCTACTGGTGATCTAGTCCTCATTCAGGAGGATAATACGCCGCCGCTATGCTGGCGCCTGGGGCGCATTGCCAAACTGTATCCAGGAGAGGACGGCATATCCCGCGTCGCCGATATCTCGACTACCAGAGGCATTATCAAGCGGTCCCTCACTCGCCTCTGTCCTTTACTGGACTGATCCAGATGTTCATCACATATTTATAAGCAAGCAATGATACCAACACTTAGAGAAAATAAAGACAATATTTAATGAAAAGGACCATCTCAATACGGTTTCACGCGCACGCCATCACCACACCGGCCACTAGGCGTCCACATCACTGCACTGCCGCATACAGCGACGCACTGCAACTCACTTCTTGCTTCGTGGGCACACGTCGCTGCACCTGTACTTCTGCATCAGCGCAAAGAGCGCAACTTCATCAGCTTCAACAACGACGAAAGCCCTCGTCGCCAACGTCATCTCGTCCACGCTCCCCTGCTGGACTTCACCGGCCCCGGAGTATGTTCGCGCCAACACTACTCGACTAAATCTCGTCAGCGCCGCGCTTCCCATCACTAGAGCGCACCCCGCGCCTGCCCTCACGCCCCGCAACGCGTCTGCGTCGAGCGAGCCGCGCTCCCGCCCTCTTGCTCCGCTACCGCCAAGGACTACACACGCGCCCATGCGCATCTAATCGCGCGCGCCACATACTTCATAACTTAATTATTGTAATATTGAAGTACCTAATTAAAGTTATAAATAATTTGTTCACTTGCTATTTAATTTCAACCAAAATAATCGTGTAAGTCGCGTTAAGAAAACCACGCGCTTACAAATATCTATATTTATCTATACTACTACTTAATAATAATATAAAGCTGAAGAGTTTGTTTGTTTGAATGCGCTAATCTCTGGAAATAATTTAAATTAGTTGGATTAAAAAAAAATATTTTATAATATGTATTTGGCATTTGATAGCCCAATTCTTGAGGAAGCTAGCTAGAAGCTATAACGCTAGGACCTTTAGGAGCCGAGAAAGAAGAAATAAAGTCAGAAAGAACGCTAAGCGAAAACGAAGTAAAGGCTCCTAGAAACAGGCCCGACACGCGATATTATCGCGCGCGACACAAATGCACCGCAAATCGCGCAACGAGCGGTGCCTTTGCGTCGCGCGCGATTTTATCGCGTGTCGCGCCTGTTTGTAGGAGCCTTAACAGAGCGGGCAGGCGATGCAATGCGACGGGCTAGGTCGGAGAAACAAGAAATTTCACGCGGATGAAGTCGCGGGCAGAAGCTAGTTAAGGGGCTTACAGGACCTAAACACAAAAAACGCAAGTTTTAGAAACAATAAAAGTATAAGATCGACTTCAGTAAACAAAATCAGAAAAATGTATGTTATTCTTCAGGATATACTATTATACTAGATAGATAGTGTGCTAAAAACATAATACAACTAATTTGATACGATACAAAAAAATCATGAAGATACCTCTAAAAACTTTCCTTTTTCCAATAAAAACCATACTAATATACATACAATCATTCTGATTTTTTGTCAGATTCTTCTACAAGCAACATACTAAAATACTAATGTTTTAATTTTTGTCCAAACAATAGATTTTTTGTAATTAAATAATTGCTTCATATTTTTCAATAAATTCCCAGCGTTGTAAATGATAAATGATTTTATTTTTGTAAGTAGGTTTGTACAAACACTTTTACACGTCAATCCTATTTTTTTTTTAAACTAGATGAGGTCGGCGTTTCCTATCTGACTACTCTGAGAAGAAAGGCCGAAACAAACTCAGAGGTCATAGTCTCTTTTAAAGTCCAGACATAATCTTGGTCAAGTTATATGAAGACCATGTAGGTCGGTGACTGAGATGGTCTTTTGAGGAAAGAACCACACAGATTGAGAGGACCAGTCCAGTCAGTGCACGCATTTGTCAGAAATCGTGCAGCTCAACTCAAGACTTAAGGAGCTCAACGATCCGACGAACAATACCAAAGAAAGGACATTTGGGTAGGCCACATAAATTACTCAAACTGCCAGACCATGGCGAGAATAATAAAAAATATAAAATGAATAAAATAAATGACCCACATCGTCTTCACATTCACAATAATTAATTATCATCGTCGTTGTATCATCGCACTTCTCTTTCTTTTCTATGCAGTCCGACAGTGACCGCGCTTTAGGTTACGTAGATAAGCCCCTTAACCTCAAAAAATGAATCATACCATAACTAAAAATAATCTCATGAATGTTTTAATTTACTTAAAACGCTAAAGAGTGATAATAGAAACATGCTTGCATGTAAGTACTGCATTTCTACATTAGTCGGATTGGTTTAATTTACAAAAAGCTCCTGACATATTTCCGGGCAAAGTACTAAACACAATGAACAGAGCACAGAACGCGACGCGCTCCAAGCATTATTTTATGCTTGTCTGCCCGTAGTTTTTTACATTAGAACTCATTGCCAGATGGTACCATATAAACGCAAGAGCCACGAGCAGCTTACGTAGAAAGACAGTAAATTAATGATAATAATGTAATTTTTCCGCAGTATTATTATTAACAAGCAAATCACCCTTGCATGGTTTTTACGACTTAACAAAACATCGAATTACCTATGTAAGTTTTATATGTGATGGAGAAAGAAAGTGTGTCTCGTTATCATCAGCCATATTTTAATTACGTACGGTGGGTGTACTATGGGTAGTGTTGGTTATTACGCAATAGGAGAACCGCTTACAGTTCAAATCAAATTATAATTTCACGAACAAATTAATCGCTACTAGTGAATCACACACTATAGGTAGATACACGAAACAACTAGAAACGGAACGCGAGACAGTTTCTGAGCACATGCTGTCCGTACGATGCCCAATGTCCAAGTGAGTCCACACCGCTCTGTAGCGCTCTCGTTGACTCTCACGAGCTCAGGCTAGCTAGACTCTGTCAAACGCCACCAGATGGCGCTGGCGTCCCGATCAGTCAAACGAATGACTTATTTCCCATATTTGTTTTATGCGCATACGTCCCCCACTTCCGAATTGGTCATAGGATCGCACCCAGCCAGGTGCTTTACTTTTTGTAATTTATTTCATCACCACTGCTCTCCTTCAAATGACAATATTTATTCTCTGCCTTTTATTCTCTGCCTTGCGTAAAAGGCAAATTTTCCGATGTTGAGCTGTTTGATGTTAAGACTACGAAAGCATCAACATCAAAAAGCTTAAAGTCGGCCTCATCAAGAACGAATACCGACAGCAAAGGGCTTTATTTAATGAGTTCAGAAATTGTAAATATTATGTCTGACCCTTTTAACCTTATATCGACAATCCTGAAGGTACAGTTGCGTTCACCAACATTGGCATTGTGAAAGCCTTAGCAGTCGCAAGATTATCAATCAATTTGTTGATACGACGTTTGTTATCGTGAAAATGTTGTTGTTCCCTTCCTGAAGTTTGGCTCTTTATTATTTTGTCGCCTACTGAGCCACTAACTGACATTCACTCTTTAATATGTAGTTTTTGAAGTGAAAACTTCTTTAGCGGCGCTGTGTACTTTTTTTGGAATGGGTAAAAACTTCTAAATTCGCGTCAGGTCACGTGACCCTGATCGAAAATTCGTAAGACGTAAAACGTCAGACGTAAAACGTAAGACGCACGTTGTTGAGGACAGCGCCATCTATGCACATCGGGAAGAACTACGAGGGCCTCGCGTACTAACTACGTAGGCCTCGCGTACTAACTACGTAGTTCATCCAACAACGACGAGATGGCGCTGAACCACGGATATATAACTGACGACGAGCAAATCTGAATAAATTCCTTTCACGAGAAGAATAAACCAGTCACTTTGGTCATCATACCTGATTTGCAAAAAACCCTATAAAATAAGGAACACACCTTAACACGCGTGTTTTGTTTATAAGACGATTCACAAAATACACTCGTAATTGTTCAAGTTTTCACTTCTGTCGGCACTACCGGAGTGCCAGATTTTTTTTTTAAACTACGTTTTTAGTCATTGCTTTTGTTTTTTTGGTACGTTTATTATGTAGGTACTTGTTTGTTGCTCCTAGAAATAGACACTGCCGAAATATTTGAATTAATCTCGATGTATTATGATAGAAAAGGCCATATTATTGTTTTAGAGGTCGTTGCAAAAAATGCTGAATACATACAGGTTTAAAAATAAATTAGCATATTTTATTTCCGCTCGCGATGGTATTTTAGATTTCTAAGCTCTTTATTTTCACTTTAATAATCCTTGAATAATCCTTCAAAGTCTACAAGACATCTTAAAGGCTGTCTGTACAATAGGGAGGTGAAAAGGCTTTGCGTTAACGCCCACCTGGCCTCTTCGTAAACAAAAGGTCCATCACAGCTCACTTATTCATGAATAACCTTTTCAGTGGCTGCAAGGGACGTTATGCCCGAGATACACAGGTTAGTTTCTCAAGCTATGACAGTAAGCTAGTGTGAACAAGCTGTACTCCATTGGTTAATGTAATGATTGAAGTGCTATCGTGAATTCATGCAAGCCTATTACTTTTTTTAGAATACTGCTCAGAGAGTCGGGTCATATTTCAATCATGATGCGCCATCTAGCGTCCTAAAGCAATTGTGACCTTCAAAAGTGTTTGTTATTTTCCTCGGGAACAGTATTTCTTTCTAGATGAAATTTTTCCTACATGTCCTTTTCTTTATATACCCCTGCAAACGTATAATGATGCATTTCAGGATGATCGGTTTGGTGAATTAGGCGTGAAAGGTAACAAACAAACTCACTTATAAGATTAGTTAGGATTAGGATTTCAAGCTACAAAAAACAAACTTCCGCTTTAATAAACAATAAATTGACTGACAATATCAATAGTGAATTCAGGTTAAACCGACAAAGCCACAACGCCCAACGGTCAAGACAGGTATTGATGTATCACATGCATAAACGCCTCTTGACCGCCGATGAATCATATATGATGCATTGCTCGACGACGCGTTCATAATTTAATACCAAATATCAAAGCGAGTTGCAGGTCAACTGCATACTGTTAGTGTATTAAAGTGTGAAGATTTTTTGTTTAGAGATCAAATAGAAAGCTTTAAGGTCTGCACAGTCGTCGTTGCTTATTTATTTTCTTTGGAAGACCCAAAACAGAATTCAAATAGTAAGTGTTAGTATCAGCCAATTACAAGTAGGTAATCCCTTAGGTATAGAGAACAGTATAAAAAACAAGAGAACATCAAAGCCAAAATTACCAAAATCATTTAGGTTAGGTTAGCCCGCCCGAGGGCGGCGGACATCCATGAGGATTTTCCACCCCGGGAACAAAAAAAAAAGTTTACCTACGTATAAGTTGTGTTTACTCGTACAAGTAAAACTGTTGGCGATTCCTTTTTATATCGTCACCGCGTACCAGTAATCGCACTATCTGGTTTATTGTTATAATATATTATGTATAGTAATAAAATGGCACACGTCTGGTGCGACAGCAAAACATTTGTTTATTCACACCAATAAGTACAATATTCCAAGACGATGTTATACACAGCTATTAAACTATCTATATCTTATAAAATATGCTTAAACATTAAATTCTGCAATAAAAATAAAACTAAAATAATAAAAATTACCTTTTTTGATTCAATTTTATTTGCCTCCTTCAATGCACCTTTGTGCTCCTAATACAAATTTCGGCAGGCTATCGAACATGTACAGTTTAAGACTGTACACATTATTAGTAATATAAAGAAAAAAATCAAAAGATTGGTAAACACAGTAAGGATACTTTTTTTTTCCAGGATGGGAAATCATCAAATGACTCCTCCCGCTCTGGGTGGAGCGGAAGGGAGTGTCAGACTCTTACTGACTAAAACCCACCCGTGTTCCTTCCTTAGCCCTTTATGTTCCGGGCCAGCGGTAACCCTTTCGGAAAATCCGGAAGGATACTTTGTTTTTCAAATGTAAAACTTCTCAAAACGTAGTGTATCTTGATGTAAACAAAATGCATGTTCATAACATAACATCACGCCTGCAATCCCCGAAGACTTAGGCAATGGTGTAGAATAGAATAGAATAGAATACTCTTAATTATGTACACCTTATAAATTACAGACATAAATATAGAAACTGTACAAAGGGTGACACAATGGGCGGTCTTAACGCTAAGAGCGATCTTTTAAAGACAACCTTTGGATGGATTTAAAAAGGAGAAGGACAGACAAATACTGTAGGTAGTCCGTGGTGTACCATTTACATAATACAATAAATATATACATAAAGTATATTATACTAATCTAAATAAATATATAGACATACATATAAATATAATAATAAACATGAAACAGGAGCAAAGAAAATATAATGATGATGTTTAAGGAGAGAGGAAGTGCTTTTTAACCATAATTTTAAACGTGGACAAAGATTGAGCACGTCTTACCGACACGGGCATGTCATTCTATAACCGTACTGCTTAAACAGTAAAAGATTTGTCATAGAAACTTGTGAAATGCATCGGCGTCTCTAGTCTCCGGTTTTCCGATGACCTTAGATATCTATTATGTGTGTCATGAAGGAACTTGAAACGTTCTTTAAGATAAGTGGGAGTTTACCTATACTACACCCACTTTGCGCCAGTTATATTTAAGTAAGTCCCTTGTAATAGGCAAGCCTATTGCTATCCATATTCGTCGAATTATATTTATCAATGCACACAAAACTCATGACACATATTCTGTTTGAAGAGTAAATGAAATAATACTCCCATTATACTCGAATTTAACGCTAAATAATCTCATAAAGCACGCTTCATTTATTATGGGATAAAACACTATTTACGGTGTGGTAATGCCCCAGTAAATTATTCTTACACGTTGTTCACAGTATATGGCTACAAAATTTCATTATAATTACCCGTTTTAAGGATTAATGTGCTTTTGGTGTACTTATACTGTTCGTTGTTGGTTTTAATGGCTGTGAAGCTAAGAAGGGTAGAAATTAGGAGACATTGTTTTAAGAATTTTTTGGTAAAATTTCCACTGTCCCCATTCGGAACAATAACTTACTTTGTTTAAGTTTAAGACTATGAATGACAAAAACAATTTAAAGATTACAAATCCCCTCTTTCAAATGTTTCATAATTCTACTATGATTTGATAGATTTTAGTTGCACGAGTTCCACATAAGATCTTGCTTGCTCATACCTACTTGAGATGAAGATACAGCGTGACTGCGTGACATGAGAAGCATAATACAAGTACCACAATGTTTTGAGACCATACGAATATACCTGATTAATGCTCTTATTTCATCAACATTTCCATAGGACCCAAAAAACTCATCAAGGAATTTTTGACACAGCTTAACTTGTCATACCTATTCTCACAACAAAATCCCTGAGGCTCGACACCGTATAATGACTAAGCCGACAAAATTAAAACACGCCCGTACAATTTACGAATCATGCTATCTCAAGGAACAGGCATTCTCTATCAAAAAGTATTCGGAACAAAAGCACGTGAACACGTTTAATGTGGCGCCCGCATTCCGAACTTGTTCCGTCATATCGCATCAGGAACTTGGTATTCAGAAAAGTTTATATAGAGGAGTTAGTATATTCTGCTAAATTAATATATGTACCGACCTTTGTAAAAACAGGACTAAAGCAACGGGTTCACTCACGTAGATTCAAGATAAAGCAGCGTCTAGAAAGTTGGCGTCTTAGTTATGGTACGGAACTTCCCTTTCCGTGTTTGTTTTATAGGCATTGTTTTCAATAGCCTTACTTGGAGATTTGGCGGTATTAAACCGAAGTCTTGCTAATTGAAAATCTAAAATGTAAGTATTTATTTTATTTTATATTCTACATTAAAAATTTTTTAAACAGTATATATATGTATAACATAACTAACTATTTACACTTGGTAGTACAGACGCCAGCACATCAAGCTACTACAATCTGTCAAATTTCTTTAACAGATTTTCGACTTTATTGCTAAAGCAAATGTTCAAAGTTGATTAGAAAATTTGACAGTTTCGGTTAGCTTGATGTGCTGGCGTCTGTACAACATTAAAAGCCTAACTAACTTACTATATAAATACATACAAAAACAAAAAGGACATCACTTTGGAGTCATAAAAACATGGAAACAGGTACAATATCAGCATTGCTGTTCTGTAAAATCTTACCGTGAAAACTAAGGTGAATTGAGCGTGAAGTGAGCTGTCTATAGAGTCAAAAGTCATCAGGTGAAATGACAGCTAACTTCACCTAAGTTTTCACGGTGAGATTTTTACAGAACAGACCAGCTGTCATCCTACCTGACACTAGGGAATTTAGGAATAGACAGCTCACTTCAAAACCACTTCACCTAAGTTTTCACGGTGAGATTTTCACAGTAAAGACCAGCTGTCATCTTACCTGATACTAGGAGGGAATCTAGGGGTTGACAGCTCACTTCAAACCCACTTCACCTATGTTTTCACGGTGAGATTTTTGCAGAAAAGACCAGTGCTATTCTGTAAACATCTCACCGTGAAAATTAAGATGAAGTGAGCTGTCAATAGTGTCAATCCCTAACATCAAGTAGACTGATAGATCACTTCAAGCTCACTTCACCTAAGTTTTCACGGTGATATTTTTGCAGAATAGACCAGCAGCTGTCATCCTACCTGACACTAGGGAATCTAGGGATTGACAGCTGACTTCAAACCCACATCACCTAAGTTATATATCACTACAGTGTATAAGTTCATATTTATATTATAAACGAGTTTAAAAAGATAGCATTCAAAAGGATACTGGCCAGTCGCATTTAGGAGAAAAGATGATTTATTAAAAATCTTAACTAGGAACCAGCTCAGTGAACTATCTTCGTTTCACAAATTACAAACGATTAAAAATATTTCAAGAATTCTCGAGTACGCTTTACTGTAGATTGGGTCCACTTAACTTCACCCAGATATAACGAGTCTCATTATAGTTTGATTTTAGTACTTAATCAAGAGGCACTTCAGTAGACAGTTTAAGTGAGACATTACCATAGATCACGGAATTGCAGTGCCGGAAGCGTCAAAAGATTCGCAGAAAGTCCGTTGAGCACTTAACTTCTGCCATGCACCGTCTTTAAAGCCGTCGGTTTCTAAATCGATACGCAAATTGTAGCCTTGAATTCAGCACAAGATTCAAGACCTCCTAAAAAATTTGCTGCTCCATAAATTTTGACCTCGTGGATTTAAAATTGGTAAAAAATAAATTATAAATAAATTAAATTAAATTATTATTATTATGGTATTACATAAATTCTCACTTTTCTATAAAACAGCTGTTTTTTTTTTATCGACGGAAAATTTCTACGCTACGGTCACAGTTTTGCGCTTCGTTGTCTCTGCCACCCTGTATCGGTCATTTGTATCGTATTGCAAGTAAAAGTGGATTACTGGATTACCCACAGACAGAAAAGTTGTTATAGAACAACTCCCTTGCGGCCCCACCACGTCCGCCATCAGACGGTGGCGACCCCGTCAAGGCAGCGTTAGGTAGGGAGAGCGGCGCACTGCAATACCGGCACTCCTCTCCCGCCACGGCCTCCAACCCTCAGCCGTGATGCCTCCCATACGACATCGCGGCTCGCTTCAGTTGCTGTGTCGCCCAAGCGGCACAGCAACCTACTTGTTGGCCGCTACATACGGCAAAGGCCCTGACGATCGGCCCCTCCTCGGGTTGTTTATCGCTTCGGGTTGTTCGTCTAGCTCAGGAGTCTGGGCTTCAAATGAAAATGTTACACGTTTTTTTATATCATAGCCTATAATGTGCCCACTGCTGGGACACAGGCCTCCTCTCTGTGAGAAGGAGTGGGCCGTAATGCACCACGCGGGCTCATTGCGAGTTGGTAGATGTCACATGTCTTCGAATTTTTTGTTCTAAGACATGCCAGTTTCCTCGCGATGTTTTCCTTCACCGTTGTGAGAGCGGTGGTGATGAAATTATTCACACAAAGTAAAACGTCTGCCGGAGTTCGAATCTATGACCTCCAACTCGTAAGTCGCGGCCTTTACCACTGGGCCACTACTTCTCTCTTTAGATTTTTTGTCAATAATTTTTTTTTTCTTTTTTTTTTCGGTTGTCTTTTACGGAATGTGCTCACGCCTCTAGTAGCGGCTGCCAAGGCGTCTCCATGCTCTGTGGACTTCACTAAACTCTTGATTCGTAAAGTGATACTACAAACTTCACTCGTACCAAACTGGTACGAGTACCTACAACTGGTTTCTTTGAGATCCCTTCAAATGAGGTTACTCTATTAACAGTTTAAGATGAATAGCGCAGTATTACCTTTCAGGTTTCTTACCGTTTTATGTTTTCCAATGAATAGAAATTTCTATAGTAGCAAAACTAAACCTTCTTTTCTGTAGAATCCAATTTACTAAGGCGTTGTAAAAAGAGCTAAGGGTTTTTTTATTTGGGGTTAGCCAACAATTGTTCACACAATACATTTTACAAATATTTTCCTAAATAATACATTTATAATTATGTGCAATAATTACTTATAGGCTAACACAACATGCACTATTTACGGTTTTACATACTAATACAAAACAGATCAATAGCTAACATTAAAAAATATAAATTATTTAATTCACATTCATATTAAAATAACATATTAAGATTACATTAATAGCGAGATAACGATTTTATAAAATTTTCCGATGCTGTCATCGGTTATAAGAAAATCGAAGTCTACCGTAACTGTGCTCTGATAAATAAGTTCGGGCCTGGTATTTCGCACGATGCCTTTTTTGTGAAGCCTACGATTTTAGAGTTTTCAACTGCATTTAATTAAACGACTACTTATGAAGAAACTGACAGTTATTTATATAAATAATGCATTAAAAACATGTAGGTAAATAAGGATTTTGGTCGAGTCCAAAAATATGAACGATGTCAAAGAGAACGTGACAATATTTATGGAACCTTTCACTTATACCACCATATTAAATATTTATATAACCTTCCTCCTGTGTCTTGAATACCAATTTCAGAAAGCCAATTCCAGTAATTAAAAACGTCAAATGATAATTTATTTATTTTTTAATTTGAAATGAGTTTGCTCTTGACTCTAGTCTAGGTCAGAGGTGACAGAGACAAAGTCTACGATGGAGTGAACTTACCCAGAAGAAGCCTGTTCACTCTTACTTTGAAGAGATTCGGGTTGTATGCACTAGGAAAGAAACGCAAGTAGAGAGTTCCACTCTTTTGCTGTGCGCATTATAAAGGACATTTGAAAACGCTTAGTGCGAATTGGTGGAATAGCATCTAGGCAGGGATGGTAACTTGCAGTGGGTCTGGAATTTATTTATTATTAAAAATTTATTTCAAAATCTGGTCACAATCTCATCTCAGCGACAATTAATGTCAAAAACTTGTCAGAAATGTAAGGAAATTAGAGGTATTTTTGACGGATTGACACTGTCTGTAAACGTTCTTGAAATTACAAGAATCGCCCCTCTGATGTCAACAACATAACAACTTAATTAAAAAGGAATATAATTGCAATTTTCCACATTTATAATTAAGTACAGAAGAGTCATTGAACCTCACTTTTTGAAATTAGAACCTTACCGTGGAACTCATTTTGATGGAAAAATGTGTCTATTCATAAAAATACAATTCTGGAATTAATTCGCCATACCATCCAGCTGTTGTATTTCATTTCGGAGTTCTGCGTCACCTTTGTTTAATGAACCAAATAAAATTCTGACGAGGAAGCGTTTTTTTTAATCTTGTTTAGCTTTTCCAGTCAATTTCTTTGAATATGTCGCAGTTTATTGGATTTTCAGGTTTTATACTTGTGTGTTTCGCAGCTCATTTAAGGACTGATTTTTTTATGTACGATTTTGCTTGTTACCTTTTTAGAGGCCAATTTTGACGAAACCATATAAAGATAGTATGTTTCTGGTTTGAAAGACATTGGCTGGAAGGAAAAAATATAGAAGTGGACCAACCTTTTTAGGGTTCTGTAGCCAAAGGGTAAAAACAGGACCCCATTATTAAGACTTCCCTGTCCGTTCGTCTGTCTGTCTATTGCGTCACCAGGCTGTATCTCATGAACCGTGATAGCCAGACAATTGAAATTTTCACAGATGATGTATTTCTGTTGCCGCTATAACAATAACTACTAATAACATAATAAAATAAGTATTTAAGGGGGGCTCCCATACAACAAACGTGTACTTTTCGGCGTTTTTGCCTTGTGGTACGGAACCCTTCGTGTGCGAGTCCAACTCGCACTTGGCCAGTTTTTTTTATTGTATTTTTCATTAAATGCATCCACAGAAAGAAATAGGGAAGAACACATAACATTAAAATACCTACAAACGCATTATCTCTCTCATTAGCAAACATCTACTACCTACTATGAAATATAACTTCCACAAGCAATATATTCACCTTAACACGTATAAAGCACATTCGCCTTGTCTGTTACATAACACGTTCGTATACCTACATAGGTGACGTCATAACATCAGATTAAACCCTCACAGTGTGAATAATGTCATTGACGTATTAATACTATACAGCATGTATTAGAAAGGTGTGGACATGTCTAGGGGTATGGTACAGACGATCAAACTGAAAAACATTCTCCATTGCACCAACATCGTACTCGCGAAAAACTAATCAGCAGTATCATGTGTATATATTTTAATTCTATTGCTTTGAACAACATTTGTATGTATTTTAAATGTTATTTGATTTGAATGTCTGAGTATTATTTTATTGTGTATGTGTGACAAATCAATATTATGTTTCTTATTTAATAATGGAATGGACTTTGTCTGACAATAAATGAATTATTATTATTATATATTTGGGTCGAGTAGATAAAGAGAAAAAATTATCAAATGCCCCATACAAAAGTTGTATGGGACATTTGATAATTTTTTCTTGATTACGATTGGTCCCATGGGAAAGTTGTTCAGTTTGATGACCTGTACCACAATCTTAAATATCACCACATGACCACATACGACCCATATGTCCTATAATACGAGATTTGTATGCGAAACGGATTCAAACACGATATGAAGACGGGTCTGGATGCTCTTAAACAATGATCGAGTTTGGAGTAGAGCGCACATAACTAATACTCTAATCGATTGGTTTTGAGCTGTATGCAAAGCTGAGATTATTGTTAGCAACTTGTATCTATGCTAATATTATCCAAGGAGGGTTGAATGGGGTGATTTAATTGGTAGCGGAATTTGTCGTAGTATAGTAGACTGGTAAAGAATGCTTGGTACGCAAAATACGCGCATTGACGTGGAGTTGCGGACACCAGCTTGTATTACCTAACTAAAGGATGCTTGGAAGGATTTGGGCGAGGGCTTTGCTCAGCATTAGAACAGTGACACTTACTTAAAAATAAGGTACAGTACCCGGCGATGAATATTGCACATCGACCTTTGGAAAGAGACAATCGGCTAATTTCGGCTTCGTAGAGCGTTATCGCTGTCGCACGAAATACAAACAGTCCGGTATCTATTAGGAGCTGTTAAAACAATTATGATTTGCTTCTTTTGATAATTATTTTTATTCTTTGTATAAAATACAAAAAAAGGTAAAAGTCGATGTACAATATTTTATCACCGGGTACTGTAGACTACTACTGTCTCTAGTTCAGAGAAAGATTGTTACAATTATATTTATAGGCGCTATGGAGAGAGCTTTGCTCGGAGTCTCTTTGAAGGATAAAATCAGGAATTAAATTATCCGGAACAGAACCGGAGTTACCGACATAGCTTGCAGAGTAAGCAAACTGAAGTGGCAGTCGGCTGGCCATGTTTGTCGAAGGACCGATAGCCGGTGGAGCAGACGAGTCCTGGAGTGGAGACCGGGTATCGGCAAGCGTAGTGTGGAACGCCCACCAGCTAGATGGACGGACGACCTATAGAAGGTGGAAGCTGGGGTAGACTGGATGCGGAAGGCGGAGGACAGGGTGCTGTGGCCTATGTCCAGCAGTGGACTGCGATATACTGAATTGATGTAGCCATTAATAAAAGGAAAAAAATAAAATAAAAACAGCACCCCAATTGCACTCTAACACACACACACACCCACACACAAAACACCCCCCCCTCCCCACACACACACACACACCACCTACACATATACAATCACTCACACACACGCGCACACGTATTCAATTAAAAACATTGTTGTAGTACCAATAAAAAAAATGTATATATATAATTGTACTAGTTTATTGTAACTTATTGTAAGGGCACAGGGACTGTTATTCCTTAAAACAGGTTATTCTATAACCTAGCTAGGAAAGCAGAACTTCTCCCACCAGATTGTGTTTGACATGGTACAAACTAAAAAAAAAAAAAACTTACTAAAAACTTACTTTGCTGGGTGACTCCACCTTCCGGCTCGCTACTTGTCTGCATCTGGGCGCCCCTTGCGTGGCTCCACATCGCTGTCAATGCGGTGAAGGTGTCGACTGCCTCGGGCACCATGGCTTATCCTGCAGTAAAAGCGCAGGCCGGATAGCACGCCATGCCAGCATCAATGACATCATCCGTCGTGCTCTTGTCACCGCCGGGGTGCTAGCTGTTTTAGAACCCAACGGCTTGGCACGCGACGATGGGAAGAGACCAGACGGAATGACCATAATGCCTTGGAAGGTTCGTAGGCCTTTGGTGTGGGATGCAACGTGTGTCGACACCCTTGCGCCATCCCATCTTCCAAGCACGGCGAGCTGTGCTGGGGCGGCTGCTGCAGGTGCGGAAAACCTCAAACGGCGTAAATACTCCCAATCTCTTTGGATCTTATATGTTTGAGCCGTTTGGGGTCGAAACTCTAGGGCCATGGGGCCCGAGTGCCCACTTAGTTTTTCGAGACATCGCCAAGCGATTGGTCGACTCTTCACATGACCAGAGGGCTGGCTTATTTTTGGGCCAAAGAATCAGTATTGCCATACAACGTGGCAATGCTGCCAGTCTTTTGGGCACGTTTCCTGTTGACAGCGATGTGGATGAATTTTTTGATGCCCTTTGATTATTTTCCCTCCTTTTTATTTACTTGTACATATTATTACTATAATTAATATTGTATTTTAAGTGTATATATGGTAAAAATAAAAATTACCATAATAAATTAAAAAATATATATATATATATTGGTACAAACTTATATGTATAACTTAATGTATGCCTCATGTACTACAATCTCCCTCCCTCCCTCCCGGGGGGCTCCCGTATTACGTAACGTACGTCCCGAATGGATGACGTGTGCGCACTGTCCACCGAAAGAAAGTTTTTTAGCAAATTCGCAAGGATCTAGGATGCAATAGCAACACACTGATCTATTTCTATTCCTTTTACGCGCGGGAAAAAGGCGCGGGGGTTTTGCTATGATTGTCACTCTCATAGTGAAAGTGCAAGTGTGTGTGTAGGTATTTATTGCTTCGTGAAATATTTGGTTGTACTTGTGCGGCAACAATGTATCTTATACTCAGATTATCGTTTTAAGGTGCATGACCTATGCGTATGAGATAATCAGCTGTTAGGAAATATACATCGTGTTCAAACGTAGCAAAAACTTCAAAAATCAATCTTCTACAATCTCCCTCCCTCTCCAATCTCTCTCTCTCTCTTTTTATTTAATATATTATTATTATTAATTGCGTAATACATTATCAATCTCAATCTGAATTATTTTGAATGATATTGCTAATCCATTGCGTCATATGTTTGAAAAATATGTCTACTGAGCAATGTAAACAAAGCAATGAATGTTTTTGAACTGTCAAAATTAAACCCATTGCTACTGACAGTGTGTTACGCAGTTACCCCGCAGGTTAATTCAGCTAGAGAACTAATGGTTGAAGCAGAAGAGTGCATGAATACATAATCAGCTTTTAATGTTCCAACTGCTGGCATACAGGCCTCCTCTTATTGAGAGGGATAGGGCTGTAATCTACCACGCGGGCCCAGTGCGTGTTGGTAGATGTTCACATGTCTTCGAATTTTCGGTTCTAGGACATGCCGGTTTCCTCACGATCTTTTCCTCCACCGTTTTGAGAGCAGTCGTGTTGAGATATAATTTACACAAGGTAAAGTGCCTGTCTGTGTTCGAACCCATTACTGCATTCCAATAATTTAAAAAAATGTGTCGTTGATTTGATAGAGTCTAAAAAAATAACCGGCGAATGTATCTAAAACGAAGTATCTAGTAGTAAACTTTCCACAAAAGGACTAAAAATATTTAAAAAATGTAATCAGTTGTGTGAAACACTAAAGGCTCCTACAAACAGACGCGACATACGCGATATATACAAAGGCACCGCTCGTTGCGCGACTTGGGGTTCCTTTGTGTCGCGTGTCGTGTCGCGCCTGTTTGAAGGAGCCTTAAAGCAAAATGAAAAACTATGATATTAAATAGGCACAAAAAGGAAAACCAAAAAATATATTTCATCATCGTTCTTTTTATAGTTTTTTTTCTTTTTTTATATTTCTTTTATATTTTATTTTCGTCTTCAAAACCGAAATATATTTTTTTTTAATTATAGCCCTTTTAACTTTATTTTTATACGAGAAAGAAAAGAATACACTTAATTCATTTTGCCAGCTAACGAACAAATTAATTAAATATTCATGCTTTTAAATCCTCCTATTTGTCAAGTTTTTAATTCTTACTAAAGGGTTGCGTTTAAAACAGACAATCTGCCATTTATATCTGGAGTAAAAGTAGAAGAAGGGGGTTTGTTTATAAGATGCTTATTTTAAAATTATTTGTTAGCTATATATATAGTCTTCCGTCAAGGCGGTTTAAGATAATACGGAGTGAAGAAAGAGTAAAAGAAGAAAAAGGCATTTAAATATACAGGGTAGACCAAAATACACTAATTTGTCTATTTAAAATTTATTCTAAAACAGGCAAATTCGGAGTAAGTAGAGTAACAAGTTTAGAAGACGAACATTACTGCCATAACACAACCGAAGGCCAAAAAATTGTCTGTAAATTAGACGAGTTCTTCACTCTCCCAGAGACTTAATATACACGTGCAGACGCCAGCACATCAAGCTACTGCAATCTATCAATTTTATTTAATAGATTTTCAACTTTATCGTTAAAGCATAAGGTTCAAAGTTAATTGGGAATTTTGACAGTTTCGGGTAGCTTGATGTGCTGTCGTCTGTACCTAACAGAACACCTCTTGAAGGAGCTAGCTGAAACAGATACTGGGTCTTAGTAGAATGAACTCGCGGTACCCGTCAACTAACGACTCTAGTAATGCAGGTGTATACTTCACTTGAACCTCGTCCATTAGACACGTACGTGTAGGGTGACCAAACAAAGCTCTTTATATTAGCAATAAAATAAAATCAGCCCATGATAAAATAAAAACTACCTGGCAAATAATAAATAATGAAACAGGTAGGAAAAAACAGCGTAATACTGAATTTAATTTAGAGACCGCACATGGCCCCATCAATTCAGATATAGAAATTGCCCAGGAATTCGAAAATTTTTTTGCTAATATTCCCATTAAAACTACTGAAGCTTTGAATTCCTCACCCGCGCTTTCTGCTGACTTACTTAGAAAGAATGTTGAGGCATGCCCTTCGGAGTTTGGGTTTCAACATACAAACCCCCAGGCTGTAATAAAAGCTTTTAAAGATCTTAAAATTAAATCAACAGAAGATCTCTGGGGAATGTCTGTAAAAGTTTGTAGATCTATCATCGAAACGATTGCGCCCTATTTAGCTTTCATATTTAACATCAGTGTAGACCAAGGAGTCTTTCCGGATCTCATGAAACACAGTAAAGTAGTTCCTTTGTTCAAATCCGGTGATAGTAAAGAACCCAACAATTATAGGCCTGTCTCAATTCTGCCGGTTCTCAGTAAGGTGTTTGAAAAGTTGATGCTCAATCAAATGTTACGCCACTTTAACAAAAATTCCATCTTTCATGAACAACAGTACGGTTTCACCAAAGGGCGTTGTACCACTGACGCCGGTGTAAACCTAATAAAGAACATTTTTAACGCCTGGGAGGAAGCACAAGATGCCATTGGAATCTTTTGCGACCTCTCTAAGGCGTTCGATTGCGTAAGCCATGAGACACTTCTGCTGAAACTTGAGCACTATGGGATTAGGAATTTAGCTCTTGATTTACTAAAGTCATACCTAAAAGATAGAAAGCTTAAAGTTCAAATAAACGGCGTAAACTCATTAGGGTCTGAAATAGCAATGGGCGTTCCTCAAGGTTCTATATTGGGTCCATTCCTCTTTTTAGTTTACATTAATGATTTACCCCAATTACTTCAAAATCAACCGAAGATGGTGTTATTTGCAGATGACACCTCATTGATCTTTAAGATAGACAGACGAGCACAAAATCTTGACGACGTGAATAACTCTATTCTTCAGGTCCAAGATTGGTTTACAGTAAATAATTTGGTACTAAATGAAAAGAAAACCAAATGCATTAGATTTAAATTACCTAATGTTAGAAGTAGTGAATGTGACATCATACTGAATGGAGAAAAACTGGAATTTGTTGATGAAACTGTTTTTCTGGGAATCACGCTAGACGACAAATTACAATGGGGACCTCACATAACATCTCTTGCGGGGCGGCTTAGCTCGGCCGCTTATGCTGTTAGAAAGATAAGACAATTAACTGATATAGAAACCGCGCGTTTAGTCTATTTTAGCTACTTTCACAGCATTATGTCGTACGGCATTTTACTATGGGGTCGAGCTGCTGACATTGAATCCATCTTTATTTTGCAAAAAAGAGCTGTCAGAGCCATTTATAATCTACGTCGCCGCGAATCTCTCAGGGAACTTTTTAAAAAGATTAATATTATGACGGTACCTTGCCAATTCATTTATGAAAATATTATGTATGTAAGAAAAAATCTACATCTTTTTAATAAAATAAGCGATAGACATAATTTTAATACTAGAAATAAAGATAAAATACATCAACCATTTTTCAGATTAGCCAAGGTACACACATCTTTTATGGGGTACTGTGTTAAATGTTACAATAAAATACCTTGTGATATATTGCAATTAAATGAAAGAAAATTTAAAACTCACATTAAACGTACACTTTGTAAACAAGCATACTATAAATTAGAAGATTATATCCAAGATAAGAACGCTTGGAAACATGCTGGTCCTGCTCCATAGGACAATCTGGAGCCTAGACAAAATCAAACTGGTTGCTAATTTAATTGTAAATTTATACTTTTTTTTTTTTTTTTTTGACATTGATTTACATTCTGTAACTACTTTACTACTCACACCCTGACTTATTACTTGTAATTTTTTTTTTTTAATGAAAATCGTTTACTTTTATCATGTTTGTAAATATGTGAGCACCATGTATCTATCAGATAATTAATTTATATGTCATGGTTTCATTTTTAAGTCTTTTACCTATTGTGGTATAGTAATTTTATTTTAGGTGCATCGTGTTCACATATTATTATTATATAATTAATGTATGCAAAATTTTGTAAAATATTTTAAAAGAGTAACGGTGGAGTTTCTTGCCCGTTCTTCTCCATACGAAAACTACCTTTTGGAATGGGCGACTAGAATCAATTCTATTTGTTGTAATTTCTGACGTTCAAAAGTGCCGTTAATGTGCCTATTTGAAATAAATGCTTTGACTTTGACTTTGACTTTTGACAAAAATATTGAGAGTTAATTTTTGAAGATATGCGGTAAGATAGGAAGAAGTAAAGTTGTATTTGGGAAGAAAAAACGTATTTTCGACTTATAATTCTTTATTCGTAAAATAAGTCGGTAGTTGCGCTCGATACACATATGTGCACACAACCTGGTTTCATAAGCGCTAAAAGTATAAATAGTAATAATTTTATAAGCAAATAGATCAGTAACAGTCTTATCATATTTTTCGCCGAATTTTGTTTCAGTGCGGTTAGTGGAAGTGCTCAGATGCAATTCGTCCAAGTGCGGTTGAAATTAGTGCTCTGAGGGGAATATCTACCTCGTGCCTTTTAAGTGCCTATTTGAAATAAATGATTTGACTTTGTTTTTGTCACATTTTTTAGACCCCATAAAAATCTCCAATTTGCCTTCCAGATTGAATGATGCAAAAGTATGAAACTCACTCACGTCAACAATAATGTAAATGGCTTTCAAAATATCTATTAATATGTAAATCGCGCATAATTATGTGCTGCGAGCAGTGTTTTGCATTTAAAATTATGATTGGCTTACGCATCGCTGCGAATACGCTGCCTGAGTGGTGGAATTATATTTTACCTAATTGACTGGGATACAATGATACTTTGATCGAATTAAAGGGAAGTTTTATAAATGAAACATAAAATAAGATCAACAATCTACCCCGCCTCACAAAACATATATTTTGTATCAGCCATTTCCTAACTATGTATGTTGTGATTGGCTTCCAATACAACCGGATGCAGCTTAATAATTACATTTCACATGGAGTGACAGCCTATCTGACCCCCACAAACCAATTACTGGGGTACCAGTTAATAGGTTGTCAGCCGTTTGGGCTTCTAACTACCCGTAAAAATAAATCAAGAAACTATCCAGAAATCTTACTGTGGTTTGAGCCCTTATCATCATCATCAACTTTTAGTAGTCCACTGTAGGACATAGGTTTCCAATGGCGCGTTTCTGGGCTCATTTTTTTGTGTCACTCTCATCCATCCAATTCGACTATACAAAGTTAAATCTCTGGCCAGAGAGACATTTTTTTCTTTATGAAACCAAAACTTCTTCATGTGCACTTTCCGCTTTTTCTGAACAGTGACCGAAACTAAACCGTCACGCTCAGTAACGCTGAATTGGTTATATTCGGCTCCAGTTGATCGGTGACACTGAATCGTGTATACTCGGCGCTGAATCGGATTCATAATACTCGGCTCCAGTCTCAAGAGGAAATGCGGCCGGAGAGACTTTTGAAAAATCGTAAGTAAAAAGTCGTAATTCGAGGTTTGACTCTCGCCTATTTCCTCCTTCAATAATGGACCAATTTAAAAGATACTAGCTGACCCGGCGAACTTTGTTCCGCCTTAGACGCCATAAGTGAGCAGATTTTTGATTTTATTAAGTTAATTGTTTTATTATATAAAGTTGTCAGGTTGATCAAGCTGACCCGATAGTTATGACTATGAATATTGAATTCGAATTGGTATAATTCATAAAAATAGTGTTTTTTATTCTAATGCTTTATGGTATACAACATTCTTAGTTTTTTTATCTTGCGCTAATATAAACAGTTTTGTTGGTATACCGACACGGGAACAGGCGACATATAATTGGCAAGAGTGTTTTTTATTCTAATGCTTTATGGTATACAACATTCTTAGTTTTTTTATCTTGCGCTAATATAAACAGTTTTGTTGGTATACCGACACGGGAACAGGCGACATATAATTGGCCATGTGTAAAACATGGATTTTCAAGGTTGATGCCGCAAACAGTTAAGGACTGCCCTTGAGATTTATTTATTTTCATTGCAAATGCTAGCCGCACTGGAAATTGCAAACGTTTAAAGTTGAATGGCATGTCATTCGGAATCAAAGGAATCCGTGGAATCAAAACGTCTTCGCCTTTGTACTTTCCTTTCAAAATTGTGGCTTCGATGACGTTGTTCATTAATTTCTTCACCGCAAGTCGGGTGCCATTACAAAGACGTGGCTGGTTTATATTCCGCAACATAATGATTACCGATCCGATTTTTAATTGCAGATTATGAGGTGGTAATCCAGGTAACTCCAGCGAATTTAAAAACTCCGTTGGATAGTTGACAACATCATCTTGGTTAGTAACGGAATCAATAGATTTGTATGTCATTAATTCGCCAATACATGAAAGACACCCCACTGTAGTTCACTTGGCCGTGCATCTGGAAAATGGTCAATAAGGAACCTGTTAGGTGATATATTTGACCCTGAATCTTAAAAGTTGGCAGAAAGTTTTCTTGAATAACTTTTGTTGCACCAAATGACGTCATTTGAAAACAATTGTTATATTGCTGGATATGAGTCAAAAAATGTTTAGAATCTGGCCCATTTCCGGAAACCAGTGAATGTAGTGGCTCTGGTGGCGGTTCCAATGGCGTCAATTTGACTTGACCGCTCGCGCAACACAAACCAGGAGCTTCATTTTTAAATTTAAATGCCTTGCAATATTGACACACAACGTTCATTGTTCCAATAGTAACGATTTGCTGTGAACTGTAATCTATTTCCACGTTATAATTGAATGCAGCTCGATAGGTGTTAAACGCAACATTTCTATGTAGTTGATTTCGATTCCATCGATTCCTTTCTACTTCATTCCGCGCTTCGCGTTGCTCGTCATTTTGACTTGCTCTTGTATATCTTTGACTCGCAGCATTGCGAGTTCTGCGACTTAAGTTTGTAGGTACGTCTAGCTGCTGGCATTTTTATAAACGAAAATTCATCTGTAAATTAAAATAAAACTATTGTATTCTTCTTTATAACCAAGTAGGTATATACCACTTGTTATGTTAGTAACGTGTATGTTAGTCTATCCAAACTTACCAAAATTCCATATTAAATTGAACTTTTAATATTAGGCCTGATGGCTCTAAAGTAACCGTCATGTGAACTAAGATAATCAGGTTTCTTAGATCCTTTAATTTAATTATTTTAAATGTATTGTTTGTCAATAAAATAAGATTGACAGAAGAATCCGTTTTAAACGTCATTTTTCTTTTTTTTCAAATGTTTTTGTCAAATGTCTTAAGGTTACATTAAAAAGGTTACATTAAATAATTTTATATGGTGGTTAAGTAATTTTAAATTTTCTAATTTTCCGCGCAATTTCCTTAATTTTTTCTTTCATAAGAACCTTCTCCTGATAATAACGAACAGAATAAAAAAAGAATTAGCGAAATCGGTCCAGCCGTTCAGGCGTGATGCAGTGACCAAGGGAAATAGGGATTCATTTTTATATATATTCTGTAAATTAAAATAAAACTATTGTATTCTTCTTTATAACCAAGTAGGTATATACCACTTGTTATGTTAGTAACGTGTATGTTAGTCTATCCAAACTTACCAAAATTCCATATTAAATTGAACTTTTAATATTAGGCCTGATGGCTCTAAAGTAACCGTCATGTGAACTAAGATAATCAGGTTTCTTAGATCCTTTAATTTAATTATTTTAAATGTATTGTTTGTCAATAAAATAAGATTGACAGAAGAATCCGTTTTAAACGTCATTTTTCTTTTTTTTCAAATGTTTTTGTCAAATGTCTTAAGGTTACATTAAAAAGGTTACATTAAATAATTTTATATGGTGGTTAAGTAATTTTAAATTTTCTAATTTTCCGCGCAATTTCCTTAATTTTTTCTTTCATAAGAACCTTCTCCTGATAATAACGAACAGAATAAAAAAAGAATTAGCGAAATCGGTCCAGCCGTTCAGGCGTGATGCAGTGACCAAGGGAAATAGGGATTCATTTTTATATATATAGATTTCATAAACTGAATAAGAAGGATATATACTATGTCCCTATATATTTCTTTTTTCAATAATAGTTGTCAAATTTGTACACTAGGCCTTTGTTAACAGCGGTTTTGAGGGTTCTAGTGCTTATAAAAATAATGTTTCATCAAAAAGGAAAATATAGGGACATACAAGTAGTTAATGTTGTTGTTGTTAATATTTATTATTCTGTAAAAAATAATTGCTTTATGGTCGTTATCCAGAAAGAAAACAGGCGAGAGCGTTTCTATGGAGAAACGACACCCGCATTTTCTCTTAAGTTTTCACTTCTATCATGACTGTGTCATGGGTGGGGGGTCATCACACATACGTTTTATTAAATTTAGTTTCTTATTTTAATTCCCTTCCAAATATTTTACCAGTAACGACTGGGTTACAAGGAGATTGGTTGTAAGGATTATTATGATTATGAAATCTGGAATGTCCTAAAAGCTATCAATGCGTGGTGAGCGTTTATAATGTGATACTAGGCAATAAAGCCCTAGCTAAGTGTTCTAGAAAAGTAAGAAGCACTCAACGCTCTTAAGTAAAACGCTGTTTTCACTAGTTTCAATTGTTTTAGAGTTTTTGTTAAATACATTTCTTTATGGCTTCGACTTTGTAGTTAATTTTCATTGTAAATCGTTGTTATTAGCGTTATCGTTTCATTTAATTCGCGTTGATGTTTCTTTAATTACAGTTCTATAATGTATGTAAATTAAATTGTCTTTGTTTTGACTTCAAAAATCTTGGAAACGATGTTGCCTATACCTACAGCTTTTTTTGTTTTTTTTTTCAGGATGGGAAATCATCAAATGACCCCTCCCGCTCTGGGTGGAGCGAAAGGCCGAAGCCTGCCGGGTCAGTTTCGGTTGATGCTTTGTTATAAAATATGTTTCATTCTATTATCAGCTCGGTGAAGGTCGTTTAAGGGTCGGATCTTAGACTATAAAGTATTAAAAAATTGCAAAAATTCACGAAAAAAAAATCAAGATAACAAAGTCAAAGTCAAAGCATTTATTTCAAATAGGCACATAAAAGGTGCTTTTGAACGTCAAAAATTACAACAGAATAGAATTGATTCTAGTCGCCCATTCCAAAAGGTAGTTTTCGTATGCAGAAGAATGGGCAAGAAACTCCACCGTTACTCTTTTAAAATGTTTTACAATATTTGCATACCTTAATATTATATACATAATAATAATATGTGAAGACGATGCACTTAAAATAAAATTACTATATCACAATAGGTAAAAGAATTTAAAATAAAACCATGACATATAAATTAATTATCTGATAGATACATGGTGCTCACATATTTACAAACATGGTAAAAGTAAACGATTTTCATTTAAATAAAAAAAAAATACAAGTAATAACTAAATATGTTGTACTCGTATGAAAGGCTTTTTTGATGATAGCTGAATTTAATACAGCTAATAAGTTAAGACAACATTTATTGATTCTGAGGCTATACGATCAGCTAGTTAAATAATAATAACTGTCGAAAACAAAAATTAATAACGAAGTCGTAAAACATTTGTTAAAAATGATAGCGTCAGCTACTAATGATGAAACAGATCGAACATAAAAACCGTTTAAAAGCCTTACCCGATTCAAAATAATTAACTCGTCACCAACAGCTCACCGAGTAAAATACGGTGGAAAGTTATGTAAATAGCACTAAACTTATCACATAGCGTGTCGTTTAATCAGCAGCCGGTCAGGTATAGTCGTGAATTCTGGGAAATGCTGATAACATTTCTGTTTAACGCCCCGTGGCGGAGTTTGTGACGCTTGCCGCAAATCTGACCACAGCTCAGTAGTTATTAATCAACAAAGACCTGACTTGGTCATTATGCTGCTAATAGACTAACGTCACGTCTCTATTTTATTTTTTTATATTAGGATTTCTAACAAGGAATGCACCTTATATGTTATATTATAAAGGACAAGAACAAAAATCTATGTGCTCCCTCAATTATAGGAGACTACATCATGCAATAAAAACAAGCAAACAGTATGGTATAACTAACTTAGATAGTTTAAATCTAAATTTTTTTTTTTATTTTTTAATATTTAAATTTTTAGTTTAAATCTAATAAAAGTTAAAATTATATATTATTATTAAAGTTATACTAGTATACCTATTATTAAATTTGATAATTTGAATTTAAATTGAACAAACACAAAGATTAAAAAGCAAGAAGACTTAGTAGAAAAAAATTCCAAGAAGGGTTACGCAGAGATATTTACACGTTACGACAGTTACATTTTCGTCTTACGTATCGTTTACTAGCTTCTGCCCGCGACTTCGTCTGCATGAAATTTCTTGTTCCCCCGACCCACTGCATCGCATAGCATCGCCTGCCCGCGCTATTACTTCATTTTTAATTTATTATTATTATTTTTTTTCTATTTTTTTATTTCTTCATTTTTTTTTCTTTTTTTTCTTTTAGAGTTCTTTCTGGTTTTTTTCTGTTTTTGCTCAGCTCCTAAGGATTCTAGCGTAACGTTAAGTATAGCCTTTCTCAATAATTAGGCTACTAAATGCAAACCCGGGTGGTAGTTCCAGAGATTAGCGCGTTCAAAGAAACAAACAATGAAATTCTTCAGCTTTATTATTAACTAGCTTCTGCCCGCGACTTCGTCCACGTGAAATTTCTTGTTCCCCCGACCCACCCCGTCGCATCTCATTGCCTGCCCGCGCTATTACTTCGTTTTTGCTTAGCGTTCTTACTGACTTTTTTTCTTTTTGCTCGGCTCCTAAGGGTCATAGCGTGATGTTGAATAGCCTATAGCCTTCCTCAAGAATTGAGCTATCAAATGCAAAAGAATTTTTCAAATCCGACTGGCAGTTCTAGAGATTAGCGCGTTCAACCAAACAAACTCTTCAGCTTTATAGTATTATAGGTATATAGGTATATAGTATAGAGTATAGATAATAAATGATTTAAACTTACTTAGACAAATCAATAAATGACTTAATGACTTAATATTATTGCATTCTAAGAGGTGACACAAATTTTTGAGGCCGATGCAGCATCCTATATTTTGGCTCGTCAGATAATTTTGGTGTTTTTCCGATGTCACATATTTGTGCTGCCACTTGTATTTATGCCTTCCCCAAATTATTACATATATTTGCCATCATCTTTACGACAGATAATAATGGATGAGTCATAAAATCAGATATTTTTGCCGACCTGTCCATAGTAATATTTATGCTCGTGCCCAACTGTGAACCCCAAGCTCAGCAGTCGTATTTGTGACCACTGGACCAGCGGGGTCGTCTCTTAGTCATTAATAGATTTAACAAAATTACTTATTTTACCAACGAAGAAAGGACGAGGAAAGTCATAAAAGGTATCTATCATACGTATCATGATATATCTTGTTTGAGTTTGAGTCTTGGTCACTTTAATAAAGAAAATTCCATTCTATTCTATAACATCTCAAGCAAGAAACGCATTGCATAATTCACCGTGAAACGCACTTTAAAGTTACTGCGGAACCTCTTCAGTGTCTATGCATAATAGACAACAGGGGTTTACCCTGCTTACCCTAAAGTATCCAGGGTAAACCATGTGTAAACTGCGGTAAATACTTAGTTCAGAGACTCGGTGTTCAAAACTTCATTAATCTTAGATATGCAGTTTGTATAGGTCCTCTTTGAAGATTCTAGTTTTGGACATTAACATCTTGCCATGGAACAATGTGTAGAAGCGACACCTGCTCCGAAAGTATTGAAAATGGCTACAGAATTTGTTCGTAAGGAACAATCACCTTAGTCAGGATTGTGTTGTCCTTTGCAGTGCACATTGTAGGTACCTACTTTGCAGTCGTTAACGTGGGCCGTTGAATGGCAGTGGGGAGCGTTTGAGGGCTTGAGGTGTCCAGAATACGAGCTTAGCAGTATCCATGACCTCTCCTTCTCTCTCTACAAAAGTGAACGAAGGCACATACGGAAAGATCGGCAGATCGCAGAAAGCGATAAGGCCGCCAATTGTTCCTCTTATTTATAAACATTGGTTAAATTTAAGAGACGTTTAAACGTCAAAAATGTATGGTTAAACAGACGTTAATCATTACTTAACTTTAAGGAACGTTTATAAATAAAGGGGAGAATGACTTACAGTGTTAAATGTATGTATTTGTGTTAGCTATATATTTCCTGGTTTACAATCAGGTACTATAATTCGTCCACTCCGGAAATATTTCAGCTGCATCAGCGCACGAAGAAAAGTACATGAGTTTCGCTTCTACACATTTTTCTTATTCTATGACCACGGTCAGACAAAAGCGTTTTCTTGTACGCCACAGTTTGCGGTCACAAACGGCGACTGTTCGGAACTAAACCGCTTAGACGTCAGCTTCACCCACATCACGGCAGTGTAAACAATTCGGAAAGTGAATCCTTCAGTCCTTTTGTATGGTCCGATAGACGCGGTCCGTCGCCTTCATAAATTATTATCGGTTAGCCCAATTTTTGAGCGGTTAACGAAGTTTTATGAATAATGCAATAATGTTGGTAAAGCTTAGCGAAAAAGTTAGTCAAATCAGTTCTTGGTAGAGAGAGTTTTTAGCTGCACTGGCGTTTGCAGCTTTTTAAAATCTTATCGGCCAGGCGAGCTATAGTGCTATTCTGTAAACATCTCACCGCGAAAACTAAGATGAAGTGAATTTAAAGTTTTCATACTTTCTCATTATTTACTATTAATGTTATAACCCAGCAACAATTTTTTTCAGATGTGCGAATATATCAGTAACGCTGTCGGCTACCATTATTGGTTCATATTTTTATATGCTCATTTAAAAAAAAAATCATCATTCATTTTTTTTTTGGTATTCAGCTGCATCCGGTTAGACTGGAAGCCGACCCCAACATAGTTGGGAAAAGGCTAGGCAGATGATGATGATTTTTATCTACTCATTTTTCACTGCTTTAAAATTTTAAAAGTTTCACCCTGTGAGCTTATAACTTATACTGCAGAGTTTCAACGAATTTCATGCTCCAAATTCGATAATGGACAGAAAGGAGATTTTTCAAATTAAATTTTGTTGCCCAAAGGGATACGTCATCGCGCTGAATATTTTTTTTTTAATTTATACCTTTATGATTGTTTGTGCTTAAGGGTAAGGTTACTTTTATAATATTATTTGTTGGTTGGATCATATTATTTTATTCCTTCTGACTTAACGTCTTGCTCATTGGATTAGTGGGGCTAGTGTGAATGAATTAATAATATTAAATTTATTCCCTTATCCACTTCTTAGTGAAGACAGTGGTAAGGCAAAAAAACACATTCCCTTTGGCCCCACCAGATAGCAATGAGGACAAAGGGAATACAAAGAATGTAATCATGCAAAAGTTATCACACCAATCTTTTGGTCTTTTTTATTTTCCATTTTTTTCATTAAACATAAGCTGGAAGTCCTTTATTTTTTTTTAAATTAAGTTCTAACAAAAGATCTTTACTCACTGGACGCCTGATGGAGGACATCGCCGTTGAGGTAGACCGCGGCGGAGGTGGTGTGACGATCCAATCATGTTTGCGGGGTCAAAATGGCCAGATATCGCACAAAACAAGAGTTACGGGAGGGAAAATGGGAGGTTTTACCCAGGAGTGGGACACAACAGGCTAACAGAAAAGAAAAGTTCTATAATTTTGCTTCCATATTATCCTATATGCCTTTAAATAATTCAGTTGAAACTCAATCTAAAATCGGCCCGTCACGTCTTAATACCAGGTATAAAACACATATTTAACCTTGCAATAACTACTGGGACATTTCCTAATGTTTTTAAGAAGGCCATTGTTCACCCAATTTTTAAGGGTGGCGATAGAAATTGTGTCGGAAATTATAGACCGATTTCAGTACTCACTACCATTTCTAAGGTCTTTGAAAAACTCTTAAATAAACAATTAACCAATTATCTAACTAAACATAACATAATTTCTCAAAACCAATACGGTTTTATTAAAGGTAAGTCAACTGAAGACGCTGTAATAGATTTGACAACAACTGTCATTCAGTCTTTAGATAATAAACTAAAAACCATAGCAGTATTTTTGGACCTGTCGAAAGCTTTCGACACGGTTTCAGTTCCCACCCTTCTGAAGAAGCTGGAAGCAGTAGGCGTTAGGGGCACGGTCCTAGAAATTTTTCGTAGTTACCTCACTGAACGCAGTCAGTCTGTCAGGGTTGGAATTTACACCAGCAATGAAGAATTTCTCACATATGGAGTCCCACAAGGTAGTGTGCTTGGTCCCACCTTATTTTTGGTATACATCAACGACCTGTGTCAACTGGCAATTAACAACTGTAGACTTATCACATATGCAGATGACACGGCGTTGGTTGTGCATGCCAAAGACTGGCAGCTAGCCTATAAGGAAACTGAAAAGGCCCTGTCGATCGTAATATCCTGGCTAAACGATAACCTGCTAACCCTTAACGCACTTAAAACAAAATTTATAACTTTTTCTGGTTCTTCTGCGTCTCAACCATCGGACTCACTAAAAATTATTGCTCACACTTGTCGTCACTCTAGTCCTAATTGTGACTGCCTACCTCTCATACGCACAACCGAAATGAGATATCTGGGAGTGCAAATCGACTCCCGTTTTAGCTGGGACAAGCATATAGGTAATTTAGTTTCCCGTACAAGAAAACTTCTGTACATTTTCAAAAAATTAAGATCTTCTGCTGACCTGGAGACACTAAAATTAGTTTACTTTTCCTTAGCACAATCGATACTAATGTACTGTATACCGGCGTGGGGAGGCACGTTTGCTACTGCTATGCTGCGAGTGGAGAGAGCTCAAAGGGCGGTCCTAAAAGTGATTTTAAAGAAGCCTATTAGGTATCCGACTGTAACTTTGTACCAACAATGCTCTGTACTCACAGTAAGGCAGCTCTATGTGCTTCAGACCGTCCTACGTAAGCATGCTACAATCCCATATAATCCGAACAACAAGCGCAGGAAGGACATAGTGTGCGAAATTCAACCGCATAGAACTGCTCTCGCCAGTAGAAATTTTTATGTAAATGGTTCTCGTCTCTACAACCGTATTAACAAAATAGCATACGTACATAACTTACCAAGAAACAAGTGCAAAAAAGAATTACAAATCCTCTTACTAAAGTTAAATTACCGGGAGACTGAAGATCTTCTCAAACCAATCCAATAGATGAATCTCAATAACAGACACATACATACACTCACTCACACACTCACACATCCACTCTCACATACACTCACACATACACTCATACATATATGCAGAATCACTCACCTGTACACGTATACGCACCCTCTTGCTCGTACACGTATAAATATTAACTTAGTAAATAAGTAGCTTGATTTTAATTTTAATTTAATTTTAGTTTATAATATTAATTGATTTTATTATTTTTAATTTACTTTCACTGTTTATTTTATTTCCACATATTTTTTACGAGTTCACTATATAACACGTTCGAATTTTTAAATTATTATGTAACCTATCTTGGAAGGCGCTGGTGTCTGTGATACAATGATTTTCATTCATTAGTACAGGCACCAACGATACACTTTGTCTGTAATGTTAATTTTTAGTTGAAAAATTGTTTTTGTGAACCCTAAATGTGTTTATTTTCTGAAATAAATTATTATTATTATTATTATTATTATTATTATTAATCTAGATCGGGACGTTTCATAACTCACAAATCGAAGTTTTGGGGTCGTTCAGAAGATTCATTACATTACCATAATAACTTGCCGCAGGAGATTTAGTATTGAATTACCAGAAACTTATAGTACCTACTCGTATATTAAGACTGATGTTAACGTAGATCTGTGAAGGTTTATCCCTCTATTGTCTTCATGTATTATCTTCTATTTATAAGAACATGCTTGGTTTGTTTTTGCATAAAACGGAGCTATTATTATACTCGCAGTAGTACGTTTCTATTGTGATCCGGAAGGTTAAAGGTATGTTATTGTCTATGCCGTGGTTAGATGGTTGAAGCCGTGATATAGTTATATCGCTAGGAATATAGCTATATACCGTAATGTAGTTATAACTATCTTACTAGACTAATGTAGTAAAATGTTTGTAAAAGCAGGATGCAGAGTTCCGTGCGCTACCCGCGGCATTATATTTGGATTTCGAAGTATACAAAGTTGATACGACAGAGGGGCTTTTCTTTAAACTGCCTATACTAGATACCATTTTCAAGCTCTGTACCAAAAATCAATTAAATAGGAGCAGTAGTTTAGTCACAAATGATTTTTGAAGTTTTTGCTACGTTTGAACACGATGTATATTTCCTAACAGCTGATTATCTCATACGCATAGGTCATGCACCTTAAAACGATAATCTGAGTATAAGATACATTGTTGCCGCACAAGTACAACCAAATATTTCACGAAGCAATAAATACACACACACTTGCACTTTCACTATGAGAGTGACAATCATAGCAAAACCCCCGCGCCTTTTTCCCGCGCGTAAAAGGAATAGAAATAGGTCAGTATGTTGCTATTGCATTCTAGATCCTTGGGAATTTGCTAAAAAACTTTCTTTCAGTGGACAGTGCGCAAGCGTCATCCATCCATTCGGGACGTACGTTACGTAATACGGGAGCCCCCCGCCGCCGCGCCTTTATGTTTTGTCGAACTCGCTGACAATAATTGTGATTTTGTTTTGTTATTGTGATAGACACTAAATAAGTTTAACTTGGGAATATTATTATTTAGTGTTAGTGTTTTTTTGTGTTTGACTGTTTTTATTGTGATAGGATACGTAATTAAACGTTGGTTGTGTGTGTGTGTAATCATTAAAGTGTTCAGCAATGCCTCGTGTAACTTACACGGCGTCAGAATACACTTACATGATTTTAATTTACGGTGAATGCCGTGGAAACGCAGATTTAGCTCTGCGAACATACCGAGAAAGGTATGGTGACCGGCGCAATAGCCCTAGGAACGCCGCGCGCCGGCACCATACAATTGGCAGTACAAAGATTACGGGAATTAAAGTGCTTAGCGACGGACAGTGATTTAATAAATAACAATATTCTCCGTCGGTATAATTTGTGCATTAATATGAATCGAGGACACATCGAGAATTTAAAAATTTTGTGTTTTTGTGTGTGCGCGTACTTAACAACCAGCCGGGCGCGGACGGCGCGAGCGGTCTAAACCGCCCGCCCCCCGCGCCCCCGCCAAGAGAGATAACACACACGCACACGCGCTCCTGCGCGACTTTGTTACCTAGGCATCTAACTAAGGTCAGTCAAATTTATTTATAAAGGGTGGTTGCGTTTCACTCTGACTTTAAGCTATTTAGTTTGTTTGAAAAAAAAAAAATCTCATTTTTGGCGCTTTCTATTTTTGTACTGTATCGAATTAATACTATACACGTATAGTATACGTAGTGTAATTTAATGCCCCTCTGTCATATCAACTCTGTATAACATTATACTTTGTTGTCATTGATAAGTATACCTACCCCGGTGGTTTTAAGTTTAGCCAGACTGTGTGTAGCTATTACTAGATCGTGCTCGTATGATAGTTATATTCCTGGTAAGACAGTTATGAACCGCTTTCATATAACTACATATAATACCACTACATACCGACCGCTTAATCCCTAGCGATATAATTAACTATAACACGGCTTCAATCATCTTACTGGGACAGCTACAAAATAACGTACCAGTTAAATTCAAAGTCCACGCTTTAAGAGACCATTTGGATGAGCCTGTTTTTAACAATTAATAGGTGGCAAGGGCTAATACAACAAAGATTGTACCTCACAGTAGGTACTAGAATGAAGCGTGTACCTCAACCTCAAATTGTACCTCACAGTAGGTACTAGAATGAAGCGTGTACCTCGACCTCAAATTGTACCTCACAGTAGGTACTAGAATGAAGCGCTTAGCTCGACCTCAAATTGTACCTCACAGTAGATACTAGAATGAAGCGTGTAGCTCGACCTCTAATTGTACCTCACAGTAGGTACTAGAATGAAGCGTGTACCTCGACCTCAAATTGTACCTCACAGTAGGTACTAGAATGAAGCGTGTACCTCGACCTCAAATTGTACCTCACAGTAGGTACTAGAATGAAGCGCTTAGCTCGAGCTCAAATTGTACCTCACAGTAGATACTAGAATGAAGCGTGTACCTCGACCTCAAATTGTACCTCACAATAGGTAGTAGAATGAAGCGTGTAGCTCGGCCTTAATTTGTACCTCACAGTAGGTACTAGAATGAAGCGTGTACCTCGACCTCAAATTCGAACCCAGCATGTTACGTTTACATTAAAATTTATTGTACATATAATGAGTACTCAACTGATCTCTGGCATTACCAAGACTATTCTCAGCATAATCAGACTAAAATGTTCCCACTGCAGGGATCCAGGCCTCTGTGAGAGGGAGTGGGCCGTAATCCACCACGCGGGCCCAGTGCGTGTTGGTAGATGTCACATCATCATCATCATCATCCTAAAGCAGTCCACTGCTGGACATAGGCCTCTCCTACTGCACGCCATTCAACTCGATTTTCGGCAACTCTCATCCACACCTCACCACGTAGTACAGTACCCAGCGATAAATATTGCACATCGACCTTTAGAAAGAGACAATCGGCTAATTTCGGCTTCGTAGAGCGTTATCTCTGTCGCACGAAATAGAAACAGTCCGGTATCTATTAGGAGCTGTTAAAACAATTATGATTGGCTTCTTTTGATAGTTATTTTTATTCTTTGTATAAAATCGATAGGATCGAATAGGTCGATGTGCAATATTTATCGCCGGGTACTGTACACCCATATTTCGCCAATTATGTTTTAATCCCATATAATATTGGGCAAGCCTATTACCATCAAGCGCGTACGGTCAGCATCAAAAGTCGATTAACACTTCCGTTTTTTTTTAATATCAGTTATTGAGCAAAATATTTGTTGAAAATTGCATCGTACTTCTGCTGCAATTTTGAATAAATATTTTGCTCAATAACTGAGATTAAAAAAACTGAAGTGTTAATCGACTTTTGATGCTGACCGTACAAATCTAGAGTCTGGTCTGCTACTGAGAAATTGCAGACGGAAAACCCAATAACACTTTGCCCGAAACGGGAATCACAGGGCCTCATACGCTGTACACAGCTGTAGCGCTTGTGACCAATAAACCAACGAAGAAATCAATCAATCTCTGTGCAATCTGGACTGCTATTAAAGCTACCATACATTTCATAAGATCTTTAATAAATTTACTAGCAACACATGCGAGAAAACTTAATAAATCTTCGAAGTTATTCATAACAGTTCCCGCTTACGCTAACAAATAATGGATCCGCTCGCTCGTTCCACCGCTTCCATTATGCATAAACCCTAAGTCCGCAGTTCCTCAAAACGTTGCTTAAATGTCAATGTCAAATAATTATATGCAAACTTTGAAGTCTATGTGCTTTCCAAAAGGTTCTGTTTCGCCGCCAGCGTTTTGTTTTAAAGGCCGTTCATAGTTTGATGAATACTAACTTAGGTTTACTCAATTATACCCTAGTTTTGGGAATAGTTATTAACCCTACGGTAGGGTATATATTATACTAGCTTCTGCCTGCGACTTCGTCCGCGTGAAATTTCTTGTTACTCCGACCCACCCCGTCGCATCGCATCGCCTGCCCGCGCTATTACTTCGTTTTTGCTTAGCGTTCTTTCTGACTTTGTTCTTTTTGCTTGGCTCCTAGGCTATAGCCTTCCTCAAGAATTGGGCTAACAAATGCAAAAAGAATTTTTCAAATCCGACTGGTAGTTCCAGAGATTAGCGCGTTCAACCAAACAAACAAACAAACTCTTCAGCTTTATAATATTAGTAGGTATAGTAAAGTATAGATATTCCGGCAATTCTTGTCAGCTCGTTATTTGAGTTACATTATTTTTTTTCGTGTGGTAGGTATTTGCCTCGTTTGTCTTTCGGTCAGGAAATCTGCCATAAAATACAATAGAATATTGATTACATTTGCCACACAACAACATGTTGATTGATTTCATATCAGTCTGCCGTTTCCTGTGTTTCCATGACATCATCAACGTTCTCTTTTCCTTATCCGAATTTATGTTGCGGCGACATGTCTTTTTCTTCCATACGTCTCTATGAGTCGTTGTCTCAGTATTCATACCCTTTTTAGCCAAATTACCTTTCATATAGTCCATCTGTTCACACACACACACGTGAACATGTCACTTCACATCACAAACACATGGACGACGAGCGGCGTGGGGACCGGGCGACGCGAGACCATCGCGCCGACCGCAGTGTCGTGGCGGACGATGAAGTGTCGGACACTTCATCGTCCGCCACGACCGCGATCGCACCATAATTTAGAATCTACTTACATACCTACTTATAATTGCTACTTTGTGTACCTACCGAATAAACCTTTATACAGTCCACTCGTCTTTCCGTCACCTGGGCCTATCTACCATCCATTCCTAAAATTACTTCCATAGAAAAAATGTGGCAGCTCCTTCAATGGCTGCTAGACATTCATTCTTACTGTGAAATCAAAACCCACTGCAACTTAATACTTAGTAACTATAAACGCAAATATTATTTCATGTTAGCGTTCATATTTACTAAGTATTAAGTTATTATTTGGAGCTGGTTCTTACTTCATTCAGCCTTAACAATTCCTATGAGGTAAGTTGAGACTTTTCGAACAAAAGCTGCTACAGTCAATGTTCAGTCATTATGGATATCATATTTGAAATTCTCAATAGACTAGGAATTCTCTACGCAAAATATGCGCATTGACGTGGAGTTGCGGACACCAGCCCGTATTACCTACCTGGTCAGCGGGATTGTCCAAAAGGGTTACCGCTGGGCCGGAACATAAAGGGCTAAGGAAGGAACACGGGTGGGTTTTAGTCAGTAATAGTCTGACACTCCCTTCCGCTCCACCCAGAGCGGGAGGGGTCATTTGATGATTTCCCGAAAAAAAAAAGCCCGTATTACCTATTACCTTAGACTAGGAATTGAGGTTATTCATTCAAAAACTGGTGATTATTATGCAAAACCAATAACCAAACATCTCGTGGAAGTTTGTAGTATGATTTTGATTTATCGCCTTTGTGACTTCAAAAGGAATGAATGAAGATCTCAAAATAAATCTGCATAGCCTATTTCTAACTTTGCTGGGGGTCAGCTTCCAGTATAACCAGATGCAGCTGAATACCAGTATTTTACATGTAGCGATTACTACTGGGTAACACAATACCCCTTGGTAAGACTGGTTGTCAAACTTTTGGGCTTCTGACTACCTTTAGTAGCCTGTCTAAGAACTACCAATGACCGCCGGGATCAACGGCTTAACGTGTTTTCCGAGGCTCGGAGGGATCTCGATATGAAATTTAATGGATGGTCCCCTCTACGAAACGACCGCTGTAAGCGCAGCTTAACCTTCGATCGACCAGCGCGCCTTTTATTATTTAGCTTCGAATAAAGTTATATTCTAACAATATTATTATTATTATCAATAAATTAACAATTTATTGTCCTACTAGCTGCGCCCCGCGGTTTCACCGACGTAAATGTTGATCTCGTTAGAATATTGGGATAAAAAGTAGCCTACATGTTATCCAGGGTGTCAGCTACCTCCATACAAAATTTTATTAAACTTGGTCCAGCCGTTTGAGCGTGAAGAAGTAACAAATATATAAACAGACACACACACACACTAACAAACTTTCGCCTTTATAATATTGGTGTGATTGATTTGTAAAGTAATTTCGAAAGACTATAGACAAATAATGTAGTATACAGAATAATGGGAACAGAAACTTGTGTGACTGGGAATTAGATTCTGAAATCAGGTTATGTTTTATCATAAAAAAATCTAAATTATCCAAATACATTTCAGAACTTTCTAGAAATAGCTCCAAAACTTTATAAAATTCTTGTAAACTACACCCGTTTCACTTTCTTATCTTACAGTTTTCCTAGGTCCAAAACTGTCAGAGAAATATTCATTTGGATTTTTGTTGAGAGCGTCGAGCGATTTCTACGTGACGTGGATGTTAATGATATTCGTTTTTTGACCCCATTTATGTTTGTATGTCATTCTTTGGTACACGTCTGTCACCCGTGCAGGCTTAGCATGACGCTTTCCATTTCTACGAAGAATAGACACATCTCTTTCTATACAAAGGGACATTTCGTCTCTCCATTTTTGACATCGCACCGTAGAAATCCTTCTACAATCTGTCATTTTGTCTTTTGTTTCTAACGATCTTTGTCTAGGTCCTTTTTTATGTAGACTATTACAGAAGAAAGTTTTCTTTCCCAAACTGTCAAAATTACACTGACAACTGACAGTTGTCTAATGTAGTGAAGAGATTTTATAATCGCTAAAGACAGCAGAAAACTTTCTACTCGACGGCCACAAAGTATATACGGTTATCTAGAAAATCCCGTAACGACTGTCAAAGATCTACGTATGAAAGCCGGGACCAATGGCTTAACGTGCTTTCCAAGGCACGGAGGGGTCTCGGTATGGTCACCCATCCACGGACCAACCGCGGCAAGTGTAGCTTAACCTGATCGATCAACCTATGCGGCTGTTATTATTTAGCCATAGACCCCTTCTTGTAGTGTGACTCAATATCAGTAAAAATTAATAATCAAAAAGAAAAAAAAAAATCCTATGACAAAACAAAGAATTCTGAGTCAAATTATGTAAAAGAGTGAATTTGGTAAAGGCACCTTCAAACAGGCGCGACACGCGATAAAATCGCGTGCGACACAAAGGCACCGCAAGTTGCGCAACGGGGGGCGGTGCCTTTGTGTCGCGCGCGATTATATTGCGTGTCGCGCCTGTTTGGAGGAGCCTTAAAAAGTGCAGTTGACTCTTTCTACTTTGCTGCCGTCGTACTGTCAACACGGAACGTCATCTTTTTCTACTCTTCCGTCGACAAACCGGTGCTCATGCTACGCTTGCTGGAGTCCTAGGAGGAACCCTTTGATGGGATGCCCAAAGGTATTTCGGCTTTTCACACTTCAATGATTAACCTGGTTGCTGGTATGACTGTGATAATTCATTATATATCAAAGTCAAAGCATTTATTTCAAATTGGCACATAAAAGGCACTTTTGAACGTCAAAAATTACAGCAAAATAGAATTGATTCTATCACAAGGTCGAAGGTTAGGTACCAAAGATTACAAAAGTTTCAACATTCAAAAAGTCTAACAATATGTTGGGTGATTATTATTGACTCAGCATAATAAACAATTTCTCCAAAAAAACCACCGTCATCATCATTAGTTTCCTTATGTGCTGTTCAATTTTAAATACATTAAGGGTTGCTGGTAAGGAAGGCGTAGGCTTAGATAACATTAAAACAATTCATAGTAACACTGATATTTTTATTCCATAATTTCTTTCCTATGGTACAAATTTATTGTTAGTATCACTATCTGATATTCCAAATGGCTTTGCACAAACATACAAATATTAGGAATTTTGACGTGTAGCACGTGGCACCTGAAACAACAGTAGAATTAATTGGATATTATTGTTCATAGAATACATCTTTCTTAGGAAAGTATATTCCTAATTGGACTTTGACTTCTAACTACTAATATGTAGTTTGTACAGACGCCAGCACATCAAGTTACTACAATCTGTCAAATTTATTTAATAGATTTTCAACTTTATCGCTAAAGCATAAGATTCAAAGTTGATTGGGAACATTTGACAGTTTCGGGTAGCTTGATGTGCTGGCGTCTGTATTACCTGTAAGAGTGATATTGTAATTTCGATTACGATTATAGTTGAAATAACTATAATCGTAATGGAAATTTGTATTGCAATTCAGAAATATTATTACTGATCCATTCAATCTGCCTAGACTTTTCCCAATTATGTTAGGGTCAGCTTCCAGTCTAACCGGATGCAGTATTTTACATGGTGCAGTTGCTCCATGTATGATACTGTTATTCAGCCTACTGGCAGTCGCCGAACTGACCTACATAAACCAGTTACTGGGTAACACGATACACCTTGGTAAGACTGGTTGTCAGACTTTTTGTTCTTCTTTTGATCTACGCAGCCGGGGAAAACGGTATAACGTACTTTCTGAGGCACAAAGCGGTCTCGATATGTAGTTAATGGATGATCATCCACGACCAGACTTATTATATACTATTACTGATACATTAATGTATGGAAGCACGTTTGGAAAGCCAAGTTTCAACTAGATCGATGTTTCGCAATCAAAATCGTAATTTTTTCGCTCTTAATACCGCCGCCATTTCTGAATTCATTAAATTTGTTGCATGGTCCCCAATTCATTTTGCAATCATTACCCTATATCCCTTTAATCCTGTCCCATTTACCCGCAACTGAGAGGATTTGCCTAAGCGTTGGGATTGTGACGAGTGCTTAGTTCTGGCTGTATAAATTAATATACTTACCTATCCCTCAAAGAGACCTCATCAATGGACTGGACAGTCATGCGTAATAACTAACTTATAAAAAATAAAAATAAACAGTAACTTACTGTACCTAAACGAAAAATTTGTAAACCAACAGTGGATTATATTTTTATTTTCTTTTACAACTAGAAGAAAATAAAATGCCAAATGGTTCAGACAGATCAGAAGGGATCCTGAACATAAATGAGAAAAAAATCTAGGATGACGCTAAGTATTAAGAGGGCACCGACCAAACGCCGACCGCGCAGTGGCGCCTTCATAATTTTGTTTGGTTATTTCTTTTATTTTAGAATGAAAATGCAGATAATAAGCAAGTTAAGTTGTGTTCCACAAGATTATACGTTAATATTATTATAAACGGTAGTTTTACATTTTTTAGTTTTATTATAATCAATAAAGCGGATAATTTTGGCCTTTATTTTCCGTTTTAGTGATTATAATTGAATAAAACTAATAGAGGGCGCCAATAAGCGGTCGGCGTAGCCTTAATAAAAATCAAGATACAGATCCAAAATAAACATTCACTACGCTAACTGAGCTTTAATTTGGTATTTAAAATTCTCTTGTTGGTCCGCAAAGTAAATTCACACGTCTTTATTGTTAGAGGAAACGTGAACACAATGGAAATGATTTGAATGGAACTGAAAAGCTATAGCATTCGAGAGACGGATTACATGCGGCCGTGGCCAAACGTCATCAGATTAGAGGTTTTAGAGAAATAGGTTTCAATGTAGCTGGTAGTCAACGAGTTTCGGTTGAAACATTGATATGCATTAACGTGGAATTATGGCACTGGATTATGTGGAGAACTGAGGTTGGTAGGTATTACATTTTATAATAGAAAAACAATAAAAAAATTGTTCATATCATAAAAGTAGATGATGATAATATATTAGGATATGTAAATAGTAGTCAGATGGTTTGAGATATATTATTATTTTTAACTCTACGAAAAGAAAATTCTGGTGTCCATTAAGTTTGAAAAGTGCAATACACTAACTGATTTCAAGCTACGTACAAAGTTAAACAGTCCCTCAAACGACAGTTAAAAAGTTGTTAAAAGTGTCTTAAATTATTACTTACTCCAGACACTTTACTGCTGTTAATAATTTCAAGGCCATATTTCAGAGGACATAAAATGTTCCCTTCCTAAAATTATTTATTAAGCTGAAGTAAGTACAACCAGTACTTTATTTGTACATATATAGCGCAATCCATAACCATGAATTTGGCACATGATTCTAGAGGCTTAGCGTAGAAATTTTTGTTCGGTTATCAAAAATAATATCAGATGTTTCATGGAAAAGCAGCGGCGGTCAAAATGTATGACAACAATTCAGAAGCGTGTTCCAAATCTTTGGTAACAGATTGCGCGTTCATGTCCCTGCCACCCTGTATACTGTCGATGTAGAATTAGATACCCATCTACCTAAACGTAGCTAAACTTCACAAGTAAATCTAGAACTTGATGCAACAAAAATAGCACCTTGAAATGACGCTCCGTACCCTAAAGGAAAACCAAAGTGTCTTCAAGTTTGGAATCCAAACTCGCAAACTAACTTAATCATAAGTAAACACTACGGAACTGTACACGGAGTTGATGGAATAATACGCGTTCTGAATTCATAGGATGTGCAAGGAAATGAAACGACTGCCATTGGACAATCGATGGCGTTGCGTTTTGAAGCTTATTGCACATAGGCTACTGCTCCCTCGCTTGACGACATAGGAAAACGACCCTTTATCGGCAAATTATCACTTCACTCTTCCCTTTCCTCATTTTCCTGTTCGCAACCTCCTTATCCCAATTTATTTGGGGTCGGTACAGCATCTCTTTTCCTTTCATACATCTATTCTATGAGCCGTCATCTCAGTAGTAATCCTATTTCAAGCCATATCATCTTTCACACAATTCATCCATCGTTTCTTTAGACTCTTCTACTCTTAAAGCTATGTGTAAAATAGAACACAAACCTGTATCTATAGAATTTGGCATAGTCATACTATGCATTTCGGAGTCTCTTAGAAATAAGTAGTTTGCTTTAAATCCTGTCGCGTCTAGTCTGTCATTGGATTTGAATGTTATTCTTAGAAAATTCTTCTCTGACGTCACTTGGAGCTCTTTCAGTTGACCACAGTGCCTGTGGCTTTGCGATTCAATCATTTGACTGTAAAACTGGACGTAGTCACTGGCTGATACGGCTTCACAACTAAAATAAAGAAAACTATTAGAATCTTAATTTAGTTCAAAGCTTTATAAAAAGACAGCTGTTTTAGTTTTAACTTTTTCAAGATTTTATAGATGATAAAAACATTTACTGCCGCCCATAGACCGCCCATTGTGTCACCCTTTGTACAGTTTCTATATTTATGTCTGTAATTTATATGGTGTACATAATAAAGAGTATTCTATTCTATTCTATTCTATTCTATTACTGTAATTTACTAAATTACTTTGGGATAAGTACTTCTATTATACTTCTCATCTACTTGGTCTTGATCTCCTATTTAATCAAAGGGAGGAGCAAAAGTTTTAAAACAAAATCAAAATCGTCGATTCACTAAAATCCTTGTCACGTCCAACCTAGATCACGAGAGATTAGGCATATTTTATCACTAATCTACACCTACCCTACATGAAGCCAATCTTGGCAAAATAACCCTTATCAAGTAGATACCTACTGCATTCCGCTAATGACGAAAGCTACTCAACGAAAGACTTTTCTAAACCTAATAGTATTTAAATGAATTACTTACGGGACCACACCTTCGACGTCGAAATAAGTGAAATGTAAATGTACTCTCTCGTTTTCGTTGCCGTAGAAGAAGTAATTGCACTCTGTATCCCTTGGATAGAGGCCAGGGTGGTTTGGTGACGTCACCACCCCCCTCCCCCTCTCACTGCTATTAAATACGAAGGCACATGGAAATTCTAAAAGTTGGCTCCCCGTTGCGATCCCGTAATCTGAAAGTCAAAAACTTTTTACTTTTGTTTTTTGGTGTCCGTGGATTTTGGCGTAATTGAGGCTTTCCTGGATAGCGATACTTTTGGGTATTAATTTATCATTTGTTACTACACTTGAAAGAAAAGCAGTTTAATTTTCAGACATTCTATATTTTGTATCATCTTTGCGATTATGTTATCTCTCTATTTAAATCCTACATCATTAAAAAAGAAACAACTCTCTACAAAAAATCTCATTTTTAATTTCCTAGCTCCAATATTAAAATAAAAAAAAAAACAAAAACGCAACGTCACCATGTTTGAATTGCGAACATTCAGAAAAATGTGAGGAATTACGCGCTGCCGGCATCAAGAATGATGAGGTAGGTATACGTGGTGCTCAGAATTCCAATGTGAAAATGACACAGGATTTTCAAACACGATGAAAATGTGTTAGAAGGGAATGACAAAGTAAACAATGGTTTAATGATAGATGCCACCAAAAACTAGCTTCATATTGTAATAGATACACAATATATTTGATCCTTGACAATTTAATTGTAGGTACTGGTGTTAAATAATTGTAAATAGCTATATTATATTGCTCGCTTCACATTTTATAAATACTAAGCCCAAACTTTTACGAGTTATTGTAATGGAAATGTCTTATTTGTCTTTTCCAAATAAAAGAGAAGTAGGAACAGACAGGAAAACACCAGTCCGAAGAAATACAAATTGATATCAATCAATCACAATAAACCAAAGGCATGACCACACATACGAAATTAAGATAAGACATAAGAAGTACGTACCTTCAACAAAGGAGTATGATATCTTAAACCCCCTGCTGTGTCTCGATGAGTATATTCCACGGAACTCGATAGATAACTTAGGTCCATTCGACATTATTGGCTTTGGTATATCGTTGCCGCAAAATGATGCCATCTTTTCGAGACGACCGTCTACATACAAAAATACATCGAGAGAATCCATACTTTCGCAACTGTAACAAAGTAAATTTGCTTATTCGATATCGCTTCGAGTGCTTTGTTTTCGTTCTTTATGCTTGTCCATTTTGTTTTGTCAAAGTAATATTGTTATTCCGTGTTGTTGTTGAATTTCAAAAACAGTTTTACGGTAAAATGCCGTGCTCGTCTGAAAGACAAACACTACCTAGGCTTTCAATATTTTCTTCTTTGTCAATACAAATTATGATACGAGAAAAACATGACATATTATACGTGGCTAGTCAGCGGGATTGGTAGTACAACTGACTATCCAGAATCCAAAATGCATCCGACTAATTGGCGACCCCAACTCTCAATGAGTTCCAACATACGTAAGTATGACTGACTATAAATGGCTGTGTTCTATTCTATGAAAAAATATGTGTTTCAGCAGTTAGATTAAAAACTTACTCTATAATATTCTCTGTTATTCGCTGCAAGCTGAAGTCTTCAAATACCAGCCTGACTCTTTCCCTCCCTCGGGCTAGAAAGTCGTAATGACATTGCGTTTTCTGCGGGTATGGGGCCGGGTAGAGAAGCGAAGTCAATTTACCGGTCTTGCTCTTATCACTGCTGAATACTTGATGACAGGATGACGCTGAAATGAAGGTGTCACATCACTAATGGAATGCATACATTAGTTCATAATAACATGAAATGGAGTGAGTGATGTCACACGTACATTTGTGGAGCATTATGCGTGAGATGCTTCGTACATTTTGAATAGATTTATTTGAGTAATAAATTATTTATGATTTTTTACCAAAATTTTGCTTAAGATCATAAATTATTGTAATATTTCAAAATATAAAAGTGAATTGAGACCGATCAATAAAAAATGTCTAGTTTTTCTATTTAATTTATATGAAATATAGACAATTAAAAAAAAATCGCTTATTGAAACACATTGGTGAGAAAATAAAGTTCAAATAGAAAAACCTATTCTAACGGCTGTTAAATCTCGGTTCTCTCTCTGGAACCACTAGAAATTCTCATCCTCTTGTCTGCTACATAAGCTTGTCTGCTAGTAAGTCTTATGCTTCCTCCTTCCTATTAATAAATTCTCAAGCAATTTGGCACGGTTCTATGAACCAAACATATTTCAGATAAGTTCAATAGAAGATTTAAGCTCCACCTTTTGAAAGTCATTGGCACGTGTGGAGCTGTAGAAGTTGTTACGTCATTAATTGAAGCCAATTGAACTTTGGAAGTTATGTTCGGTTGCTTGGTAGCAAAATGATTCTTTAAAAGTTGCGTTCTTGGGTTCTTCTTGACTTTACTTCAATTGGCAATTTGGGCAATTCTCATAATTTTTATGAGAATTGCCCAAATTGCCAAAAAAGAACATTCAGCGTCTGATCTGTCTTAATCTGTCAAAAATATCTCTAATTTGCCTAAATTTTTGACTAGTTTTTGACATTGATTATCGCTGAGACCAGATTGTGTAGTCACAATCTCGTCTCAGCGATAATTAATGAATCAATGATTTTGAACGTTTTCAACTATGCAAAGTGGCCTTCAGTTCAGATACAATACATCATGGAAACAACGCACGAGCGAAAAGTATATATCGTCATTTTCTCTTTTAACTAAGTACCTAAATGAACAAAGCCATGATCGCAAATTGCATGTGTTAAGTAGCGAGTTTACAAGTAGCAAGTTGTGTTCAAAGGTCAGTCCGAAACTGACAGTTTTTGATTGTGTCACGTATAGACGTCAAGTTTCATTACAAACGATGTTAGGGACATAACTCGCTACCTTTCTAATGTAAATGTAACTCGGTCTTTTAATTTAGTCTAGTCGACACACGGTCTATAGTAATAAAAGCTTTAAACCCAGACCCGTCTAAAAAGCATCTCAGACCAAGAGCCACACTCCTAATAATCTATGAGGTGATTTTGTTTATAAAAACGCAAACTCTCTGTTTTTAAATGACGACCTTATTCCAAGTACTTACTGGCGGCGCTTACAGCTGGTCCTAAGCTGGATATTGCCTCCGTTGTACTTGATTTCTTATTAATATCCCCATCTGTTAAGAAAGTGGAGATTATTGTGGTTCACTGTATTCAATCGTAACAGGTTTCAAAGGGTATTCATCGACAGCTGTTGCTTTTAGAAGAGAAATGGTTGTTCCAATAAACAAGGCAAGAAAGGGATGTCTATATTTTTGTATTTCATATTTGCCATAAACTTTGTGTCTAAAGCGTGCCACACTTGTTCGAATGAGCATGATTCGGCACAGCCGAACGGCAAAATGTAACATATAATTCAATTTTGCCGACTGACTGTGACAAATTATACCGACCTCAAGAAATATGTTAGCACCCCTAATACGCAATGTTTGTGTTATATATGAAATTGAAGCTTTTAAATCATTTTAATATCGACGGTCTCTTACGACATTTGTCTACCGTTAATATTTAGGTAAATATTATATCTATAATAGCATTCTAAACACTGTCAGCTCGAATTTATCATCCTTAACTACAATCGAATCATATCTACTCAGCCGGAGACAAGGCTAATTTCCGATTTTGTACCATATTAACATCAGCTGATGAGACAATTTGTTATGACATGCTTACTAAACCTGCGTTTGGGTCGTCCTCCATTTGGAACTGGTATCTTGCTTTAAATCCTTGTCCTGGTATATTGGAGTTTGCCGTGAATTGTACCAATAAGTCTGGTCCCGTTGATAGTGTCTCATAACCTGAACAAAAATTGGGAATAAATAAACAAACGATTCTACTCTGAGGGAGGTCGAGGTAGACGACAAAGGTGGTTTGACGATCTGATAAGGTTTGCAGAGCTAACACGGTCTGAGATCGCACATGAGAGGGAGGTTTGGAAAGAAAAAGGGAAGGCTTTTGTCCACCAATGGGACACAATATAGGAATAAAAAAAACAAAACTTAAGAAAACCAACAATTTTAATTATTGCTCAATTTCTGTTGATGAAAGGAAACATCATTTTTGTGTACTAAAACAGTGTCAGTATCTCAAACACCGATATATTTTCTTCTACCACACAAGATAAAAATATACTAAAACTAGCTTCTGCCTGCGACTTTGTCCGCGTGAAATTTCACCCTCCCCCATTCACCTTCTTAGGGGTGGTGTTTCGAAAAACCCTTTCTTAGTGGATACCTATTCTTCACAAAGAACACACCCTGCGAATTTTATGTCTCTAAGAGTAATTTAGGCTGTGCGTTTATATATCAGTCAGTCAGGACTTTGAATTTTATAATATAGATAAATCAAGATCCTTTCACAGCGATCCAAAGTAATTCGTACCTACGATTTCGTTGCAAAGCATTGCTAAAACTGGCGCTGCCGAAGTCCGTCCATCGAACACTTTTATTATGTCAGCACGATTGAGGCAACTGAAAAGTGGAAAAGTTATAACACCAAAAGGCAAAGGATGTATTAAGAACCACAGAATAGATAGGGTACAGAAGGACGGCTCTTTAAGACAAGCCAAAACGCACGTACACATAGACATGGGTTTACGTCTAGCTCACTAGTATCTGATGTAAGTGTAAACAAACCCTGCTCAGGTTATATTCTTACGCAATAAATTACTTAAGGAAATGGGTAACACATTCAGTATTTAGAAGGTTTCAACTTTATATCTCATACAATGTAATTGCAAAATCATCGCTGGTAATAGTAGTTCTAAAATTAACCTCAATTGTCAATGCTGCCAGCCTTTTGGACACTGTTTCTGTTGACAGCAACGCGGACAATTTTTTGATGCCCTATGATTCTTTTGCCTCTTTTTTCATATACTTTACAAAATATTATTTTAAATGTTAGCATAAATTATGTAAATATTATCTTAATTGATAAAAATAAATATGTCTCACCTCTATTGTCAAATAAAACACATCTGTAAGGTGATTTAAAATTTGAATTTCGGGTTTAGTATTCAAATAATCAAATCAAAGCACTCATTTGTAATTGGTACTATCGCATCCACTGTTACGCTTTCTGCTCTATTTGTTTAGATTTTTATCAGATATTTTTGGACGGACTATACGCGTCTATTGCGTGCGCTTGCTTTTCGTCAGTTGTATGGAGCCGACCTTCTGCACCTACCTATGTATTCTTTGGTTATTAGTAAAGAAGTAAATTTCTAAATACCTTTCGTCGCCTTTCTGAAGGAACGACTCTTCGAAAACTAACTTTATCCGCTCGTTGTGCCTAAAACAGTAAGAATGCCGAGTATTAAAGTACCTAGAAATGTTAAAGAGAGAATTAGATTTTCTTAAGGACTTGACTTGTGACTTAATAACTCCAACTGTGAAGGGAAGTTTTGTCAACTTTTCATTGTAAACGGAGAAGTTTATTGGAGCAGTTGATTATAAGAAGATATTTGGCTTTTCAGAGTATCTGTTCATAAAACTCGAATATGAAGTCTATTTTTACTTAAAAGTTATTACCGTATTGCGTGACCTCTCAAGCTCCGCTAATGAGACACTATTGATTTTCTATTGTATCGTATTACATAGGACACGCGCGGTGCTTGACGGGTTAAGGCGAGATTCATAAACGTAACATAGCATGTATTGTAAGCGTTATTCAGGTCACAACTGTCAAACTACAAGTGCAAGACGTATACGACGGGAAGATGTCTAAACGAAACTGAGTGACGTTTATAGATCTTGGACTTACCGTCACAACATAATATTACACACAGCAAATATTCAACAATATACAGAGTGGCAGCGACATCAACCCGCAAACTGAAACCATGGATTCAGCTCATGATTCCAGAACGCCCTGACGTAGAAACTTTTCGTCGATTATCAAAAAATGATCCGCTGTTTCATAGCGAAGTACAGACGCCAGCACATCAAGCTACCCGAAACTGTCAAATTTTCTCAATCAACTTTGAACCTTATGCTTCAGCGATAAAGTTGAAAATCTATTAAAGAAATTTGACAGATTATTATTAGGTTGATATGCTGGCGTCTGTACACTACCTTTGTTTTTTTTTTCTTTCTTGGGGAAATCCTTATGGATACCCTCCGTCTGGGAAGAACGGAGGCTTATGTCGGACTCCTACCGACTTAAACCTACTGTTCCTTTTCCCTCTCCGCCGCCTCCTTTGGATGATCATCCAAAACCATCAAATCAACGTTAATTAGGCTTTTTTATTGTATTTTTCGTTTTATATGTTTTGTTTCTGCATGTGATAATTTTGTTTAACATTTAATTTGGTTTTGTTTCTGCACATGATGATTTTGTTTAGTATTTAATATGTAATGTTCGACACAATGTAAATTGTTTAAGAATAAATAAATGAATGAATGATGCATCACCTTCTCACAAAAAGAGGTCACAGCATCCCACGCGTTTTCGCTTCCGACCATGGACTGTACCACGGCCGAAAGTGATAGATCACCTGAAAGTGCCTACGAGGTCAAAATGAATAGAACAGCATTTTTTTTTATAATCATTGCATTTTTTGACACAAGTTCAGAATCATGTGCTGAATCCATGGGTACCGTCTATGTGCCTGCCACCCTGTACAAGAAATGCCTATCACTACACTTTGCACAAAACAATGTTCAAGCATGCATCATTCAACAGTATAAACTTCAAACTCACCTGGCGCTAAAGTGATAAGTACACCTTACATTGCTGGGATAACTCGATGGATATCTAGGGCTATACAACCTCCCGTGAGCGGGTCTGTTCGCCTGCGAGTGGAAGACGTAATCACACCACGTCCCAGATACTTGTACACCGTCTGTCTCGAAATTTCCTAGGAAACGAGATACAAGTTTTATAAATTGGAAAACTTTAGAAATCGACGAATGGAAGACGATCTGTTACGTGAGTGAAATGTTTGTTTGTTTCGTGTTTTGTGTCGGGTTAAGTCTTTTTTAGGGTGATATCTGCTGGCTAATTGATAACAGCCGCACGGGTCGATGGCCTGTGGATGGGTAACCATTTTAACATAAATCAAGACACCTCTGTGCCTCGGAAAGCACGTTACGCCCTCGGCTCTCATTCGTGGATCTTTGGCAGTCGTCAGGGGTCATCAGAAGCCCGAAAGTCCGACAACCAGTCTTACCAATAGGTATTACCCAGTTACTGGGTTGTGGGGGTCAGATAGGCAGTCGCTTCATGTAAAATACTGGTACTCAACTGCATCCGGTAAGACTGGAAGCCAACTCCAACATAGTTTGAAAAAGGCTAGGCAGATGGCTGTTTGTTTATTCGTTTAGTCCTTTGGAACAGACATTAACTTAAATTTTGAGCTCAATTAAACAATAAAAGTTCCAACTTTAAATTAAAAAATTATAAGCTACAGTATTAAAGCTATAAACATTTTTCATGAAGCTCATAAGCCCTTTAAATTGTCTTTCATTAATTTGCCTAATACTAACATCGCTCAAGCTATTGTAGCTTTAACAAAATTAATTGATATATTTAATGTAACAAAAAAAACCAGACAGGCACTGATTTGATCAGACAGAGACGGACAGCCAAGGACGAGAGAGATTGACTGTAATAAGAATTAATGACCACAGAGTAAAAACTTTATGGATCGAACAAACGAAGTTAAGAATAAAATGAGACGTTTATTAACGAATATTTTTGTTCAATGACAAAGCAAAAAGTTTTAAGTGGTTTAATTGTTTGATTCATTATTGGCGCAAGTGTTTTTTGAATTGGTTTTATACTTTTTTTTTCTGGATGGGAAATCAAACGTTTGTGTTAAGAGCAAGGCTATTAATTTAATTGAACGTGAAAATTGAATTAAATCACTCATTCTAGTAGAAGAAAGTAATTTATCCTACGTTAAAATTACAAAAGTAACACGATCCATTTCAATATTATGCTCATAATTGCTTTCAAAATAATCCACCATTTATGTCGTAGTATTAATAACTAGCTTCTGCCCGCGATTTCGTCCGTGTGAAATTTCTATTAGCCCCGATCCACCCCATCGCATCGCATCGCCTGCCCGCACTATTACTTAGTTTTCGCTTAGCGTTCATTCTTTTTTCTTATTGCTCTCAAATGCAAAAAGAATTTCTTAAATCCGACTGGTAGTTCCAGAGATTAGCGCGTTAAAACAGACAGAAGAAACTCTTCAGCTTTAACAGTCGACCACACGCCAATGGCAACGAAACCAGTATAAGTAAAAGCAGGCTTCGTATTGTATTGAAACTTCGTATTACACTAGGCCAGCTCAACGTCAAAGTGTCATGCGGCCGAATGTACGGTCAGCAACAAAAATCGATTGACACTTCAGTTTTTTTAATCTCAGTTAATGAGCAAAATATTTGTTCAAAATTGCAGCAGAAGTACAATGTAATTTTGAACAAATATTTTGCTCAATAACTGAGATTAAAAAACTGAAGTGTTAATATTTTGCTCAATAACTGAGATTAAAATAACTGTTATGTGTTATGAGTGAAATGATTAAAGTGACTATACTAGTTTTCCAATCAATTAATGTTACCTCCAATCGCCTGAAACAGAATTACCTAGTTCAGGCACAAATCATGGGTGAACTTGACATAGATTTAAGAAAAACTGCATTTAACGTCAGTCTTTATATTTTTGAATAAAATTTATAGTTACTATTTTTTTCCCGTCAACGTATGGTTAATATTGTATACAACTTTATTTATTAGAAACTGACTTACGTCTATCTATAAACCTGTAGTTCCCAACGAAACCCGTAGCATTGGTTGCTTTGGCTCCAGTATGCATTTCTAAGACTAACAGTGGTCCATGGGAGTAGAGAGCTGGTGGTGCATCAGCTCGACTGCCGCATAGGACCCTGGACCAGGCGGAGTACTCGTTGACACCGGGCGGCCCTGGTCCGTGGACCCCTCCTTCGGAGTATACCTTCAAGTAGTCGCCTCGGATGCATCTGCGAGGAGAAAATAGTTTTTTTACTAAAAGAGACTAACGCTTTTTCAGGCATAACCAGAGGGCCTGGCTAGACCAAGTGACATTCTATCAGTGATAACGATGATGAAAAGTCATAATTTTATTCGATTGACATAAGCTACCGAAAAGCTTATTAAATAATTTAAATTATATTAATAAAACTAAAAATATTTTTTTTTCTTCAGTATCCTGTTGGTTTCGAGAAGTACAGAATCGGTCGAAGTGGAGGTGCTTGGGGGAGGCCTATGTCCAGCAGTGGACGTCTTTTGGCTGAAATGATGATGATGATAATGATAATGATTTGTACCTTTTTGTGCGAGAAGTATAAATAAATAAAGACAAATTTTTTGTCTATAATTGTTAGTTACGAAGGTCTTAAAACTATGTTAGTAGTCATTACTATTAATATCAAAATCAAATAATAATTCATAAAATTCAAATCATAAAATCACTCATGTCAAAACATCATAGTGTCATGTCCTGTTGAGTCGTTGTAGAAATACGAAACGCTTTGAAAGTGATTGCCACTTGTCGAGGCCCCTTAGGCCTGAATGAGAGAATTAATTTCGATGGCTACATTTTTTTTAATAAATTGTTAATTAATGCAATAAAATGTTAATAATTACGAATGTAGAGACTAGCATAGAAATAACGTCCCTTGTTCCATCTTTTCTTTACTTGACAAAATATCTTATACGCATCAGCACCAAGAACTTTATAAAAATAACAATATTCCACTCCGTAAAGAAAGTAGGAATTTTGTAATAATTATATTACAACTCTTCGCCAACAATAAGAATCAAGTTCTCAAAGACTAAATTGTTCAAAGAGAACTCATGCATTATGAAACAGTAATAAAGGGAATCATTAATTAAAACCCTTGGGCAAATGCAGGCCAAGTGGAAAACTTCAGACAAATGATACACATTATCAGGAATGCCTCAGCTGTAATGTAGAGGTTATACTGAAAGATAAACAACTAGCTGAGTTTATTACACTTTGGACTGCAATTGAGTGCTATTTTGGTGAAATACGAAATAACACCTACATTCTAATAAATTATGTAACTAGCTCAGTATTTTTACAGAGAAAATAATTAGATAAGATTTTACTAATGGACAGGCAATTTTGGAAAATATCTCATTTATAATACAATTTTGAGCTGATTTTTCAATCATCTGACAACTTTATTAGTGGAATCATCAGCCCTTAACCCCTTGTATGCCGGGAGCGTAGATCTACGCGAGACACAATAGTTTTTAATTGTTTTCTATAATTACGGCATACAACCGGTTAATGTCACAAATCAAGCAGACAATTCGCTAAAATCCCACCAATAAGTGCAAAGTTTAAGTTCCAAAGTGTCAGAAAATTTAATCGTCCCTACCAAAGAGATTTAAAGTAAATAATTTAATGTCTTTGGTCCCAACCCTTTTAAAGCTAGGTAAACAGCTGGGGGCATTGTTGTCATACGCCTAATATAGTCCCTTAGAAACTCTCACTATACTCAGGTAGGGTGTTCTATTTTTAGTCCGGGATCACACGGGTAAAGCTCACAAATTGCGTTACCATCCGCTAGATTTTGCAGTCACTAAATGCGGGCATAATGTCATTAAGTACTTCAGAGAGGAGATACACCGTACAACTTTCAACATAAAACTTACACTAATACACTATGACCGGACACTTTTAGCCACTAAAGCGTTTAGTACTTGGTATAATATGCTTAACTCCGCTAAAATCATGTACATTGTACGGAGTTAGCTGCTGCTTGCTCGTGACTGCGACTTCTTATGGCAGTTTTGATGGTAGTACACTACTTTCACGTAAATTGTTGGGTGGTTATAGTACCTGCATGTGTTAACAACTTACAAAGCTTTGTTGAGGTGGGCGGAGAGTCACTAAACAAGTAAATACTTAGAATTTCAATTTTTTAAGGCAGATGCATAGTTTACTGGCATGGCATTGAGCTTGAAAACAGTTCCATCATTAAAATCCACCAAAAAAGGAAAGTTATTAAAACATTGCATAATGAGCCTATAATGTGGAGCAGGTGTGGTATGTGAGCAGCTCTCTAAAGGGTATGTAGCGGTAACGCGTCATACTGACGTCACGCAAAATCTTGCATCGTGAAAGCAGAGTTTACCGCGCAACTAGCATAGATACAACGGCCCGATATGAATCATCGGGCAGTTGCCCGCCAGACACAACACCCGTCTGGTCGGAGGATCCTCCATTTTCTATAGAGTATGAGTGAGCTTAACACCGTTCCTCATACCTCTATAGGTAGCAAAATGATTATCGACATCAAAATATCGTTGAAGGCGGAGTTTCGAGTTGAAAACATTTGTTTGAAGCAGTAGTTTTAATGAATTTAGTTTTCGATACCCTGTCCGAAATTTGTATTTCATATTTTGTGCCACGTTTTACTATTCTGTAGAGACATTCTAATTGTTTAGTAATCAAATGTGTACCCTTGTGATTGTTGATTGGGGTAAGTGGTAAACATGGGGTTTCTCTAGGGAGAAACGAAATTAGTAAGCCCTGCTATCTTCCCGCTTATTTGCTCTGAAGGGTACAGGGAATTTCAGCGCTCTAGTTTTTACCAAATTAGGTCCGGATGATTCGTACTAATGTTAACAAATTGATAGAAAAAAACATCTTATCAATTACATACTAAGCATTCACAGACGCCTTTGTAGTGAATTTAAGGTCGTTCAGCGCGCTATGGAGAGGTCTATGCCCGGAGTTACTTTGAAAGATAAAATCAGAAACGATGTCTGGATGAGAACAGAAGTTACCGACATAACTTGCAGAGTAAGCAAGCGGATGTGGCAGTGGGCTGGCCATGTTTGTCGTAGTACCGATGGCCGACGAGTCTTGGAGTTGAGACCGCGTATCGGCAAGCGGTATGTGGGACGCCCCAAGCTAATGGACAGATACCTCAAAAAGGTGGCTGGGATAGACTGGAAGCACAAGGCGGAGGACAGGGTATTCTGGCGCAGCATAGGAGAGGCCTCTGTTCAGCAGTGGACTGCGACAGGCTAAGTTGAGTTAACTAGGCATTCTCAGGCTGTCCTATGTCTAACCTTTATAGTGACATGTGGAATAGGGTGTAAAGTACACTCATCCTCCATAGAAAAGGGAGGATCCTCTGACCAGACGGGTGTTGTGTCTGGCGGGCAACTGACCGATGATTCATGTCGGGCCGTTGTATATGCCAGGTGCGCGGCAAACTGCTTGCGAGATGCAGGATTTTGCGTGACGTCAGTTTGACACGTATTTCGCATGTAGCGTTATAAATACCGCTACACCTTGTTTTCACAATCCAGACGATCTTGACATATAGTTCTCTTCATAGTATTAATCAAAACCATATACTGAAATGTCTTTAAAGCTACGGGGTCCTAGAAAAGCGGTAGCCGCCAAATCAAATAACGGCCGCAGTGACGGTTGTCATGAAAATGATGGCAGCGGGGTTCGACTTTACGATGTTATAAAAAAGCTCTCTAATAAAACACACCAATTTTTAAAAAATAACGTTTCAGAGACGTCATTCGCCAGTAAAGCGAGAAGAGCAGTGCGGACGCCATACTGCTCTTTTAGAAAAACCGATGGTTAACGATAAAACCAAAAATAATCTACAAACAGAAAGTATAAAAATAAGGCTTAGATATTAATAAAAACCAAACCGACACCCGAGCCAGAGAACTTCCGCACCGCCATTTTTTTCATTTAAAGGGAAAATTCAAACCGAAAATTCAATTTGCGGTTTTATTCCGTACCTATGTATCTGTTTACAACACTTTTTAGGAGGTATTCCACTCAGAGCACTGATTTCAACCGCACTTGGACGACCCCACCTGAGCACGTCCACTAACCGCACTGAAACAAAATTTTGTAACATGTAACGTGAAGCGAGTATTGCCGAATCAAGGTAGATGCATGAATCTCAAATATGATATTTTTTTATGTGAAAACTTCTTTAGTCGCACTTTACGCTCTTTCTAAACAGTGAGCGAAACTGAACCGTCACGCTCGGGTCAATGACGTTGAATCGGGTGTACTCGGCTCCAGGCGGTCGGTGGCGCTTTATCGCGTGTAATCGGCGCTGAATCGCGTATACTCGGCTCAAGTCGTAAGTTTTTCACTTATCGTGTGCTCATAACCTCACAACATTTTTTTTTTGTTGGGTGTACTGAACAATTGTTTTTATGTTATTTCGTCGAATACAATTACTGCCATTGTACATATTCAGCTTAAAAAACGTTACCTATATTTGCCTAATGAACTCCAAAAAATATTGAAGGATTTTTAATCACTTTTTAAGTAAAATAAATATAAATGGAATACCTTTCAGCGCCAATAACTTAATTTGTGGTCCAAATAAATAAATTGGTCACAAGTTGGTTATCGTTATTTGTATTTCTCATAAAAAATATCAACATTTCCCGTTCTCATTCAAAGGTTTTCCATTTCATTCCATTTACCTTTAACCAAATATGTGCGATCAAAAACAAACCGACCAAGTTGAAGTTAATTTGGGGCCCACATTCGGATGAAAAACAACAAGACTGTTCCATGTTGTATATTACGTATAACACGCGGCTTAATCTCATAACATGGCGAGCACAAATGAGTTTCTTTTTGTCCCTTTCGGTTCAGTATTCAATTATAACGGTTGGTCATGCGGTAACGCTGTGTGACGTCAGTTATACCTACGGTTTTATCGTAGATTTGTGATTTTGGTTATGTTTGGCAAAATGTATTCTTCAAAGGCAATTTAAAAGCTCGTCAGCGTGTTGGTTTCCAATATCAAACTCGAGTTTCTAATATTAACTAATATAATTCACGTTTGAGCATGTCCTGAATCGCCAAACTAATTCCAAAGTGATAAAATAGTTTAACAGTTCTGGATTTACTAGTTCTCCATTATTGGAAATCGGTTCTATAGTTGAAATTCTTCCTCTATTGCATGCCCTTAAATTGACCGCAACAAGTTTCAATCGAAGTGGGTGTTATAACTCCCCATCTTCGTACATATTCCACATTTATACACATTCCACCGCCTTTTGTCATATCCACTTGATTATACTCCCGAAATTATGATTTTTATAATACTTCGGATCCCATTACCTCACAAAATACGTCTTGCCATAATAAAAAGTTACATTGTAACTTTCCAACTAGATTTACTCTTTTATCTTTCAGTAAGTACCTGCAAAGTGGGTACTAACACCTTCCCTATGAAATTCAAGGAGTTAACTTTTATACAGTGCTACTTTTCATATAAAGTTGACAGTGACAAAGTTACTGTGAACAAATCATTATTCTTTATGACTGAAATTTACATTGAGAGCGCTCGCGGGAGCAAGTAATCTGAACTGTGATTGCCGGTTTTCATGACTGTGACACACGGATGCACAGGTGTAAAAATGTTTATAGTGACGCTCATGGTTAGAAGCACTTTTGACTAGTTATTACTGTAGTAACAAGTGAACACTGCAAGATTTTGTTTTGTAGTTTAGCACAGTGTTCTGCAGTGCGATTCCGTAACCATCTCACCGTGAAAACTTAGGTGAAGTGAGCGTGGAGTGAGCTGTCAATAGTGTCAATTCCTAGCAAAAACAAACTCACTTCACCTAAATTTTCACGGTGAGATTTTTACAGAATCGATCGGCTGAGAGAGTACTAGTGTTAGTTTACGCTAAGAATGAATGTTTAAAAAATACGTGTCGACTTGAGAACCTCCTCCTTTTTTTCGTCGGTTAAAAACAACATTAACTGAAAATATGGAACGGACCAGAAGCCTGACAATGAAGTGTAGCTTGAGGACAATCCGTTAATTTCGTCGCAAAAAGAAATACTTTCACAGGCTGGCATAAAAACACAGGGAAAGTCACGAAGTAACACATTATATAAATATAAGCTTAAAACAATTCTTTTAAATGTTGGCAAAAGGATACCGTTTCTCATAATGCTCGTACATAATCAGCCTTTAATGTTCCCACTGCTGGGACACAGCCCTCCTCTCTGCGAGAGGGAGTGGGCCAACACCACCCGGGCCCAGTGCGGGTTAGTAGATATCACATGTTTTCGAATGTTTGGTTCTAGGACATGCCGGTTTCCTCACGATGTTTTCCTTCACCGTTTTGAGAGCAGTGTTGATGAAATAATTTACAGAAAGTAAAGCGCCTGTCAGGGTTCGAACCTACGACATTTCTCGTAACTCGCGATCGTTACCACTGGGCCACCATTGATTTCGAATGCTCAGGTAATAATAAATGGTGACAAAAATGATCCAATAAAACACTTGGATGAAGATGAAAAAGGAATAGGAAGGTGATATGGCGAGCTTAATGGCGTAAGGATTTTTTGTTCAGCCTTGGCCAAATTCCACTTTCTAAGAGGGCGGGAGGGCGGAAACGTAATCATTTTCCGTCAGATTATATTCTAATACCCCGCAATATATAAAATGAGAAAATTAAAAGGAGGTAAGAAAGAAAATTCGAGGTTTATAACCGCAAACATTCGCAACTGAAAAGGTAGGATATTAGTAATAAATCTCTTTGGTTTGAGAACAGACAGAAGAAGATATAAAATCCGTTGAGAAAATTAAAACCATGAGTGCGTTTTGAGTAAGAGCAAAAATATGTAGGTTTTCTGGAAGAGATATGGAACTTTTTGTTCACTGTTTGATCTGTACCTAGTGGTTGTCACTGATAGTGTTACATTTACGTGCACATTAACTAATTCGTCAGAACAACAAAGAGAAATGATTTTCGCCAGTACATAGACTCAGGCTAAATATATCATAGCAAATGGCTTGCAAAATACAGTACATAACAATTTTTACATTAGTAAATTGATTAACTAAAATCTTGAATAGCAATTGTTTCAGAAACGCTTGTCAAACTTTCAAGGAATGTGTCTCTTAAAAGACATAAATTAATACATTAAGCGTACATGTTATCCAGTTTCAAAGGAATTATGTCATGGTTTGGCAAGTAATAAGCATTTTATAGCAATATATAATTCATAACTATATTAACCATATTTACAACAACACACTGCGCTGCAAACACAGATTACTGATGTTGCTCAGAAAGCCGCTAAGCTGAAGTGGGACTGGGCTGGCCACGTGTGCCGTATGCCCAATGAGTTGTGAGCCAAAATAACCACCATATGGAGTCCTGACAGACCCCGTAAAGATGGCGGGACCCAGCAGTGGGATTAGGCAGGCTAACAGAATAATTAGTAAACATTCAGGATAACGCAAATTTGAAAGTTAAAATTAAGTCGTGAAATTTTACTGGAATAACTATCGCCAATACTCAATTTAATAACCAATATTTAAATTTTACCTCATTACCATTCGTTTTCGGTAATAAAAACTCTCATCCCAAGAGACAAGCCGAGGCATTGATGTGAAAATGGAATCTGCAAAAATATGTCAATTTGCAATGTTATTTTGGCAACACCATTCGGTCTCTTAATTTACTTGCTTCAATAAATTTTATTCACGGTGTATTATTAACAAGCATTTCCTTTTATCGTGATAAATAACAGATGTAAAAAGACACTTAACGAAGCCGAGAGTCACTTGAACTACTTGCGTACAAAAAAATTTACGACGGCGAGCCATCATTATAATATTTTTTGGGTGGGAACCTTCTGGTTACGGAGATATTGAAGGTCAAAGTTCCAACTTTTGCTGCCGTTTTTTGACGAAAACAAAATTTTAATGTTATAACACAACTTTTAATGCCCCTGTACTGTGCATGCACCCATAAGCACAATGTTAAACAGCAGTATATACATAGTTATAAGTGGAAGGAGTGAAGGGAAGCCATTGCCTTTTCAGTGGGACACAAACGACTGATAATAATAATACTTGGCTACTCAATTGGACGGAGAACCAATCAATACAGTCTACAGTTTAAATTGGCACTTATTTGCTGTCAAGCAACACAGTATAAAACCATTTATTATTCATTTTTGCTGTCCTACAAATTATTGCCAACAGGCTGACACGACTGTGTGGCGTTCAACATAACCATTTTCTGGCATTGAACGGGTCGTATAAGCATTGTATGTGAATTTATACGCACAACTGTTCTGTTCTATTCAGCACATTATGCACTTGTCCCATTATTTTATGTCATTGCACAATGAAAGATACAATGCTCATTGTTCGTGTTCCTCTTTGAAAGTAATTTATAGTAGCCACCTCGTAGCGGCTACGTCACCAGAATTATATATAGGTACTTCATAATGATATCCAATAGTGAAACTTTTATATCAATCTTTCGTCTGATGTTAGGGTTAGTAGTTTCACTTCTAAAACTCGGGAATTTCCGATAGAAGGTTGAAACGGTGAATTATGTCTTCCGATTTTATTATTGAATATTAGATGAATGAAATGAGATGTGTTCCGTTCCCAAATAAAAATACACTTTTTAGACCGAAAAATAAGACTTTATATTATAACTTATTGCTTCAGCCTCAATAGGTTACACAAAAAAAAAATAACTGAGGTGGACAATGACAAAATACTTGATACTCACAAATTACTGTCTCAAACCCGGATATACAAGCGTGATGATTTGTAGTTGTACGAACAGAAACCAGCTCCCGCAAAACTGGAAACCCGTCCACAACATGAAGCATTTATTGCCATCCACACATGTTCCTCCCAACACCGCATAACTTCGCAATCACTGCCAATAAAGCTAGATACCGGATTTTATGAAGGTAAACACTGGTACCCGTCTTGTTCAGTTGCAGCTTCCTGCAAATTTACGAGAACATATGTCATATCGATAGTCGGTTCCAGGTTCAGTATTGCAAAGCCGCCGATATACATATAGGCAGTAATTACTACCTTAGTTGTTATATTGTTTCCGGGTGGGTGTAAGTAATTGGGGTTCTTATTACTAGTCCCTATATGCGTTGATGTATTACACATTGTTGCTTTGCTGATTGGAAGGTGGGATAATCTATTGGTGACACTGTTTCTGCACAAGCCGTGAACGTTGAGAGGGATTGTTGTGTAGATTGCTCACTCCTTATCGTTCATCAATACGATAACGATAGCGATAGGATGGCAATGATATCCATCGTTTGTGATGTTTATGATTGCCCTTTATTTGATGAGTGTACTTTCTGCCTTTCCAATTCTGATCAATAATATGGGGTTTTTTATTTTTAGGTCGATTTTCGCCGTGTGGCTGGTCGCTTAGCAAATCGCATTTACACGGTCGTAAAAAATCGCAGGCGACTAGTTCATTTTGCATCAAAATGTTGACCTTCATGCGACATGCAATCGCCTGCGACTAGGCATTTTCACGGTCGATTTTGGTTACCCGCCGCATGCGACCTGTCGCCGCACGACAAAAGTCGAAACCTAGTCTGCATTGAAACTGGTGATTTTAGCCACCTGCCTAGCCGAATAGCCATTCAGAAAGCCGATTTTGGCTGTGCGGGAGAAGCGGCTATCTCCTGTGTAAAGTTCTGTTTTCTACCAACAAAAATATTTCTTCCTGTCTTGGAAGAAATATTTTTCAGCTTGAACAGAAATCCAACTTCCTACGCTAAAATGTCTGTAAGTAATCATAACACATCAAAACAGAACGAAGATAAATAGTTTCCGTACATAGTTATTGCTTCTGAAGAAAGTTTCCTAATATAACCCATATTACTGATTTCTTTCGCCCGTTTCTAGATATTTGGAAAATTCGGAAGTGCCGAAATGAAATAAGAAACTTTATTAAGCGGTGACAGGCTGCGGTTTGCGAAAGTAACGGGAAATCCATAGTTGACCACGATTTTAAAGCAAAATAACGGCTAAGTAACGGCTTAATGCAGAAACACCAAATTCTTTGGAATAAGTCTTTGCCTAGAGATTAGACTTATTAAAGCGGAGTCAGAACCAGGAGGCATTATCAGTCTATAATGTTCCCACTGCTGGGACACAGGCCTCCTCTCGATGAGAGGGAGTGGGCCGTAATCCACCTCGCGGGCCCAGTGCGAGTTGGTAAATGTCACATGTCTTCGAATTTTTGGTATCCTCACGATTTTTTAACCAGGAGGACCACGACAGAATTTTAATTAAAAAAAAACTGTGTTAAGGCTCCTTCAAACAGGCGCGATACGACACGCGACACAAAGGCACCGCAAGTCGCGAAAAAAGCGGTGCCTTAGGGTCGCGCGCGATTATATCGCGTGTCGCGCCTGTTTGTAGGAGCCTTTATGCTGTCATATTATTTCTGTACAACCGTGAATTTAAATAAAATTACATAACATAACATCGCGGATGGATTCCCCGAAAGGTTGGGCAGAAGTGTATCTATAGTACCTACACCCAGATTTCGCCAGTTATGCTTAAATCCCATGTTATAGGGGGCGAGCCTATCGCCATCAACCGGGCACAAATTCAGGCTCCGGGCTTGCTATTAAGAAATTCCTGATGGAAAAATCCAAAACCACTTTTCCTGACCCGGAATCGAAAACATACCCAGCAGTAGCTGCGGAACGATAACCATAATAACCATGTTAAGGCTCCTATACCAACAGGTGCGACACGCGATATAATCGCGCCCGACACAAAGGCACGTTGCGGGACTTTTTTTTTTTCAGGATGTGAAATCATCTAATGAAGGGGTCCCGCTCTGGGTGGAGCGGAAGGAAGTGTCTGACTCTTACTGACTAAAAACTACCCGTGTTCCTTCCTTAGCCCTTTATGTTCTGGGCCAGCGGTAACCCTTTCGGACAATCCCGCTGACCCGGCAGGCTTCGGCCCTGACGGGCCCCTTCCCTTGATGCTGACATCTCTTTGAGGCGCGCGTGGAACACGTACGCGCCGTCCGGCACGGGCCTGGTCCTGATCGGACGGTGAGTTACCCATTACTCTCCGCCCGCAGGCCCACGCCTACGGTGGCCGGGAGTCGTCGCGCGGCTCCCAACGCCCGGAGCGTCTCCCGCGGCGGCTGGGACGGGAGGCTCTCTCCCTCAGCCGTCCCGCCGCCTCCTTCGCTAGCATGACTGCTTCGCAGAAGGAGGCGACTGCCTCCCACTACCTCTCGCCCCGGACCATGGCTTGAACCAGGCCCGGACGCGAGAGGTCGCCGCCGCTGCCGATCGCCTCTACGAGGACACGGCGGTGCTCCGCCCAAGCGGGGCAGACCTCCACCGTATGCTCCACCGTGTCCTCTGGGCAATCCTGGCAATGGTGACACCCGGGCGTTTCCTCCCGCCTGATGATGTGCAGGAACCTCGCACGACTTGCGGTGCCTTTGTGTCACGCGCGATTTTATCGCGTGTCGCGCCTGTTTGAAGGAGCCTTTACCATAGTAGCGCTTGCAATCACAAGAATAACGCGGCAAGTAAAATAATATAAGGTTGAATACATTTTTTGACAATTTATTCATTTCCAATTCTACAACAAGTACTTACTATAGTTAAAATTGCTTACTGAATGATTAGAGACTAGTCCAATAAAAACCAGACAAGTTCGAGTTGTACTCGCGTAGAGAGGGTTCCGTATGATGAATATCCCACCAAAAACATTTCGTTGTACAACCTACTTTCATTTCGTAAAGTAGGTTGGCAAGACTTACATAACGCTTTCACTAACGTTATAAAGTTATCAGATTTAATGTAAAGTCAAGCCCTTAATTCTATCCCCTTACTAATAAACGTTGCATAGCGTCTACGCGTCTGTATAATTACACAACGCTTTGTCTTCTTCTTTTGAGAGTCAAATTACTGACGACTGAAAGAGAGAAATCGGTGTGTAATTAAATTTTTTATGATTTAAATTGTTAAATTCTTTAAATTTATTACAAATAATTTTATTTTAAATAAAATTTAATAAATTTTTATATTATTTATATATTTTTCTAAACTATTCATCTGATATACGTTTATTAGTAAGGGGTAAGTGTGTCACATGGCACAGTTTGCAAAAATTTTGCTTTTAACGTTCTAGTTTGCCCTCAAAAGTGACCCCTATTCAAAATACATTTATTTACGTCACACGTCCGTGTTTGGATCACAGAATTTCATGTGTATACCCTACTTAATCAGTCCCGTAGATTGGGAGTAAATTGCCTGTGACAGACAGACAGAGACATTAGTGATCCTATAAGGGATCCGTTTTTTCATTAGAACATACGGAACCCTAATAACTACCCCATAATTGGACCTCTTGACTCGCACTACTTTTGTTAACGTCCTTTTCAGTTAAACTACAGTGCCCTACTCATTTCCTTCAAGCAAATCCCTAAGAGTTTTGAAAGGGAGATAAAAAGTTGGCCGTTGTGTACCTACGTAATTATCAGGTCTCTGGGTCCATTGTCAAGTCGGTTACATAAGAGCCCTCTAGAAATCTAATAATACGAAAGTTTCCCCGGGAGACTTTTTGAGAGTACTTTTGTTTATTCTATCAATATTTATTAACGAAGAGTCCCCTTCGTTCCTGTGTTTTCAAGTTTTTTGTTGGTTTGGATTGCGGTGGAATTTGTGCTTAACGTTGAGAACAAGGTTGATGAATGCTGAATATAATGTGGCTGACTGATAATAATATCTTCGTCTAGAAGAATGAAATTTTGCTCATTAGTTTCTTATAGATAACGAAAATGAAGAAAAAGTACCTACCCAAGGAAGGACTTTTTAATAATTCGTCGTTTTTGCCAATGGAAAATCCCATCGGGCGCCAGCACAGCTTGATTTATCAATAATTTTCTTTTTATGGCATTTGGTAATGACATCTTAAAAATGAATGACTATTAAAGCAAAGTGATTATAGGAATCTTGTAAGTGTGTATATCCGCTCCGATGTCGCGAAATCTCCTAAAGATCGGTAACAATAGAAAAAGTAATTGTGTCTCATTAGTGACAGTTGAGCTCCTACATAAGTGTATTCAATAATGAAGATAGATGGAGTTTACTTAACTAAAGTAACTACTGTTTCAGACCTACTCATAAAGGAAAATGAACCAGACCTAATGCAGTAGGTATATTAATTTCCATAATCACGGTTAATTATGGACCTCGGGGAAATACTAAATTGCTGTTTGTTAATTACACACAGTTATTGCATTCTATATGTCGTCATCTGCCAGGGAGTGTCAGACTCTTACTGACTAAAACCCACCCGTGTTCCTTCCTTAGCCCTTTATATTCCGGGGCAGCGGTAGCCCTTTCGGACAATCCCGCTAACTCGGCAGGGTTCGGCCCTATCGAGTCCCTTCGATTGATGGTGACATCTCTTTGAGGCGCGCGTGGAACACGTACGCACCGTACGGCACGGGCCTGGTCCTGATCGGACGGTGAGCTACCCATTACTCTCCGTCCGCAGGCCCACGCCTTCGATTGCCGGGAGTCGTAACGTGGCTGCCGACGCCCGGAGCGACTCTCGTGGCAGCTGGGACGGGAGGCTCTTTCCCTCAGCCATCCAGCCACCTCCTTCGCTAGCATGACTGCTTCGCAGAAGGAGGTGAATGCCTCCCAGGTAGAATCAATTTATAATAGGTACTTATAATAGATTTCCAAGTGTTTTTAATCAAAGTCAGTGTAATTAATTGTACATCAAATAGATATTAATATTTGTTTAATAATAGTATTTAATAATTGGATAGGTAATAAAGCTAAGGGTTTTCAATTAAACCTTGGTTTTCAATTTAGATGCTGTATATTGCTTATTTTGATCCTTTCAACCCAAATAAAAAAAAAAACCTATTTATGTTGAGGTGCCTGAGAAGTTAAATGAATATATAATCTGATACCTACTATAAACCTCAAAAAAAAATGAATGAATTGATTAAATATCTCAAAAATCATATTATATGAATAACCCTAGCATATATTATAGACGTTAAATCCATAAATACAGCATGAGCTATAAGTCATTATATAGTGTTTTGATCATGCATTATCATCACCTTGATGAAATGTGTGTTTCGAAAAACATCACTTGTAACTTTTGATTGTTCTAAAATTCTATCGAATGTAAGAATCACAAACAAATCTGTGAAACAAATAAAATTCAGTTAATATTAATAGAAGCAATTTCGCTAAGATCTAAACCGCTTATAGCAGCAATGCATGGACTATTTAATCTGAATATAACAGTAAATTAAATGCAGATAAAGAAGGAAGTTTTTATAACAGTGCCGAGAATATTTCTAGAGATCTGCAAAATAATAAAAATAGCAGGATCTCGAATGCTTGCCATACTTCTCCTATAATTTGTTGCAACGACCTGTTTCGAAACAGACGACATTTATTCGGGGATGTAAAAGGTGAAGAATTGTTGGACTTTGAAAGCATTCAGGAAACAAAAGTTGGCGCCAGGATCTGATAATGAAGAAACGTGGTGACAGCAAGTTGCGACCAATCACAAAAACTCGGATGAACTACAAAACTAAGGTGTCCAAAAATATGTATTTAGTAAAATCTCGATTGATATTGGGTTTGGTAATTACATTTTTTTGTCTATCTAAAACATTTCCAATAACCGTTTATATTTCATACATAATAGAATGTGAATACGAATGATGTGGTGCGTGAGTGTGTGGTGTGGTGCGTGAGTGTGTGGTGTAGTACGTGAGTGTGTGGTGTAGTATTTTCAGGACCATAATCAGCGTATAATATTCCCACTGCTGGTACACAAGCCTCCTCTCTCCTCCGTGAGAGGGAGTTGGTCGTAATCCACCACGCAGGCCCGTGCGGGTTGGTAGATGTCACATCATCACATGTCTTCGAATTTTTGGTTCTAGGACATGCCGGTTTCCTCACGATGTTTTTACTATTATTATTATTATATTCAGGACCACTAAACATAAAAATACATGTATTTTTGCGTAATGTATTTTATTTTAAATACATTTTATTGAGATGTCCACCAGCCCGAGATAATCTTGTTAGAATTACCCAAGCTTATGAACTCCGCCGATCATTATATCTGTTTCAGATAACAATACTCGTTAATCAACTGAATGATAATTAAGAAACTCAATGGGAAAACAAAAAATGGAATTATAGTCCATTCAGAGGGCGAAGCGACTGTAAATACCTATTTAAAAGACGTTAAACCGACAAAAATAAAAGTTAATGGTAAACCTGAATAGCTTGCTTATTAGCAGTTAAAAGTAAAAGATTAGCGAATGGTTATTTGTTTTACGGAGGATTAGAGTAGGGACATTAGAAAATGAAATATTGTTTCAAAATAATGAAGATTATTAAAACTGTAATGTTATTACAAATTTTATATCTACTTCATTTGTAGACGCTACAAGTAAGCTAATAAATTTATGAAAATAACATTAGGTACCTAATCCAAAACAGAGTAACAGTGGAGTTTGTTACCGGCTTTTTTCGATAGGAAACGACCAATTGGAACCGTGCACCTAGCGTAGAATCAAGTTCTTCTAACTGAACAGACAGCTGTGCTGCTGGGGAGTTTGTTGCGTCACTTCTTCCCAGCTACAGCACTAAAATGAGGTGAAGGGCGTGCGTTTTGGGAAACTGTCTTAAGTACCTACCTAATCGTGACGTTTTAAAAGTGCTGATTCTCAACCTTGTTTGAATAAATGACTTTTGATTTGAGTTTTTAGCTTCTAACGTTTCATACGAGTAAGTGCCCATAGACGTTTATCTTCTTATATATAAAAAATCTACTCTAATCTACTTGCCGTTCGTTAGTCTCACAAAAACTCGAAAATGGATCGACCGATTGTGATGAAACTTTGGTAGGCTGTTGTGTGCGAGCCGGACAAGGATGCTAACAAAAAAAAAATAAAAACGCATTGCAACGCATTAGCTAGTCTGAAATAAAATATTTTTAAAAGAAAAAGGCCACTTTCAGAGAAAAAGTTAATATTCCAAAAACATTTGGCCTTGAGACACTTTGTCAAAACAAAATGCCAATCTAAGCCGAACCACTTTACATAATAAATCAGATTATAATAATACCATTAGAGACAGCCCTTAACAAAACTATTCCGAACAACATTAGTACTCGTAGGTACGCTAACTTTAATTCATCTCGCTTACACAATCATGTCGTGAAATATGACGGTAGGTATGTTAGTCAAATTACAGCCGCAGGTGTATTCTGTTACTGACGATGAATGATGATGTTCACATGACGGATGACGCGTATCGCTTACAAATTATTCACGTAAACTGTACGCCCCATGTTTGGTGGAAAGAAGATGTGATATTAAATAAATTGGCAGAATAATGATGGTGGGGTTTGGAAACGTGTATAACATGACGTGTCTTTAATTAATTATAATAAAGAGAGTAGACAGTGAGTAACAGTATAAAACATCATATTATGCTTATGGAAATAAATTGTTAAAGCATTTTTTTTTATTGATCATAATTATTACGGTGGCTTAAGGAAGACTTTTATGAAATAACTAGCTGCGCTCCGCGGCTTCACCCGCGTAATAGTCGATCCTGAAGGAATATCGGGATAAAAAGTAGGATATATGTTAATCCGGGGTGTCAGCTACCTCCATACAAAATTTTATCAAAATTGGTCCAGCTGTTTGAGCGTGAAGAAGTAACAAACACACACACACACAGAAATTTTGCTTTTATACGTAATATTAGTGTGACTAGCGACCCGCCCCCGCTTTGCTAGCGCTCGCTTCTCGGTTTTTACGACTTGACACTATACCTAGATTTCTTTATTATGTGAAAGTTTATTATTAACTAAAGTATCATACACATAAACCTTCGGCAATAAATTCTATACTACATCTAAATCCGTTGCGCAGTTTAAAGACACAGATATCGACTTTATTTCATAATATGTACAGATAGATACACGCAAAGAAGATATGATGAAAACTCATTTCACACAAACATTACTAAAACGTGGACGTAACGGAATAAAAGTTTATCACTTCCACAGCTGCATCTGTGATACCGACGTGACTCACGGGCATTCCGCCAGATTACGTTTGCAATATGCGCGAGTTGAAACACTGGTATTTCCTTGCATCTTTATCCAACTTCTTTGTTGAATACAATATCAAGCAAACAGAATCGCACAGTGTAGATGCAACACGTTTATTGCTCTCAAAAAAAAGGCTCAACTTGAAATTGGCTCATAACAACTTGAATATCACAGATATCGCGTTAAAACCACAAAAAACTTACTCCATTCACGCTTTAATTATTCATTCATTACTCAGCAGAACCCGCAATAAAACGCAGTGAAAAATAAAACGCGCTTTCGTTTCGTGTATCGTTTTAAAACTACGAAATTATTGTTCGGAATACGGACTTTGACCACGGTTCCGCTTGCTTCCCTGGGCCGTAACGTGTTGTCTTTTATTTTCTTTTCCGACTAGATAAAAGCCGTTTCCCCGATGTTATAGCATTAGGTAAAGCTTCTTTTAAAGTCCAAATTGGCACTGAAATGTGTTCGCGTGAAGTTTCGAATTTGTATATGTGAGAAATTTCTTTGCGTTTGTCTGGGTTTAATGATAACTTTTGGCTCCAACTTTAGGAGAAAACAATAGAGAGTCTTGAAAAGAAAAAAAAAAGAAAATAGGGGTAATGATTGCAATGGACCCAGGCGTCTTTTATTACGACTACTACTACGTTATCCGTTTTATTCAGCTGCATCCGGTAAGACTGGAAGCCGACCCCAACATAGTTAGGAAAAGGTAGGCAGATGATGATGATGATGATGACTGCGGTATCCGTGAGAGGAGCTTACATTAATCGTAGGGCAATTACGTACACAGTACCTGAGTATTTAGGGTAACTATTACAACAAGACGTTCAAGACTGAACTTTCCAGAAATAGAGTGTTAAGAATTTCCATGATTTTGTATGGAGTTTAAAAGAGACTGTGACCTCTGGGTTTGTTTCGGCCTTTCTTCTTAGAATAGTCAGATAGGAAACACGTGTAAAAGTGTTAGTACAAAACTACATAAAGAAAAAAAACCGGCCAAGTGCGAGTCGGACTCGCGCACCGAGGGTTCCGTACAAACCTGCAAGGTTTACAAAGTTCGTTCATTACGACAATCGAGTCATAACTATGGTATTTTTATTGCAAAATGAAATTCATAACATTACAAATATGAATTTCAACTTGATAGCTCTACGCGTTCATGAGGAAAAAAGTAATAAGTTTATATTTATTAAAAAATAAATATATATTTTGTAATGTAACTAAAAATTTAAGGTTTTCGGAATTTTTCCTTTATGTGTGCTATAAAACGTTGCTTCATGCCAAATTTCAAGATTCTAGGTCGACTGGAAGTACCCTTTAGGTTTTGATTCCCTTGCGAGTACTTGCGAGTTTCAAAATATGCAGCTTAAATTGCTGTTTCTTTTGATTGCGTTGACATAGAAGTTTGATTTTGTTACAGCTTAAAGGTATTATAGACCTGAGTATTTGGTATGAATTTCAATTTAATACCTCTACGCGTTTATGAGGAAATGGGTAGTAAGTTTAAAATTATTAAAAAAATATATATTATGTGATGTAACTAAAAATTTATGGTTTTCGTAATTTTTCCTTTATCTATGCTATAAGACGTTGCTTCGTACCAAATTTCAAGATTCTGAGTTCACGGGAAGCACCCTGTAGGTTTTGATTCCCTTGCAAGTGTCGAAAATTTGCGGCATAAACGGCTGTATCTTTTGATTGCGTTGGCTTAGAAGTTTGATTTTTTCACAGCTTCAAGGGACAGTAGACCTGAGTAACTGATATAAATTTCAGCTTCATACCTCCACGCGTTCCTGAGAAAAAGGGTCTTGACAGACGGACGGACGGACGGACAACAAAGTGATCCTATAAGGGTTCCGTTTTTTCCTTTTGAGGTACGGAACCCTAAAAATCATTTATCATTTAGTGCAAACGTTACCTATTGTGTTTTCATGCATACAAATGTTCGCAGACTATGTTGCTCTTCGAATTGCGGAAACACGAAACGCGAGCGATAGTGACAAAAATTGAGATTTACGACAGAAATAATACCAAGGTAAGAATTATGTTTCCCAGATGATGTGCAACAAATCTCCAGTAGGATAATCCCTAAGGTTCTTACCTCCCACCTGGACATGAGTTACCTTGGGTAACCTGGAAGTCTTTAAACAGACTCCGGACCCAGGTTGGCCGAAGCAAGGAAAACCTGTTCAGGTGGAGATTCATAAACGACTCCGCCTTGGAGTATAAATGTGGTGCTGTTCCACAAACGATGAGACACTTAATATCGTGTCCTGCGTGTTCTGTCAGCTGCACGTTATAGGATGCTGACGCTGGCGATGGCGCCCAACAAGTAGCTGAATTCTGGGCCGAGTCCATTTAGATTGCTATCGACACGCTAAGAAGAAGAAGATCCCTACGGTTCTTTTCATCATAATCAGCCTATATTTTTCCCACTGCTGGGACACAGGCTTCTTCTCTTCGAGAGGGAGTGGGTTATAATCTACCACGCGGGCCCAGTGCGGGTTGGTAGATGTCACATGTCTTCAAACTTTTGGTTCTAGGACATGCCGGTTTCCTCACGATGTTTTCCTTCACCGTTTTGAGAGCATTGGTGATGAAATAATTTACACAAAGTAAAGCGCCTGTCTGGGTTCGAACCTACGACCTACAAGTCGTAAGTCGCGGCCGTTACCACTGGGCCACCTCTGCTCTCAGGTTCTTACCATAGTGGCCATCATTTTGCATGACACTGCAGTGCAGAATAAGTACCTAAGTATGGATTTATGATTCCCAGCTAATGCAATTCTTGAGTGGTTCCTGCGTTTTGACACACACGGGCTGATACATTGACTCCAAAATAAAAGACAGTCTAGGCGCCAAACACTATCTTCAAAATTCAATCACTTCAATCGAGTTTACAAGATAAACTGCACCTAGCAAAGTTGATCGGTGTGATTGAATTTTTGGTGTCGGCACTACCTTCGAAATTCAAAAATTCAATCACTCCGATGAAACTTTTTTCCCCCAACACTATTGAACAGTGTCGAACAATGTACCACAGAGCAAAGAAAAAAAGTGCGGTGTAAAACAGGACTCGACTGACAGCAGAATGGGTTTGCACTTTCGCTTTATGGAACGGGCTTTTGACAGCATGTACTAGCGTTTGTGGCTTCGCCTTTGAAACGTGGTTTTTGTTTTACACGTTTATAGGTCGTTCATTGATGCTTGTTTTTATAGGGTAAATAAAGGATTTTGTTGTGTCAGGTTTCATTCACAACGGTAAGGTCAATTTTGACCCGTGATAGATGTGAAAGAAATTGAAATGCTATGCTAATAAAATGTACATACATAAGTACCGTCATACTTGCTTTCTTTTAAGTTTGAGTTTAAAGACTATAAAACGCATTCATCAACTTTAATTGAATAGATTTACTTAACACGTTATCTATCACTATTAGATATTTAATAGCTATTAATTGACTACCTATAATAAAATTTACAAGTTAAAATATCACACTAATATTATAAAGGCGAAAGTTTGTGAGTGTGTTTGTATGTTTGTTACTTCTTCAGGCCCAAACAGCTAGACCAATTTTAATAAAATTTGGTGTGGAGGTAGCTGAAACCCTGGATTAATACATAGGCTACTTTTATCCCGATATTCCCACGGGATAAGTCTTATGCAGGTGAATCCGCGGGGCGTAGCTAGTAAAACATAAAGTAAAGTTTTGATACACGTTATTTGCCACTTTCAATTAGCATCGGACCTATCAAACCTAATAGAAAAATCTACTCTTAACCCTCGGATAAAACGATAAAGTAATTGCCCTTCTGAAGGAGCTGTACGAACATTAAAACTAACCTTCAAAACTTAATTCGATGTAGGTAGATCAAGAATCACCCACCTACACCTTCCCCACCTAATAAATTTACTCGAACAACTCTCTCACACACCAATATATCAAACAGCAACGTAAAGGCAAGCGCACAAAAGCGGCAAACGTACCCATTCTACACAGAGTCGTTTGTTAGTTCCATGCGATTAGTCGTACGACGTAACGACAGACGGGGCACCGACGTCACGTGATGTATGAACGCACAGTCGCACACTTTGATGTAATAATACATGGACTGAATAATTTAGAGGCGAGGTATTTGTCTTAAGTAATGTCTGTAGAATAGGTAACGAGGATTTGTTTTTACAAGATGCTGCCAAAACTGCGAAAATGTATTTGCATAAGAGGAAATCTGTTTAAATTGAAGGTAAAATGCTAGTTTTATTACACAAGAAAGTCACAATAAGTCTCGAATTGCAAGAAACGCAACATAATCATCCTTTAACGATCCCGACGCTGGGACACGGCCTCCTCTCTGTAGGAAAGAGTGGGCCGTAATCCACCACGCGGGCCCAGTGCGGGTTGGTAGATGTCACATACATGTCTTTAAATTTTTCCGGTCGCAAAATAAGTTTCAATAAAAAAAACCTAATAGATAAGTAAGCAAGAGATACGCTTGCCGCGGTTGGTCTGTGGATGGGTGACCATATTTACATACCGAGACCCCTCCGTACCTTGGAAAGCACGTTTAGTCGTTGGTCCCGGCTGTCATTTGTGGATCTTTGACAGTCGTTACGGGTAGTCAGAAGCCCGAAAGTCTGACAACCAGTCTTACCAAGGGGTATCGTATTACCCAGTAACTGGGTTGTGGGGGTCAGATAGGCAGTCGCTCCATGTAAAATACTGGTATTCAGCTGCATCCGGTTAGGCTGGAAGCTGACCCCGACATAGTTGGGAAAAGGCTAGGCAGATGATGATAAGATAGGTAAGCAAGGCTTGCAGTATTGAACTTAATGCTACAAAACATCAAATCCGTAGTTTACAGTAACATAAACCTCGTATACAATTGTTAAACTTGACCTATTTTACTACTGAAGTATCTGGTTAAAATCTGACACACATATTTTTTCGATGCCAAAAGAAAAATATAAAAAAAATATTCAATACTTGCGCAAATGATGTTACGAGCAGGAGTTGGTCCCATTGCTCGCGACTAAGAGCGAACAATTTGATATAAAAAATGTCTTCGAACCCGTATTCCCTTGGGGAGTGTTCTGAATTACCCAATATTAGAAAGCGTTATTGATGAATTATATTAAGCGAAGACGATACATCTATGTCGTTTCCGAAATTCTTGTGTTTGATAACAACTAGTGTGCAATAATAGCATGATTGTGTGTGAGAAATTAAGTAGCACCTATTTATGTGAAAAGTCACCATAGACCCATGGATGCACTAACCCAGATTGATAATATTCAGTTTAGAATAATGTAGAACGCTCTTTCTTTAAAGACTGTTGATTTAAGGTTTAACAGTTCTTAGAGATCATTTACATACAAGCCAGTTTTCCTAATGTTAAAAAGACTTTGAGCGATCATTTTCGTTTTATTATAAGCTCATTGTTAATCACCAAAAGCAAAACAAGACTTTATTATCATAATCCCCATAAACACAATACCTATCTACATAAATGCATTATGATATCAACACACAATTGAATTTATACAAGCTTACTAATAACATTTTGGTAACGATATTACGTTAAACAACGCAACCCTCTTCGGCTTTAGAGATTACTAGCAGTATCCCGCGGTTTCACTCGCATAAGTCGCAATTCCGTGGTAATATCGGGATAAAAAGTATATTTTGTCCTAACCTGGATCATGGTTTACCCTTGTGCCAAATTTTGTCCAAATCCATTCAGCGGTTTTAGCGTGAAAGCACAAAACAAACTAACTCACTTTCGCATTTATACAGTTAGATTAGTTTTTTTTTATTGCTAACTGGGCCTGCTCTTGACCCCGATATAGATGATAGCAATGACAGAAATATAATAATACTTAATATCTTGTTTGTATTACAAAATCTAATAAAACATTACTTGCATTAGACCGTACGTGTACTTCCATAGTAATTCAATTAGCAATTACGAGAAGCCGACTCCTTCGGGCCTCGTAGATTGTATAGTTAAACTTGCCACACCAGTTAAAAGTACATCTCTAATACAAGTCCCACATATCTAAGGCCTGCAAGACATACTTACAGAAGAGGAATTTTCCTCTTCTGTAAGTATGTCTTGCAGGCCACGAATATAATATGAAAAGACCTTCAAACGTGATGAAAAGCTTCAGAAAGAAGTTGCTCAGGAACAATGTTCCGAAAGATAACATTCTAAAGATAAAAGCAATTTAAATCCTTAATGGCAGGATCTGGGCAAATTCGTCAAAATTATTCAAAAAGGAAGAGGGTTGGATTTGGAAATCTCGGTATTATTCGCTTAAGCAGGGCTGAAACGGCACCGATCTAACTGAAAATCCATCTTTTCAGAAATATGTATGAATGTACAGCCCCGTATATTTCGCCCACGAGGTGTAAAGCTCTAAAGGCTAACGCTTTGAGGTTTGAAATATCGTAATAGCATATTGACATTCTGCAAATCTATTCCTCGCCTGAATTATTTGAACTTTATTTGTAGATAGTACTCAATTTTAGTATAGACAAAGAAAGCAAGTACAGCAAAACTATTTTTGAGTTGAACACTGCGCATAAAAAAGAAGCAGCACTACAAAACAGTTTTTCTTCATCCAAAAATCAATATGGAAACAAAGTTGTTAGTAACAATTGTTGCTTAACAAATCATCCTTCCATACTTTATCGCAAACGAATAAAACAAAAGAACAGTAAATCTTTCAACTGATGACAGACAAAGTTGTGAAAATACTTTTTTATCAGCAAAAAGAAGTACGCGGGACAGAAGCACCGATAGTTTATTAAAGTAAAAAGTTTCCGCAAAAAATACGGCAGACTCCGCGAGAACGCGAAACAATTTTGCTTCGCTGTCTGTTTTTTATTCGTTCGTTCATTTTTGACGACTCATACACGCTATTCTTTTTTGGCGTAGTTAGGAATAAGAATGGTGTCAATAATGCTAAAAGTAAACCAAAAGTCGTGAACTGACTGACACACTTGACTATTTAACCAGTGCCTTAATGTAAACTTAGCATCTTAGTAACAATACACCCACAATAATATGATAATGTGCTCAATTACACAAATTATATTCACAAAAACATTTAAAACTCCAAACAAAAACGTCTGCCAACTATGCGCCTTTTGTAAACAGTGCTCCAGAATTCTTTCGAGACCACCCAACGGTCTTAAAAAAAATACGCAACAATAAGCGTAGAATCTGTTAAAAATGATATACTTCAGCCGAAAAATATCTTTCTGTCGTCTGCACATTGAACATTTTCCACTTACTTCCACGTGAGAGCGTTATATTTATGGCTAACAATAGTGCTACAGAGACAGGGACATACAATGGCCAAACAAAAGGTAGTTTGTAAGAACCTCAGAGCTTACTTCATAAACGCTGTTGCGTTTATAAAGTCAAATTGCTACTTTAAAGAAAATATTAAAAATTATAATATGTTAAGAAATATTAACTATACCGTCCTTAATATTTAGAGTCGTCCTTTATTTCATATATCTTTAATAGAAAAATAATAATAAAAACACTTAAGACTTTATGAAAAAGAAAAATACAGCCATACATTCAGATGAATTCTAAACGCACCATGTTAATCTGGATTAAATAACTAGGATAAAAATTGCACCGAAGGCTCATCCAATTATACATTACACAATATTTTTGCAGCTGAAATAATTATATTACCTCTCTAACTGGAAACTGCAATAAGCATATCGTTTGGTAACAAAACTACAATGAAAAACATTTTTTTTCTCTCAGTAAATTGGCAGGAAGCCTAGCGATATACTCCCATAGAGAAAAAAATTCATTTTTTGTACACAAGTAAAAAATATTCTCTTATAACTTATGAATTTTAATTCATAAGTTATAAGAGACGTATAGACGTATAAACGTGAGAAATATAGGTACTTCAAGCGAGTTATATGCGAGACACGCTAGTAAAAACTCATCCAACACTGTATATGTAGGCAACATTAATTTCGTCGTAATTGGTTCAGGATACGATGTGAATAGAGCTATTTCGAGATGAGATTTTTTTGTTCTCGATGTATCTATTGTGAGATGAGATTAAAATAACGCCATCAGGAGTATTTAATCGTACAATTTTTTCTGCTTCCATTTCTCCGTTCGCAATTACATTGATTGCCTTGCTTTTAGATATTGGTTCATTATCGGAATTAGAAGTTGGATTCAGAGTTCATTTACGGAAATGGAAATTTGTTGGCATTTTTATTTTCAGTGCAGAGGTTTGTGCTTGGAATAAAAGATTACTTGTTTGTTTATTAATTTTAGCTTGCTACTTGGATGCTCGTACCTCTTAGAATTAGCTTTTTATGGCTAAAATGGATTGGAATACAAATATATACTTTACTTCGTGATGAATAAAGAGATGTTTGCAAAACTTTACTGACTTGAAAAGCTTCTTTCTCGTAAACATTTTTGGTAGCATCTAATGATGCTACCAAAAATGTTTACGAGAAAGAAGCTACGGTTGAGGTTATTATAAGAAAGAACAAGGTGTAATCACCTTGTTCTTTCTTTTAATAACCTCAACAACTTTTTAACTCAACCTACTAGCCAAGATGCGACGCTTCTCTTTCGAATGTTTATTTCTACAGAGAACGACGTAAAAACACGAACAATAATAAACCCGGTCGTATAATTTGAAAGTTGCGTATTCAGGGATTCCTTGCACTTAAATGAGCATTATTGCGCTCCCAAACTGCTGTCTTCAAACGTTTACATCGGCAACTTTATTGCTACAAATGTGACGAAAATGTAAATGCGTCCTAACGCTCATTTCTTAGGACTCGTAGGCTGGGTATTGTCAAGTTTAACTTTTAAGGCAGTAATTTTCCACGTTTGCGCCCTTTTCATTTAGTTAATGAGCCAGGCCATTTTCTTGATGATCTGAGAATGTAAAACATGCGTAGAGTATATTAGTTTCGTGACATCCAACGTTAAAGAGGCAGATGAGCTAATGAATTACTTTGAAGTATGTAGATGATATATTTATTATGGTACGTTCTATTTTCTGCAAATGTCCTTATATGACGCATGATCAGGAATAATTTTAATGGGATAACTTTTTTAGTTAATTTGCGAAAATAGTGTTTGGATGTAAAACTTTTGAGTTAGTATGATTATACATAGTACTGCCCAATGTATTATTTAAAAAGTTCGTACTTATTACAATGTCTTTATAGTTACTAGAAGTCATCAAAAGTTCAGTTACTGAATACACTGACCAAATAAAAAAAAACTCAAATATCTTGGCAATACTACAGATATAGATTCCAATTTATACTGGTCACTCCTAAGTCTACCCATAAATTGGTTTCGGTAGCCAGCCCTAATACCGGCTTTAGATTACCACGTAATGGAAAATTTAAAATTTGACGTTCATTTATTCGCAAATTGAAGCGAAATATAGTGTATTGAAGTTGTAATCGACTTCACGTCACATTACTTCTTTAAAGCAATTCCAACAATTGATTCGTTGATATGAATTTGTCTTTTTTTATCGGATGGGTGGATACAAAACCGTAACTGCCCCATAAATATATTAAGTTATGTGTTTTGTATCCATAACGGCAATTTTTGTTTACAGTATCATATCACAAACCAAAAACACTTTCTACGGAGTTTATTTTTTGTTTACATTTGTTTGTCAATGGAACCAAGATATATATTATATAATGTCGAAATGTTATCAATCAGAATTAAATTACAACTGCAACAAATTGATTGTATGATGTTTAAATTTCGATGGTTTTATAGGAGACATTTACTGCATATGTGCATTTAGGTATGTGAAAACCAGATATCCTGTTGTAGGTAGTGGTGTTGAGATTAATAACGTCATTGTATTTATTGTTCTATAACGTCAGCTCACTACTATCCAGTCTCTCTTCATTAAACCAAATAACATTCTAAACTTACTCAAGATGTCCTTTAAATATATCGAAGTCAGTGAAGACGAGCTCGACGATCTCGTGGGGCGCCGCGACGAAGGTGTAAAGGAGGCAGTCGATCCGCGGTGGGTAAGGGCGCGGGTAGTCGGGGCTGCTGAACGTGCCGCGCTCCTTACCGTACGTCGACGTGTAGCGGATACACGTGCAACCTGGGAGATAAAATAAATTCATAAGAAACATACAGAAACTCAAAATTATTATATTAACAGTATTTTACCTGTATTTTAAATTAATGTTAGTTTTTGTGTATATGACAGTAAAATTCAAGAATAAGTAACACAGTTATATTTTTCTTTACAACAAAGGAACTAGAGTAAAGCTCAAATCACTTGCAAAACTTCGTCAACTACTTACTTACGTTGTCAATTTAGAACTGACAGTCATTTCTGCATTGACTTTTAACATAATGAACTTGATGAATATAAAAGATCTCATCATTATTATGATTATATTGCTGATATTTTTGTATTGAAAACCAACGATAATAATATTACATATTTTCGAACCGTCAACATGTACTTCTCACCTTTCTATTTTATAAACGGCTTTCTGAAATTTAGGTTGAATCGAAGATAAGAATTATGTTCAATGACCTTATTTCCCTCAAATAGGAACTTATTTGCCATCTGGGCGGCTTTAAGAGGTAATCTATTTTCTTCATCATTCCAATAACTTTGCCCATCAAAGTCAGGATATAGAAGATATTCATTATAATAAAGCTTCAAATTCGCCGCAAATTTTGCTTGAGAATATGTAAAATAATATGTAGAATCTTCTAAAGATAAAACCATCGCAATATTATGTTTGTGAGTTTATACGGCATATTAAAAACATGAACCCAGTTTATTTAGGGAAAATCACACACAATGGGGACCAACAAAAAGGTGATTTCGAAGAAAAAAAAACACATAACCCAAAAAATATAACCCATTGTCCTAAACATGTGACATTCGCCAACTCGAAATAAAATAACAAAAACACAAAAGCCTTCATTGTACAGCATAATTACCTTTCAACGATATAATAAAAGCTATAACGACAATGCTTAATGAAACAGAGGGAACAAATAAACAGTCAAAAAAGAGGTGACGAATATAGCACGCGATTCGGGGCTTTAGCAATGCTGAATATTTTATGTAAAAATTCTCTGGCGCCGACTTACGAGTACACCGTAATCTTCCACGGTGTCAAATGAGATATTCAAGACGTTATTTTGAGTAAAATTGAAGATAAACTTGCGTTACACCGAATTTATTTGCGGTATAATTTTTGGGGAAAACATCTCGCTTTTTTCTGACGCCCTACCCAGCATAATAGTCTGGGAGCAAATGATATTTCTGAATATTATATCGGGATGATCCGGTGCTTGAGATTTTCCTTCGATGTTTTTCTCGGAGCAGTTTTAGCAAAGCGGTTGTTTATTGCTTACATACAACGGAAGTGTTTGAAATGACAAGCTATTACCACAGTACACTAATGCTTAAAGCCCTATCTCACTAGGACACCATGATCGCATTGCCAAAAAATGTATGGTTGGCTGCGCATCCGATTGAACGCGTGGTGAGATACCCACCATAAAGCTGTATATATTTTTCTGACGGGGCAACCATGGTTCCGCCTCCATGGTATGCCAGTGAGATTAAGCCTCATTATCGATACTCAAGCTTGTTATTCATTAACTAATCCGTTAATTAAACCATTTGCATTACCAATAATCATAACTAAATCCAATTATATTTCAATAATCAAACACAGGGGTAATCTACTGAAATCGATGGAGCCATGCGCACGTAATCATTTTAGCATGAACACGTTTACATTGTGTCGCGCTTACATACACCCGTTGCCGCGGGCAAGGGCTATTAACATAAAGCTTTTAGGAGTGTTTTCCTTTAACTACGAGTGATATGACTACGGTGACACCCCTTCAGCTGGACTTAACGTGTTGCGGTCAAAGTTCTCACTCAAGTGGTATTTGTAACAGGAGTTTTTGGTATCAAGCATCCTAATTAACACATTATCAATTTCAATCCGAATCATTTTGATGGATATTGGTAATCCATCCAGATAAACGTAAATAACGCAATGAATGTTGTTAAACTGTCAAAATGATAGCTATTGCTACTGATACTGTGTTACGTAATTACCCCGCTGATATCGTGGGCTGGTATACTAGAGATGAAAAATGGATTCACGGTTCTATTTGAATATTGAAGGTCTGACCTCTAGCCGTAAGCGCCAATCAGACTGAAGGAGTGACGAGCACGGACTAATGCCAGACAGTATTTCATTCGCCATTACCACTGATGACAATCTAATATAGGTACTGTCTGAGATAGAGTCGCGTCTGCCACCGCTTGGTCTGAACGGCGCGTTAAGCGTTGGGTAATTCTTGTCCATCTCGGGACCAGTACTTGGTTCACAAGAAGTATAACTTCTGCAATTTCGAAGCAAGCCAAGTTTTTGTTGTATAATATTACTTTGATGCTTCTGCACATCCATGTGGTGATACTGAAAAAAAATTTGGTGACCCAAGTATTTTTTGATGGTAAAAAAAAATGCAAACTATGTTAATTGACTTCAATCATTCAAACGAACGTTAATAAAAAACATTTCATAATAATGAACATTTTGTGTCTACATTGTTGATTGCCACTAAAACTTTAATTGCACTATCCCGTTAAATTGTATCGCGTTTATTTTGAATGCAGAAATTTGTGCGTGTTTATTTGATTTGCAATTTAACTTTATTGCGTTTGAATAGCGCAGGAACAAAGGGAAAAATGTACATAAAATTATAATATCCATTAAGATTTGGAGGCTTAACCCGAATTAGAGCGTAACTTGCATAACTTTTTGTTGTTATTTTGGTTTTGGTTTTTGTTGAACTGGATATCAGTCCCATTCAATTCAAACTTAAAGCATTTATTTCAATTAAACCTTGTATAGGCACTTTTGAATTGTCAAAATTAAATAGTCTGTCAGTTAGTCAGAAAGTTGAAGCTAGTTGCCCATTCCAAAACGTAGATGTCTATGGAGAAGAACGGGCAAGAAACTCCATGGACACTCCTTTAAATCAAGTTATTACAAAATCCTGGGTACATCTTGTTGCTTCTATATGTGAGAACAATGTAAAAAAAGGAAACAAATGAAGAAACAATTAAAAATATAAGATGAAAAATAAGCCTTGGCAGTTAAGAGATGACCAGTCTCAACCGACGCGGGCGCACGCCGTCACGAACATGACGCGTGGATCAGCACCATCCAACTCAACCATTTTGTAGGGAACCGAATGATCCAACACACGCGCCACCATCGATAAGACATGAAGTGAGCATGACACGTTCTCAACTGCCATGCTCTTTCAAGTCAACATCAATAAAATTAGAAAATTATTGTTTAGTCAGAATATATGCAATATCAATCAATAGAAAACCGCGAAAATGAGCCATATCAATAATAATAATTCCTTTTTTATTTGTCAATGAACCAGAACTCTCTAGTTCCTGTCATAATATTTGCGATACATCGTATTGAAAGATTCCTACGAGACTTTTATGTCAGCAATAAAAGAGTTCACATTGATGAGAGTATAATCCAGACAAAATTGGATCGTAAAATCTCGTTTGACATCACAAAATTTATTGAAGGAGCTGTTTGAAATAATGATTGTTTGATGTTTAAATGGGTCGGGATTATGTTCTTTGATGTTAACTTCAATCGCTGATATGACATCTATACGATTTTTTGGTGTTTGTACAATACATTCAAAATGTTGGTTTCTATCAATTTCAGAATTGACTTCTTACTTTTGTGTAGCTTGATTTGCTATGAAATTGATTTCACTAGGGGATAAGTCTGAAGCAAGAGCTGCTCAATAGAAAATCGATAAACGTAAATCCGGTTCGTTGCCGCGCTCGGTCTGCCGGGACGCGTATAAACCTCCAAATAAATACTTTTTTAGACATCAAGCTCTGTAGCAGAATTTATAGCTATGACAAAATAGAAATTGAGTACAAAGTCAAAGAAACTGTTTTAAGAAAACTGGTGTATTAGAAATCAAGTTGGACCCGTTGCACTAAAGATGACCAGCAATGCTCTGGGATTTTGACTGGCGAGATTGATATTTGTCTAATGTCAATCAACACAACTTTGCTAGTTGGCAGGGTGCCGCGTCCAGGCAAGTTTTCAAAACGACAAAATAACAATTTTCACTCGATAGCACTTACGAGTGAAAACTGAATGTCAGCTGTTTTTTTCGCTGAATATTACTTGGTCAACTAGACTAAAAGGGCGCTGTTAATAAAAACAGAAAGAAACTGATACTTTTAATAAAACACTAATTTAAATAACCAATATTGCTCGACGGAAAAATATAATGAACTCGACATTCTTCAAATCAAATTGTATTTGGTATTCTCTAAAGCGATATGCCTTAAATAAACCTATTCTTCTTTTCTTTTTCTAGCTGAAATAAAATTAGTTAGGTAGATACTGAAATCTAAATGAAAAGATTTTCTTTTTGATTGTAAATTGAGCAATTTAAAATATAACTCAATCAATTAACCTAAAAACGAAACATGTTTGAGTTTTTATTTACAACAAACATATTTTATTGTTACCCAGTGCGAGTGCGGTGCTTCTGATCAGACCATGCCCCACTTGCTGGAGTGTCCTAGGTCCTAGTGTTCACCTGCACCTTAGAAGACCTAAAAATGCCACTGATGCCGCAATTAACGTAACCACCTACTGGGCTCAAACGGTATAAAAAAAACAACGTGGAAGAGTACCATCGACACGAAAAAAAGAACAAAATTTTCATTTGTTATTTTGGATTCCTACTTTGTTTACAGTTTTGTGATAAATTATTTTATTTCTGTAAGCAGGTTTGACAAACATTACACTTCAATCATATTATAATAATATTTGAAAAACTAGACAAGATCGGTGTTTTATCTGACTAGTCTGAGAAGAAAGACCGAAACAAACTCAGCGTGTCGTCTTTAGTTTAGTTAGTCTTTGACCTAAAGAAAAATCTTTTAAATAAATACCCCATTAAACTACATCACCAGCTTTGCTCGGTATATTTCAAACTAATAACGATATCAAAGAAAAAAACTTAATCCCACGCAGATGGACGGATATTTTGAAGGCCCCGAGATTAAGGTTTATGACATTCAAAGAAGCGAAAATCCCCTTTATTATGCCACAAAAGTTACAAATTACGGTCGCAGTAAACAAAATGATAATAAGCTAACAAAGTGAGAGTACTTTTATACTTACTTGGATTTATAGCGTGCCCTTCGTCGACTGTGTGAAGAGATAAATGGAGGAGAAGGATAAGCGCCGTTGACGTCTGAAATATAAAAAACTGGGTTTGAAAAGGATCAAGATGTTTGGTTGTCATAAATAGGTACAGAGTTAAAATGAATTAGATGGTGAAACTTTACAGACATGCCTCTTCATGTCTGTGAAGCAGACGCCAGCAAAAAAAAGGCACATCAAGCTTCTACAATCTGTCAACTTTCTTTAATAGATTTTCAACTTTATCGCTGAAATACGAAGTTCAAATTTGATTGCGAATTTGACAGTTTCGGGTAGCTTGATGTACTGGCGTCTATACTACATCGGTAAATAAAAAAAAGTATGGCGGGACTAGCGCCCGCCTTCATGTGGCGCGTAGTTATTTGAAATATATATATTTTTTATAGCTATGGCGTTGAAGATAAACTGAACATCGGTGAAGTTCTGGGAGTAAATTAAAAACTTATAATTATAATAATACAAGAAATACTTAAGCTGAAACGGTGAGCCTAGTAACTAATGATCAAACGGTACACTGTAGTTTCTAGGTTCAGTAATTACTAATTAAAGTGTAAAGCCTAAACAATATTCGAATTAGAACTCCGTTTGATCCCCTCAGGGTCAGAATTTCAAATAGTAATTTCTTAACGAGACCCAGTACCAACTAGCCAAATAAGTATGCAAAATTCAAAACAGCTTTCAAAGTTTTGGTAATCAGCTTGTTGTTAAGGTGTCGATTCTGCCAAAAGGTGCCAGAAATATGTAACTAATTATGCTTGTATATAATATGTTTCACCCGCGTAAATGTCTATCTCGTGGGAATATCAGGATAAAAAGTAGCCTATATGTTAATCCAGGGTTTTAGCTACCTCCGTAAAATGTTTTATAAAAATTGGCCCAGCCGTTTGAGCGTCAAGAAGTAACAAACATATAAACATACACACACACATTCACACACTCACAAACTTTCACCTTTATAATATTAGTGTGATATATTTTACTGTTAGCTTGTAAATTGTAATTAGGTCTTTTTGTTAGTAGTGTTGCCTTTGTGAATAAATAACTATCATACTAATCGATACTTGTGTTACCCAGTTCAAGAAATGTCACAAAAAGTCAACAAAAAAGGAAACAAACTTCTTCAAATTAAGGGGCCGAGCAAAAAATTTACTGATTTTGATCAATTTTGTTCATTATTTATGAAAAAGGGAAAAAAATGTAAATAAAATTATTTGTGATTTGAAAAGTCGCGTTCTTTGTGTCGAGTTAAGTATTCATGGAAAATTACAAATATTCGCAACAAGTTTTCCGAAAAATTACGCGAAACTGACGTCTGATCATCTTTTCACAAGAATCCATATTTGATTTTGAGCATTATAAAATAATTATCATCAATATTATATCATCAATATGGGCACTTGCACGTAACTGGACCACTTTTTTCACTTCGATGCAAAATATAGCAGAAAAATTATGTTGAAAACCATTTTTTTTAAACTCCGGTCAGAAATGTATTTTTGCCTAATATTTAGCAAACCATTTCAAGAAATTTATAAATCACATAATAGTCTTCAGTTATCCTACAAACAAGGTCAAAATTTTATCTTATGATAATACATTATCTCCATTATATAAATCAAAGGCATACTAAACTATATTTTCTGTGTTCGGTGCTGTGACTGACACGAATACTGAAACGTCATGGAAACTGTACTTTTATGATCTGAGAGAGAGATGAGACTGATGGTTCCAATTATTTCAAGCTTTTTAACAATTATAATTATAAGAAATTGACAAATGCGGGTTATTTCGCGCACGGAGCCTTATCACATCACACGTGACACCATAGTCGAATTCATTCGAACTCAAACACGAAAATCCGTCTAAACAAGTTGACACACGCAACCAACCGTCCGAAAGTACATACTTCAAGACAAAAGGACCCTTTAGAATCGAAAACGTATTCTACAGAAAGTCTTGTGTAAGCATTCACACTTTCGCCTACATTTTCTGCGTACTTTTCAACCTGGGAAGCCGAAATGATCCGAAAGCTTCCGAAGGCATACGAACGGCTTCATTTGGAATGCGTTGCTTATCGCCTCCATCGGTAGCCTCCATCTGCATTGGAACGATTCTTTTGAGAAATCTTGGATAACAGAGATACCTCAAACAGTATTATAGCATTGAAGCATCTTACTATTATTCCTACGTTATCTTTGTGTTATTGAGTAACATATTTATTTTATCATCCAAAATATGAGGCGAAAGGATATTGATAAAATAAACAGTTCTGAGAGCAGTGGTGACCGTGACTTCACTGGGCCACCAAATACAAGTTGTAGGTCGTAGGTTCAAACCCAGACAGACGCTTTATTTTGTGTAAATTATTTCATCACCACTGCTCTCAAAATGGTGAAGGAAAACATCGTGAGGAAACCGGCATGTCCGAGAACCAAAAATTCAAAGACATGTGACATCTACCAATCCGCACTGGGCCCGCGTGGTAGATTATAGGCTCTCAAAAAGAGGATGCCTGTGTCCCAGCGGTGGGAAAATTATGGATGCTAAACAGATTTATATAGTGTGAACCTAGACATCGCCTTGAATAACAGGTACTAGATACTGATCTGGTGATATTGAATTAGGCAACAATGTACCTGCTCTGCTGGAGTGTGAATTATAAATACATAATTTCGGAGAACGTGAAGTTTATCTTGCCTGCAGTGTTCCGCCAGAAAGATGCTATTCAGACCGGTTCGGTTTCAGAGAAATCACGTTTTAATAGGGCACACCTTTTCAAGTAATTCAAAACTTTTTCATTATTTAGGTAATTATACAGTGCAGATATAGGAGTCCAGAAACAATTTTTGAAGTGAAAACTTCTTTAAGCGGGTTGGGCATTTTTTGAGAAGGGAAAAAACCATTGAACTCGCGCCCCACTGTTATGAAGTGAAAACTTCTTGAGGCACGTTCGGCATTTTTAGAGATGGGAAAAGCCATTGAACTCGCGCCACTGTTACCGTAACCGACACCGGGTGTGTTTTGTTTATAAGACTTTGTTTTAAATACACGCTTCGGGTGTGTTCGGCTGTCCTCGGGATTAACTCGGTTTTAATGTAGGTGAGTGATGGCAAAGTATTCTGTTTTTGTTTTGTTTTCACTTCTGTTGGCACTCCCGGAGTGCCACTGTTTTTTTTAATTAGCCTTTTTTGTCCCACTGTTGGGCAATGGCCTCCTACTTCTACCTCTCCTTAATAGAAACAAATCGCTAATTGTTTTTATTTATCTGTCTTCTATTTTCTACCCATACTTATATACAGGTGAATTTTTCATGTGGGCATGGATGGCCTAATTCGAAAGTATGAGGAATAACGAAAAGTACTCGAAGGAGTCTCGTGCTCGATTTTGATGAAAACTCAAACTGCATCATTGGATTTTTGAAAAAATCAATATTTCTAGCCAGGAATCGAACGTGTTGATTTTGATAAAAAAAACACACTGTATCATTAGACCATTCGATAATGTCCCTAATAAGGATCAAATTCTGGGAAGTAATGACATGAAAATGTTGGATAAAATCCAACATTTTCTATATAAACTGATTCTTATTTTAAAGTATTCATACCTACATGTACCTTGTTCGAAATGATGCTCAATATTTTTATTAACACACACCCGCAGCGCAGTCACCTTCACAGCATTATGTTCTAAATTCAAATTTTTATTACGGTCTTTGGAAAATATTCTAATACTGGATGGATTAGAATACTTGAAAAATTCACCTGTATATACATATATATATATGTATGTATATACGAGTATTATACTAGTTGACCCGGTGAACTTCGTACGCCTCAGATTTGTTTTTGTTATTTTTTCCCATGTTTTAATAATTATTCAGCGATTCGGGGAGAAGACAAATCCAACAAATAAAGATCACGAAAATCGGTCCGGCTGTTCTTGAGTTATACATGGTGTAACTAACCCGACTTTGTTTTATACATAGAAGATTACATATAATAAAGCTGAAGTAAGAGTTTGTATGTTTGTTTAAACGCGCTAATCTCTGGAACTACAAGTTGGATTTTAAAAATTTTAGCAGAATTATTGAAGACTGTTGGATTTTTAACATCACGCTAGGACCCTAAGGATTCGAGTAAAGGCTCCTATAAACAGGCGCGACACGCGATATAATCGCGAGCGACACAAAGGCACCGCAAGTCGAGCAACGAGCGGTGCCTTTGTGTCGCGCGCGGGATCGCGTTGCGCGTCGCGTCTGTTTGCAGGAGCCTTAAAATAAAAGAACACTAAGCGAAAACCAAGCAATAGCGCGGGCAGGCAATTCGAAGCGACGGAGTTGGTCGGAGGAGCAAGAATTTTCTAGAAGGCATATTCCCCAAATTCTACCACGATGTTGATAATCAGCCTATCGTTATGCATTTTGTATACCTATTTATGGTAGAAGAAACTAACACGTCAGTTATTTTCAACCTCAGAGAAAGAAATAAATACTTATTACATTTCTATTAACAAGAAAAAAAGTCCAAAAAATTGAATGAAACAGATATGAGTCATCTTTCCGCTTCCATAACCACCTTTCTCAGATAAAAACACCTTTATTCCAAGATACGCACGTAAAAAATTTTATGAAAAGTAAATATAATTTTACACCTTATTTTTTGTATTTCAGTAAAAAACCGCGTGGAGGCAAACGTTAAAATGGGGAATACTATACTTTACCTTGATTCGTAAACGAAATGTAAACGAAAAGCTGTGTAATCTAATATTTACAGTAGGAAACCACGGACCGTCGTAATTATGATGTAGGAATGGAATTAAATTATTTGCACAACGCGTAGGTAGACCTGCGTTTATGTATTTTATCACAAAGGCATTTGAGGGTTAATGTTTAAAATTATACTCACTAAAATTACCCACGTTTCAGCGATAATAATAATAAATTGGATTCCATGAAATGAGACTCAAGCATCGACAGTTTTGTCATTAACAGGCGACATTATTGTACAAAATATAGCGTGTAATATGACAGTCTTCTCTTAGAAAAAATAAAAAATAGACGTGCAGCACCCTGGCTGCGAGTCTATATCTATATCTATGATATAGGCCTACGGCTTTTTAATTTTAATCCTCAGAATCGATCATACATAGAATAGAATAGAATACTCTTTATTATGTACACCATATAAATTACAGACATAAATATAGAAACTGTACTTAGAGTGACACAATGGGCGGTCTTATCGCCAACCTTTGGATGGATTTAAAATCGGAAAGAACAGACAAATACTGTAGGTAGTCCGTGGTGTACCATTTACATAATACAATAAATACATACATAAAGTATATTATACTAATCTAAATAAATATATACACATAGATATAAATATATAACATGAAACTAGAGCAAATATATAATGTTGATGTTTATGGAGAGAGCAAGTACCGACACGGGCAAGTCATTCCATAACTGTACTGCTTAAACAGTAAAAAATTTGTCATAGAAACTGGTGGAATGCATGCATACATTTTATATCTGAGTATCTATTTTTTTTTTTCATTTTTTATTTTTTTTATTATAATTTTTTTTTTATTTTTTTTTTATATTTGCTTTCTTTTATATCCGCATAGGGCGCAAATCGAGTTACCACATCAAAACAACGTAGATACTTTACATAGCATATTTCGTAGAAATAGATCGTATTTTACTGGCTAGCCGTTACCTCTCTGAAACGCGTTCCAGTATAAAATGATTGACGTTTTACCGCACCTAGTTCCACGAACCGTGTAGTTCGTTCATAGCTGGAATTGAGAATCTATCAATCAATCATCTCACCCTTTCCCAGTGTTCAAGGCGTGTGGTCGATAAAAAGTAATAGGTACGTTAATCGAAAAATTGTTTTGCACAACTTGTGAAATTACTCTTAAATTGGTTTACTGACAGACAACGCACAACCTTACCATTTTGCACATCAGCTTCTTATGTAACGAAGGTGAGAACTAAAGAAGGATTTTTAAAGATTCATCCCCTAAAGGGGTTAAAGCGGGGATGAAAGTTATTATGAAATTTCGTTATTTTTGCCGTTGGGAAATACAATCGGCACGGTTTTTATGGTATAAAAAAATAGAATAGTTTTTTAAAACCTAACGCGTTCTTTTGTTTCTTAAATTATTTGAGACATTGGACACTGTATGCTTGCGTATCTGTACGTATCACACTTCAGAATTTTATTACTATCTATGTATCTGGTGAAAATGTACATCGTAAGGAAACCGGCATGTCCTAGAACCAAAAATTCTGAGATTTGTGACATCTACCAACCCGCACTGGGCTCGCGTGGTAGATTATAGCCCACCCCCTTTCGATGAGAGGACGCCTGTGTCCCAGCAGTGGGAACATTTCAGACTGATTATGATTCTGATGTATCTGGTGGCTGGGCAAAAGTCGACGGTTCTTTTAGCCCACCTTTCTTATTTACCTTCTATGAATTTAATGAGATTTTAAGGTAAAATTAGTAATAAACACATTTAAACATGAATGTCTGTCAATTATATTTATTTATTTATCTATATATATTTTATTGTATGCCAGAAAATACATAACAAAAAAATACGATTATGAATACAAAACATACAATGGGCGGCCTCTCTTCCAGGCAACCTTGGAATGAACAGTGATTGCGTGGATATAAAAAATTGGGGTTGTCAGTGGTGAAAAATAATATATTATAATAGATACAATACATAGATTATAAACGTTGTAATGTTTATATATGAAGACCACCTTCCAAACGGAGCAATAAATGTATGCAAATAATATGTTATTTGCATACATTTATTGCTTCGTTTGTCTTAGACACATTTGAAGGCTCCACATGAAATTAAAGGATTTGTACCTAGTAGAGAGATTACAATGTCCTTAATCTTATGAAAGCTAATCCTTAAGCACATTCCATTGTGCGTTGTTACATTAATTAAGAGATTTAATTAACTGTTGTTAGAGTGTAGTTTTCGCGTCGTTAAACGTGTTCTAATTTATTTTTATTGTTTTTTAATAGTAGCCTTTGGGAAATGTCCCAAAAAACTTTAGTAATTCACTACAAGTAGAAACTACTCTTGTTTTGGCTATGTCAGGCTCGGTAGTGTGATGTCCCTGCTGTCCTAGGTTCGATTCCTTTTGAGCCCTGCTACTGACGTAAGTTCATTTATAAATTCATACTAATATTTTAAAGGGGAAGATGTGTCTGTCTGTTCCTCTTCATACTTAAACCGCTGAACCAATTAAGATGAAATTTGGTATAGAGATAATTTGAGTCTCGGGAAAGGACATAGGATAGTTTTTACCCCGATATTCCCAGGGGATTGACACTTATGCGGGTGAGACCGCGGGGCTCTGCTAGTTCTCTATAATAAGTAGCTTAGAGTTTGAATTTGTAGTGTTTAAAAAACTGGCCAAGTGCGAGTCGGACTGGCACACGACGGGTTCCGTACCACAACCATAGAAGAAACGTGTTTTTTTTACATTATTTTTTTCCATTTAATTTTTAACTTTATTTTATTGTTATTCATTGTTGTTATAGCGGCAATAGAAATACAAGCTTTGTGAAAACAACTTCAACTGTCTACCTATTACGGTTCATGATATACAGCCCGCTGACAGACAAACGGACAGACGGACGGACGGACAGCGGAGGCTTAGTAATAGGTTCCTGTTGGCACCCATTGGTTACGGAGCTCTAAAAAGAAATAGCCAGGTTCTAAACGTAGTTCTGCAGACGCGATTACTAATGTACCTATTATCCATTTAGAGTGCCGAATTTCATAATCGTTGAAACGTGAATGTAAATTAATAGGTTAGTCTTCACGTCTGCCTATTCTTACCTAATTAGTATCGTATTACAATACACCAAACCATAGCTCTAAACATATATTGCTATGTACAAAATCACTGGGAGAGTTACAATTAGTTCCATTAGTACGTGAAACCGCGTTTGGCAAATAGGTAGCGAATTCACCGCCTATTTATTAACTAGTACAATTTAGTGAGCCTTTTAATCAGTAGCTTTTCAATAAATTAGCCTATTTATTTGGCATTCACACACCTCATCATCTGCCTGGCTTTTTCCCAACTATGTTGGGGTCGACTTCCAGTATAACCGGATGCAGCTGAATACCAGTATTTTACATGGAACGACTACCTATCTGACCTCCACAACCCAGTTACTGGGTAATACGATACACCTTGGTAAGACTGGTTGTCAGACTTTCGGGCTTCTGACTACCCGTAACGACTGTCAAAGATCCATGAATGCCAGCCGGAATCAACGGCTTAACGTGCTTTCCGGGGCACGGAGGGGTCTCGGTATGTAAAAATGGTCACCCATCCACAGACCAACCGCGGCAAGCGTAGCTTAACCTGATCGATCGACCTGTGCGGCTGTTATTATTTAGCTACGTGCCTCTTATTTGCCATTCACAGACGTGTTCGTTAATGTGGTTAAGCGGATATAGCAGGCCAGATACATACACGAACAATATATACCTACCTTCTTCCCATGGCATAATCAGCTTATAAGATTTCCACTTCTGGAACACACACCTCCTCTCTGAGTGAGCCATAGTCGAGGTTTGGTGGATATCATATATCTTCGAGTTTTTGGTTCTAAGATTTTCGCCTTCACCGTTTTGGGTTCGAACTCACAACCTATAATCTCGTAAGTCGTGGCCGATACCTCTGGGCCACCACTGCTTTGGTTACATACTCCTTTGGTTTGTTTACGTTCATACATCTGGTCATACACGCATGTCTGTTGCGAGTACTACGCACCTGACATTTCTGAACAACATCAGGCTATAGAGGTATGAAAAACAGGGTGCAAGGTTCACTCATGTTACATAGAAATGGAAGGATCCTCCGATCGGACGGGTGTCTTGTCTGGACGGCAACTGCCCGATGATTCATGTCGGGTCATTGTACATGTATATGCTAGCTGCGCGGTAAACTATGCTTGCGAGATGCAGGAGTTTGTGTGACGTCAGTATGACGCGTAGTTTGCATGTGGCGTTGTAGATACCACTATAACAAGGCCACATAGATATATCCATAGATATATATATCTAACTAATATATGGTGTGATAGGTATACGATTTCAGTTTAGAATAACCGCGTGATTGGATTGAGCATCGGCAAAAATTACGTACTTCCATGCAAACTTTCATCATTTAACACTTTTAGGATATACATTTCCAAAAGCCCCAGTGTAGGGCTTTCGACACAAAAAGAAACTCTACTGTTTCTAGACTCGGTGGTTTAGGTTATGTGTTGTCTGTCAGTGAATTAATGAATAAAAAATTTAGAAAACTCAAAAGTGCACGATTCATAATGCTCATTTGATCGTATAAAAAACCATAGATATAGATTATATCAGCTAGTTTTTTTTATTAATCATAACTAAACTACTTCGAATAAAAGAGCAATTTTTAATACGGATCCTCTAATGAGTGCAATGAATCTGTTAAAAAAAATTGACTCGATTAATTGATTTTTTCGCAAGCTAAATGCTTTTAGGTGTCACACTTGAACGACGGACTTTTTTTATATTTTCATGTTTTTTTGTTTTTACTGCATTTCATCAATATTTAGACGTAAGTAAGTACAGAATTAATCTCCATTAAATTATCTATACAATGGTATATAAATTAAGTAGGTTCTGTGTACTAGCAGGAGTATAACAATAAAAACAGTCGCAGAAAAGAGGCAATAAATAATTTTCGGTCGTAAAGCACTCTCTAATGCTTCACATTATGAGTCGTGCAATTAGAGAGTTTTATAAATTAGATTTAAATCGTATTTCTCAATCAGTTAATTCAACCCATCGTCCACTACTTGGCATAAGCCTCTCTTTAGTTGCCTCGCTACATCTGATTGTCCCCTTTCTCCATCTATATTGTTTTTGCCACCTTTTTAAGTCCATCAAGGTATTTAGTCATAATGGGACGTCTCACGCTACATTTACGCCGATTGACATTTACAAGCACTACCTACCTGTCCTTGATATTTTAATGTCCATGAAAATAGCAGACTATCTCATTTTAGCTAGGTAGGTTTAAAAAGAGAATTCTAACAATACCACAAGACTATCAAATGTGTGAATATTCCTGCATCTTTTATATCAATTTAGCTAGGTAGGTCGAAAAAGAGAAGTCTAACAATGCTTCAAAGATTATCAAATGTATGAAACTCCTTCGTCTTATATTTAATTTTATTTCTTGTTACGTCATAACAAAACATCCATCACTCAATTACTCCCCCAAAGGTTAGGCAAAAGAGTGCCTAAGAGTACACTCTTTAGCAAGTTATGTGTAAGTTCCTTATAATATCTTATTGCTATCAACCGGGCACAAATTCAGACGCAGAGCTGCTACTGAGAAATTCCTAATGGAAAACACCCAATAAAGGCTCCTACAAACAGGCGCGACTCGCGATATAATCGCGCGCGACACAAAGGCACCGCTCGTTGCGCGGCTTGCGGTGTCTTTGTGTCGCGTGTCGTGTCGCGCCTGTTTGAAGGAGCCTTAAGACTTTGTCCGACCTGGTATTAGAACCCAGAACCTCATGCTCAATAATAGAGTTTGCGACCAATAAATCAACAAGGGTTTTACGTGTTCAATATTTATGTAACTACACATCTTATCATAAACACACCTCGTTTATCTTACTTCTAGAAGGACAGGAAGGACAGGTCCTATTTTTACTTACTTATTCACATTATTTACTCAAAGCAAGCGTTAAATATTTATGAATGAATAAATAAGATGTAAATAAAGATGATGAGAATTTATGAGATGTTTGGGAACCTTTTCGGGGCGTTCCTTGCCGAAAAAGCGTTAACGAAACCCTATTATTAGTAATAGGGTCCCGCTAGCACCTTTTACATCGCTCACCGTACTTTTGAATAAAAATCGTTTGTATCTGTCTGATTGACGCCTAAATATTTTGGAAGTATACAAGTATATTCTCATATTTTCAACTAATATAAATATTTATATTAGTTTTTGATATTATGTATTTGGTTTTCCCTTCTTCTCTTTCACACACGTTGTCTATGTGCATCTCTTTCATAAAAAGAGATAGATACTCTCCTATCGCAGGTATGCTGGAAGAGATTTCTTCAGAAATAAGCATCATATTTTATACGTATTTTTCTGTTCATTTCCTCTTGTCTGTTTATGTGTGTGAAAACAGTTAAAAATAAACAAAAAGTAGTTGAGGAGTTCTTTGTGACGAAGCTCGTCATGGAAAGTATTAACACCAGTACAGACCAGTACAGATTATAGGCATATGAGACATTCCTCTGGTATGAATCAGCTGCCCATAGCAACTTACTATAGGAACGTTGCTCGTTTGCCTCTCAAAACAGTAAAAACACTGACATTGCTTTTGAATCTGCATAAAAATTACTCGCAGGCAGACCCGCTGCGACAAACAAGTTTGCCGAAAATTCTTCTCCTCCCCAGATAAGGGAAAAAATGACCAAGATAAATCGTTTGAAAAATACGCTAATTATAACAAACGACCTTCATTCCGCTTTAGAAATAATCCTATTACGAAACACTCGTACTAATGTACGTGTAACACCTAGAACATGTATTAGTAAGGCTTCGTCGGGCGAAGTACCTAATGCATAAGTCGTGTACCTACAGTATCGTGTTATCGGACTATTGATATACGGTTCAAGCGAATTGTAGCATACATTTCGAAATTTGCTAGGTATAAGATCTATTTGAATACAATATTCATATCTATAGGTCATTTGCTAGCCTTTTTCCAACTATGATGAGGTCGGCTTCCAGTTTAACAGGAAGCAGCTGAATACCAGTATTTTACATGGAACGACTGCCTATCTGACCTCCACAACCCAGCTTAACCTGATCTATAGCCCCTCTAAGCCCCTTTAATATCCATATCTATAGGTAAATAATATAAATTAAAGTATCTTATCATGTCTGTCTGTTCTATCTGAAGTACAACGCGGGTGACCGCGTGTGACCGCGTTGTACTTCTAACTACGCAACGGATTTTCATGCGATTTTCACCAGTAGTTAGGGGAATTATTCTGAAGGCTTTATGTGTATAATGAAACAATATTAAACTTACAAATAATAAACAAATGTCGGTCTTTTCTTAAGTCGTAAAAACAGTGCGAAGCATGGGTGAATCGCTTGTATAGAATGTTATACATGAAGACTGGTTGGTTGAGATTAAATGGAACGATGAAATGGAGCAAGAACCCTATATTCACAAATAACTTTTCGTATACCTACACAATTTCATCGATGGTTGGTTCGGAAAACGCAAAATATACCTACTGACGTTTCGTAGAATGAAAATGTTTCTTGTTACGGCATTTAAATTTTGGAATACTGCATGCAATTTTTGCACTTTCCCTTCAATTTGAATACCGGGAAGCGGTGATAGGTCTTTTTGGTTGCTGACTTTTTCATGGGGCTAAAATAATAAAAAAACTGGCACTCCGGTAGTGCCGACAGAAGTGAAAACTTGAACAATTACGAGTGTATTTTGTGAATCGTCTTATAAACAAAACACGCGTGTTAAGGTGTGTTCCTTATTTTATAGGGTTTTTTGCAAATCAGGTATGATGACCAAAGTGACTGGTTTATTCTTCTCGTGAAAGGAATTTATTCAGATTTACAAATAAGCACACAGGATAGACTTCAGTTCGTGGTGTTGGTCGCGGCAGTGGTAAGAGAAGCAAGCCGCTCGCATGGAGCTCGTCGTCAGTTATATATCCGTGGTTCAGCGCCATCTCGTCGTTGTTGGATGAACTACGTAGTTAGTACGCGAGGCCCTCGTAGTTCTTCCCGATGTGCATAGATGGCGCTGTCCTCAACAACGCGCGTCTTACGTTTTACGTCTTACGAATTTTCGATCAGGGTCACGTGACCTGACGCGAGTTTAGAAGTTTTTACCCATTCCAAAAAAAGTACACAGCGCCGCTAAAGAAGTTTTCACTTCAAAAATAATTCCAAAAGGTTTCAGTTTTGGTTTCAGGTTAAAATTATTTGTGATTTTCTTCAGAAAGGTCAGTTGCATGGTACGGACGCCAGCACATCAACCTACCACAATCTGTCAGATTTCTTTAATAGATTTTCAACTTTATCGCTAAAGCATAAGATTCAAAGTTGATTGGGAAAATCTGACAGATTGTGGTAGGTTGATGTGCTGGCGTCTGTACATCCAATTGACGTGGGTGTATAACTAGACATATTAAAGTAAAGGAAGTAGGTAAGGATCACGCGCGCCTCAAAGAGATGTCAGCACTAACTGACGGGGTCCGCTAGGACCGATGCCTGCCAGGGTCGCGCGTTGTTCGAAAGAGATACCGTGGCCCCTGGCACAGGCAACTGAAGGAACACGGGCGGGTATTAGTCAGTAAACGTCTGACACGCCCTCCCGCTCTGCACAGAGCGGGAGAAGTTATTTGATAATTTCCCACCCAACAAAAAAAAGGAGCAGGTAAGGGTCGTAGAAGCTGGAGGTCTATAGTTTCTGCCTGCTCCCATGGAAAGAAGGCGTTAGTTTATGTATGTACGTAGATGTACCTATTTTCAAATGTACCTATAAGTTTACATAGCTCGTCGGTACGTACGTAACGTTATTACCTCGAGTAACTTCCTTAATTACGGGTATGTAATGTGTTAGGTACAATGTGTAAGCTTGGAGCTAGCAATACATCACGCTCTGAGCACATTTAAACTCAATGCTATTCACTGTAATTCGGTACAAGCAATGCCAATTTGGTGCTTTGCATTTGTGATGCATTTTGATGGAATTATTTATTACCAGGTAGGTAACGTATTAATAAATCTGTTTTGTAAAACATCGTTTTCAGCCTAAAACCTCTTTTTTTTAAAACGTGGCAATCTAAAAATGAAATCTCGTTACACCCAGCTTTCTGTTTTTATATCAAAACGAGTTTTTCGTTCAATCTTTTTGACATTTTCGGATTCAAAACTCTACTCGATTCCGAAATAGTATATTTCATTACAAGTGCGGAAAGGTTGTCGCAATGACGGTTTCGCACGTGTACTGAACGACTATTTTTAATACAGTTGCGAAAAAATGAAGCAATTTAATAAAATAATAAAAACATAATAAACTCAACTAACTAATGGCGCCAACCGTAGAATATAAGCAGAGATTTTTTTTTCTTCACCCATTCTGGTAGGCAAAGGGAACTATGCCCATAGAGCCAAGTCTTCAGTAGAATTTTTTTATTGATATGAAATGAAAATTGAAGAGATGAAATGAAATGAAACCTAACCTAACTCATTCAATCAAATCATTAAATCTGATATTGAAACAAATTAGTAGCTTCATTTTAAAAATATACGTATTTGCATGAATCATAAAAACTTCTATGAATTTTTTTAGTAAAAACTTCATGGTTGGTTTTTCTTTTTAATAGACATTATTTTGACAGTTGGGAAAGAGAACGCACGAGTTCGGGAAAGGTAAAAAAAAGCACGAGTATGTAATAGCCCACATCCCGAACGCTATACGTTCCTGCAATACGCCACTTTTTGAGCAACTGTATTAAAAAAGTTACTACAATATTCCATGTTGTATTTAAAAAAAATAATAACACATTTTAAATTTACAATATTTCCAGTTATAAAATTAATTTAAGTCTTGTTATATTTATTGCAATGAGGGGCCCGTGGCTAAATAATAACAGCCGCACAGATCGATCGATCAGGTTAAGCTCTTCTTGCCGCGGTTGGTCTTTGGATGGGCGACTCCTCCGAGCCTCGGAAAGCACGTTAAGCCGTTGGTCCCGGCTGTCATTCGTGGATCTTTGACAATCGTTAATCGGGTAGTCAGAGGCCCGAAAGTCTGACAACCAGTCTTATTAATACAGTAATATTGTCTGTTATGTTTTATTTAAATCCAAAAGTCAGCTGGCAGAGAATGCCTTCTGGCGACCAGACTGCCTTATTTAATTATTTTTTTTGGCTGAATTAAAAACAAACTAGCTACTGTGGCATGCGTAGCAATGTCTTTTTCATTTTTTTTTTATAGTTAAGAACCTTCTCCTGCGCACGCACGCAACACCTTACCAAAGTTTCATCACAATCGTTTTCGAGTTTATGCGAGACCAATGAACGGCAATTGATTCTTATATATAAGATAGATAGGTAGTAAATATAAATTTGGTACTTATAAGAAACTTTTCAACAGCAAACCCAAACAATTTTTCATGTTAAACATAGGAGACCGCAGTCGGTATCCGAATCCCTCATAGGCCAAAGGGTCTAACTAACGCATTGTTGGTTTTCGGGGCCAATATGATGTGAATAAGACCTTCAATTCGTCTTCTTACGCGTTCGGGTTTCTCAATTCGTCCGTTTGGGGCTTAAGAAAGTTGCTTTGACAATTTGTATTGAGTTTGCTGTGATTGTGTATGGTTCACTATTGTGTGTATTTGCTACCGGGTACTAAACTGAATGTGTGTCGAAAAGAGTCTATTTTATTTGTTACAAGTTTTTTTGTTTATTACTATGAATGGGTTAGTTATCGTAATTAAGACACGAAGGGGTAAACTGGACCTTATAAAGCATGTATCAGCAAGGTGTGGTAATATTTAAGGACCAACATCATAATTGCAAATAAATTATAAGTTGTCCCGTATAAAGGCTCCTACAAACAGGCGCGACACGCGATATAATCCCGTGCGACACAAAGGCACCGCTCGTTCCGCGACTTGCGGTGCCTTTGTGTCGCGTGTCGCGTCGCGCCTGTTTGAAGGAGCCTTTAAACTCGATTACCGACTCTACCCAATTTTATGGGATAACTACCATGATGTCGCGATTACGATGGAGAAAATTGTTTAATGGTCTGCACCATACTTTTAAATATATGACTACACCTTTCTGATACAGGATGTATATCCATTAAAATTGCGATTAAACAACAAATATAATATTCAATCAAAGAAAGAAAGAAAAAAGTTTCTTTGGACACAGTGAAACAAAATAATAAAAAAGTGAAAGTAATGTTATAACAACAATTGTGTGTACAGTATCCGGCGATAAATATTGCACATCGACCTTTTTACACAAAACCATTTTATACAAAGAATAAAAATAATTATCAAAAGAAGCAAATCATAATTGTTTTAACAGCTCCTAATAGATACCGGACTGTTTGTATTTCGTGCGACATAGATAACGCTCTACGAAGCCGAAATTAGCCGATTGTCTCTTTCCAAAGGTCGATGTGCAATATTTATCGCCGGTTACTGTAGGTACTTCAAGGCTGCGCCAAAATAGTTCATTTCAGCATTAATGCCAGGTAGATGCTGTCTGACGACGGTTTTCTAATGAACCTTTAGGGCGAAGTAACAAAGCCTATTGAATTCGATGAATTCGTAAATAGGTAGGCTTTGTCGTCAGCTAGAGGCTCCTTCAAACGGCGCACCACGCGATAAAATCGCGCGCGGCGCAAAGGCACCGCAACACGCGCAACGAGCGGTGCCTTTGTGTCGCGTGCGATTCGCTTCGTGCGTCGCGCCTGTTTTCAGGAGCCTTAAAACGTTCGATACATTTCACAGAACTAATTTAAGTAATTCTACTCAAAACAATGACGATAAATAACGAGAAACGTGTATAAATATCACGTACCTATTGAAGATCTTATCGATTCTACACAAAATTAGACATTTTGAATTAGAAAAAGACAAAGCCAAAGGGTTTCATTACAATCGTGTAAACATAATTGGCAATTTGTAAGATCAAGAGGACCATTATGAACGGTGGACCGAATCAGATCAATGTAGACAATTTGCCATCAACTGACAAATTGGTAGATACTCTTTCTTTCGTTCTCTACGAAATTGATATGAGAAACCAAGGTCTTTCTATTATTGTATTTTGAGAAAAGTCTGTTCATCATCATCATCATCATTTCAGCCGAAAGACGTCCACTGCTGGACATAAGCCTCACCCAAGCACCTCCACTTCGACCGGTTCTGTGCTTCTCGCATCCAACGGGTGGTCCAACGACCTTGTGAAGGCTGCAGCCTTCACAAGGTCGTTGGACCACCTTGTCGGAGGCCTTCCAATGCTACGTCTTTCGGAACGCGGTTGCCACTCCAGAACCTTTCGACCCATCGGCCGTCTGTTAGTTCTTTTATTTTAATAAACATTTAAAGAAGCCTACTCATGTAGGCTTATAGGCATTGTTATCTCTTGATAACGATTTCTTAATTACAAACATCTGTATGACCTCTGGCATAACGTAATGCACTCTTTATTATCTTTATACTAGCTGCGCCCCGCGGTTCAACCCGCATAAGTTTCGTTCCCGTGGGAATATCGGAATAAAAAGCCTATATGTTAATCCAGGGTGTCAGCTACCTGCATAGGTACCAAATTTTATCAAAATTGGTCCAGCCGTTTGAGCGTGAAGAAATAATAAACATATAAACACACACAAACTTTCGCCTTTATAATATTAGTGTGATTATATACCATTATTATTGTAGGTACCTATGTTAAGCAAATGAATAAATGACGTATAACTTTCAACAAATAACTTCTAACTTAAATAAAGTAATTAGTAATAATTATTATAAACGCGAAAGTTTGTGAGGATGGATGGATGGTTGGATAGATGGATGTTTGTTACTCTCTCACGCAAAAACTACTACAGTACCCGGCGATAAATATTGCACATCGACCTTTGGAAAGAGACAATCGGCTAATTTCGGCTTCGTAGAGCGTTATGTCTGTCGCACGAAATACAAACAGTCCGGTATCTATTAGGAGCTGTTAAAACAATTATGATTTGCTTCTTTTGATAATTATTTTTATTCTTTGTATAAAATACACCAATTTGAATTATGCTCGGTTCCTATAAACAAAAAAGATGGTTTTGCTTACCAATAGTAGCATTTTCTTGTTGCCAAACTGGGAATATAAATAGATCCGTAAGCTAATTGTACCTGTGATAGCTGCTTCCATAGTTATGGGTCTACTATGCAAAGCTCTGAGGTCTTTGCTTCATTATTGGTAAAGATAAAAGAGTCTTAATTTTAACCTTTAACAGTCCGTAAGTTATAGGAATCGGCCATTAGTCGATGTGCAATATTTATCGCCGGGTACTGTACATGGATTTGGATACAATTTGACACACAGATAGTATATAACCAGAATTAACACATAGGACACTTTTATTCCGATATATTCGCACGGAATCGAAACTTATGCGGGAGAAACCACGGGGCGCAGCTAGTATAACGATAAAAACAAAAGACTTTTTTCTCTCAAAGCTATTCGAGATTAGTTCACACAGTAACGGTGAGCCGGACGTAGGTACTAAGAAAATATCGATACAAAGAAGTTGCAGGTATTGATTAAGAACACTGGATACGGAAGGCGATGTATCAAATGGTGTAGCGGAACTTGAAAAGGCTTAACGTCTACATTAAGCTGATAAATTAACTAAATTACATTAACATCATCACACACACCACTCATCATCCTTGTGCTATAGCGTCACTATCCCCAGTAAGCTGCCTTCGTGAGTTATTATCATCATCATAATTACAGCCGAAAGACGTCCAATGCTGGACACAGGGTTTGGTGATTACTAAACCTATGTTTTACCTAGGAGGACAGATATTATCACCCAAAATACTCCAAACAATGACAATATTAGAAATGTCAATTATTATTTAAAAAGTAACTATGAAGTTTCTTGTCGGCTCTTCTCCATAGGAAACGACCAATAGGAACAATTTTCCTACCTTCTGAAATTTCATATGTCCCTATTCCTAATGCTCGGGTTTCCTACGACAGCGGACGCCGCCACATAACGGCCAGTAATGACACTGATGTTTTATTTTACGGAGTCAAAAAACGTTCTCACGGGAAATACACCAACTGACTTTCATAAATAACGTTTCAGCGACGCCATCCGACGGTAAATTGCAGACGCTATGTGGCAGCCACCGCAGTCTTAGGAAACCCTGCGCTAGGATGCCATCAAATTCAAAGAGTTTCTCTATTCATCTATTTTCATTACTATCAAAGGCTATCTTCTGGCCTCAAAAATCTAATAACAAAATCTAAATATCGTACCTATAATCATTCAATAATCTTTCAACCATTTGATCCAGTTCAATTTATCATGCTTCCCACCGAAGAAACCGTAACGAAATCCACTCAAGTAATAAATCTTAAACTTAAGTAATATCTGACGACGATAGATAGCGCCACCTGCGAAGTGCTGGAACTAACAGTAAAGTGAATAGATCGAGCGGAGAGGAATTATTTCTATCGGAGACTCGGAACTCGGTGATAAATGCAGAACTATAAACCTGTATGTACATCTGAATTTAAACATTCAATAATTAGGAAACTCTTTTGATGTTACGTAGCAACCTCCTCATTATCGTCCTTGTTTAGGAAAATCAATTTTATTTCATGTATTTAATGGCCTACGTACCAGCACATCAAGCTACCCGAAATTGTCAATTTTTTCCTATCAACCTATCAATTTGACAGATTGTAGTAGCTTGATGTGCTGGCGTCTGTACAATCGTTACTGTTGGAGACAAAACGTAGCACCTCCGCCACTGCGACTACGGGAGCGGGGCAGCAGCCTGCGGGGATCGGGGGACGAGGAGCCGCTAGCCGCTGACCTACACTGCCCTTCACGAACCACACCTATTATTACAGTCCGCTATTTTATTTATAACACCTCTGAGAATCGCCAACACTTACACTGTGAAGTATATACCTACACTCTGCGTCAATTTACCGTGGTATAATGGCTATACCACGGTATCTTACAATCATACAACTGTCCAAGAATGACAACCGCGATTTGAATATGAGCTCAACTGTCACTAATTAGAAACAATTACCGACATTGGCTTTGCTTGCCATAAAATAGAATAGACAGACAATTACTTTTGTACCGAACTTAATAAGCTTACACATACATATAATCAGCTATAATGTTCCCACTGCTGGGACACAGACCTCCTCTCTGTGAGAGGGAGTGGGCCGTAATCCACCACACGGGCCCAGTGCGGGTTGACAGATGTCACATGTCTTCCAATTTTTGGATCTAGAACATGCCGGTTTCCTCACGATGTTTACCTTCACCGCTTTGAGAGCAGTGGTGATGAAATAATTTACACAAAGTAAAGCGCCTGTATGGGTTCGAACCTACGACCTACAACTCGTAAGTTGCGGCCGTTACCACTTGGACCGAACTTAATAAGCTTACCTAACAGTATATACGGACGATTTAAGTCGGTAGTCACTTTGTTAAACAATTAACTTCCCTGACTTTATATAAAATAGTTACAGCTTTGATCGACTAATATACAACACACATCGCAAGTTCTAAAGATAGAAATACAAAAGGGAGGAAATAAAAAGAACACCACCACAAAAAATATCATAATAATAACCCACCCACAACAGATTGATGATCACAGTATGTTGTTATTAGCGCGTACGTCACACGCTACTGTTTGCGGGTAGCCCGCGACAAACAAGGAAACTATTGGTTACCGGTTTACCCAATGTTAGCTATTCGTTATTGTAGAGACTATAGAATCTATGTAGCTATGTATGTATCTACATATATTGCAAACTAACGCGCTTGGAATATTGTGAACAAGATCAATATCGAGGAAAAAAAAAACAGGCTTTCCGGTTCAACATTTTTTCAAATTGCTTTCTTGTTTTCTAAACTATCTAGGGCAAAAAATTGCAATTGCATACTTGAACTTTGAAGGTTTAGTTAGCTAAACACCAAAACCAAGGAAACTTTGTAACAACGTAAGAGACGACAAGCTTGCGTAACAAGCTTTTTCCAAGAAAATCTTCAAAAGGCCTTGCTTAAAACTGTTCCGCAGCAAAATACAGCTGTTTATACTTGATGGATCACAGAGCACTAACGTAGACAGTGCACTAATATTCCGTATATGCTACGTCATATATCTTCTTATATAAAAAGGCTTCCACCATCCCATATTACGATAAGAGGATTACTTTTGGTGTCGAGCTGCGTTGCCTACTACCGCTTTGATTCAGGCCCCCGCTTTACTCCCGTATATTCCTTTTTTATTAACACTGACACGTCTCAGCAAGACTTAGGAGAATACAGGCACTCTCAAATATGAACACACATCCACGTTATTGACAAAAATTGTTTCGTAGAAAGTGATTTATCAAAAAAGGTCCGAACACTTTTGAAAGTAGAAAAACTTTGGGACGTTCTTTCCGCAGTAAACAAAATAAAAGCGTTTCGTAAAATAATAAGGGATGTTTTGAGAAAACTTCTCATTGTTTTCAAAGGCAGCAACTGTTCTGCTTTTGAAAATCGTAAAACAAGAAGAGGCAATAGCAAGAGAGAAACACCTGATCTCGAGATCGTGAAGTTTTATTGCACTAAAGTAAAAGCTGATATATTATATTCGGAAACGATATACAATTCCAATATTACATGAAAAGGTTACTGTTAAGTATAGAAAAGGCGAAAATGGAAAAAACTAGCAATTTTAGAATTGAACTGAAGGCAAATTCCCGTGATTTAAAACGTTCAAAATTTAGTCGCATTCTCATCTCAGCGACAGTCAATGTCAAAAACCTGTTGAAAATGTAGGGAAATTAGGATTTTAATTTTGACAGACTGAAACTGAGTTCAGAGTGAGAACGTTCTTAAAATTACGATAATTGCCCTTCCAGACACAGAAAATTCTACTACGAGTACCTACCGTGTCCTTGCTTAGACATCCTAAGTGGACAGCCATCATGTAATATTCTTACGGGACCCTGAATTAGGATTCGGAACGTGGCTTTTCCTCGCTTCTTCGCCTACTCAACGTCAACTAACGTCAAGGATTAGAAGATTATCGCCCACACATGAAACAAACATAATATATTTCGCGATTTACTCCGCACTTGGATATAATCTGGTATTTTCCTACAGAAATCGCTTATGAATAAAATAAAAGCATAAAAAGTTAAAGCCTGCGCAAAATTGTATTGTGTAACTTTTTTTAGTAAAATAATCAAGCCCGTTTCATTTTTGTTTGACTTTATAGCCAACATAATAGACAGCTATATTTAATTCAATACTACCTTCATAAAAATAAATATGTTTCAAAGAGAAATAAACCGTTTCACAGAGTTTATATAAGTACCATATTGTTAAAAGCTCATTATATGCGTATATATTTTAATTCTATACAATTCTTATACTAACCTATGTACTTGCTTCTATTTTTGAAGTGAAAACTTCTTTAGCGGCGCTGTGTACTTTTTTTGGAATGGGTAAAAACTTCTAAATTCGCGTCAGGTCACGTGACCCTGATCGAAAATTCGTAAGACGTAAAACGTAAGACGCGCGTTGTTGAGGACAGCGCCATCTATGCACATCGGGAAGAACTACGAGGGCCTCGCGTACTAACTACGTAGTTCATCCAACAACGACGAGATGGCGCTGAACCACGGATATATAACTGACGACGAGCTCCATGCGAGCGGCTTGCTTCTCTTACCACTGCCGCGACCAACACCACGAACTGAAGTCTATCCTGTGTGCTTATTTGTAAATCTGAATAAATTCCTTTCACGAGAAGAATAAACCAGTCACTTTGGTCATCATACCTGATTTGCAAAAAACCCTATAAAATAAGGAACACACCTTAACACGCGTGTTTTGTTTATAAGACGATTCACAAAATACACTCGTAATTGTTCAAGTTTTCACTTCTGTCGGCACTACCGGAGTGCCAGTGTTTTTTTTTACGTACAGATACATACAGATACGTAGGTACCAATAAAAACTAGACTTGAAAACAGTCATATCCATATAAAATGTCTATAACATACGCAAAGAAGAAGGTAAATTCCGAGCAAAAGAAACAAATTGGCTACATTTTAAGGGTTTTTCGAGGCAGTTTGATCAGCCGAAAATTCCCATTACACGTTGATATACTGCGGGAGTCTCTTCATGAATGTTTGCAAAATAATCAAAGACGAGACGAAATAGTATATTAGGATGCCCATGTGAATGTTTTATTAGGAGGAAATGCGGTCGGAGAGACTTTTGAAAAATCCTAAGTAAAAAGTCGTAATTTGAGGTTTGGTTCGCCTATTTCCTCCTCCATTATTTATTGGACCATTTTAAAAGATATTTCATAAACTGAATAAGAAGGATATATACTGTGTCCCTATGTTTTTCTTTTTTAATTCATCGTTGTCAAATTTGTAAAAGTCGTTCAAAATATCTTTCATATAGAAATAAAGTCTAGATACTTAATAGAAATATCTGGAACTGAATGAACGGTACACAGAATACACAAGCAGCTATTTTTCTTTACTTTTCAATATCACTATCGCAAAAATAGTCAGGCATTTTGCTTTCTGATATTTACAATTATTTATTTATTAAAACTTTCAAAAGAAATACTGTACAAAGGCGGACTTATTGCCTGAGGCATTAATTATCTACCAGTCAACCTGAGGATGATGCAGAGACAAAGTATGGCAGGTGCAACATACGGGATATATAGCTAGGAAATGACTATAAAATACAAGAATAAAAATTATTACATAGATAGATAGATACATACATACATACATATAAACAAAATAAACTGTGAAGAGAAAAAAAAATATCGGTAGAGGAGAAAACGAATCCAGCAAATCAGCGCTGGACAGTTACGGCCAACTTTCGACGGATATGTTCACGTGTCTTCACTTTAAAAGATAACCGACTGGTTGCCGTCCTAATGTTCAGAGGGAGCGCATTCCAAAGAAAGACTGCCTGGACAAAGAAAGAAGAATGAATGAAGCCAGAACGGTGAGAAGGACATCTTAGAAGACGATTGTTAGTGGAACGAAGATTTTTAGAATGGGCAGAGCATAAATATTGAATTTGGAAAGTCATGTAAGTAGGAGCAGTGGGATTATCGAGAATAGAGACCAACGTATCCAGAGCCCTCAACTCTCTGCGTTGGCGAATGGGTAACCATTTTAAAAGCAGCCGATGCTCGGATACATGGTCAAGGTCATACTTACGAAGATTGAAAACGAATCGAATGCAGTTATTCAGAAGACGGTCAAGTTTTTTGAGGAGATCTGCATTCAGGTCATAGTAACACACATCACCATAATCAATTATGGGAAATATTAGGGACTGTACAAACATTGCCTTTATGTGTGAAGGAAGAAGGTTTTTCAAGTGATAGAGCGACTGCAACGTTCTTTATTACTTATTGCTTACGGTCGTGACCTGCTTTCGCCCGTCAAGACAAGTGTTGACATGCATACCAAGATTCTTAACATCAGAGCTAAACGGGATGACTGACTTGTCGAAGATTACAGGTGGCACAGTTAATCCATTCAGCTTCCTCATGCTGTAGGGGCTGCCTACTATGATAACCTGACACTTGGTGGGGTTAACGGCTACCCCGAATCGGTCAGACCAATTTTTAACGACAACTAAATCCCGGTTTAGCTCGTCAATCGCATACGGTATGTTGTCAACACCTGCCCGGCAGTAAAGCTGCAAGTTGTCAGCATAAAGATTATACGCAGTCCGAAGCTCGGTAGTAATGAGATTAATAAAAATGGAGAATAAAAGAGGAGATAATGTACCGCCTTGCGGAATGCCAGCTGCAAGATTACACTAATTTGATGAAGAGTCTCCATCATAAATAGACCGTTGATGTCCCCGAAGATAAGAGGAAAACCATATTCCAATACCTTCGGAGAGACCATAAGATAGGAAAGAAATTGATAAAAGGACTTCGTGACTGACGGTATTAAAAGCATTGGAAAAGTCAATTAACACTAAGACTGTGACTTTAATGTCTTCCATTTCCAGCCTTATATCGTCGGTCACTTTACCGTAATTGCCATCTGAGTAAATAAATAAAAACTACTTTCTTGATTAAATCGTAAGTATCTTATGAAGGTTTTTTAACAAAAGATTTAAGGTTTCAAAGTTTATTTAATTTTTCGACGCCATATTTTAGTTTCCCAATAGTTTTACTTACGTTAGGATATTATATTGTTATTTTTATGAATTAATTAGTAATACGTTGTTATTTATGTCATCATTTCAGCCGAAAGACGTCCACTGCTGGACATAGGCCTTCCCCAAGCCACTTCGACCAGTTCTGTGCTTCTCGCATCCAACGGGTACCTGCGGCCTTCATAAGGTTAGGTTAGGTTATTTATGTGCCTATATTTAATTTTAAGTCTGAACAAGTTTTGTTCAAAAATATTTATATGAATGTCAAATCTCGCCTATGTATTTGATTCCGGGGTTTTTATTGTGGTTTTCTTAGGTATCATAAGAAAAAAAAACGCAATAACATTGTCCAGTGGAACACATTACATTGTAGACTCAGGGCTGATTTTTCAATAATCAGATAACTTTTATCTGAGGAATAAGTATTGCGTTTTGACAGCTTTTGTATTAGAAAATATGTCAAACTGTAAAAAATAAAATATATATGTAAATATGTATGTGTCAGTGGCGGTACCTTCATAGAAGCCGAAAAGCCCGGCTTGCCCTAATAAAAACATAATTCACAACAACAAACTTACTTAAACCTATCAATAAATAAATATATTAAAAAAATACCAATGAACTCGAACACAAACATTAATAACTGAAAATCAGCCAATCCCTCAGTTGGGCGTTTTTTTTATACGTTGAAAATCTGTGGGCTTGCCCTAATTTTGACCCCTAGGCACGCCACTGGTATGTGTGTATGTATATGTGTGTATGTATGTGTGTGTGTATGTATATTTGTATTCTTCAGATAAAAGTTATTTTACTATTGAAAAATCAGCCCTTAGTAATATACCGTTAGCACTTTTTACGTATGAACAGTAATAAGGAACAATAAAGGAGTTTTTAACTAATAACAACTAAGGCTATGTTACGAACTTTGCTTACCCTCACGCAGTAATACTCTCCAAAGAGTAATTCAACTCACTCGCGCAGTTTCAAGTGTTCATAATTCCGTTTGAGTCCACAACTAAACGGCCTCGAGTAAGGCCATATACATGATAGCCGTAATACAAATACGACGTAAAAGCTGTGATTCTTAAATAAGCAATCTTCTTCAGTATTAAATTATATTCACGTCGGGGTTACTTGGATATTATAGTTTTAACAAGACCCCTTTGTAACAAAGACGCTTTTGTTCTTAGAAATGAATAGGGTCAACGCCAATGACAGTGATACCTTTCTTAGATTATTCCATTGTCCTTTGTAAATCAGCGTTTGGTCGTAAAACTTTCCTGGATTAAATTCGTAAGTGTTCCAAGAATAGGACAAACAAATGATGAGACACTGGCCTTGAGAAGCTTTTAATGAATATGAAATAAAAGGCCTTTGTTAATTATACAGTATGTAACTTGAAAATGTTGACAGATTTGGGGCGATGATAGATTGGGGATCGCATATGCCATAAAAAGCAGTTTGCCGAAAAACAAATTGGGTTTTTCTCACGAACAGAAACGTTGCGAAACTAGGCTGGCCTTACTTTTAACAATTTTTTTTATTCTCGGGTGTAACAATCTCTTAAAGATTTTCTTCAAATTTAATAAAAAAAGCACGTAGGCAAAACGGCTGACACATACTTGTAGTCATAACTCAACTATTCCTACGCTACCTGTTTAAAAGTCTACACCAGCGCCACGCCTCAATCTTACTAAAGGATGACGCCACTCACTAATATTTGTCAGGATCGAGAACTTAAGATGCTCCCTACATAAAACACAATTACTGACTGGCAGTGTACACGTGCTTTGCATCAACACAAAAGACTTAAAAGGCAGTAAAAGAATAAATATTGGGCATACTGTCCTTGTATGATCCCTCGGGAAGATGAAGCCGCTCTAAGATGTAGATAGGAAGTTTTTATTCGGGCACAGCTACTGACTACATCCGTCACGGTCGCGTCCTCCGGGTTTTTCATAGAATGCATCACAATTTGTCATATCCCGAGGCCAAATATTAGCATAACAAGAGATCCGAGACCCCCGTTTCCCAGCCATTTAATTCCGTCCGATGCCCATTTGTTAGACTCAACTCTCCTCAACTACCTTTGTTACACCAACTGAACAGTGGAAGTACTTTAAAAGTTCGCAAAACTAAAGTTCGGCCGAATAAATACCCCAAGTTCGGTTGCTTGGAGATACTAAAGATGTTAGTAAGTACATTGGTCGGCATTAGTGGTTAGTTTATGTAAAATGGCTTGAAATATTTAGTGGGTTTGTTGAGTAAGAAGTTTAACTCAAGTTTGACCATAACTCATAAATCTAGTAATGTGTTAAGTCCCTCAATGCTTCCTGAGAGGTTATGGACGAGGGTACATTGTAATTATGTTATATTGGTTATGGCACCCCTTGCGGTCTTTCATTATACGGGTTTATGTTATAATTAATTAATGTGACGTCAACTAACAACACTTTAAGTTTTGAATATCTCAAACGTAAGACATGAATGGACAGAGTTCGGAATGTCGAGATACGAAGACGTACGAAGGTCTTCGATATTGGAAAGCGTGGAGCATAGAGTTGGGCAGGACACCTTGAAAGGTTGCACATGTGGAGTAAAGCTGTGACAAAGTAGCGTTCAAGGACTGGAAGACGAAATGTCGGTCGTCTGGCAGCGAGATGGACAGACGACATTGTTGCCATCGCGGGCAAAACCTAGATGAGCGGGCAGAGGAGTGTGGGAATTGGCACAAGACTGAAAGTCTGAAGTCGGGCTGTGGAGGATGATGATGATGAACACATGAATGGTGTTATTCTTGTTACTATGTTTATTCTGCAACTAGCTTCTTCCCATGACTTTGTCCGTGTGAAATGTCACTCTCCCCCCATTCACCCTCTTAGGGGTGGAATTTCGAAAAACCCTTTATTAGTGGATACCTACTCTTCACAAAGAACACATCCTTCAAATTTCATGTCTTTAGGACCAGCGACTTAGGCTTTGTGTTGATATATTAGTCAGTAAGGACTTTGAATTTTATACAATAACTAAGTATATAGATTTGTATTTGTAATTTCATGTTCTTTCTCTCTGCTTGTCATTTGATGATCGACAAACTATTCATTGTTTCCATAAAGCAACATTAATTTTGATCGATTGGAGATGATTATTATTTATTCAATAGCAGTTAATTGGAAAAACATGAAGCGTTAGTAGTAAAATACAAATTATATTAACAGCCCCTAAATTTTAGTAATTTCATTCACAAAACGCAGAAATGTTGTCTAATTAATATCTATGATTGACACAATTTCTGTTTCTTTAATTAAAGTCTCATAAATAGAAACTTAACAATCTTCAAAAAGAGAAATTTAGAGTATTCCGCGTTTATAATTAATTGTTTATTTATGAGAGATACTCGTAGGTACCTATGTAGTACTCAAATAAATGAAAAAATATTGAAACATGGAGCACTTGACATAGGAATTTAATTATGTACCTGCGTGTGTTTGTATTAAGGCTACGCCGACCGCCTAGTGGCGCCCTCATCGTTTGTTTGGTTATATCTTTTCCTTTAGAATGAAAATGCAGAAAATAATCACGTTTAGTTGTGCTCCACAAGATTATACGTTAATATTATTATAAACGGTATTTTACATTGTTTAGTTTTATTATATTCACTAAAACGGAAAATAGTGGCCACTATTATCCGTTTTTCATTCTAAAATAAGAGAAATAACCAAACAAACGATGAGGGCGCTACTAGGCGGTCGGAGTAGCCTTAATACAAATACACGCAGGCACATAATTAAATTTCTATGTCAAGTGCTCCAAGTTTCAATATTTTTCATTTATTTGAGTAGGTACTACATATGTAGGAACCTATCTCTCATAAACAAACAAAAAGAAATAGAAGTTGTGTCAATCGTAGATATTAATTTGATTTTATAATAATATTAACGTATATTCTTGTGGAGCACAACTTAACGTGCTTATTTTCTGCATTTTAATTCTAAAATAAAGGAAATAACCAAACAAATGATTAGGGCGCCACTGCGCGGTCAGCGGCGTTTGGTCGACGCCCTCTTAAAGAAAAGACGAACTGTGGCGTCATGTGTGTATGTTGTGAGTAACTCGATTAAACCTGCACCATTTAATTCAATCACAATCGATTCACTACACTCGATTTTCTCGATTCAATAACAGCATTAAGTAAGTAGCAGTTCATTGCAAACCATACAGTTTCAGGACATAATTAGCCTTTAATGTTCATACTTCTGACACAGAGGTCTCCTCTCTGTGAGAGGGAGTGGGCCGTGATCTACCACGCGTGCCTAGTGTGGGTTGGTCTTTGAAGTGTTTGGTTCTAGGACATGCCGGTTTCCTCACGATGTTTTCCGACACCGGTTTTGAAAGCAGCCGTGAAATAATTTGCACAAAACAAAACGCCTGTCTGAGTTCGAACCTACGACCTAAAAGTCGTAAGTCGCGTCCGTTACTACTGGGCCACCACTGCTCAGCACCAGGGAAGCCCAATGGCATTTAATTGTTCTTCGAACTTCAACACTGGCTACCCCAGTTTTGGACAGAGAATCAAGCGTGATTCATACTACTCCATATTTTGAACTTAAAACGTGCCCTCTTGGCAATTTCAACGGCGGCGGGCAAACAAAAGCATTAGGTCTCTTTGTACCTTCTGTTATTTATTTAGGCCCCACGACCTTTTCAAACACAGTTCGTAATTCCTACTACTACCAAAATTCGTTCGTAAAACAAGATATAATAAAAATAAAACATATCGGGGACGGTCCTAGTAGGTATTATTAGCCAGAAAAATTAACTGCGAAAGTATTACAAATTATATGTCGTAAGTTTGAAACTTGACAAGGTCAAGAGAATAGTCGAGGAAATTATTGAAGTAGGTAGGATAAAGACGGGCTAACTTTACAATTTTGCTTGCATTCCTGCGGTGCTATTCTGTAAAAATCTCACCGTGAAAACTTAGATGAAGTGAGCATGGAGTGAGCTATCAATAGTGTCAATTCCTGCAGTGCGATTCTGTAACCATCTCACCGTGAAAACTTAGGTGAAGTGCGCGTGGAGTGAACGGTCAATAGTGCCAATTTCTAGCAAAAACAAACTCACATCACCCAAGTTTTCACGGTGAGATTTTTACAGAATCGACCGGCTGGTAAAAACAAACTCACTTCACCTAAGTTTTCAAGGTGAGATTTTTACAGAATCGACCGGCTGTAGCTGGTACAGTGGGTGACCAACATTGTCTGACTCACCCAACATTGTCTGACCCACCGGCATATCCTGTTAAGCCATTTCAATAATTTAATCATTAACCATTTAACCATTTCAATCATTATCTTTTTGTCGTTGAAGTTGAAAAGCTTTTAAGTAACACGGCAATACTTACTACCTAATCTTTAATTTCGCGTATTCTCAACCAGTTATTGTGGCTTCGCGGTTTGATGCTGGATTGGCGATGAACAACATGTGGATTCTACAATATTTCTTGCATTATTAAAGAACGACCAATATGATTTTCGCCTAACAACTTATCTTGAAAAAAGGTATGTAAATAAAAAAAACTATAACTACGCAAATGAGTAGGACGAAGGAAATTTTACTTCGTGGGGTAGATGGATATTAAATTGATCTAAGTGACAAAAGTCAGTCTACCTACGCCTAACAGTGACTGCGCAAAAACATTTCTAAAACGTTTGACGTAAATCGTGAAAAGTATTTTTAATGAATTTAGTGTAATCAAAGCATCATGTCACAACTTAATGACTATATAAAACATTGCTGGCTGGATGTCGTCTATGGGACCTGATGAATTGGTAGAAGTTGGTGGTCGATTTAATAGTAGTTAGTATTTGGAGATTCTACGTGATGTCATGCTGCCGACTGTGCGAATTGCCTATCCAAATACATATATTTGTCGGCGCGGTCATAATATGAACGCGCGAATATTATTATTCTGCGTTCTTTTATTTAATTTGTGTAGTGAATTTGGTTGATCAAATTATTTGTATCGTAAACACTGATTTAGAATTTATTGTAAATAAGTCGCTCAACAAAAGAGGGGACTACTTAGTCCGTGTGGGCTTGCAAGTGACGTCAGCGCCGGAAGTAGTATCGCTTGTTGTAGCAAAGTGGGGGTAGTGAGGAGACCGGTGCCTTTATAAAGCAGCCGGCGCGCGTTGTAGAGAGGCACTTTGACTTGGTCCTACATATTTATTTCGTGCAAGATAACTGCTCCATCCACCGTGCAGGCACGGGTGCAGGCATTGTGCAGTATTTTTAGTAGTCGTGATACTCATTAGCCTTTCAACCTTAACAACAACAATATAATGATTAAAATCGCTTAACAACATGATTTATCGAAATGCTTGCACAGAGTATTCCAAATGTTCACGATAAGGTTTTAATTCGCTATCGCTCAAGTGGGTTAGATAATGTTGGCCACCGACTGTACAGACGCCAGCACATCAAGCTACTACAATCTGTCAAATTTCTTTAATAGATTTTCAACAAGTTGATTGGGAAAATATGACAGTTTCGGGTACCTACTGGCATTTTAAATTGATGAATTCTAAAACGCTATTTGTTTCGATTGTCGTTTGTTTTTTATTGTGTGAAGAGGCTTTTTGCCTGCAGTAAAGCCTTTGGCTTACATTCGGCATATTTTACTCGAAGTAAAAAGTCTGAACATAAAATTAATCAAAAGTGAAAAATTCATTCATTCTTGAACTGATCCAACGATGTTGGATTTCGGCTCTCAGCATCTTTCACTCTCCTATCGAATGATCGCAAAATGAAATGAAAGGAGTAGATGAACGTTAATTCCTATAAATTTCTTCGGTGTCGCGTGAACGTGGTATGAAACAAAAATTAACTTACACTCGAACCGTCTGATATCGGCTTTAGACCATAATATGTGGGGCGTGTGTATCATAGAACAAAAAGTTACCAAACTGTTGATTACGAACAATATTTATCTTATTATGTATTCTTCAAATTCTATTCTCATGCCCGAACTTCAAAAAGTACAAGGATATCGGAAAATTCTTTAATATATTCTCATAAACTCCACAACGAAGTTTTTGGCGCTGCAATAATATTTCCAACTTATACGTCTGAGTCGCAAAGAATAGCAAAATTGAAATTGACTTCGAAAAACGATTTTGAATTCGTAACTTCAAAAGGATTTTCTATTTTGAAAGGTATAAGAAGAGAGATGTTATCGAATACACCAAGCATAAGTCACTCAACAAAATTTTGATGAGGACTCAAAGTAAACACTTGGTGAATATGAGCCTCATTTATCGGACTGGTGGAGCGGATTTTAACTTTGTGCGGTGTCGCATCGCTAGAACAATTTCTGTTTCGCGGCCCGCAGTTGTGGAAATTCCACCATCTTGGTTTGTGACGGTGCTTGCAAAAACAATCAGTGATTGTTTATTGATTAGGTGCGGTTGCTGTTTTTTAGTTTTATCGAAATTCATTAGTTCAGAAAAGTCATAAAATTATTTATTTTATTTAAAATTATCCGTGCCTAAATGATATTGTAGTTGATATCGTTATGTGGTTTGATATTTGCTTATAACCGACATCGAAATTTTCTCAGGAACTCTCAGAATAAAAAGAAAATTAAACACGGAAAAAAATTACGAAAAATTAATTAAATACGTTTACGTTATAAAGTAACATTTTTGTGTGACACATTATTTAAATAATGACAACCATTAAAGTAATTCGTAGCTCACTCGTGCGTTAAAATAAATACGTCAAGGCTATAGTTAACGTAGTAATTCATAATATGAATTACTACGTTAAATTATTCATATTTCATGTACTTCAAATAAATGCTAAATATGTAGATAAGAAAAGTTATGGTAAAATAGGGAATATGCATGAATTTTTTCATGGCATTTATTAACAAAATATATGAAAATACCGTAGTAGAGATGACAAAAAGTGAAATTAAAATTAAAATCGGCCAAGAAACACGGCCGATATGAGCATTTAAAACTATTGATTACACACCAATTAGACAGAGAGATCCGACATAGACTGTGACGTCACATGTCACTACGGCCATATAAACTCCGTGTTAAATTTCGTTTTGCGAGAAAGAGATAGAAACAAATCTTCGATGGCTCATATCTTTTTTAATTTCATAGTTATCCGAAAAACAGTTTTACTAAACTGTTTATTACATGAATGAGGATTAATTTTTTAAATAAAAAAAAATCATGCATATTCCCTATTGTACTATCCTTTACTCAAAAAATACTTTTATGTATATAATGGTAAAGTTAATTTTATCTTGTGGTCTCCAGGTAAAAAAGTCCATACCTAGCTTACCTGTGGGTGTCGTTTGCGAGAACTAAGTGGTTACTTTGGTGGTTAAGTTTTCAGGCAGTTAATTAAGGATTTCCAGTGTTAAACGAACGAATAAACGGTTTTTTTTTTTAATAATGTACGCAGATGCTTGTTTGTTTTAACAGCCAATCAATTTTTCTTCAGTCCTACGGCTTACAATATAATACTGCCGCATTTAGACATCATCATTATCTTGTTCTTAGATATACCAATTTATTTGGGGTCGGTGCAACAAATATTATTATTATTATTCTTTTTTACTCGTTCAGCATTCAGAACTGTCACTTAACTGTCATTTTTATTGTTTGTTGTGTGCACTTGTGGCTTTGTGCTAAATAAACATGTTTTCTTTCTTTTTTTCTTTTCTTTCTTTTCTTTTAACATCGATCAATGATTAACTTTACATTTGATATTAAAGTTATCGAAATGTACTCAACCTGCCACATTTTTGTCTTAGGTACTGCGTTTCAATAACTATAAGCTCGTCAATTAAATATCATAATTATCATTAATTGACGTCACAGAATACTGCTATTGAGTTACTGCCGGTAACTGCAGGCATTTATAAAAAAACAGACAATAATCTGCTTCAATATCATTTGGTCCTTTTCAACATAAACATTATGTAGCTTTTCAAAAGAATACCTGATGGAATTGATTGACGAGTTTGGAAGACAAGTGTAAATCCAAAGTTTTGAAGTGGAGACTTCAAACTCGGCGACGGAAAGATTGATTATAGACAGCCTGGCTAACGTAGCAGGAAATGATTGTATGTCGTAAACTTTAAGCCAACCATCGTCAGTTTCGATTTTGAAGTAGGAATCTTCGTTCCTACTTTAAAATTGAACCGGTTTTTCGTTTGGTAAAAAATGTTAGGAGGTGAGTTTTGGCAATAATAAATCGGGCACATTACCCTTTTGTGCTGATGGCTTTTGGCTCTATTACAAATAGAAAATCGGGTCCCTTTTTTCGTGTTTTTCCAAATATTGTCTCTTATTTCTTGGTTGGACTGACGTCACTTCTTTTATGTTAGAAGACCATATATATACTTAGTTAGAGTTGGTCACTGCTTTAAACCAAACAGTCGCTATTTCAATTTTAAATTTGGAAAGAAAGGTTTTTTGGTTGGTCAAAAATGTTAGCTCTAAATTGGGAGGTGGGTACTTAAGGAGAGCAACGCGTGTTCATATCAATGTAAACATCCCTATGCATCGTGGTAGGCACAGTAGATATCCTACAGAAAACACTATGGTCATAGGGTCCTATATACGTAGCTTTCTTCTGTCTTTATCTTTATACGATGGGAAAGTAATCTCTGTTGGGCATTGCTATTCCTCCAATTCTGACCTAAGTATTTGGTTGCGATTTCCCAGGCAGTTTTAAATAATTTATCTTGTGACACAACGAGTTTTGTTTTTACATCTTGGCTTACAGAAGTTGCATTGATTGGGATGGTGGTAGTAAACTTGTTTTAAAAATATTAGATAAGAGAAGGTCATCTACAACTAGAAAGCATCGTGTCAAGACAAACTTTCTAACTCTCAAGCTCAAAACCCATCAACCTTGATAAAAGCAAACTTTAAAGGTGCTTGCAACAACATAGCAACGTTAATAGGACGCAGTCTAATTACCCAAACGATAGCACTTTATACTACATCAGTATATCAACCATATTTAGTGCTCTGGTCTCTCACACTTAAAGTAACGATGACGTCATGTGGTCCTGTTTCCTTTAACCAAAATACATTTCCCATATGGCTAAATTAAGGTAATAAAACCACTTAACCGGGCTAGAATAGGACCTGTTTTTGTTGTGCTTCCAGGGGTATATTTTTGTAATAGAAATACAAACAGTATCTAGAATTCCTACCAACTTAATATAAATGTCCTAAAATATTAAAGTAGGTACGAGATTTTGCTTGCGGCTTAGCCCGCGTGGAAGACGGAAAATATAATGTATTACCAGGTAATACATTATATTTTCCGTTATATTTTAGTAAAAAGTAACCTGTGTGTTAATCCAAGTTATACTATCTATGTGCCAAACTTCATCCAAATTCGTTTAGCCGTTTTTGAGCCAATCCGGAACAAACCAGACAAAGACAAACGGACAAAATTTCTAAAATCTATATTTTCGGCATAAGACTCGCCGCAATGACTTTTGTTAAAAAATATTCAATTTATAGTTTTGAATTCTTTACTCATTTACTATATATATATGTGTAGGTAGATATAGATTTAGACAACGCCGCTAAGCTCATTTTATCTAGTATTTTTTTCTTGCAATCTAAACTTTAAACCATAACATTATTAGGACCATTGTACATTGAATCCGACAATCATCATCTGCCTAGCCTTTTCGCAACTATGTTGGGTTTACTTTATCATACAGCCTGTTACTTGTTCATACAATATTCGTGATTGATCTCTTTGGTCATTGGAACTTTTACTAACAATATCCACATTCCAAATTCAAGTCACTTTTAATCCCTAGGGATTGAAGAGCTATTGTAGTCCCTGTTTACGAAGAATACACTTGCTATTTTTGAATAGATGTGTAAAAATAATATTATAGACCACTTGATTGTATTAAAAAAAACTTACTAAACTTGTCTTGTTAATCCATAATTGACCAACGAAAAACTGATAGATACCATAAAACGAAAGCAACTATGAATGTGGAAAATTTTACTTTTTTACACATGGTAACTAAATGAATAATTATATTCTCTAAACTGAGGTTCCCATACCCTCTCTAACTATTACCTAAAAATACTTCACACAAAAGGGTTCGATAACAAAGTTGGTAAAACCAAAGTTTACCTACCCGTAATTTTATCAGGGCAGCTGTCGTAACTACCCAACAACTTCATACTATACTACATTTTAATATAAGTCATACAGTTACTTTACTTGCTACGCATTAAGTCATGTTTACAGCTGCTTATTTCCTATGGGAAATCAGGAGTTAAATATTGAACAAAGTAAAGCTGTGTATGCAGGTTATGAGAGGAAGGGGTCATCTCCTACACTGAGTGGGTTATAAAGAAATAATTCTGAGATTGAATGCAACACCTCTGTGGTATGAAGTATGACGACGTGAAAATCGGGGAAGTTGGTGGAAAGTGTCATGGCGGTTTTCGTAGCAACGCAAAACTTTGAGATGGCTATGATTTATAGACGTTTCTGTTGTAGGCGATAATATAAACTTTTCCTTGTCTCTAAGGCTCAAAATCAAACACATAGACTGTAGAAAGTTATATTTTTTTTCTTTCATAGTACTAATATAATTTATAGATTAACGCCTATTACGGTACGACAGCCAGTAAAACGAGAAAACTCATTAAATTATCTAATTTAAGCGTCTAAGTTTATATTTTAACAGGATTACATAAGAAATTGATGTCAACATTTTCTTTTCTAATTTCTCCGATAAGGAAAGTATAACTATATGGCGCGTGAAAATTATAAAACCTATTTACACCAGTTGTCTAATTAGTGAAACAAATTGTCAACGCATTTTGTAATTTGAATTAACTTCACATTTCTAAGACTTTATGTAATAATTTTACCAATTTTAATACTGAATAAAACATTTATTTATTTTGTATTACTTGAAATAAACAAACAGTTAATAAAAGACCAGTATACCTGACTATAATTTCGAGTAGGTACCATTTCACATTTTTTTAACGCAGATTTTTTTTTTCCCAAAAACATACCCTCATGAGAGTAATGATAAAATATATTTAAGTTTTTTTTGTTAAATTATTAATACACTAGCAACCTGCCCCTGCTTTGCACGGTTTGTACTGACAACAACGAGATTTCTCTGATACATGTTATGTAGTTTCATATAATATAATACACATAAACATAAATTCTCCAAATTGTGGTAAAAACCACATCAAAATCCGGTGCGTATTTTAGAAGAACAACGAGGTTACACCGACAGACACGAAAAAGCGACTTTAATTTATTAAACATAGTAAGTGACTCGGCGAACTTCGTACCGCCTGAGAATCAATAACAACGAATGTATGAAACAATGAATTGCCCACACATTACATTTGGAATGAATTGGGGCAGTTGCCCGCCAGACGCAACACCCGTCTGGCCGGAGGATCCTCCCTTTTATTGGAGGATGAGTGTACTTTACACCCTATTCCTATTCCTCATACCTATAGAGGTAAGGTCACCCTATAACAAGTATAGACTTGTTATAGGGTGACCTTATTCACATACCAAGACCCTTCCGTGCCTCGGAAGCATGTTAAGCCGTTGGTTCAGGTTGTTATTCGTGAATCTTTGACAGTCGTTACGGGTCGTCAGAAGCCTGAAAGTCTGACAACCAGTATTACCAAGGGGTATCGTATTACCCAGTAACTGGGTTGTAAAGGTCAGATAGGCAATCGCTCCATGTAAAATACATGTATTCAGCTGCATTCAGTTAGACTGGAAGCCGACCCCAACATAGTTGGGAAAATACTAGGCAGATGATGTATGAAATGAATTATGAATTATGAATAATAATAATTAGACAATGAATTATGTTACTTTTTTTTCGTAAATAGTAGCGATGTTGATCTGCTGTACAGTATTTATTTGTATTTTTTTATTTATTTGTACAGTTATTCTGCTATTCGGGGCGGAGACAAATACAACAAATCAACGATCATGAAAATGGGTTCAGTCCACATTGTGTTATATATTGCGTTGCTAATCAAATTTTGTTTTATTTATATTGATGTGTAAGATTCAGTGCCCAGCCAGCTGTCCTGTATGAAAATCATGCCTTAAGGCTCCTACAAACAGGCGCGATTTTATCGTGTGTCGCGCCTGTTTGAAGGAGTCTTAATTCGAAGCGTCGAAATACTATTTACAAGTTTTGCGATAAGGTAGATTATTCGACATACCTTCATGTTCTTATAACCTTGATACTGCTGCATTCCGACTCTGAAACAAGGAATAGTCAAATTTTAGTAGGTAATATTAAAGACTGAAATAACCACACTGAAAAAAGTCCGTCATCACCTTTGCATAAAGTTTAAAATAGGATAAACCACCACACACCACTGCATCGCTGAAACACATTATTATTTTATTAATGTACTGCGGGGTTTCTAGGTCTATATCAACTGAGTAATGAGTTGTCATCTATATTTCAATTATTTCAGTGGTAATTACAAAACAAATATGAGTTGGTATTTGAACTCAAAATTTTTTTAGGCATTCAAATGTGAATGTTAAAGTAACGATTTGATTTACGTCAACGAGTTTTAAAGGAAAATTTTCTATGTTATATGAACGAACGGAAAACCCGTTTACACGGCGATCATCAGTACAATATTATACTGTATAATTTTTTTTAAATTTTGCAGTGTCATACTGCATTTTGTTTTAACCGTAGAATAGTGAGATGTTGACGTGCGAGTCTAACTTTTTACCGTAAAATATCGAAGGTACTGATCATCGCCATATGAGCGGGGGGCGAAAGACATTTATTTATCGAAAAACTATTCTCGATTTCCTTTGAAATAAGACTGTCCTTTTCACATTTGGCACAAAGCTGCACAAACCTAAAACAATTACGTCCAAGACTAAGAAAATTAACCTAAGTAAGTATAAGGCGCACTCAAACTATTTAAAGGCACAGAGATTTAAGTGTAAACCCTTCTTAATCGTAAAGGCCTTCTCATTAATCGAGCATTTGACCAAGGAGTAAGTTTCAGATGGAGGTCGGACGTTATCTAATGTCTTGAATTAATCTTAAACGGAAAGGATGTTGTTGAGTAGTACAAGGACCTATCTATTACTAAAGGTAGCCAAACATTTTCTTGGTACAGGCTATTGTAGAACTACTGTATTATTTAAAGCTGAAGAGTTCCTTTGTTTTTTTGATGTTTCTTTGTTTGAACGCGCTAATTAATCCCTGGAACTACCCGTCGGATTAAAAAAACTATTTCTTCATTTGGTAGCCCAATTCTTGGAAAAAGTTATAGGCTATTTAACATCACGCCAAGACCTTTAGGAGCCAGAAAGAAAAAAATCAGAATAAACGCTAAGAAAATATGAAATAATAATCCTTCCATCCCGTTTTCGGTTACGGTGACCGTTTCATCATCAATGGGCGTCTATCATGGGCTCTCATGTGGCTAGAAAAACCACCTTTGTTTAAAAATATTCTTGTACAGAGTGGACACGTGAAAGCACCATTAGCATAATTATAATTGATTGCCGCTGGTGGACAGGCTTTTACTTCGTCACGCTTAGAATCCAGTTTTGAAAGTCGACGAGTCTCAAAGTCAAAAACTTTCTGTTGTACTCGTGAGCTCCACTCTCCGCGGTTAGACGCATGCTCTTCCCACTGAGATGGATCTACGTCACAACCCTTCATGTGTCGCTTAAGCACATCCTTAAATCTTCGGAATTGCCCACCCTGCTTTCGCTTGCCTTCTTGAAGTTCCGAATAAAGGATGCGCTTAGCCCCGATGATGACATTGTACAGGACTCGTAGACAACCTAATCCTTAGTCCAATTGGTGATTCTCGGCGACGAGATTGTTTTGTCTTAAATTTAGTTCTCATTTTTACGGTTCCAAAGGGTAAAAACGGGACCCTATTACTGAGACTCCACTGTCCGTCTGTCTATCTGTCTGTTACCAGGCTGTATCTGATGAACCGTGATAGATAGACATGAAAATTTCACAGATGAGATATTTCTGTTGCCGCTATAACAACAAATACTAAAAAATAGAATAAAATAAATATTTAAGGGGGCTCCCATACAACAAACGTGTTTTTTTCGGCGTTTTTGTCTTGTGGTACGGAACCCTTTGTGTGCGAGTCTGACTCGCACGTGGCCAGTTTTTTTTACTTTACAGTATAGAATGGAATGGAATACCATATTGGGAAGGGTTGATTGCACGGTTGTGAGGCACTGGAATACCGTCCACGGTTCTGTTTCCCTCTATAACATTAAATAACGCAACTTTGTAAATAATGAGTAATTTTACTAACATAGTTGTTAGTTAGTTGTTTTTCTAATAGATGTAAGTACTAACACTAGTTTATAAGTTGTATGTAGGTATACTAACCAAATTGCATCGCTAAGCACTGTATTTTAACTACTAACACTAGTAATAAGTTATAATATTGTTTACTAACACGCTGGATCACTGTTGTCCGAAAATAAAGAATTATTATTATTATTATTATTATACCTAAGTATTATTTACTAACAATGTATGGAATGTAAATGTTATTCCCAAATAAAATGAAATAATAATAGACATGCAAGCATAGCAAATGGTTGCAAAAACTTCGGCTTGAACCTCAGGTTGGGAAAAAGGAAACATTTTCACATTCACATTTTTTGTTTTGGTATTTGTCTGTCCTTCCCCTTTTTTAAATCCATCCTAAGGTTGTCTTTAAAAGATCGCTCTTAGCGATAAGACCGTCCATTGTGTCACCCTTTGTACAGTTTCTATATTTATGTCTGTAATTTATATGGTGTACATAATAAAGAGTATTCTATTCTATTCATTTTTTTAAATGTCCTCGTTGGTCAAGTGGGTGCATGCACTACTACCGAGCATAAAGTCTAGGTTAGATTCTCGAGTTGGGTAAAGAGTTATTTGGTTTTTCCATCTGCAATTTGGAGAGCAATGGCGGCCTTAGGTAACGGCTGCGACTTACAAGTTGTAGGTCGTAGGTTCGAATCCGGGTACTTTACTATTTGTAAATATTTTCTCACAACTAGTCCACAGCGGTGAAGGAAAATATCGTAAACAAAGCGGCATGTCCTAGGACCACAAATTCAAAGACTTGACACTCCGTCTTGATATTACCTACCTTCAAAGAGTACCTACATGCTATTTACAAACCTTGCGTTGCTGCAAAACCTAAAAGATTGACAAAATGTTATCTTGCAATTTTGTGAGTTAAATTAGAGTTACTAGGGACATATTATTAATCCTTGTCGGTGATGAGTGATGATATATTGTTGTGTATCTGGTCCTCCGAGACGGCGACCGTCTAACTTTCTAGGCATATTTCCCACATGATGTATTGCTTCGCAAATAGTAATATAATATCTACAATAAGTGTATCTGTACGTATAAAGAATAGCAGGGAAATCGACGTGCAAGCTATAACCATGAATTCAGCACATAATTAGACCTCCAGTGTAGAAATTTTTCGTCGCACCAAAAAAAACAGCTGTTTCAGAAAAGTGCAAAACCAACGCGGTCAAAATGTATGGGGCAGCTATTTCTTCTCATAGCCGACAAAAAATTTCAACGCAGGGGGTTTCAGAATCATGTACAGACGCCAGCACATCAAGCTGCTACAATCTGCCAAATTTATTTAATTAATTTTCAACTTTATCGCTAAAGGATAAGGTTCAAAGTTGATTGGGAAAATTTGACAGTTTCGGGAGCTTGATGTGCTGGCGTCTGTACCTACTGAATCCATGGTTATAGTTTGAAAAAAAAAATGCTGTATATGTACTTGTGGCTGAATACGTAATAAATATTCTACTACACAGATCACCAGTCTTAATTAATCCCAAAGAAACAAATTGATAAAATAATATTTTAATTACTTATCGAACAGCGACGCGTACGAGTACTTCGACACCTAAATATCGTTTTGTTTTTGTATTTATCTATATAATTAGTTAATTAGTCTTTTAATTTAGTACCTAGTGTAAATAGTTAGTAACAGATTATGAAAATAAATATATTATTCTTACCAAACTATATTAGAACCTTCCTAAAATATGCATAAATGTTAAGCTTTCATTAGTAAGTCCGATTAGATAAGTATTAATATATATACATTGAAATATTGCTTAATAAATATTTGATAGTTAGGCATATTGTATTATTGCTTGTCGAATAGTCCGCTTATTACGGACATTCCATTTATTATTAACATCCATTAATCATAATTACGTAAAATAGCATTTGTATCCTCGATACCCGTATTTTATCTTGAACTAGCATTTTCCCGCGGCTTCGTCTGCGTGAATGTCGAGATATATGCCACGGAGACGTACTATGGGATTAAAAGTGCCAGATGTTTAATCTAGGTTATACAGTGCCCCAAATTTTATCCGAATCCATTCAAGCGTTTTTGCGCCAATTCGGAATATACATCCAGACAACCGGACAAAAAATCTAAAAACTATATTTTCAGCATCAGACTTGTTCCCACACCTCGTAGCAATTACTTTTTCTCAAAAAATATTCAATGTACAGACGCCAGCACATCAAGCTACCCGAAACTGTCAAATTTTCCCAATCAACTTTGAACCTTACACTTTAGCGATAAAGTTGAAAATCTATTAAAGAAATTTGACAGATTTTAGTAGCTTGATGTGCTGGCGTCTGTACATATGGTTTTGACTTCATTACTAGTTTAATGTCTATAAATATTATTACTAGCAGCGCCCCGCGGTTTCACCCGCATAAGTGTCGATCCCGTGGGAATATCGTTATAAAAAGTATACTATTTGTTATTCTGATGCACGTTTAAGTTATATTACCTACTGTAAAATTTCTTTCAAATCCGTTCGTCCGTTCGTCCGTTTTTGCGTGAAAGGGTAACAAACATCCATTCTCACAAACATTCGCGTTTATAATATCAGTAGGATATTATATTTTATTCTATGTAGGTATAGATTTCCATGATCATATAAAGTCCAATCCAAATCCATCATTCTACACAAAAGAGTGAGACAGAACATTGACATAATTAACGGATCACATTTATTTGAAAAGGGACAAACGATGGTCATAACAAGAGATACGATTCCACGCAACATTGATACCAGTTGAGTGTAACGGGAATCTATTAGACCCTATAAAACGGGCCGATATTTGATGAGCCGAAAAAGGACGAATGGCCGAAAGATGGCAGAAGCTTTCTAGACTGGTCTGAACACAATTTTCAATATCTCGGAAAGGGTACCTATTTCTGTCAAGTGATCGCCTATTGACGTATGAAACTATGAAGACTTCATGAACTAGGTAGCTAAATAAATTGTTCAGAAGTCAGAAGTCAAAATATGACAATAGCTGCTTAGATACATTATGTACCTACTCTTATAATAATATGTATTGGTGATTGCTGACATTCAATAATGATCAGTCTTCAAGAATTTTTGGAATGAAATTCTTTATCGGAGCTTGTGATAGGAATAAAGAAAAAAAATAGTAGTAATAAGAGAGACAGGGATAGTTTTCATGGTTTTCGAGGGTGCTGAAGCTAAAATGAAAATCCAAGATGGTGGCAGCAAAAATATTCAAATTTTTGTCATGTGTATTGTTTTCATGATTTTCTAAAGTGCTAAAGCCGATAGTGAGGTCAAAATGAAAATCCAAGATGGCGGTTGCAAACATTTTCAAATTTTTGTTATGGGTGTCGTTTTTATAGTTTTCGAGGGTGCTGAAGCCAATAGTGAAAAATGTACAAATTTTCGTCATTTTGAAATTGAAGATGAGATTTTTTTTTTCAGTTTAGTTAATAGCCTTTACACATCTTAAATAAAGCTTATTTTCAACTTATTCAAGATTTTGCCGATTTCCGGGAACAAAAAATTTCGTCGTAAGGAAGTCTCCACTTTCTGTCTCTGTTCTCCGAAATTTAGGTAAATATAGTCAGCCTATTTCGACCACAGCACGTGACATATAATGGCCCAAGAAAAGGAACTTTTATCATTTCGTCCAGTCCGTCCGTATGTGACGCTATTTTTGTTGGAAAGAGTCTTCGACCGAGATGGTCCCATTTAATAGAGTGAAAGATCTGACAATAGAACTCCGTAATAACGAACAGTATACGTATTGTACAGAGATCAAAGAAAGTTGCTCAGTATCAATATAAAGTAGTACCTACTTACGCGAATTTGTGTGAAATAAAATAAAATACAACCAACTTTAAAAACAAAACAGGAGTCCGTAATTTCATGCCAACGACTTCCCAAACTAGAAAAAAAAAACACGTTTATTTACGGCAAACATGATGCATAAAAATAAAAAACACAAAAAAAAATAACAATTTGGGAAAAAATATGCATCACATCAACGCAAAACGGCCACCAACCAACCACCGGCCAATTAAGGTTATTTTGCACTTTGTAGGGTTTTTTATGGAAGTCGGTTATATGTTTTTGTAATCAGATTTTTTTTAACGATGGACACATAATTAATGTATTAAATCTAACGTGACCCTGTACGGGCTTCACACATTATTTTCTGGTTTTCGGCAGTAAAAGATCTAAATCAAAATCATGTCTAAAGTTTTCGTCATAGATGTCATCTTCGTAGTTTCCGAGGGCGCCCGGTGTCGAATATAACCAAAGTAAATGGGTTGCTTTTCACACGTGTAAGTTTATGTAGGAGCTCTTTCGAGGGGCAAGCAACCTTTCTAACTTCGTTTACATGGAAGCATTTTCTTAGTTACGTAAGGCTTAAGATCATGATACTCGTACTTTCAAGCTTTTAGCCTTTTTTCTCGAAATTTTTGAACCTTCTTTATATCTAACGCTTCAGCACACTCCGCCAGACGGGCATTTATTGAGTAGGTACGACAGGTACCCACCCAAATAGCACTGCCATGTCATAAAAAGGTATTGTAGATTATATCTTCGAGACAATAACTAAATTTCTGGGCCATTGACTTGGTTAAAACCATATCGACCCTCAAGATATCTTAAAGCTATCCACCAAGAGAGAGTTAAGCAAATGTGGGCACAGGTTTACAGAATATGTTATGAAAGACTTCAAACTACTTTTCCGATAAACTTCAGTACGATACCTAACACCATTGATGTCTTCTTCTTTTTTTTGTATTCGTCTTTTTTATCTTCTAGATATCTCGACGCTATAACAAAGGTATAATATTTGAATGTAAGATATCTAGAAGTTATTCTATATTATATCTATCCAAGTTATAGAAACTAACTTCAAACTTCACCAACTAATGTCAGATATACTTTAGATAAAATGGTGATATGATTTTACAAGTTAGTATTCTAAAACAGATGGAAAATAAAATGGACATAATGGCTGTTTGGTCAGATAATCAGCTTCGAACAGGCGCTTTCATTTTTATTTATTCTCAAAAATCAAAGTGACACTTCGTTGCATTGTCATTATGAACCATGAAGACGCAATGATTGAACTCGAAAGAGCTGTGGTAGGTTAGTAGGCACAGCTAGTTTAGACACACAAAATGTATAACATTAAAATACATCCGATAATTCAACTACATATTAAAGTGGTTTTGGAAGTAAACAACATTATTAATCATCATTCTATTAAAGTAACTATGAACTTACTTATTAAAGTAACTATAAATAAACATCTCAAACTCTTGATATTACAAGTAGCTAATGTGTGCTATTAGAAATTCTACCGTGAAGATATTATCATGGACATTCACGGCCACGTCACCGTATCAACAACAACATCAAAAAGAAAGGAACAGAAAAATACGTAAGTACTAAGGTGATGCATATTTAATACGTATTTTTTCTGTTCTTTTCTTTTTGTGTCATCATCTGCCTAGCCTTTTCCCAACTATGTTGGGGTCGGCTTCCAGTCTAACCGGATGCAGCTGAATACCAGTATTTTACATGGAGCGACTGCTTGTCTGTTTGTTTCTTTTTGTCTATTTATATGTATTGCGTACAGACGCCAGCACATCAAGCTACCCAACACTGTCAAATTTTCTCAATCAACTTTAAACCTCAGGCTTTAAAGTTGAAAATCTATTAAAGAAATTTGACGGATTGTAGTAGCTTGATGTGCTGGCATTTGTACATAAATAGTAAAATAAATATTTCCATACATTTTACTTTACGTAATACGTACTAAGGACGTACTAAGGTGATGCGTATTTAAGAACCAGGCCCGGGTCCACACAGCGCGTTGTGTTCCACCCACGCCTCAAAGAGATGTCAGCACTAACTGACAGGGTCCGCTAGGACCGATGCCTGCCAGAGTCGCGGGTTGTTCAAAAGAGTTACTGTGGCCCCTGGCACAGGCAACTGAAAGAACACGGGTGGGTTTTAGTCAGTAAAAGTCTCCGCCCAGAGCGGGAGAAGTTATTTGATAAAATCCCACCCAAAAAAAAAGGTGATGCATGCATATTTTTAAGGAAATTTCTACCAGCATACCTCCGATAAGAGAGTAGTAAAATCAAAACAATTCTCTAATTATACTATATAAAGCTCGATTACCACTCACTCACTCACTGACTGACATAATTGTTCTCCCAGATGGTGAAGGGGGAGGTGGGTATATTTTTACAGATTCGTATAGAAGTAACTCTCACGGGTATGGGAAAAATCCCAAACCTCCCCTTTTCCACCCCACTCTCCCCCCTCCCTATTGTATCTCGGAAACTAAGAGTCCCGTGTTTTGTTGTTTTACGGATTCGTATAGAGGAGGCTCGGAAAAGTAAAATCCATTTTTCAAAGTTGCCCCCTTGCCCCCCTTCTCCCCCCCCCCTCTAGGTAGATCTCGGAAGTTAAGAGACTTGGAACATTTTTTTTTTCAGATTCATATCAAGGGGCCCAGAGTTGGTCAAAATCATTTTTCAAAACTCCCCCCTCTCCCCCCCTTCACCCCTCCCCCCATCGTATCTCGGAAATTAAGAAACCTGGGTTTTGTTTTTTTACGGATCCGTATAGAGGAGGCTCGGAAAAGTAAAAACCATTTTTCAAAGTTGCCCCCCTTGCCCCCCTTCTCCCCCCCTCTAGAGGTAGATTTCGGAAGTTAAGAGACTTGGAACATTTTTTTTTCAGATTCATATCAAGGGGCCCAGAGTTGGTCAAAATCATTTTTCAAAACTCCGCCCTCTCCCCCCCTTCACCCCTCCCCCCATCGTATCTCAGAAATTAAGAAACCTGGGTTTTGTTTTTTTACGGATTCGTATAGAGGAGGCTCGGAAAAGTAAAATCCATTTTTCAAAGTTGCCCCCTTGCCCCCCATTCTCTCCCCTTTCTCCCCCCTTTAGGCGGATCTCGGAAGTTAAGACTTGGAACATTTTCTTTTTCAGATTCATGTCCGTGGGCCCAGAGTAGGTCAAAATTAGTTTTTTCAAAACTCCCCCCTCTCCCCCCCTTCACCCCTCCCCCATCGTATCTCGGAAACTAGGTAGCGGTAAAGCGAAGCGTAGCGTAGGGATAAGGTCACGATAGCTTTCCGGTGGTAGGTAGGTCCAGAGTGGAGCGAACCTGCGAGACCGAGTGGAGCAAAGGGGGGAAGAATACAACATGGCGGACAGCGTTTTTGTATTGACTGCCTAAGGGCCGAGTTCACGGACTGTCATTTGACCAATGTTTGAGTAATCGGCCGATGAATTCCTAAACATCGTTTATGCAGCCGGTTAAGTATTCACTGCTCACCACGAATATTTTAACCGTGATTATTAAATCGGGCAATCAGCATTCGCTCAAAGTGAATGAACGAATGCTATAAGTGTACTCATTTGCGAAGTCACGTCGTTAGATTTATTCAACACGAGTTTTGGTGACATCTATATTTAGTAGCATAAAATAAAACGCTTTCAACTTGAGAAGTTCGAAAACGCATTGGGATCATTATGCTAGCCTGTAGTGTCTAATTTGGATGGGTAATAACTTCACACCGCTGTCACTGTCAATGTAATAGACATAAGATTTAACGTGGGAGCAAATGAGACAGAAAGCATTATACAGTGTTTTTGTGTTTTTGAGTGTTATTGAGTGTTGTTGAGTGTTGTTGAGTGTTGTTGAGGGTTGTTGAGTGTTGTTGAGTGTTGTTGAGTGTTGTTGAGTGTTGTTGAGGGTTGTTGAGTGTTGTTGAGTGTTGTTGAGTGTTGCTGAGTGTTGATGAGTGTTGATGAGTGTTGTTGAGTGTTGATGAGTGTTGTTGAGTGTTGATGAGTGTTGTTGAGTGTTGTTGAGTGTTTTGAGTGTTGTTGAGTGTGGCTGAGTGTTGTTGAGTGTTGTTGAGTGTTGATGAGTGTTGTTGAGTGTTGTTGAGGGTTGTTGTGTGTTGTTGAGTGTTGTTGAGTGTTGATGAGTGTTGTTGAGTGTTGTTGAGTGTTTTGAGTGTTGTTGAGTGTTGTTGAGTGTGGCTGAGTGTTGTTGAGTGTTGTTGAGTGTTGTTGAGTGTTGTAGTTGAGTGTTGTTGAGTGTTGTTGAGTGTTATTGAGTGTTGTTGAGTGTTGTTGAGTGTTGATGAGTGTTGTTGAGTGTTGTTGAGTGTATTGAGTGTTTTGGGTGTTGCTGAGTGTTGTTGAGTGTTGTTGAGGGTTGTTGATTGTTGTTGAGTGTTGATGAGTGTTGTTGAGTGTTGTTGAGTGTTGTTGAGTGTTGTTGAGTGTTTTGGGTGTTGTTGAGTGTTGTTGAGTGTTGTTAAGTGTTGTTGAGTGTTGTTGAGGGTTGTTGAGTGTTGTTGAGTGTTGTTGAGTGTGGTTGAGTGTTGTTGAGTGTTTTGAGTGTTTTGGGTGTTGTTGTGTTGTTGAGTGTTGTTGAGTGTTGTTGAGGGTTCTTGAGTGTTGTTGAGTGTTGTTGAGGGTTGTTGAGTGTTGTTAAGTGTTGATGAGTGTTGTTGAGTGTTGTTGAGTGTTGTTGTTGAGTGTTGTTGAGGGTTGTTGAGTGTTGCTGAGTGTTGTTAATGTTGATGAGTGTTGTTGAGTGTTGTTAAGTGTTGATGAGTGTTGTTGAGTGTTGATGAGTGTTGTTGAGTGTTGTTGAGTGTTGATGAGTGTTGTTGAGTGTTTTGAGTGTTTTGGGTGTTGTTGAGTGTTGTTGAGGGTTGTTGAGTGTTGTTGAGTGTTGTTGAGTGTTTTGAGTGTTTTGGGTGTTGTTGAGTGTTGTTGAGGGTTGTTGAGTGTTGTTGAGTGTTGTTAAGTGTTGTCGAGTGTTGTTGAGTGTTGTTGAGTGTTGTTGAATGTTGTTGAGTGTTATTGAGTGTTGTTGAGTGTTGTTGAGTGTTGTCGAGTGTTGTTGAGTGTTGATGAGTGTTGTCGAGTGTTTTCGAGTGTTGTTGAGTGTTGCCGTGTGTTGCCGAGTGTTGTTGAGTGTTGTTGAGTGTTGTTGAATCTTGTTGAGTGTTGTTGAGTGTTGTTGAGTGTTGTCGAGTGTTGTTGAGTGTTGTTGAGTGTTGTTGAGTATTGCCGAGTGTTGTCGAGTGTTGTCGAGTGTTGTCGAGGGTTGTTGAGGGTTGTTGAGTGTTGTTGAGTGTTGTTGAGTGTCGTTGAGTGTTGTTCAATGTTGTTGAGTGTTGTTGAGTGTTGTCGAGTGTTGTTGAGTGTTGTTGAGTGTTGTTGAATCTTGTTGAGTGTTGTTGAATGTTGTTGAGTGTTGTTGAGTGTTGTCGAGTGTTGTTGAGTGTTGTGGAGTGTTGTTGAGTATTGCCGAGTGTTGTCGAGTGTTGTCAGTGTTGTCGAGTGTTGTTGAGTGTTGTTGAGTGTTGTTGAGTGTTGTCGAGTGTTCTTGAGTGTTATTGAGTGTTGTTGAGTGTTGTTGAGTGTTGTCGAGTGTTGTTGAGTGTTGTTGAGTGTTGTTGAATGTTGTTGAGTGTTATTGAGTGTTGTTGAGTGTTGTTGAGTGTTGTCGAGTGTTGTTGAGTGTTGTCGAGTGTTTTCGAGGGTTGTCGAGAGTTGTCGAGTGTTGTTGAGTGTTGCCGTGTGTTGCCGAGTGTTGTTGAGTGTTGTTGAATCTTGTTGAGTGTTGTTGAGTGTTGTTGAGTGTTGTCGAGTGTTGTTGAGTGTTGTCGAGTGTTGCCGAGTGTTGTCGAGTGTTGTCGAGTGTTGTCGAGTGTTGTTGAGTGTTGTTGAGTGTTGTTGAATGTTGTTGAGTGTTATTAAGTGTTGTCGAGTGTTGTCGAGTGTTGTCGAGTGTTGTTGAGTGTTGTTGAGTGTTGTTAAGTGTTTTGGGTGTTGTTGAGTGTTGTTGAGTGTTGTTGATCACAACAAATCACAAAAGACGTTAAGCCACGTCCCCACTAGAGCCATGCGGCTTAACGTCTTTTGGCGCGAAAACTGTTTGACGCGCTAAAATAAAAAAAAAAAACACTGGCACTCCGGTAGTGCCGACAGAAGTGAAAACTTGAACAATTACGAGTGTATTTTGTGAATCGTCTTATAAACAAAATGTTATATATCCGTGGTTCAGCGCCATCTCGTCGTTGTTGGATGAACTACGTAGTTAGTACGCGAGGCCCTCGTAGTTCTTCCCGATGTGCATAGATGGCGCTGTCTTACGTTTTACGTCTTACGAATTTTCGATCAGGGTCACGTGACCTGACGCCAGTTTAGAAGTTTTTACTCATTCCAAAAAAAGTACACAGCGCCGCTAAAGAAGTTTTCACTTAAAAAAAAAAAGACTTATTTTGTTGGTTGACGTATTTTGTAGAAACAATTTTCTTGGTATAGTTTAAAGTTTGGCGGTGTAAATCACAAGTTAAAATAAGTGATTCCAGTGACAATTATAGCAATTTATTAACAACAACTCCACAAGTGTAGTATAAAGCAGTATATATCACTCGAGGGTAAGTACAGATTACTCCCCTTGGTGAATAAATAGCTATTATTACAAAATCCTATAAGTGCTAAGGATTACTGTCCAATTCTCAAAATTTTACAAGGGTAAGAAATACTCCTCAAAAACACGACCCCGCGAGCTGCTTGCAGCTCGCGCAACGCCCAAAATCTAGTTATACTATATAAAGCTCGATTACCACTGACTGACTCACTGATTGACATAATTGTTCTCCCAGATGGTGAAGGGGGAGGTGGGTATATTTTTACAGATTCGTATAGAAGTAACTCTCACGAGTATGGGAAAAATCCCAAACCTCCCCTTTTCCACCCCACTCCCCCCCCTCCCTATCGTATCTCGGAAACTAAGAGTCCCGTGTTTTGTTGTTTTACGGATTCGTATAGAGGAGGCTCGGAAAAGTAAAATCCATTTTTCAAAGTTGCCCCCCTTGCCCCCCTTCTCCCCCCCCCTCTAGGTAGATCTCGAAAGTTAAGAGACTTGGAACATTTTTTTTTTCAGATTCGTATCAAGGAGCTCAGAGTTGGTCAAAATCATTTTTCAAAACTCCCCCTCTCCCCCCCTCTTCACCCCTCCCTTCATCGTATCTCGGAAATTAAGAAACCTGGGTTTTGTTTTTATACGGATTCGTATAGAGGAGGCTCGGAAAAGTAAAAACCATTTTTCAAAATTCCCCCCATTCTCTCCCCCTTCTCCCCCCTTTAGGCGGATCTCGGAAGTTAAGACTTGGAACATTATTATACTATATAAAGCTCGATGGAGGTGGGTATATTTTTACAGATTCGTATAGAAGTAACTCTCACGAGTATGGGAAAAATCCCAAACCTCCCCTTTTCCACCCCACTCTCCCCCCTTCCTATCATATCTCGGAAACTAAGAGTCCTGTGTTTTATTGTTTTACGGATTCGTATAGAGGAGGCTCGGAAAAATAAAATCCATTTTTCAAAGTTGCCCCCCTTCTCCCCCTCCTCTAGGTAGATCTCGGAAGTTAAGAGACTTGGAACATTTTGTTTTTCAGATTCATATCAAGGGGCCCAGAGTTGGTCAAAATCATTTTTCAAAACTCCCCCCTCTCCCCCCCTTCACCCCTCCCCCATCGTATCTCGGAAATTAAGAAGCCTGCGTTTTGTTTTTTTACGGATTCGTATAGAGGAGGCTCGGAAAAGTAAAAACCATTTTTCAAAATTCAAACCTCCCCTTTTCCATTCCACCCCACTCTCCCCCATCCCTATCGTATCTCGGAAACTAAGAGTCCCGTGTTTTGTTGTTTTACGGATTCCTATAGAGGAGGCTCGGAAAAGTAAATTCCATTTTTGAAAGTTGCCCCTTTGCCCCCCTTCTCACCCCCCCCCTCTAGGTAGATCTCGGAAGTTAAGAGACTTGGAACATTTTGTTTTCAGATTCATATCAAGGGGCCCAGAGTTGGTCAAAATCATTTTTCAAAACTCCCCCCTCTCCCCCCCTTCACCCCTCCCCCCATCGTATCTCGGAAATTAAGAAACCTGCGTTTTGTTTTTCTACGGATTCGTATAGAGGAGGCTCGGAAAAGTAAAAACCATTTTTCAAAATTCATACCTCCCCTTTTCCATTCCACCCCACTCTCCCCCATCCCTATCGTATCTCGGAAACTAAGAGTCCTGTGTTTTGTTGTTTTACGGATTCGTATAGAGAAGGCTCGGAAAAGTAAAATCCATTTTTCAAAGTTGCTCTCTTGCCCCCCTTCTCCCCCCCTCTAGAGGTAGATCTCGGAAGTTAAGAGACTTGGAACATTTTTTTTTTCAGATTCATATCAAGGGGCCCAGAGTTGGTCAAAATCATTTTTCAAAACTCCCCCCTCTCCCCCCCTTCACCCCTCCCCCCATCGTATCTCGGAAATTAAGAAACCTGGGTTTTGTTTTTTTACGGATTCGTATAGAGGAGGCTCGGAAAAGTAAAAATCATTTTTCAAAATTCCCCCCATTCTCTCCTCCTTCTCCCCCCTTTAGGCGGATCTCGGAAGTTAAGACTTGGAACATTTTCTTTTTCAGATTCATGTCCGTGGGCCCAGAGTAGGTCAAAATTAGTTTTTTCAAAACTCCCCCTCTCCCCCCCTTCACCCCTCCCCCATCGTATCTCGGAAACTAGGTAGCGGTAAAGCGAAGCGTAGCGTAGGGATAAGGTCACGATAGCTTTCCGGTGGTAGGTAGGTCCTGAGTGGAGCGAACCTGCGAGACCGAGTGGAGCAAAGGGGGGAAGAATACAACATGGCGGACAGCGTTTTTGTATTGACTGCCTAAGGGCCGAGTTCACGGACTGTCATTTGACCAATGTTTGAGTAATCGGCCGATGAATTCCTAAACATCGTTTATGCAGCCGGTTAAGTATTCACTGCTCACCACGAATATTTTAACCGTGATTATTAAATCGGGCAATCAGCATTCGCTCAAAGTGAATGAACGAATGCTATAAGTGTACTCATTTGCGAAGTCACGTCGTTAGATTTAGTCAACACGAGTTTTGGTGACATCTATATTTAGTAGCATAAAATAAAACGCTTTCAACTTGAGAAGTTCGAAAACGCATTGGGATCATCATGCTAGCCTGTAGTGTCTAATTTGGATGGGTAATAACTTCACACCGCTGTCACTGTCAATGTAATAGACATAAGATTTAACGTGGGAGCAAATGAGACAGAAAGCATTATACAGTGTTTTTGTGTTTTTGAGTGTTATTGAGTGTTGTTGAGTGTTGTTGAGGGTTGTTGAGTGTTGTTGAGTGTTGTTGAGTGTTGATGAGTGTTGTTGAGTGTTGTTGAGTGTTTTGAGTGTTTTGGGTGTTGTTGAGTGTTGTTGAGTGTTGATGAGTGTTGTTGAGGGTTGTTGAGTGTTGTTGAGTGTTGTTGAGTGTTTTTGAGTGTTGGTGAGTGTTGATGAGTGTTGATGAGTGTTGTTGAGTGTTGTTGAGTGTTGTTGAGTGTTGTTGAGGGTTGTTGAGTGTTGTTGAGTGTTGTTGAGTGTTGTTGAGTGTTGTTGAGTATTGTTGAGTGTTGTTGAGGGATGTTGAGTGTTTTGAGTGTTGTTGAGTGTTGATGAGTGTTGTTGAGTGTTGTTGAGTGTTTTGAGTGTTGTTGAGTGTTGTTGAGTGTGGCTGAGTGTTGTTGAGTGTTGATGAGTGTTGTTGAGTGTTTTTGAGGGTTGTTGAGTGTTGTCGAGTGTTGTTGAGTGTTGTTGAGTGTTGTTGAGTGTTGTTGAGGGTTGTTGAGTGTTGTTGAGTGTTGTTGAGTGTTGGTGAGTGTTGATGAGTGTTGATGAGTGTTGTTGAGTGTTGTTGAGTGTTGTTGAGGGTTGTTGAGTGTTGTTGAGTGTTGTTGAGTGTTGTTGATGAGTGTTGTTGAGTATTGTTGAGTGTTGTTGAGGGATGTTGAGTGTTTTGAGTGTTGTTGAGTGTTGATGAGTGTTGTTGAGTGTTGTTGAGTGTTTTGAGTGTTGTTGAGTGTTGTTGAGTGTGGCTGAGTGTTGTTGAGTGTTGATGAGTGTTGTTGAGTGTTGTTGAGGGTTGTTGAGTGTTGTCGAGTGTTGTTGAGTGTTGTTGAGTGTTGTTGAGTGTTGTTGAGGGTTGTTGAGTGTTTTTGAGTGTTGTTGAGTGTTATTGAGTGTTGTTGAGTGTTGTTGAGTGTTGTTGAGTGTTGTTGAGTGTTGTTGAGTGTTGTTGAGGGTTGTTGAGTTTTGTCGAGTGTTGTTGAGTGTTGTTGAGTGTTTTGAGTGTTGTTGAGTGTTGTTGAGTGTTGTTGAGTGTTGTTGAGGGTTGTTGAGTTTTGTCGAGTGTTGTTGAGTGTTGTTGAGTGTTTTGAGTGTTGTTGAGTGTTGTTGAGTGTGGCTGAGTGTTATTGAGTGTTGTTGAGTGTTGATGAGTGTTGTTGAGTGTTGTTGAGGGTTTTCGAGTGTTGTTGAGTGTTATTGAGTGTTGTTGAGTGTTGTTGAATGTTGTTGAATATTGTTGAGTGTTGTTGAGTGTTGTTGAGGGTTGTTGAGTGTTGTTGAGTGTTGATGAGTGTTGTTGAGTGTTGTTGAGGGTTGTTGAGTGTTGTTGAGTGTTGTTGAGTGTTGATGAGTGTTGTTGAGTGTTGTTGAGTGTTTTGATTGTTGTTGAGTGTTGTTGAGTGTGGCTGAGTGTTGTTGAGTGTTTTTGAGTGTTGTTGAATGTTGTTGAATATTGTTGAGTGTTGTTGAGTGTTGTTGAGTGTTGTTGAGGGTTGTTGAGTGTTGTTGAGTGTTGTTGAGTGTGGTTGAGTGTTGTTGAATGTTGTCGAGTGTTGTTGAGTGTTTTTGAGTGTTGTTGAATGTTGTTGAATATTGTTGAGTGTTGTTGAGTGTTGTTGAGTGTTGTCGAGTGTTGTTGAGTGTTGTGGAGTGTTGTTGAGTGTTGTTAAGTGTTGATGAGTGTTGTTGAGTGTTGTTGAGTGTTGTTGAGTGTTGTTGAGGGTTGTTGAGTGTTGTTGAGTGTTGTTGAGTGTTGTTGAGGGTTGTTGAGTTTTGTCGAGTGTTGTCGAGTGTTGTCGAGTGTTGTTGAGTGTTGTTAAGTGTTGATGAGTGTTGTTGAGTGTTGTTGAGTGTTGTTGAGTGTTGTTGAGGGTTGTTGAGTGTTGTTGAGTGTTGTTGAGTGTTGTTGAGGGTTGTTGAGTTTTGTCGAGTGTTGTCGAGTGTTGTCGAGTGTTGTTGAGTGTTGTTGAGTGTCGTTGAGTGTTGTTCAATGTTGTTGAGTGTTGTTGAGTATTGCCGAGTGTTGTCGAGTGTTGTTGAGTGTTGTCGAGTGTTGTTGAGTGTTGTTGAGTGTTGTTGAGTGTTATTGAGTGTTGTCAAGTGTTGTCGAGTGTTGTTGAGTGTTGTTGAGTGTTGTTGAGTGTTGTTGAATGTTGTTGAGTGTTTTGGGTGTTGTCGAGTGTTGTTGAGGGTTGTTGAGTGTTGTTGAGTGTTGTTGAGTGTTGTTGAGTGTTGTTGAGGGTTGTTGAGGGTTGTTGAGTGTTGTTGAGTGTTGTTGAGTGTTGTTGAGTGTAGTTGAGTGTTGTTGAATGTTGTCGAGTGTTGTTGAGTGTTGTTGAGTGTTTTTGAGTGTTGTTGAATGTTGTTGAATATTGTTGAGTGTTGTTGAGTGTTGTTGAGTGTTGTCGAGTATTGTTGAGTGTTGTGGAGTGTTGTTGAGTGTTGTTAAGTGTTGATGAGTGTTGTTGAGTGTTGTTGAGTGTTGTTGAGGGTTGTTGAGTGTTGTTGAGTGTTGTTGAGGGTTGTTGAGTTTTGTCGAGTGTTGTCGAGTGTTGTCGAGTGTTGTTGAGTGTTGTTGAGTGTCGTTGAGTGTTGTTCAATGTTGTTGAGTGTTGTTGAGTATTGCCGAGTGTTGTCGAGTGTTGTTGAGTGTTGTCGAGTGTTGTCGAGTGTTGTTGAGTGTTGTTGAGTGTTGTTGAGTGTTGTTGAATGTTGTTGAGTGTTTTGGGTGTTGTTGAGTGTTGTTGATCACAACAAATCACAAAAGACGTTAAGCCGCGTCCCCACTAGAGCCATGCGCCTTAACGTCTTTTGGCGCGAAAACTGTTTGACGCGCTAAAATAAGAAAAAAAAAAGACTTATTTTGTTGGTTGACGTATTTTGTAGAAACAATTTTCTTGGTAAAGTTTAAAGTTTGGCGGTGTAAATCACAAGTTAAAATAAGTGATTCCAGTGACAATTATAGCAATTTATTAATAACAACTCTACAAGTGTAGTATAAAGCAGTATATATCACTCGAGGGTAAGTACAGATTACTAAACTCGTGTGGTTTACGGCCCTCCGCTTCGCGTCGGGCCTCAAATGCACATTCGATTAGTAATCTGTGCCTTACTCCCCTTGGTGAATAAATAGCTATTATTACAAAATCCTATAAGTGCTAAGGATTACTGTCCAATTCTCAAAATTTTACAAGGGTAAGAAATACTCCTCAAAAACACGACCCCGCGAGCTGCTTGCAGCTCGCGCAACGCCCAAAATCTAGTTTAAATATAACCACCAATACGAGAATATACTTAGTTAAATACATACTTCTAAAATAAATATCACTAAAATATATATAAATATAGTGTTATTATATACTATATATAATAACACTATACCTACCACGCTGCGCTCCATAACTCAAGTAGGTAGCGGATGTTGGACGGACGATGGACGGAAAAAACGGCCAGACTGAAGTGGGAGAGGGCCGGATACGTTTCCCAAATGCACTCGGAGCGACGGACAAAGCTCGTCACTCACTGGACGCCTGAGGTAGGACCTTGACGTCAAGGTAGACCACGGCGAAGGTGGTGCGACGATGTGGTAAAATTTTCAGGACCAACATGGCCAGAGATCGCACAAGACAGGGAGGTTTGCAAGAAAAAAAGGGGGGCCCAGCAGTGGGACACAAAGTAGGCTAAAAAAACTAAAATAGAAACCGGTCAAGTGCGAGTCAGACTCGCGCACCGAGGGTTCCGTACAAATTTGTAGGTAACTACAAATTTACAATTTTCTGATTTTTTCCTTTAGTTGTTCTACATGACATTGCTTCTTACTAAATTTAATTATTCTAGGTCAACGGAAATTACCATATTATATGTTTTGATTCCTTTGCTAGTGTCAAAATATGCGGCATAAACGGAACATAACCGCCCGTATCTTTTGATTGCGTTGACTTAAAAGTTTGATGCTTTCACTGCTACAAGGAATTGCAGTCTTGAGTATTTTATATTAATTTCAACTTGATAACTCCACGCGTTCCTGAAAAAAGGGGTCTTGACGTACGGACAGACAGATAGACGGACTTACGAAGTGATCTTATAAGGGGTCCGCTTTTCCTTTTGAGGTAGGGAACCCTAAATGTTTTCAAATAATAAATACATGAAGAGATGCTTTTATACTTCCGTGACGTTAGAAATTATAAAAAAAAATACACTTACTCATTAAAAACCCGCAAGCATAAATAACCCAATGTGACAAACCACATCTTATCCGATCTCCATAAATAATGCTGAAACAGTAAATCCGATTCCTAAATTAAGCCACCTTCCAACCACAGCAGGGGAAATATTGTAAAATGCTGATAATAAAAAAAAAGATGTTGAATTCAAAAATATCGGGTAGGTTATTAAACTCAGAAGTGAGCGGGGCAATATCGGAAACTCATTAATAACGTTACAGGGTGCGCCTAATTTCACCGTGACTTAGGCATATTTACGTAAATGGATCAATTTTTGTGGTAACCACTGTACTAAAGGAAAATAATTTTGATTATGAACTTGCATATTTCAACACCGCCACCTGATAGGAAAATTCTATCTTGTCTTTTCAACCTCATGGAATCTTGAAGGTTAAATGGTGTTGCTTTTTATGAACAGACGCCAGCACATCAAGCTACTACAATCTGTCAAATTTCTTTAGTAGATTTTCAACTTTATTGCCAAAGCAAAAGGTTCAAAGTAGATTGGGAAAATTTGACAGTTTCGGGTAGCTTGATGTGCTGGCGTCTGTACAAAGAATTAATAGAAAACCACGATAAAAATAAAAGTGCTGGTATGTATGCCTAATGCAGGTATACGTAGCATTCACAATAAAAACAATAACGTAATTATCTAAGAAAATATACCGTCAACCGAGGCGAATTGGGATGCAAGAGTGAATCAGGACGAAACTTGAAAAGGGATTATAGTTATAGTTTGTTGCCAAAAAGGACTCTAATGTGTTAACTGTATTATAATTAAGGATTAAGTGCCCTTGTCGGCAACAACCTATATTATTTCAACGTTAAAATCCATTTTAAGGTTTTGTCCCAAATCACTCCTGCATCCCTATTCGCCCCGTTTGTAGGCATGAAAATACAAGACTAGGTACTATAGAACTAAGTAAGTATAAGTCGTACACCTTAAATGATTGATCTTTTTGTATTTAAATATTTTTTAGTCTGTCGTTCGGTCGCATGTTTTATTTTATTTATTTATTTCAGGCGACGCAGGCCCATACATAAACACCTTAACCTAAACATACATAATTATAAAACAGTACATCACTAACTCTTGAGCAGTTCTGTGGTACTTGTCCGTGGAAGCGATGGAACACCACGTCCTGCGGCCAGAAGTCTTCTTCCATGACGACGGGCAGATAGCAATTCGGCACGCGCACCACGAACGCCTTGAAGTTGATGTTGCGGTGCGACTCCAGTAACTTCACCCTCGGCGCGTACCTCGTCTTCTGGCGCACGTACTCCACGATGTCCTCCGCCTTAGGGGTTTAGTGTAGGTGGGAGATGTACACTGGTGTGTTCGACTTTGCTTTGCGTAGGAGCTTTGCTGCAGCGGTTCTTGTTCGTTCGCAACCGGCGCTTCGTCCTTTGCACCGTCACAAAACCCTTATCATCAGCCCTATCCGGTGCCTTTTTTGGCATAGGCATCCTAGTTGGTTCTTCTGGGGCACTCGCGGTGACGCTAGCGGATTCCTTTTTCTATGGGCTTCGCCAGAGCTGCAGACTCTGGCAGCGGCCACTTATATTTTTATAGCTTCTGCCCGCGACTTCGTCCGCGTGAAATTTCTTGTTACTCCTACCCACCCCGTCGCATCGCATCGCCTGCCCGCGCTATTACCTCTGTTTTTGCTTAGCGTTCTTTCTGACTTTGTTTCTTTTTGTTCGGCTCCTAAAGGTCATAGCGTGATATTACATAGCCTATATAAAGCCTTCCTCAAGAATTGGGCTCAAAAGCAAAAATAATTTTTCAAATCCGACTGGTAGTTCCAGAGATTAGCGCGTTCAACCAAACAAACAAACAAACTCTTCAGGTGTATTATATTATATGGTATAATATAGTATAGATTAAATTAGCCATACAATACACATCATCTGTAACATACTATTGTATCGCTGTTAGTTGCCTAAATAAATAATGTGAAGAATGAAATTGTATGTATTCCGAGACGTAATTGAAGTATCTTACAAAATAACAGCTTGTTCGACCAACTAATTTACATCTTCAATATCTTGGTCCATGTTGAGTATACAAAGTGTCTACCCTTTTCATTGCGATGAGCCTCTGGTTGAACAAGTAAGATTACGCGCTGAAGTTTAACATTAATAGTTTCGCTAGTTTTGACAACTAAAGCTCTCTGTCTCTTTGTGTCTCAACCTGCCAGTAAAAGATAGAAATAGTCTAATTTTAGATATGTGTGTGCGTAACAGAATTAGCTCCAATAAGTAATTAAACTTTACTAATAATTATAAATAAAATTTGTGTAGATGTTTCTTGAGCGATATCGCACAAATAGTTAAACAGATTTGGATGAAACCGACCCAAACATCTAAAATCTCCTGAGGGTCTAAACCGAGTGACATTCTATCAGCGATGAAGATAATTTAAAAGTCAATAATGTATTGGATTGACATAAGCTTATGTCCATCCTGTTGAAAGTCGGTTTAGAAATACAAAGCGCTTTGAAAGCGATTGCTACTTGAAAGGGCCTAGCCTTTGGATTATCCAATAGCATACTTTTATCAGAGTATTTATTTGAACTATTTCCCCGAAGGTTCAAGTGACACCATAGGTAGCAGTTAGTGAATAAAATAACTGTAGATGGCATAGAAACAAGGCCCTTTTGGGACAAAACGCCCGAAAGTTACGGTCGTTGTAAAATGAGAAAACAATCTCGGATTTTCACTGATTTATTCAAGTTTTGTAAAAGTTTGCCATTGCTCGCTTAACCCATATCAACTGACAGATAACTGATGAAGACTGACACGACATGGGAACCTTTACAACAATCAATGACTCTAAAAAACAACAAATCTGAAGAGCATGGGGTAGGTACTGTTTTTACCCAACTACGGCGAAGCAAAAAGGAGGCTTATGATTTTGACCGGTATGTATGTATGTATGCTCATCTGTTCCCTCATAACTTCAGAAATACTTGTAATCATTTGACAAATAAATTCAATATGGTGCGCCCTGTAGAGGAATAAAGTTATGAATTTTAAAATAAATATTTTGGGATGGTGCCTTGTGGGGTATCAAATGAAAGGGCTTGATTAGCACATTTCAAAAATATAAATATTACTGAAATAAACCCCAAAATAATTATATAAAAAAGAAGTTTAAACACTAAAACCCGACTATTGAAAAGGATGAAACAAGAAAGTACTAAAACTCTATATGTATATTCAAAATCTTTTATGTTTTAAATAAATATATTGACTTGGCCAACGCATGAAAACACAATGTATCTCACAAGTAATACATATTAGATTGTTTGGTGCGATTGCCAAGTCAATCTATTTATTTGAAACAAAAGATTTTTAATATTGATATGGTCACTATAAGATGTCGTTAGGTTAGCTAATTACGTAATAACTTAAGACAGAAGGTCACTTAAGTAGGGACTGAATAAATTAACCGACTTGGTATTACATGGATCTCACAACTTTTTACGGTAAAAGAACTGAATTGCGAGACTTGTTTTTTTTACAAGTTATGTTTTTGATGGCATCTCACTTCTTTTTGTAGATAGTCCTACTTTATTCCTTTCCGGTACCTTTTTACTTTTTTTTAACATAATCCGTTGACCATTTTACAAGTTACCTTTGAACATAATTATACACTAATTGTATTCTAAATTTAAAGCTTCTATGTTTGCCAGAAGTGCCTTAGAGTTTTGATGATCGGTCAGTCATTCAGTGAGTGAGTGACAAAATTAAGAAACTTTGACTAGTTATAATTCTTAAACTACTGGTTCGAATTGAATGAAATTTGAAATATACCGTGTTTATACAATACCTGCTTGGTTACTGAAAATTCAGGCTCCTAGTTTTATCCACAACGAAGCTATAGGGGGGTCGAAAATGGCCTGAACTGTTTCGAGAAAAGGATGGTACGGCCGTGCCGCTTTTTACTTGACTTGGCTTGAGCACTACCGTGCCCCCAGATTACTGCAGGGACATCGACGCGCAAACTGTAATCAAGAATTCAGCACATGATTCTAAAACTCCTAGCGTATTTTTTTTTGTCGGTTATCCAAAAATAATCAGCTGTTTCATAGAAACGTACAATTCCTCAATACTCAGCCAACCCACCCACTGCTGGGACAGCGGCCAGAGTTTCCTCACGATGTTTTCCTTCACCATTTTGAGACCAGTGGTGATGACATAATTTACACAAACTAAAGCGCCTGACTGCTTAAAATTTCTACGAGGTCAAAATGTTCCATACATTTTTTACAGCAATTTATTTTTTTAATATCCACCGAAGGTTTTCAAGCCATGTACTGAATCCGTGGTTTGAATAGAGATGGCGAAACATCGTCAGGGAAAAGATGTTTTCAAGGGAGGATCACGACCCTCAGTATGACTTGAGGAGGAGAATTTTACATTTATAAACCTTCCTCTTGAAGTACTCTATCTATTAAAAAAAACCGCACCAAAATCCGTTGCGAAGTTTTAAAGATCTAAGCATACAAAGGGACAGACAGCGGGAATCGACTTTGTTATAAAACAAAGTCGTATAGTAGTCGTACAGTAGTCGTCTATGTAGTGACTAGCAGCGCCCCGCGGATTCACCTGCATAAGTGTCGATCCCGTGGTAATATCGGGATTAAAACTAACCTATGGCCATCCCCGGGATGCAATCTATCACTCTGCCAAATTTTATCGAAATCCGTTCAGTGGTTTAGGCGTGTAAAGGTAACATACAGACAGACAGAGTTCGAATTTATAATATTAGTATGGAGTATGGATTAACATAATTAGATAATTTCCAACCGACATTAACTTCAAAGGTCCCTGGTTCCTATAATCACATACCTCATTGACATTTTCTTGTTCCCAAGACTCGTATAAAATTACTTTGGTTTACCATTCGAGGAACATGAGTCAGCAATGTACTCGGGTTATATAAAATTAATGGGGTTATTCCGGAGTTCCGTGCTAAGAAGTCATGAGCGGTATTACATAGGTGAGGACCTTATGGAGTGAATAAAGAGGTCTTTATGCTTGATTGAATGGAAATGTAATGTCAATAGTGTCCATTTTTTTTTATAAAAATAATATTTATTTCGCTCTCAAAGTACAGACGCCAGCACATCAAACTACTACAATCTGTCAAATTTCTTTAATAGATTTTCCACTTTATTGCTGAAGCACATGGTTCAAAGTTGATTGGGAAAATTTGACAGTTTCGGGTAGCTTGATGTGCTGGCGTCTGTACAACAAAAATTAAATCTATGTACAGTGCAAATTAATAAGGTATTTGATGGTTATACAGTAGTGTTGCCCAAATGCAAGACCAAGACAAGACCTTAGCCAGTCTTGGTCTTGGTCTTGCGTCAATACACCTGGTCTTGGTCTTGGTCTTGGTATTGCGCTCTCAGTCTTGGTCTTGGTCTTGGTCTTGCAGCAAGAGTCTCGCAAGTCTTGCGAGACTCTACTACTTAGACTAGACTACATTCAAATACCTATTAGCCTATTGCTCAGGGTGGCAGGGACATCGACGCGCAACCGCTTACCATGGATTCAGTAGGTACAGACGCCAGCACATCAACCTACTACAATCTGTCAAATTTCTTTAATAGATTTTCAACTTTATCGCTAAAGCATTAGGTTCAAAATTGATTGGGAAAATTTGACAGTTTCGGGTAGCTTGATGTGCTGGCGTCTGTACATGATTCTGGACCCCCCCTGCGTTGAAATTTTTCGTCGGCTTTTTCTTAATTTTTACGTTTTTTTCTGCAATTTTTTTACTCTAAACTGTATAAAATCATTATTTCTATCTGACCCAATGAGATTTTTAATTAAAAAATTGTAAATTCACTTGTTTCACTTAAAACAGCAATGTAAATAAAACTCGAAAGGGCTACCTGATCAGCTGTATCGCTAAAGTTCATTTGCGAGGTCAACACTGTCTTCGTACCTACGCTGTTCACTTTCAAATGCCGCCACAAAGGGACCGCAGCGCCAAGCGGTCTCCTCGTATTATTAACGCACTTGAAAATAAACTTTAAAATTATTACAATAAAGTGCATAAATGCTTGAACCTGACAAAAAATGCGGAAGATTGCGGGAATCCCCGAGCGGTGTCGAGTCGGCCATGAATCCCAATGAATCTAACAGACGCGTCACATGAGGCATTTTAATCATCTACATAATTGAATGACCCATTTACTACTTTTATTTTAGATAACGAATCTAAAATAAAAGTAGTAAATGGGTCATTCAATTCATCAAAAATAATTATCCCCTCATATCGATGAGAGGATAATTATTTTTCTAAAAATTCATCGATTTAAGGGGGAAGCGCTAAGGTAGCCCGCGAAATTAAAATTTTCTTACGTTTTTTGCAATTTGCTGGTCAGTGAATTTCGCGGGCTACCTAATACCGCTTTCGCCTTAAGTAAAGAAGATTAAAAAAACGTGCAGAAGTGTATTGATAGTCACGTAATTTTTCGATATTTTTTTATTATCAACAATAATTTTAGTTTTGAATGCAATTCAACAATGTAATTTACTGTTTCACAAAAAAAAATACATCCATTTTCGCATAATCGGGATTGAAACCAAATACCTACTATAACGCTCAAATCTCAGTTTGACTTAACTGCGAGACGCAAGAGTCTTGCAGGCTTAGTCTTGTTCTTGCTCAAGTCTTGCAGGGTTCAGTCTTGGTCTTGGTCTTGCTAAAATAAGTCGGTCTTGGTCTTGGTCTTGGTCTTGCAAAAATGCAAGAACAAGACCAAGACTGCAAGACCAAGACCGATTTTGGGCAACACTATTATACAGCAGCACTTAATTGATGATCTACCAACGCCCAAACTAAGTTGAGCTTGTATTTTGGTAATTAGTGGTTCTTGAGATCCAGGGCTACATAGCATAGACACCACCTTGTAGTATAGGAATTGACTTCCAGCACTTTACAGTAAGTAAATTTTGAAACATACAATCCACACTAATATTATAAATTCGAAAGTAACTCTGTCTGTCTCTCTGTCTGTATGTTACCTTTTCACGCCTAAACTACTGAACCGCTGAAATATTGAGATAAAAACTAGCCTATGTCCTTCCTCGGGATGCAATCTATCTCTCTGCCAAATTTTATCGAAATCCGATCAGTGGCTTAGGCTTGAAAAGTAACATACAGACAGACAAACAGAGTTGCTTTCGAATTTATAATATTAGTATGGACAATCGCGTTGTGCCTCAGAGTTTCACTCGCATGAATATTTCAACAGGAACCATTAATTTTTCCTCCATGTAAATATCAAATAACCCAAGATGGACTACTGAGTAACTCGGGAATGGTGTAGCTTTCTGCCATTGCATGAATTTTTGCAATTGGATTAACTCAGTGTTCTTTAGATATTGCTTTACAAAAATACCAACAACTTTGACCTCCTAATTCTGAAAAAGCTTATCTTAGTGCACTTCTACACTTTTCATTATTAAAAACCAGCTTCTGACCGCGACTTCCTCTGCGTGAACTTCAAAATTGAGCTTAGTGGGAAGTAAAAAATGTAATAAAAACATTAATGAGATATTTCACCCAGGTATTTGATATGGTAGAATCGAAAAATTTATATTGTTTTTTTGACGCACATAATGTTAATACTTTCTACATAGACGACATTATATGATTTATTATTTTTCATTGTTTTTGGGGCATTGTTTTCGGTTGTTTTTGAACATAAATTGATAACAGTCATTAAGCCATTACTTACCGAAATAATAAGTACCCTGTGTGCTAATCTAGATTGTAAACTAACTGTGTGCCCAATTTCATACGAATCCAAAAAAAAAAACAAACTTTAACGTTTATAATATTGTATAAGTAGTCGGATGATGTTCCAACTGTAATATATCTTCAGTGGTTTAAGTATGTAGGTAGCGATTGAACAGGAAAAGCCTAAAAGCTGTAGGATAGACAACGCAAAGGTGCTGTCTATCAGTCTGTCATTTAGTCAATCCGTCATTCAGTCACTGAAATGTTTTAAAGCCTCTCTTGTTCGATACATACATAATAAATCAAAGGAGAGAGGTTTATCGCGTGTACGTTTTTGGTATGTACAGTTTTTGATTTTATTAAGGTAGGTATTAAATTATCCTACCTACTGAATTAAAAATGTATTAAAAGATCATGGTGTGATAAGAAAATGTTTGAAACCCGAGCTCTGCGCGTATCCTATGTAATACGATACAATAGAAAATCAATTGTGTGTCATTAGCGGAGCTTGAGAGGTCACACCAATCATCAGTCTTTCACTGTAATATTTTTATTAATTATGTAAGTTCTCAAAACAGCGAAGGAAAACATCGTGAGCTAATCGACATGTCCTAGAACCAAATATTCGACGACATGTGACATCTACCAACCCGCACTGGGCCTGCGTGGTGGATTACGGCCCACTCCTTCTCAAAGAATGGAGGCCTGTCAGCAATTGGAACGTTATGAGCTGATTATACTTACATTTATATAAGTTGTCCGGTGGTTGCTCGAAACTTCGTGTACCCAGATGGCTTCCTTGTTCTATGGCCAAATAATTAGCATCACAATTGAACGTGGCAAAGTTGCCGGTCTTATGGGCATGTTACAGACTCGCGTCGAAACGACGACGACGAAACGAAACGGAAATTAAATTATTGGCAAAAATCACTCCAGTTCGCTGCACTGTAGTGATTTATGTTTAATTTTGTAACTAAAATATGATTTTAGTGCTAAACTGTGATGGAGAGTCCTCACTCCCCTTTTCTGAGGCATTATGTGGGGTGAATGGTCAGATAGCTTATGCCATGCGTTATCGTTCTCTGCATATCCTGCCTCAGTCATCTACTATTCTTCTCTTTGTTTGTGTACTACTAACACTAGTTATAAGATATTTTACTAACAAAATGCACTATATTGTTGTCCGAAGTGAAGTTAAAATGAATAACTTAAATCATCATTGTCCTACCTTCATCCCATAAATATCCAGACAAAATTAACACTAGCATTTCTCGCGAGGCATAATCTTGCCAAAGTGCAATGATTTATTAGCGAAATATTCCGTGTATGAATAAAAAAATACATTAGTATTGATTTAATTTAATTATTAAAATACCTATCTACAGAATCTAACGTTTGATAAACTGTTTCTTATTAAACAACCAAAGGGCCATACAAATTATAAATGAACGTCAATTCCAAACAAAAAACAAAATAATTAATTACCTTTGCATTACTCACAAAGTTTAGGCACTAAAACGAATAATAGGACGTATTGAGGACACCATAACAAACAAAACTTTGAGCAATAAAAACTTTGATACAAACTCATTAAATACTTACTTTAATTGAAAATCTTGGAACAAATCAACACAACACGGTTTGAAGAACACTGATAAACAACAAAATAACTTCTTGAAATACTTAAATCAAACTGTCACTTTGGAGTGCGATACGTAGCGCGTGCTACGGTACTACGGTGCTACGCCGTAGACGTCCGTTCACAATCGCGATAGCGCTACACTGACTGCAGAGCTACGAAATCGTATACAGGGTTATCTCACAGACTAAACCGGTGATGTTAGGTGTAAATTTTACATTTTTTTACTTAAGCGGCCACATTTTCTGTACAATCTCACGAATATTCAAATAGGTTACATACAGAGTAAAAAATATTTAGTAATTTAACTATTTTTATCGGGGTCGAATGTAAAACGGACTTTTATTTTTGCTAAGTAAAAAGTGAAGTTTATTGTACGTGTGGTCGTATGTGACTACGAGTAAGTAAGAAAGTTTATGAGTTCATTTCGTGAGCTTTATACAGCGTTAGTGGGAATTTCTCGTTGTTCACACGGCTTAACATCGCACTAAGACCTATGTATTACATGAGTTTTCTAATCATATTTTACAGTAGTTCGGCGTTGTATGAGAAAGGACTTATTTTTCATTCTTGTGTTGGATTAGTTGTTCTTTTCATCATCATCATCATCATCATCACCATTTCAGCCGAAAGACCTCCACTGCTGGACATAGACTTCCCCCAAGCACCTCCACTTCGACCGGTTCTGTGCTTCTCGCATCCAACGGATTTCTGCAGCCTTCACAAGATCGTCGGACCACCTTGTAGGAGGCCTTCCAATGCTACGTCTTCCGGTACGCGGTCGCCACTCCAGAACCTTTCGGCTCCATCGGCCATCTGTTCTGCGAGCAATGTGCCCTGCCCACTGCCACTTAAGTTTGGCAATTCTTCGGGCTACGTCGGTTACCTTGGTTCTCCTGTGGATCTCCTCATTCCTGATTCGATCACACAGAGAAACTCCAAGCATAGCCCTCTCCATTGCCCTATGGGTGACTTTTAGCCTTCGTATAAGGCCCATTGTGAGCGACCATGTTTCAGTTATTCTTTTACTGTTAAACAATACAGAATTAAATAGCGTAAAAGGATTAATTAATTTATAATTCAAAGGGAGTTTATTTTGGTGTCAAAAGAATTGTTATCAAAGCATTGAATGGTCACAATACAGTATTGGAAAATGTATTAACTCTATTTCAGTTCGAATTTTATTCATGTTTTATTCATGATTTTAAACCTGAAATACAGGTTTATTCCCAGTTAAGGTAGAATCAAATTATTTTTACCTACATCTAGTATAAGGCCCTATTTTGTAAATATTTATGTAAATGAAATTATTTCAATATACAATGTCAATTCCATTAGACTTCAAAAACGGTGGCTGAATAAAACTGAGTAGGTATAAAGTGGATCCAAATATAGGATTACCAGTATTAAAATTTTTCCGCAGAGTAACCCAGCAATAAATAACAAGTATACACTGAGAATTTCCACCCTATGTATAAGATAAACTGTTTTCATCCCAAAATATAGCAAACCGTCGTTGCGCGTGCAAAAGTCGGTATGTGTTATTTAGTTATTTTCGGTTCTTTATGCAGTTTTAATCATTATTTCAATAGACACATACTGTAAAAACAGCTATGTGATAAGTGCAATATTTAAAGAGTTACGGAATGTAGCTATGTGATATTCATACATCGAAAGTTCCGTATAAAACACGCTAAGTGTTATAATTAATATACCTCAAATAAGTTCACTAAAAACACATTTGCCACTTTTGCACGCGCAACGACGAAACACTAGAAAAGGATACATTTTTAACCAGTGCGCAAACTGTAACCATACTTCAGCATATTATGATTCTAGACAGAGAAATTTTACGTCGGTTCCGTACCACAAGGCAAAAACGCCTAAAAATACATGTTTGTTGTATGGGAGCCCCCTTTTATTTTATTCTGTTTTTAGTATTTGTTATTATAGCGGCAACAGAAATACATCATCTGTGAAAATTTCAACTGTCTAGCTATCACTGTTCATGAGATACAGCCTGGTGACAGACGGACAGACGGACAGCGGAGTCTTAGTAATAGGGTCCCGTTTGTACCCTTTAGTTACGGAACCCTAGAAACCATGTAATAAGAAAAAAATATACCTACATACATGCTTCCACACAAAATAGACAAGACAAGAATATATACTTTGCTTGTGTTATTACCGGGTCGAATGGGGCTTGTGGACTCCATTACCCAGGTCCATTCAAACGTTTATTTTTCCAGTGTTCCGCGGTCCGTCTTATTAGCCCTTATTAGGCCAATCTGCCCGCTCATTGGTCAATCGTTTGTTATTATACGATTTGATATTTGCTTATTCATATTTGTGTTCCCCATGTAGATGGGAGTGGGTGTTTATCAGTCAAGAATAATGTAATACTATTGTATTAACCACTTACTTTCTCATCTTCTAAAGAGATCTTATCTTGAAGATTATGAGGGTGCCATGTTTTTGTAAACATACAAAAGATTAATTGATAACGCCCCTCTGTTTTTGTCGGGGGTTAAAAATATAAACCGAAGAGCTGGAATAAAATTATCAGGTTCTCTTAATGAATATGGGTTTGTTAATCTTAAAATAGTTAACAAAAATAAAATACCAAAACCAATGAAATCTTTAAAAGTAATAAAAGGATGAATTGAGATCTTATCTCTTATTCCTAATGGGTTATTAGAACCTGTTTGATGTAAAAATAGATATACGCTGAAGATTGTCTTGAAAATAATTAAAATGAACAATATTTTATTAGTCACAGAAACATCTATGACTAACCAAATATTTTTCTCTCAAAGCTAATCTGCCTAGCCATTTCCCAACTACATATGTTGGGATCGGCTCCCAGTCTTACTGGATGCAGCTGACAGTACTTTACATAGAGCGACTACTTATATCGTCGCTCGCATGACTAACTGTCCGATCTCAATTTTAGCTGATTGAGTTAAGGCTCCTACAAACAGGCGGGACACGCAATATAATCGCGCGCAACACAAAGGTACCGCTCGTTGCGCGACTTGCCGTGCCTTTGTGTCGCGCGTGATTTTATCGCGTGTCGCGCCTGTTTGAAGGAGCCTTTAGAACAACTACCTCATCATCTTTTCGTGATTCTTTATATTTTTCACTAACCGTCGTATCTCTATGTTAGTTGGATTTCAAAATATAACCATTTTGAAAAGCAATTAAATGGAAAGAATAGAAAAATGTAGTTGTCCTAACTCAAATCATAAAAAATGAGATAGGACAGCTAGTCATGCGAGCGACGATATGACCTCAATACGATACCCTTAGTAAAGACAATTTGTCAGAATTCTGGGCTTCTGACGACCCGACTACTAATGACTATCAATGATCTACGAATACCAGCTGGGACCAACGGCTTAGCACGCTTTCCTAGCCACGGAGAGGTCTCGATATGTAATGGTCTTGGTCACCCATCCAACAACTGACCGCGGTAAGCGTAGCTTAACCTTCGATCAATCCGTACAGCTGTTATTATTTAGTTATTTTTTCTAAGGATGTGCATCATAATTTAAGTCTTCATATTACCTTAGTAATAGGTAATACGGACTGGGTGTCTGCATCTCCACGTCAATGCGCGTATTTTGCGTACGGTTTTAGCTTAGTAGTAAAAATATTAAGCTAAAAATATTATTACTATACCTAATAAATGTTCACGTCGATAGTAGAACGGGTGAGGATCAAACTCACGACATCTTACTTGCCCAGCCTTTTAACTATTGAGCAATATAGTGCTTAACGGGATTGCAGGACCTAAACGCAAGTTTTAGAAACAGTAAAAGTATTATGATTGACTACAGTAAACAAAATCAGAGAAATATATGATATTCTTCAAGATATATGCTAGGTAGATAGTGTGTTGAAAACATAATACAACTAATTTGATACATTAGAAAAAAATCTTGAAGATACCTCTAAAAACTTTCTTTTTACAATAAAAACCATAAAATCATTCTGAATTTTGGCAGATTATTCTACAAGCAATATACTACTCGTAAAACACTAGTATTCTAATTTTTTAGTCCAAACAATAGATTTTTGTAATTAAATAATTGCTTCATATTTTGCAACCCAACGTGACGCGTTGTGTCATCGGGCTTCTCTTTCTTTTCTACGCAGTCCGACAATGAACGCGCTATAGGTCATGTAAGCTCTTAAATGGAATGACACACTAGCTTGCTACACGTCGACGATTTCATACCGTTAAGTCCAGGTTCTCACAATGTTTTTCTCTGTTCTGTGGTTTTTCCCTTCATCGCTAAAAGAACAGGGAAAACATACTTAAGTAATATTAAGAGACAAGACACGTGCCAAGGTAATGGAGTTGGTAATATATGATAGCTGTTATTAGAAGGTGGTTTTGATACTTACTCTGCGAGCGTAAAGGCGGGTACAGATATTGCGAGGCATGCGCAGCGCACGGCGCTCATCGCAAGATTCGCGAATGTGTGGACGTTCATTATTCATGGTGAGGCATGTGGAAGCACATGCCAGGCTGGATGCGATACACCCGGACAAAGATAAATCTACTGTCGATGTCATGTGATATTTTAGTGGTTTCTCGCTATAAATAGGATGTGCATCTGAGTAGCTCGGGGGCTAAGGAAGCGTCAATTGTCTTCAAACGAGAAAATTTGATTATTCCGCTTTTATAATTGTTTTTTTGTGAGGAAGCACCGAATGTCTTCAAACAAGACATTATTCCGCTTTTATAATTGTTTTTTTTCTGAGAGATAGGTACAGCCAGCAACAATAGTCGATTAACACTTCAGTTTTTTTTATACAGTTATTGAGCAAAATATTTACACTTCAGCTTTTTAATCTCAGTTATTGAGCAAAATATTTGTTCAGAATTGCATTGTACAGACGCCAGCATATCAAGCTACTACAATCTGTCAAATTTCTTTAAACGATTTTCAACTTTATCGCTAAAGCATAAGGTTCAAAGATGATTGGGAAAATTTGACAGTTTCCGGTAGCTTGATGTGCTGGCGTCTGTTCTTCCGCTGCAATTTTGAACAAATATTTTACTCATTAAATGAGATTAAAAAACTGAAGTGTTAATCGACTTTTGTTGCTGACCGTACCTATGTAAGGTCACCAAAGGAGATAAGTAACCAGGGTCGTCGGGTATAGTTGAAGTTCGGTTTAAAGAACTTTATTTCTCATTTAGAATTTTTAAAATTTAGAAGTTTAGTAAGAAACCGATTGATGTTTTAACTTCTTTCAGATCCTAGATGGTTCAGTTGACAGCAATTAAGCAGAATGTAAAATTACTAAAATAGCAGTAAATCGGGAATACTTACACTTCATCATCATTCTCGTGGCCGTGTCCTAATATAAGTGGGGTAAGCGCAAAATGTCTTTTTCTTCCATACTTCTCTATTAATCGTCATCTTGGTAGTCACCCCCTTTCTAACCATATCATCATTCACACAGTCCATCCAATTTAGCAGCGAAGGGTCAATTTTTGTTAGAGGTAAGCCGGAGTAGATATTATATTATATCATTTTATATTATATTATATTATATTATATTATATTATATTATATTATATTATATTATATTATATTATATTATATTATATTATATTATATTATATTATATTATATTATATTATATTATATTATATTATATTATATTATATTATATTATATTATATTATATTATATTATATTATATTATATTATATTATATTATATTATATTATATTATATTATATATATTATTAGCGTGAAAACGTTATTTTTCAAACTACCGTGCGGCGCTGTGTATAAAAGGGGGTGCGGCCAGTACTCGCCCTTTCCTCAAGCCCCACCACCGTAACCCTTCAATTGCAAACTATCGCATGGTTCGCAACGACAGGGAGCGATGTCACAAAGGAGGCACACTCATTTATTACAAAAAGGAACTATACTGCATTCCAATAGATCCTCCCCCACTCTCACGACTCGAAGTGTCCATCTGCCGGCTAGGCATGTCAGGGCACCAACCGATCACCTTAGTTTCGGTCTACCTCCCCCCCCAAACGTCGATAGAGAACTCCCAACTCTTCTCTAACGACCTCTCCACGCTCCTAGGCTTGAGTGACTCCGTTATCATAGCGGGCGATCTCAACGCAAAGCATCACGCCTGGAACAGCACCAGGGTATCGACCAGAGGCAAACAACTGTTTGACCTTTCCCCCATTCTGAATTTCGATGTCATCGGACCGACGAGTCCTACTCATTTTCCACACGACCCCAACCATACCCCTGACGTCCTCGACGTGGCACTTCTAAAGAACGTCAACCTACGGTTGACCGATATAGAAGTGGTACAAGAGCTCTCCTCAGACCACCGACCAGTCATCATCAAAATGGCCCCTCGCATTGGTCTCCCCGACCCCAACCAACCCCCTCAAACTAAAGTGGTAACGGACTGGAGGAAAGTAAGCGAATGCCTGAAATCCACCACATCCCCCCACTTAGACTCCATCCCCGATCAGTTCAACTCCATCGCGGACACGACGGCGGCGATCGACTCGCTCACGGAACACGTACAGTCAGTCCTGAACGACTGTTCAAGGGAAATTCCAGAGATGGACGACCATCGCTGGAAGTTGCCTGACGACTTGCGTGAACTGTTGAACGAGAAGAACGCGGCTGTCCGTGCCTACAGCAGCTTTCCATGTGGCCCAAACAAAGCCCATATGCGTTACTTACAGAGAACTGTGAGGACTCGCATATCGGAGTGGCGTGAAGTCAAATGGAATAAGACGCTGAGCGATCTTGAACCCAATCACCAGGCCTTCTGGGAACTCCAAAGGAGACTTAGATCTCGAGACATCGTCTCCATGCCCCCACTGATCCGCCCCGACAAAACCATCGCCTTTGACGACGATGACAAGGCAGAATGCTTGGCTGACAGCCTCGAAGCCCAGTGTACACCCAGCTCCCTACCCGTAGACCAAGCTCACCTCTCTGAGGTCGACGCGGAAGTCGAGCGTAGAGCCTCCCTCCCTCCAGTAGAAGACCCCGAAAATCCTCTACCCCCCGTCACTCCAGACGAAGTACAGGACATCATAAAGGGTCTCATACCTAAGAAAGCCCCCGGTTCAGATGGAATCACCAATAGAGTGATTCAACTCTTCCCTGCCCAATTAATTGTGCTACTGGCCACCATCTTCAACGGTGCCATGAGCAACAACATTTTCCCACAGAAGTGGAAAGAAGCCACAGTCATTGGCATTCCCAAGCCCGGCAAGCCCAAGTCGGAACCCACGAGTTACCGCCCCATCAGTCTGCTCAATGGACTAGGCAAGGTCTACGAGAGGCTTATTTATAAGCGTCTCAGAAACTATGCCGAAACCAAGGGCCTAATCCCTAATGAACAATTCGGTTTTCGAACCCAACATTCTAGCGTCCAGCAAGTCCACCGCATCACCGAACAGATCCACGCAGGGATCCTGCGTGGATACTTGACAGGTGTGATATACTTCGACATAGCAAAAGCTTTCGACAAAGTCTGGCACAATGGCTTACTATATAAGCTATACCAACTCGGTGTGCCCGACCGTCTCGTGCTCATCCTTCGAGACTATTTGTCAAACCGCACCTTCCGCTACAAAGTAGAAGGAGCTATATCCTCTCCACACCCGATCCGAGCAGGAGTCCCCCAGGGCTCTGTGCTCGCCCCGCTCATATTCACGCTGTACACCAGTGACATCCCAATGAGTAAAAAGACCCAGTTGGCTCTCTTCGCAGACGATACTGCCATTCTGTACACTGGCCGCAGCCTAGTCCAGATCTCCCACATCCTCCAAACTTCAGTCAACAAGCTCGCTGACTGGTTTAGGAAGTGGAGAATAGAAGTAAACCCCGACAAAAGTCAAGCGGTTCTCTATTCGAAACCGAGACACAAACCCATCCCCCCCCGACCTATCACCATGTTCGGCAAGCCGATCCCTTGGGAGAAGCAAGCCAAATATCTCGGTGTTATCCTCGACAGGCACCTCTCCTTCGCAGAGCACATAAAGGCGGTTCGCTCGCGCGCCGCCTTCGCCCTCGGTAGCCTCCACTCGATGCTAAATGCACGCAGCAAATTGTCACTTAAGTGCAAATTGCGCATCTACACAGCGTGCATTCGCCCTATCATGACCTATGCCTGCGTAGTCTTTGCACACGCAAAGCCCCACCACATCCATAGGATGCAGACCCTCCAGAACCGTTTCCTCCGAAAGGCTACGGGAGCCCCTTGGTTCGTTCGAAATGAGATCCTCCATGTCGATCTCAAAATCCCCACTATCCACCAATTCATGAAGCGCCTTTCCAAGCACTTCTTCGACTCCGCCCCCAACCATCGAAACCCGCTGGTTGTCGAGGCCGCCAGATATACTCCCTCCCAAATCAGTAAACTCCGCCGTCCAAGGCACGTTCTCACCGACCCAGATGACCCTATAACCGTCCTCCAAGAGAGCAGTAGGGCAACCAGCACGCTTAGGAAAAACAGATACAAGAAACCGACATACCGGCCTCGCCGACGAGGTCCCTCGCGACGTCCCCAAGTAAATGCCCCCCACCGACCCTTGCTCGATGTAGTGCCAGCCCGCGCCGCAGCTGAGCCAGTAGATTTAAATTCCCGACTCTGACCTCTGAGTTTGTTTCGGCATTTCTTCTCAGAGTAGTCAATTAGGAAATGCCGGCCCCATCGTTCGTTAAATAATCAAAATTAGATCCAGCCTGTCCCAACTTGCTGCCCTCCCCCCAGCGACGCCCTAAGCCGAGGCTCGTACCCCACAGGGGGTGCCCTTAGCGTGTAGTCGCTTAGTTTATTTAGTTAGTTTTAAGCCCCTGGCTGGAGGCTTTGAGTTTTCTCAAGGCAGCCGCAGGATTGTCCGGTTAAGTAGTCACGACCTCTCAAGGTCAACTACGAGATGCCATATTCTAAAAAAAAAAAAAAAAAAAAAAAAAAAAATACTCGCCCCTCACTCCGTCTCAAGCAGCCGTCGCGATAACATCTCTCTGTAATATTGTTTAGAGTCGTTTTTAAATCAGGAAGTATATTTTCTTAGTTTAAAATTGTATTTGCTTAAAATTGATTAAAGTTTAGTGTTTCGTCATTTTTTTAGTTTTTTTTTTAAATAAAAGTAGTGTTAACCGCTAATATCAGAAGTGGGATAGGCTCCATTGCCTATCTTTTTTCTGTGTCGTGCGAAAAGCTTTTGAATCATGTCCGAAAGAGCTACCTACCACTCGTAATAGAGGTAGAAATAGGCGTGATCAAAATAGTGTTTTGGGACTGTTTAAAATTTTTCACCACGTGTTGTTGATTTTGTCCGTGATTAGTTTCTGTGCATTTTAACGTGATTCGCCTCGTGTTTCTACTCGATTACATTATATTTCGTACGTGTTTTTGAAGTAAACAACCACGTGTTAATTCTTTTATTTCACGGTTAGTTTGTTGTTCACGTAGTAGTCATATACGTTGCCTATAGTCATAATCATGTCGAGTCGTGGATGCACGCCGCGTGAGAATACACCTAGGCGTAATTCTCGGGAAAACCATTCGCATAGCTGTCGTGATGTTTATAAAAGCCGTCGTGGCCGTTATAGTCAATCGCGTAGTAGATCTCCTAGGCGTCGTCGTGATAGATCAGAGTACTCTCAAAGTTCACGTAGGAGCCGGGATAGTTCGTATGGGCGTCGGGATAGCCCTCGACGCGACCCTTTGGATGGAGTGCTGGTTCGATCGAGCGCTCGAGGGGAGCGTTTGCCTTCAGACGCTATATGTGCGTCTACTCCCGTGTCGTCGCATCCGGGCGGCGCTCCGCCGCTGACGGCTTCGGTGGTTGCCGGGGCACCTGTTGCTGCTGGTGAGGAAGCGTGTGCTGCGGATGGAGCCGTGACCGCTGAGACATCGCGAGAGGCTGATGCTGCGGACAGGATTGTGGGGGCACTTTCTTCCCTAATTCAAGTAAGATCTAAGCATTACTACAGATCTATTGTCTACAGAATTTGGTGAGTCGTTTTCATTTTGTTTTGACTCTGGTACCGAGTGCTTCCCTGGTAAACAACAGCAAAAAAGCTGTTAAATTGTTAGGTATAGCCCAATCTAGTTAACAATGCAATTTTTAAATACGCTCACGATAGGTTATGAATGATGCCAGTAGGTCATGTACCAATCGAAATAGATGGTAATCACAGTGGTGATGAGCTATGAGTAAGCCTAAGTAGTGGGAACCACGCGAGTAGGGGTTTTCTATCGGCCGTAGTAAAAAGTGTGTAGTCACAGGGTGATGCACATGGATCCATGCGCTGGATGGGTGAGAGCAATGCGATTGCTGGTCGGCCGGAGCGCCGTGGCGTTAGAGTGGTTTACTCGTCTGTGGGTTTCCAGGTGTCTAAGGCTCTTAGTAAAAAGATTGTTGTAATGTGGATAACGATGGTACATGGCTCTGGTTGATATTTTTTTTGCTAAGATTAATTAAATTTTGATTACATGGCTCTAGTTGAATCAAGTACACTCATGAGGCTGAGGCATATGCCATAGCACAGGCCTAGGGATCAGAGTATTAATGACGAATTTGAGAAAAGCAATGTAGAAGTCTGGTTGATGAAACAGAGTAGAGATTAAAGTCGAGTGATAGTGGTGAATCTTAGTTCGGCTGGTCGAGGTCTTGTAGAGACCATAGAGTCCGTGGGACTCGGAATTCAGGAGGAATTCAAGGTAACAAACATGAGGTTTGTTGTAGGGGCTTAATGAAAAGCCACAGGCCACGAATAAGATTCCTGCTGTGTTTTATTATGCTCTAAGGATGTTTTATTAGCTGCTCTATCATGTTTACTTGATTATTTAGTTTGTGATCTTGAGATTTGGGAATCAAAGAATGATTAATACTCTGAACTCTGCAATTTTTTAGTTTGTGCGAATTTTCATTGTGTTGTTTTGCCTGTACCATATTTGGTTAGGAGTGACCGAGCTATGAGATACTATGCGAGATATGTCAGTGGGAAGATCGGGAATGTCTGGGACGCATTGGTGGGTGTTAATGGGGTGACGCTAAGACGTGGCTCAACGATTGCGGGACCAGTGATCGGTCGTGGTCCGCGGTTATACAGAACATAGCTGTTGACGTTCTAATTGATTCAGATTCTGATATTTCGCTGATTTCTGATTCCGTCTTAAAGCATTTTAGTTTAAATAAAATTCCGACCTACCGCCGTATGCGTGGTATTGGATGTCATGATATAGAGTCCACTTCGTAAGTATGCACTCTTATCGAATTTCCCGAATTATCTTTAGAAGTAGATTTGTTTGTTATTCCCCCGGATTGTATTCAGGCACCGGTTTTGATTGGCACTGATGTTTTAAATCATAGTGGAGTTACGTATATTAGAACAAATAACTCTCAACGGTTAGTCAGGGATTCGCACGTAAACAACGTGTTGACTGTAGAGTCCCCTAAGATAAGGACACCCTTAGTAGGTGACGAAAAAGAGTGTTTGTTAGCTCTATTAAACGAGTATTCAGATACGTTTACTACCGGTACAGCGACCTCTAGAGTAAATACTGTGTTGGCGATACAAAAATAAGATCGACCTCGATTATAGTTAGTAGTTTATTTATTGAAAATTACAATTATGTGTGTCGCGACAAAGGTATGGCGGTGCGCGCTAATATCGTGAAGTGAAGTTCGTCCGGTTCGTCCGCGTGAAGCCTGTCGCGAGCGCCGTTGACATTGGGTGCGTTCGTTTCTTCGTTAATATGAAGGGCTGCGTTTAGGCATAGACATACTGGTTGTATGGAAATAAAAGTTAATAGTGACATCCCAATTTACTATCGACCTTATAAACTCTCCGTAGACGAAAAGCGTCGCGTTCGCGAGATAATTAATGATTTGATTAGTAAGCGAATCATTCGCGAGTCAGTCCAATTACGCGAGTCCTATCATCCTCGTTAAGAAAAAGGATGGGTCTGATAGGTCGTCGATTACAGAGCTCTAAATGCTATCACTATTAAAGAGTGGTTTCCGCTACCGTTAATCGACGATCACAGGCTGGACAGTTTTAAATTCTTTACAAGTCTCGATATGGCAACAGGCTTTCATCTGGTGCTGATGAAGGATGATGACTCTATTAGTAAAACAGCATTCGTAACGCCTAAAGGGCATTACGAATATTTGAAAATGCTTTATGGGCTCGCTAATGCACCTGTTGTCTATCAAAGAATCATCTCCAAAACCCTGAAGCACCTGCTGGATACCGGTAAGGTATTGATTTATATCGATGATGTCGAATTCTGTCGGTGATGGTCTGAAAACTTTGCGAGAGGTATTAAAAACACACACTGAGGCGGGATTTTCAGTAAATCTAAATAAAATGCACGTTCTCAGACACAGAGTTAGAATACCTAGATAGGCTTATTGGTCACGGTCAGGTACGGCCGAGCCCTAGTAAAACTGAAGCTTTAGTGAAGTCTCTTAAGACCATAGAATCTTGGACGAAGCCTGAGGTACCCTTCTCAGTGGTTCACACTGACGTCCTTAGTCCCCTAACGGAGTCAAACGGTTTCCGATACATACTCCTTGTGGTAGATGCTTTTACTAAGTACTGTCTGTTGTACGCCCTGTATAGAAAAGGTATCACAGAGTTAAAACGTGTATTTTCTAATACATTTCACTATTCGATACTCCGTCAACAATTGTGTGTGACCGTGGCAGAATGTTCGAAAGAGCATCCTTTCAAGACTGGGTTACCGAGTTAGGCTGTAACAAACATTTTATCACGCCTGAGATGCACCGTGAAAACGGGCAGGTCGAGCGTTGTTGCAGGACGGTTCTCAACATGTTGCGCATAGAGGCGATCAACAAGGGTGCGCAGTGGTCCGATGCGTTGTGGAAGGTGCAGCTCACCTTGAACATAACGAGGCAAGCCACAACCCGCACCTCGCCTCTACAGCTGTTGACTGGCGTTGAAGGGACTACTCCAGTGCTGAGGTCTCTTGTGCGAGACGTCGCCGTCAGGCGTGCATTTGTCGTCGGCAGCTTCGTGTTCGTGAGCGGGGGCTCGCAGAGCGCATGGAGGCTGGACTCGGAGATGCGTGATCCGTGCAAGGTGGTACGAGCGCTACCACATCACCGGTACGAGCTCGAGCTGCCTGCTGGCTCATGCAACGGGAAAGCCCGGGCCGCCGCAGAACCTATGGTTCAGTGGCGTGGTGAGTGGACTTCGGATGCGTGATCCGTACAAGATGGTGCGTACAAGGTTATAAGGGCATTGAGTTAGTGTAACTCTGCCGAAAGAGACGTGCTAACTGGGTGCCTCCGTCTCAGTTTATTTGTAAGGGCATTGAGTTAGTGTAACTCTGCCGGTAAGGGCATTGAGTTAGTTTAACTCTGCCGGTAAGGGCATTGAGTTAGTGTAACTCTGCCGAAAGAGACGTGCTAACTGGGTGCCTCCGTCTCAGTTTATTTGTAAGGGCATTGAGTTAGTGTAACTCTGCCGGTAAGGGCATTGAGTTAATGTAACTCTGCCGAAAGAGACGTGCTAACTGGGTACCTCCGTCTCAGTTTATTTGTAAGGGCATTGAGTTAGTGTAACTCTGCCAAAAGAGATGTGCTAACTGGGTGCCTCCATCACAGTTTATTCATAAGGGCATTGAGATGTGTCTCTGCCAAGACGAGCTAACTGGGTGCTCCGTCTAGATTTGTGTTGCATTTAATTGCAACAGACATTTTTAGATTAAATAATAAGGATATTACTAATATGTGCTATTCTCTAATTTTTTTTAGCTGAAGAGGATAGTACACACGCCAGGGTCCACTAATTACTGATGCAGCTATTGAAGACATGAGCCCTTCGCGTCGCCCGAGTCCACTTGCCGAAGATCGTGACTGCGGCGAACAAGGACCATCATCTGGACAATGTGGCTGAGGACAGCCACACGTCAGGAGAGGCCGTATTAGCGTGAAAACGTTATTTTTCAAACTACCGTGCGGCGCTGTGTATAAAAGGGGGTGCGGCCAGTACTCGCCCCTCACTCCGTCTCAAGCAGCCGTCGCGATAACATCTCTCTGTAATATTGTTTAGAGTCGTTTTTAAATCAGGAAGTATATTTTCTTAGTTTAAAATTGTATTTGCTTAAAATTGATTAAAGTTTAGTGTTTCGTCATTTTGTTAGTTTTTTTTTTTTAAATAAAAGTAGTGTTAACCGCTAATAATATATATATATTATTTGTCTGTAGAATACTGACTGTGCCATTTCTCAAAGGGAAGCCGGTAGGAATCGAGTTGTTTGGTACCTTCGCCACTTCCATCCATCGTTTCTTTGGTCTTACCCTTCCCTTAAAGCCATGGACATACTTGAAACTGTCCTCACGATGCCTCAGACTAAAAACACATTGTTTTCGTTATTATTAATAGCAATATCCTTCAAAATCATTCAGATTGTGATTTATAGTGAGTTACACAATTAGGGTGCTGTTTTGTGTTACCGTTTAAATGAGCAGGTAATATTAGGTTTTAATTATGAATTTCTTATTATCATCCATACTAATATTATAAATTCGAAAGTAACCCTGTCTGTCTGTCCGTCTGTATGTTAACTTTTCACGCCTAAAAAAAGAAAGGCACTGTACGGGTTTCGATTAAATTTGGCAGAGAGATAGATTGCAGTTTTTATCTCAATATTCCTACAGGATCGACACTTATGCGGGTGAAACCGCGGAGCGCTGCTAGTCCTACTATATATATATTATCTTACTATCCTACTAATATTATAAATGTGAAAGTTTTTGAAGATATTTGGATGTTTGTTACTCAATCACGCGTAAACCGTTAAACAGATTTGGATGAAAATTGGTACATAGATAGACTATTTCCTAGATTAATACATAGAATACTTTTCATCCTTATATTCCCACGGGATCGAAGCTTCCACGGGTGAAACCGCGGGGTGCTGCTAGTAATTATATAAAGAAAGAAAGAAAGAAAAAGAAAAAGCAAGAAAATTTCAATTAAATTAATTTAAATTTATTTTACCTTGATTTTCCATAAACATTTATTTATTTCCTCCATAAATCGTATGCAGTTTATAATTTCCTTTTCCAAATTCGAACTTCTAAAGTCCCCAGCTGTTCCTTTCGTTTTACGACTAGTTTTGATGAAACTTTACGGAAATACGGTTTTTCCGTGGAAATTTTTTTCATCGAGACTCTGCGGCCATTAGAATAATTTTTTTTCATGTTCTATCTACTAACATTCCCCGATTGAAAAAAATCGAGGAATTACTCCCTTAATACATTTTTCGTTCCAAGAATTGATTATTTTCGCTTTTAGAGAATGATTTTGGTACCAAAACCTGTGGTCTGGTTGCGGTGTTAAAGCTAAATTCTTTTACAATTTGAACTCTATTTATCTAACCATATTGTACTGAAAAGATCCGAAAAAAAATCTAATATTGATAGATTTTCAGCCATTCAAACCACAAACTCACGACTCAGTACATATTTCATTAACACCACGTCGAAATCGACACAGCATAGATAAAACGCCGAACACGTAATAAATTTAACAGCACCAATTTAATAGTTTCGCCCGCTTTACATATACCAATATATATTTTTATACGTATTTCCCTAGGGGAAATTAAACCACCAACGCTTAGCCACAAATCCCTGATATTAGCCATTTATCTCACGTTCGATCCTCTTTTTGCAGTAAAAAGCGTACGTGTGAACCGATCTCATAATTGTATTTAGTATAACATCAATGTGTTTTCAAAGAGACGGTTAAATTGAAAAAGTAAATTTTCTGGAGATCTTTGGGGATGAATTTGCCTGTATCTTGAGAGCTGCGATTGGAAAGCAAAATAGATTATGAATCCATCAAATATTATGAAACTTGTTTTCACAAAAAGATTAGCTTGCGCTTTATTCCGTAGGCCATTCCGCGCGTCCCTTACGGAAGGGACGCGCCGATTTCCTTCTTTCTGAATCACTATTATTTAGAAGCTTAACTACTATTCAAAACTTAATTATACTTAACCTAGAGGCCTATTATTTTTCTCAAGCACGCATTACCAATCTCGTATATATTCCTGACCCGAGATTGGAACTCGAGATTTGAACCTAGAACCGCACAATAATATAGCCTTCTTCAAAAACCATTGAAATCACTTGAACAATTAAGATTCATATTTTGTCTTTGTTAAACCCATTTTGTCATTGCAAACAAATTCGTAACGAAAAGCTACAGAAAATTTGATATCTGTCGTCAAAACAGTAATAAAAAGGCCTCGTCGTTGTCACTCAAGAAAAACAAAACAACAACGTTCAATAGGTCAAGTACGATGATCCTCCATTATAACAGAATCCTTCCAAATACGAACAAGAATTCCGTACAAAATACCGTTAACTGAAGCCCTAACATGAACGCGCGACGTAAACGTAAAGTAAAACCAAACGCACGTTATAGCCGCAACGGGCCGCAGCGCAACGCATTTTCATACAAAGAAGTGCGGTGCCGCCGTCTGTAGCGAAAGTGGTAAAGGAGGATTTTTGGAATGCGTTGCGGTGCGGCGTGGCTCACTACAATCTGCTTTAACCTTAAGGTGAATAGAATAGTGGCAGACCGCAAAATTCTAATTTTCTTACGTTTTTCGCAATTTGCAGGTCAGCGCCAGGTTGTATCTTGATCAAAATATGATTTGCGACTATAACAGGTACGTATTTATAGAATTATAATCATAAGAATCATTAATACATCTTTCTTAGTTAGATTTGTACTATAAATTGCAAAAAACGTAAGAAATTTTCTAATTTCGCGGTCTACCATTGCGCATTCACCTTAAATTCGAACGATTATTGAATTGAAAATATCACTTTCGTATAGCGTTTTAATTTAAAAAAAATGACGACAAACAAAATTAGTATCACCCAATTATGAATGTCTTAAAACCAAGTATATGTATATTACGTGAAAACGCAGTAGAATGGTTCGAATTAACTTTACGTTTACTCGTGCGTGCTAGGCCCACTGCTCGGTACAAAATACCGTTAGCTGAATACCTTTCCTTTCCCCACTTTTATGTTTTCTCCTTGAATTTATGTGCCGGTTTGGTACAATCACAGATTCTAGATGCGACAGGCAAATGAAAACGTATCGCTCTGCCGGGGAATACTGTGTATTCCAACTCCAACTTTATCAATTGATTTCCTCCTTCCATAGGGATCTTGCGAGATACGGAACATTTTTACTTACTATAAATATTTATTTTATCACCTATGCTGGATGCGATGCGGAATTTTTGATTTTGTTCTACAAATCTTGTTTCCGTGATTTGGATTTGGGATGTGTAAATAAATTGGGACAAGATGTGACCATGTTAAGAGCATGTTTAATGATATTTTTATTAGATGTAATATTTTTGGGAAATATGTGTGGTAATCGGTTGTCATGGTATGGGCATGTGATGCGGAAGAATGAGGATAATGTCGTAAGGAAAGTTTGGAATATGGATGTAAAAGTAAGGGAAAGACAAAAGATTCGTTGAATGGACTGTGCGAAAGATGATATGTTTAGAAAAGGGGTGACAAAGTACCGAGAAGTACGGAACAAAACATGTTGCGCCGACCCCAAATAAATTGGTTTATGGGCAAGAGAATGATGCTGTTGATTTTCATAACAATTCGAGTGCTGTATAATGTCAGTTTTAGTTAACACAGGATGTTCCCGAACTTGTGTTATTATTTCAATCCTTGGGATATCCGTTCCGTTTCGTTCCGTTTCCGTTTCAAGAGTAAACAAACCGTTACATTATACAATTCTCCTCGATCCGGTGACCAGATAAGATATCTACTTGAAATAGAAATGTATCCTTGATTACAATATAACACACTGACAACAACATCTTTTGGACTGAGGATTCATGGGACATTATTTCGCATTGTGATAAATAAGAACATAATAATATTAATTATAATGTTTTTGGTGTGTGGGGAAAGAAACCGTTGAAATGAATTAGCAACAATAAGTCTTTAGGTCCATCGATCAGGTTAAGCTACACTTTCCGCGGTTGGTCTGTGGATGGGTGACCATCTTTACATACCGTGACCCCTCTATGCCTCGGAAAGCACGTCAAGTCGTTGGTCCCGGCTGTCATTCGTGGATTTTTGACAGTCGTTACGGGTAGTCAGAAGCCCGAAAGTCTGACAACCAGTCTTACCAAGGGGTATCGTATTACCCAGTAACTGGGTTGTGGAGGTCAGATAGGCAGTCGCTCCGTGTAAAATACTGGTATTCAGCTGCATCCGGTTAGACTGGAAGCCGACCCGAACATAGTTGGGAAAAGGCTAGGCAGATGATGATGACGTAGATATGTAGGTACCGAAGATCATAGATGTAAACGAAATCAAATCAAAAGTCATTTATTCAAATTACGGTGAGAATCAGCACTTTTCGTACGTCAAAATTACATAAGACCCGCCCGCCCTGCACCACTTCCTAGTGCTTTCGCTGGGAAGAAGAATTGGCGCAACAAACTCCCCAGCAGCATAGCTGTCTGTTCAGTCAGAAACTTACAATGCGTGCCACGAAAGATGAGACTTGACACACCACGTGGTTTGACATACGCAGTACACGGTTTTAGGTATCTTTAGCGGTATGAGGTCTGAGTGCGGGACGGGACCGGACGACATAGGGGCGGCGGAAAGAGCGGGGGAGGCGGGGTCAAGTCTCATCTTTCGTGGCACGCATTATACTTGATTCTATACAATATAGTAGGTATGCAAAGTAATTTACATTACGAAAAAAAGGACATTAAATTAAATTATTTGAAATATGTCAGCAATAAATTAAGATATATTATGACACAGAAGCTGTTGGTGTACCTTTATAAATAAAATGAAACCCATCAATGACAGCAGAGATCAGAGGAGCAATTCTTACAAAACTAAAAAACTAAAACTTACTTGATTCTATACAATATAGTAGGTATGCAAATTAATTTGCATTACGAAACAAAGAACATTGAATTAAATTATTTGCCATATGTCAGCAACTACTTAAGATATATTATGACACAGAAGTTGTTGGTGTACAGACGCCAGCACATCAAGTTACTACAATCTGTCAGATTTCTTTAATAGATTTTCAACTTTATCACTAAAGCATAAGGTTCAAAGTTGATTGCGAAATCTTGACAGTTTCGGGTAGGTTGATGTGCTGGCGTCCGTACCTTCATAAATAAAATGAAACCCGTCAATGACAACAGAGATCAGAGGGGCAATTCCCGTAATTTTAAGAATGTTCACAGTCTGATCCCCTATTATTCCCTCTCACAGAGAGGAGGCCTGTGTCTCAGCAGTGTGAACGTCATAAGCTGATTATGCAGTCTGATCTGTCTCAATCTGTCAAAAAAAAAAAACAGTGGCACTCCGGGAGTGCCGACAGAAGTGAAAACTTGAACAATTACGTGTGTATTTTGTGAATCGTCTTATGAACAAAACACGCGCGGTACCGGCTACGGCCATCCGTCTTACGAATTTTCGATCAGGTCACTTGTCCTGTCGCGAGTTTAACATTTTTTACCCATTACAAAAAAAGTGTACAACACAGCTAAAGAGGTTTCACTTAAAAAAAAAAACAAATCAAATCAAAAAAAAAAATCAGTCAATCAAATCTGGCAATTGCCCTACATTTTTGACAAGTTTTTGACATTGATTTTCGCTGAGATGAGATTGCAACTAGATTTGAATGTTTTTAATTACAAGAATTGTCCTTCAGCTACTGTAGTCACTGCTTGTCATAATAAACGCCGATGTCGACAGTTGATGTTTTAAGGGTCGACGGTGATAAATCCTGTTGTAATGAAACAAGTACAAATGTAGCTCCTGGGCTGCTATTAAACCACACCTACACAACTATACACACACAGACACACACACCCGGCCCATAAATTAGATCCTCCCATTTCTTTGTATCTAATTAATTTATACCCTTTACTTTCTTTGCTACGTTTCTTAACCTCAAAATCATTTGTAGTAGGTACAAATAATTTTTAGCTCTAGTTTATTTTTACCAATGTGCACATTACTAAATTACAAGGTGTAACAAGACATCACATAGCCATCAACTACGCACTTTTATTTTTGGTGTGATTTGCTGTTTGCGGTAGTGCGCAATGTAACACACGCAAAACATTGTGCTTTAACTTTTTTTGTAACATTGTGCATTCGACGATACAGCGTTGCTATTCTGTAAAAATCTCACCGTGAAAACTTAGGTGAAGTGAGCGTGGAGTGAGCTGTCAATAGTGTCAATTCCTAGCAAAAACAAACTCACTTCACCTAAGTTTTCACGGTGAGATTTTTATAAAATCGACCGGCTGGTTCGGGTCGTGCGGGTTTTTAAAGTTGTATTATAACGTTAAAAATATAATTTCATAAAAAAAAATGTCAGTAAAAGTTGGAATTAGACCTCGATTAGTCAGTAAAAATCGGAATATCTCCGTAACTAGAAGGTTCCCAGGTATGGTAAAGTACAGACGCCAGCACATCAAACTACCCTAACCTGAAAAATTTTCCCAATCAACTTTGAACCTTATGCTTTAGCGATAAAGTTGAAAATCTGTTATAGAAATTTGACAGATTGTAGTAGCTTGATGTGCTGGCGTCTATACTTTGAGAGCGAAATATTTTTTTTTTAATATTGGACACTATTGACATTACATTTCAATACAATCAAGCATAAAGACCTCTTTATCAAGCAAAAAGACCGCTTGATGTGCTGGCGTCTGTATAAAAAAAATGACAACAATGACGGCGAGTACACACAGCTTCATTAAGTGGTTACCCCTCCAAAAGACATGTGCGTTCAAATCCGTGATAGGCCCAAGTTGGTTTTTGTATTTTGCAAAAACATTTTATTTTAATTAATTTATTGTTTTAGTGAATAAATAAGTTTAAGATAGTATTTATTTTTTAAAATTCTGTTTTTATTATTGTTTTTTTCAATAAAACGTTAATACTTTTATTATTGCGAAAACGACAAGCAATAATAGGGTTAACATTTACGAAAGTTTTATTCATCGTCTAAATAGACTAGAGGTTTCAAGACCGCTTGCCGTGCCTATGAGTGGAAGTTTAAATCATAGCCACGAAATGTGCTTTTTGTTCATTATAATTATTATTTTAATATATTTTTCTATATTGTTTTAGTAATTATTTATAAAGAATTTAAAAATAAAGAAAAATAAAATACCTTAATAATCATATAATAATATTTATTATTGCTATTATTTAACAAAACTATGATCTTATTTTACAACAAAGATTTATTTTGATTTGATAATTTTATTTATAGTTATCATAATATACTATTTTGCCAACTGACACAATTGGGTTCCTAGACAAGTGGCATCCTATTAAGGTAAACGATAAAATAGTAAGCGGAAGAAATATTTTAGATTGACATAACCTAACGAAATGTCACGTGACCTGTCATGTCGTCTCAGCATACAAATTTGACATTTGACAGTCTGACAAGTGACATCGAAAGAGACAAGTTTTGAAGCGTTTGCAACTTGTCTAGGAACTAGAAGTTAGTTTGGCAGGATTACAATCATGAGCATAATAAGTGAATAAACATGTTATCAATAGATAATCAATTAACATCTCTTATTAGCTCATGATATCTACTTAGAATATTTTGCTATACAAAGTAAAATAGTGGAATCAAATGAGTTAAATGTCTTCGTTGTTTATTTTGTTGTCATACTTAATTAATATAACTGCTATTTCTGGGCAAATCGCAATCGTTCTCTTCGATGTTCTTCTGTTAGACATATTTTGCAGGTCGATAACTGTGAATTTTCGCTGCGTGTAAATGTCTTCGAACCGTGGACAGAGAGATATTCCATGCCGTTGCGAACTGTAACGAGTGGATGTAAACTTCAGTGTAGTGTGAACCTTAACAATATCCGGATGATGTTCAGATTGGTCCGTATAGATCCCAGTAGTTCTCCGACCCATGGTCATTGTCTTAGCATCGCCGGTTTCTTGAAATCTGCGCACCCATAAGCGCACCGTTTGTCTCTGTATAGAAAAAAATGGTTTTAAATAAGTTATTAAATACCACACACAAGATACTGCAAATAGCTCAACAAGAAAAAAATCGGAGAACACAATTAATATTATAATGAACTTACTGCTATGCCAAGCTGTCTCGCAATTCCTTTTATGCTCACATTTTGTTCACACAGAACAACTATTTTAGTTCTCATAAAATCATAAATAATTTTAAAAATTAATGAATAAATCGTAGTCGTTTACTCTTCGCCGTTTTAAGTGAACGTATACATCAAACTTTATAGTTATAACTTGAGGGTATGGATTAATTTTATAAAGACAACGTATGTAAGTAAAATTAATGGATACCCTCAAATTATAACATCTATCGATTAGACATCCCACCTAAAGATAAAATGACTCAGACCATAGTAGATAACAATTTCAACGCAATCCATATGGGCTCGCTGGCTAGTTCGTCAAACTGCCGGTATGAGTATGACGACGTTCGGTGATGCGATGGTTCGAATCTGAGTCGAAACAATGGGTTCTTTTTGAAGTATTCTTTAGATTATTTGTAAGGAATTTAATGTGTAACATTTTAAAACTTGAGGGGTTAGCACATACTGACGCTGTCTGTACAAGTGACTCCTGGCGTGGTTAAGTGTCTTTTTACATCCGTTGTTTTACCAACGTAACACAGGTTTGCCTAGAATGGGGGTCATTCATAATTTATTTTGTGCCATAGCCTGGCACGCTTAAAATAAATGTCACCTTGTATCTGTGTATTTTTTATGTCAAATAAATCATTATTATTCAAATAGTATATTAGTTTCATACTGTTGAAAGATATCTCAAGACAAAAAGAATCTTATATTTAATCTTTCCCAGCGGCATCAATAAATCACTAAACGATATATAGTAACCTACGTCAGCACCATGGGATGTTACACCCAGTAATAAATAAAGTAAGGGTTTTAATATCTTACGGGTAGTGACAAGTTACTAAACCTTTTCTTTGCATTGATACTCCTTGAAATTGAAAAATGAAAAAAAAATGGTTAAAATGATTTTCCAATTTAATAATTTTGTAATATTTATTCTTATTCAACATGGTATTTCGTTTGATATTAGGTTGTGTATTGATGATATTTCTGTGTATTGATGATATATCGTGTGATATTTATGTGTAAATTTTGCATGTTCAAGTGACGGCAGAGCATGAGGAACACTATCAAAACATGCATAGCATCTATAGCCCCCACCCATGTTAGCAAAAAATAAATGATTTGATTTGATTTTTAAAATGATTCTTTGTCCGTTACGTATAAACGGTTCGTTGGTCGAGTCTCGATGGTTACAAATATAGATGTTATACCTTGGGATATTGTTAAGTATTACTAGTATAAAATAGTGTCACTACAGGACAAAGTCCTCTGATTTTTTGCTTGATATTCTCAACAAGGTAACCGACGTAGCCCGAAGAATTGCCAAACTTAAGTGGCAGTGGGCAGGACACATTGCTCTCAGAACAGATGGTCGATGGGGCCGAAAGGTTCTGGAGTGGCAAACGCGTACCGGAAGACGTAGCATTGGAAGGCCTCTCACGAGGTGGACCGACGACCTTGTGAAGGCCGCAGGAATCCGTTGGATGCGAGAAGCATAGAACCGGTCGAAGTGGAGGTGCTTGGGGAGGCCTATATCCAGCAGTGGATGTCTTTCGGCTAAAATGATAATGATGATGATGATTCTCAACAAGCAAAGAAGAATGGCATAAAAGGGAGGACGCCTTTACTCAGCATTAAGTGGAACAAGGCTACCAATGGTGAAGACGATGATGGTGATACTCAACAAAAAAAAATTAATGAAAATTTATCACCAAACCATCTATTAGATACAGCAACTAACTATTTACACTAGGTAAAAAATTAAATGACTTGTTAACTAACTATACAAATAAATACAAAAACAAAAGGACAATTAGGGGGCGGCTCCGCGACTGAGAGAATCGCGGCGATATTATCGTCGTGCTACGTATTTCTATACACTCTCTTAGAACGTGTCTCCACACGGGGGGATATCATCGCCGCGAAACTTTGATGGCACGGCGAGAACTATCGCCGCGATTCTCTCGCTCGTGGAGGCGGCCGCTGGGACGTTCGGCAGACCTGACCCGTGAGGTTCACCGAAACGTGCCCAGAAGACTGGCTTCATTACTTTTAGATGAGTTCAGATTATATCCGTCAGTGTCTTAAATTAAATATTTAAGTGGTGCTAAGTTAAAAATTCACAAAAACATCACAATTCATCACAGTCATATTAATTTCAAATTAAGCAATAATTCCTTTAAGTACTGATGTTGCTTAAAGTTAAGAGACGTTTAATAATTAATAATAATTATTAAGCAGACGTTAATCATTACTTAACTTTAAACAACTTTTAAGTATATTATGGGGTTTATAATTAGACACATATTTTGAAAATTGGATTCGCAGACGATTTGCAACGTCTTGATATTTCAAGACGTTGCAAAACGTTTGCGAATCCAATTTCAATGTTGTGTATATTTACCGCATGCACTGGAATTGACTAACTTTCCACTATGCTTACTCCATTTTCATCTCCCTTATTCATATAAACGGTTCACTTAGTCAAAACGCAACTTAAAATTTCATTAAGCGTTGAAAGAACTGACGAACAACTTTTTAGCAGGACTGTGGGCATTGAACAGTAGTTAGAAGGGTAGTTTTCGGCTTTAAACTCTGCCAATGACAGTAGAAACGCTTTTAATTTAACGTTTTGAACGAGCCCAAATACTTTTAACTTGTTGTAAGTTAGTTTGAAAAAAGCAGCGATGAATAGTCAGTCAGACAGTATTAAGAGCGTTTACGACGTACGGCATTTCATATAATCTTTCAAGCCTTTGTTTTTCAAAATGATTGAACTGTTTTTAATTCAGCTGCATCTAGTTAGACTGGAAGCCGACCTCAACATATTTGGGCAAAGGCTAGGCAGATTTATATACAGGGTGGTCAAAAAGTCGAGGATCAAACGAAATAGGGAAACAAAGGAGAAGGTCATTTCCAACAACAATTTTTATTCAGTATGGTCATAATTCAATTGCTCTAAAAGTTATGAATATTTTTGTATACCGAATTCTTTTACGATTAGACTAATTAAAAAAAAGTGATATAAAACAATAAAACAAACGGTGTTGTATTATTACTAGATAATGTAACGTGAAATTATTTTCTTTGATGATTAAATCCGTCGTCAATAAACCTATTGGTAATTTAGTTTATTGATCTTCATCATCATCTTAGTCAGAATACTTTTGAAAGTATTTCAAGTTTCTCAAGAATCGCACCATCGAACCGGGTTGCCTGATACCGTATTTCATTGGTTGTTGTGTTCAAATGAGAGCAGTTAGTGGCTCAGTTAGAACAGTGGTGGCCCAGGAGAGCAGTGGATACGGCCCCGACTTATAAGATGTACAGTACCCGGCGATAAATTTTGCACATCGACTTATTCGATCCTATCGATTTTATACAAAGAATAAAAATAATTATCAAAAGAAGCAAATCATAATTGTTTTAACAGCTCCTAATAGATACCGGACTGTTTGTATTTCGTGCGACAGAGATAACGCTCTACGAAGCTGAAATTAGCCGATTGTCTCTTTCCAAAGGTCGATGTGCAATATTTATCGCTCGGTACTGTATATCCGAACCCAGGCAAGCGCTTTAGTTTGTGTAAATATCTAATCACCACTGCTCTAAAAACGGTGAAGGAAAATATCGTGAGGAAACCGGCATATACCAAAACGAAAAATTCGACGTCATGTGACATCTACCAACCCGCACTAGTTACCCGATACCGTGGTAGATTACGGCGCACTCTCTCTCACAGAGAGGAGGCCTGTTTCCCAGCAATGTGAACATTATAGGCTGATTAGGGGCTAACATAAAACACACACGATATTGCGATCAGGGATTTCATCAGGCTTTCAAACAATGCGGGTGTGCCTTAAAAAGTATGACTATCGTAAAAAAATGTATAGGTCTCCCCAAAATGAACTAAAAGTCAAAATTATAGTCTCCATTTTCACATCACTAAAACACCATAAAAAGCTCTCAGATACTCCTGCATCAGTTTTCAGAAAGTAGGTTGCATATTGGTCTCGTAAAAAATGCTATCAAATATGAAAAATGACGTCAAACGAACGGGATTGGGTCTGCAACACAGTAACCAAGTTAGCATTTCGAATAGAGGTAGGTACACCAACTTTTTTACCTGGAACTTTTTATTTTATGAAAACGAAAACTGCCATGTGAACTAAACTTTTTAAAGTCGCGAGTAATTTTAATTAAGGTACATGTTTGCTATCTAGGTAGCAGCTGGAGTGTTTATAGATAGTGTTGAATGGCATGCGATTAGACAGGTCTATGTCCAGCAGTGGACGGCTACTGGCAATGTTAATGACAGTGACCAGCTTTGAAACGGAAAAGCTATGGATCGTTTATGTAGGGTCATATTAAATTAGCTAGTCAAACTTTGTCTAAACACTATAAAATAAAAAAGAATTGATGATTTCTTTTGGGTTAACGACCTCTTGTAGTGATTTTAATTGTAGTATTGTATGAGTTAAGAAAATCTGTTATTTTTTTGTTTTATCGTGTTTAGATTTATAGAAACCATCACGTCTGCGGAGTTTTTGAAAAAAGAAAGAAATGCGTTTATTTACCGCAAACATGACGAAGAAAAAAAACAATAAAGAACAAGTTGAGGAAAGAAAACAAGTTTCGGTAGCTAATTTAATTTGACCCTTGACAAAACGGGTGACTCCCGCTCCGGCTCGTTCTTGGTGCAAAGGTTAGCCATTGCCATACAACGTGGCAATGCAGCAAGCGTTTTGGGCACCTTTGCACCGGGAACTGTGCGGGGCGGGTTATTTGACTAGGTTGACTGGTGACTATTATTATATTAATAATTATGACATAAACATTTATAGGTTCAGTTGTTATATCTTGTAAATATTAGAGGATTTGACCCTGTAGATTAATACAAGATTAATTTATGATAACATCCCCATAGGCGATAATGTCTTAAGGCTCCTTCAAAAAGGCGCGAAACGCGATAAAATCGCGCGCGACACCAGGGCACCGCAAGTCGCGCAACGAGCGGTGCCTTTGTGTCGCGCGCGATTATATCGCGTGTTGCGTCTGTTTGTAGGAGCCTTTAGTAACGCAGCTGGTAGGCAAACATCAGCGGCTAGCAGGCTAATACCGGTTTCTGAGACTCCAATATACTCGTATGCTTATAGGCATTTAGCAATGTTGATTAATTTTCGGTAACGTCTTGGTTAATTTGGTCTATTTACTCTTATAAGATTATACTAAAGGCATACCAAATGTGTAGGCTCATAGCTACTGATATGCGGTGTAGATTATAGACGTATGAGGAACGGGATGTAAAGTTCACTCAAACTTTATAGAAAAGGGAGGATCCTCCGACCAGACGAGTGTTGTGTCTGGCGGGCAACTGCCCGATGATTCATATCGGGCTGTTGTATCTATGCTAGTTGCGCGGTAAACTCTGCTTGCGAGATGCAGGATTTTGCGTCACGTCAGTATGACGCGTTGTTCGCATGTGATGTTGTAGATACCGCTGCAGCCCCATGAACATGATTACCTCGTCCTCTCGGTTGGCTACTAATTTTGCCGGCAAAGCGAGGCAGCTGACCCTTTATTGTAATTATTTCATTCAAAGACCGCTGACCTCGGCGAAATTAATCTTGCAAAAAAATACATTCATGTTATTAATTTTATTCGACGAACCATTTTCATAAACAGCCAACATTTTTTCTTTTAAAAATACAGTAGGTACACGAAAATATGCTTTTTTTTTTAAATAAAAATGAGAGCCTAAATCGCGTCGTTCCAAACATATTTACATTACGACTCGACTCCAAAAATGCTTCGTATTAAAATATTCAGATACCTTTATTCAGCAAAAATACTTATCATACGCCGCGCCAAGATATTACAGTAAAATAGTTTATTTATTCGTATAAAACCATACCGAAAAGTGTGTCATAAATTCTGATTGTACCGCAGATAGTGAATAATAAATGACAGTCGTAAATCTTGTATGAAAACCCTATAAATCTAAACGGGTTGTTCTGTACAGGTTAACCGCAGACGAAACCGGGCTGAATCTGGCTGAAATCAACCATAATTACGATTTCATTACTTTATTTTTGCGGTACCACGGTCGGTTGCTCGCGGCAGCCGATTAACGAATCCATGGACGCGTTTTATGAACACGCTCTTGTTTTGTTTACGGGTTCAGTAGGAATCGAAGTATTTGGTATTTGGTCTTCAATATTTGGTAGCTTATTGCAAATGTAAAATATTTGCTTTATACATGGCCTTTTCAAAGCATGTGTCTTTATTTTTACATGCCAAGTGCTTTTGCAGGAACGTTTCTGATCTAATCAGTGCTCGGTTCCAGAAACATAATATATATATTGTACCTATGGAAATAGGAAATAATGAATATTAAAACGTAGAGGCAAAACCCCTTAAATCAACTAATCTCAACTGAAAATAATTTAACTACACGTGTGTACTCCTTTTTTAAACACAGGGATTACTCCTAGTCATTACGATTACTTAAATATGCCAGTTCTATTAGGCCGCGTCCTAACTGAAAGCGAACGCCGCGTGAGTACGCGATGATTGCACTCTTTATTCGTACAGAGTGGCAAGGACATCGACGCACAAACTGTAAGCATGAATTCAGCACATGATTCTTGTTTAGGAATTAAACAAACTACGTTTTAGAGTATAAGAACTTTAAGTATGCTGAGTAAAATCGTTACAATATTATCGTTTGCACTGTGATGTTATACAATTTATTAGATGTACGCGCGGTCGTCGTTCGTAGAGTTTCGGACGGGCGCTCGGCGCGGCGCGCGGCGTGGGCTGCGCTCACGTTGCCGCCCCTCGTCCCTCTCTTTCACCTCGCTCGTCCTATTGCGAGGCGCGTACAATTCTAGCCCCCTGCCACGTCGTGTAAATATGGCATAATCGCGCGATCAATCAAGTGGGGTTTGTGCGTCACAATTCATACAAACGATCGCGAACTGGCGCGACGATAGCTTTTGGTTAAAAAGCGATCGTCTCGGACGCGCCAGTGCGCGATCGTGAAGTAGGTACATGTCTCACTGCAGAGCAAATGCCGCTTCTTATACGGAGGCACGAGCTTTGATTACCACGCTTGCACAAGACAGTTGCAGCGACGGTTGCGATTTCAGGCTTATACGAGTATAAGTCTAGCCAATCTATTCTATAAAAATCTCACCGTGAAAACCTACGTGAAGTGAGCTTTAAGGCTCCATCAAACAGGCGTGACACGCGATAAAATCGCGCGCGACACAAGGGCACCGTAAGTCGCGCAATGGGCGATGCCTTTGTGTCGCGCGCGATTCGCGTCAAGGCTCGTGCACACAGGCGCGACGCGACACGCGACTCAAAGGCACCGCAAGTCGCGCAACGAGCGGTGCCTTTGTGTCGCGTCGCGCCTGTGTGTACGAGCCTTCACGTGTCGCGCCTTTGAGCTGCCATTAATCTGATGCTAGGGATTGACACTATTGACAGCTCACTCCGAGCTCTTTTGACCTCTAATTTCATTTGAGATCTTTACAGAACAGTTAGTGCTACAGGTACAGGTTTCCTCACGGTGATTTTCCTTCACCGGCAACGATGTGAACTACCTCAAAACTTAAAATAAAATGGCGTCTCTTTTGATCTATATAAACTTTCACCCAATAACTCTGAAAAATGCTCTGAAAAATTAATTACATTCGTCATTCAATTCACTGGTCCATGCGTGTGTGAACTAAAATCATTTCAATTGAAAATACGCACTGCTGCTTTTATGTGTGCTAATTAAAAAAGGCCATTTGCACGCTAATTAGTGCCAGTGATTAGTGAAAGTTTATGCTGCATTTTATGTGGCACAAGTTTCAGGTGAATACTTTGTGCAGCTAGCCAGAACTGTGTATACAGGAATCTATAGATGTCTCCGGCATAATTATTACGTAGTAGATAATTTATATTGACACTTAAGTATTTTTTAAACCGTTGCAGCGTCATATATTTTGGTATCGCTTGTATCGCCAGATCGTTTTGGTGTTTCTTCGATGTCACATATTAATTATGCTGCCACTTGTATATGCCTTTTACAAATTGTCATGTATATTTACCGTCTTATACTAATGGATGAATCATGCCATCAGATGTTTTTTTCGAGCTGTTCATAGTAATATTTATGCTCGGGACTATACCTACTTATAAAAGAATGAGCAAAGTAAGTTAACAGACAAGAATTTAAATAGAATAGACGATACTTAGATACTTACTGGTCGTTATAATTTTGGCGGATCAAATATTATATCAGAGTTTACGTCACAAATAAAAAAAAGTCATAGCATCTCGCGCCAGATACAAGCCCTGCTTAGTTTGTATCTCAACGGTCAAACCAAGATATTTTGATGTACAAACCTTATTGTGTTTATGTACTAGCTATATAACTGTCTGTCATTCATCATCTTTCTGTTTGTCAAAAAACTTTTTGTATTTGCATTTTTTTTTGTATTATTATAATTTAATATCTACGCTCCCTTAATTCTATTCAAAGTCATAGTCATAGCATTTATTTCAAATAGGCACATAAAAGGCACTTTTAAACGTCAAAAATTACAACAAAATAGAATTGATTCTAGTCTGCCATTCCAAAAGGTAGTTTTCGTATGGAGAAGAATGGGCAAAAAACTCCACCATTACTCTTATAAAATGTTTCACAATATTTTGCATAGATTAATTATATAATAATATGTGAAGACGTTGCACCTAAAATAAAATTACTATACCACAATAGGTACAAGAATTTAAAATTAAACCATGACGATGACATATAAATTAATTATATGATAGATACATGGTGCTCACATATTTACAAACATGGTAAAAGTAAACGATTTTCATTTAAATAATAAAATATTGAAAGGTAAAGACAAAGAGCAAAAAAGATAAAGACAAAGGCAAAGGCAAAGAGCAGCGTGTGCCGTCGTATGACGTAGGTACTCTTGTTTTCATAATATAATTATAATTAAAGCCAATAATTTGAGATAATTTTAAAGTTATGGAACAAGAAACTGAATGTCATTCTTAAGAAAGTTCAAATTCCATTTCAAAAAATTGCATTACAATGAATTTTTTTGACATTTGTAATTAATTTTTTTCTGACATTTTTAATTTAATTTGTTGACATTTTGTAGATTAATTTATTGACATTTCTTTTTTTTTTATTATTGGTATTGTGCCTAATTCCGAATGTTTTTGAATAATATGAGTATTTTTAGTAATGATAGTTTTGTTTCTTAGTGAATGGAATGTTTTTTTTCTGTTTTTATCTTTGTTTATGTTTTTTTGTCCAGTATTACATTATAAAATTTTGCATGCCGTAAGGTAAAATGTATCGGGACTCTCATCCAAATAACTAATATCTGTATACCTAGGTACAGACGCCAGCACATCAAGCTACTCGAAACTGTCAAATTTTCCCAATCAGCTTTGAACCTAATGCTTTAGCGATAAAGTTGAAAATCTATTAAAGAAATTTGACAGATAGTAACTTGATATGCTGACATTAATGGCAAATAAATAATTTCTGATTTCTGAAACGAAACCTCATTAGGTTCTTTTTGTTACCAATGGTCACTCAAAAATCAACTTATAATACGTATACATTTTTCTAAAGAAGGAATTTTCTGAGATTATGAACACTGTTTATAGGAATAACACAACAATAGCAGCTGAAGCCAGTATTCTAGCTTTCTTTATTAGAAAACTAATCAAAAAGTGTCAAATTACATTCCCACAGAAAACACCTTAATTATTTAAATCTTGTTTTCATTACATCGCTTCTATTGAAACATCTTAATTAATTATTTCATTTTAAGTACTTAGCGAATTCATCATTTGAAAGCGGCTTTTGTGAGAAGAATAAACTTATTCAAATAAAAGCTCTTTCATATCTGTCGATATAAAAGGCGAAATCCTCTCGAATTAATTTCTATAGTCGACGGAGTGGGTCTCAATGGGAGCGTGAAGTGTTAATTGCATATGCTTATTAGCGGATAGCGATTACTTTTATTAAATAAGAATATAGAGACTGCGGCTATAACCATTTAATAGGTATTCAATCTCGAATTTGAATATTTAAACATTTTTACAATTATTTGTGTTTACTGACTTGAATGTGCCTTGGCAGCTGATTATGTCATGCTCACTCAAATGTCTCTCTGACGGTGGCGTGTGTGTTGGATCATTTAGCTCCCTTCAAAATAGTTGAGCTAAATGGTGCTGATTTATGCGTCATGTTCGTGAACGGGTGCCGTCAGTTGGGGCTGGTCATCACTTAGCTGCCTCGGCTTATTTTAAATTATTTTATTTTTGGATTGTTGTTTGTTAAGTACTATTTGTTTTACTCTGGACGCTCTTAACGCGTACGTTTTTCTTATTTTTTTTACCTCGTTCTCACATTATATAATTTTAATATCAAAAGTAATGATGTAACTAATATTTTTGTAAAATATAATTTTAAAAGAGTGTCCATGGAGATTCTTGCCCGTTCTTCTCCATAGGTACCTACAGGTACCTACGCTTTGGAATGGGCAACTAGCTTCATATTTTCTGACTGACCGACTTCTTGACAATTCAAAAGTGCCTGTAAATGGTTTAATTGAAATAAATGCTTTGAGTTTGAGTTTGAGACTCATTTCAAAATCTCAAACGGCGCAAATATAAAAGCCTTATTGAAGCTATATGTTTGAGGCATTTGGGGTTGTAACATTTCAGGACATCGCCCAGCTGTTATTCGAGTCTTCACGTGACCAGAGGGCTGGCCTAATCTAGGTCAAAGAATCAGCATTACCATCCGACGTGGCAATGCTGCCAGCCTTTTGGGCACTTTTCCCACCGACAGCGATGCGGCGAATTTTTTGATGCCCAATGAGCTGTTCCCTTTTACTTTTCCTTTATATACTTGTACATACTATATTATATTATATTTTAGTGTTAGATTGTATGTTTAAGATGTCGTAATACGCATGTATATAAATCTATAATATTAAAATATTTATATACATATTATTACGTGGGGGCCTAAAAAGGTCACTTTGGCCGTGTTTTTCTTTTTTTCGCTGCACTACGTAACGTAGGTATAATCAAAGAGATTGGGATTGGATTGATAGGAATTTTTGCTTGCACAGACAAAAAAATAATAACTGAAATATCCTTCACCAATGGCATTTTATACGATTAACTAAACAGTTAACTGCCCATTATGATTAATAATGCTATCCTTTTATGATTCTGGCAAAGTGGCATTTTTAGGCCCCCGGTCTTGGAATATTTTATAAACGTTTTACCTAAAGGTTTTACAGGGCGGTTTAATTTAATTAAACATATCAAAAACACACACGCTGTCTATGAAATATTGGAGACTTACATAACCACATTTTACCTAAGTACCGGTAGATACTAAACTGTCATTCTAAACTTTTTGTAAGTACCTACTTAAAGTAACAAAAAATTATTTAGACTAAATCCACACGTGACACGTATGTCGGACCAAACCTAATTCCTAATTATACTCTTCTAAAAACTCCATATAAGTACCGATGCCAGCATATCAAGCTACCCAAAACAGTCAAATTTTCCTAATCAACTTTGAACCTTATGCTTTAGTGATAAAGTTGAAAATCTATTGAATAAATTTGACAGATTGTAGTAGGTTGATCAGCTGGCGTCTGTACATTGAAAGTGATGTCGTATAAAACGTAAATCTATGGAAACAGCGATTAGTCTGAGTGAAAAGTATACTTTTCAATTCTACTGACAATATCCCAAAGTGAAGCGCGTGCTATATTAAAATTGGCTTTTACGCCGCGCCGCCATGATGTTTTTTTACTTCGTCGTTAATTGAATTATTGGATGCTCATCTCGAGCACTCAAAGTTCCTTGTGATGAGATAAAAAATTATAGCTGGCAACACTGAAAAGACCCGAGTTTCTGTGAAGTTGTTTTTTTGTTATTCCGATGTTACTTTGCAAAAATGATACCGAGTACAAATGTTTTTTACAAGTAGGTAGGTAATTTTTACTATACATTTCCCGGAAACCCCTAAGAATAAACTCGAAGCACTTTGTCTCACTTTATTTTTTATTAATAAACAGGTAATACAAATACCAATAATTACGAGAAAATATAAATTGAGACGTTATTCATTGATATTTCAGCATTTTCGTCCCAAAACAAACCAAAACCTTTTAACAAAAACATTTTCAGAATAAAATAAATTGATCAGTTTTGAAACAAACAACAGATCTTTATCCCGAACGGAATTCACACAAAAATAATAACAGTTCGTAAACAATATCGTGCAGATGACGAATTGGCACAAATAAACATTGTTTTTGGAGTACGTGACTGTTGGACAAAGGATACTTTTGCACAATATTGCGCTACTGTTTTACAGTTTCCACACTTTTTGGGTCATAATCTGACGCTAAAATAAGCCTTGGATTGTTATACAGGCTAGGTACAGGCGTTTTGATTTTGGAGAAATGCCCAAAATGATTAACTATTCAATTTAATAAATATGAGTTTATAGTAAAATTAAATAAAGATCCAGATTCTTCTAATATAATTTAATTTAGGCACAATTCCCGCATTTTGATTGAGAGCCGTCTGAAACTTAATTTCAGGGCGTTGCAAACGGATTCTTTACAAAACACTTGTTCTATATTTCGGTAACCGTCACAGCTGCTACATATTTCTGTTTAATGGAAGTAGAAGTTTTTTTTAAATATTAATTTCCAATTTTATCGGAACAGTTAAAACAACCGCGAAGGCCTTAATGAAAAAAATTTAAAACTGAAGTTTGTAATACTTCGACATGTAATTAATATAGCTCATTTATATCAATGAACAGTAGAGTTTCACTAAAGGCTCCTTCAAACAAGCGCGACACGACACGCGACACAAAGGCACCGCAAGTCGCGCAACGAGCGGTGACTTTGTGTCGCGCGCGATTATGTCGCGTGTCGCGCCTGTTTGTAGGAGCCTTCAATCAACTCAGCCTATCGCAGTCCACCACTGGACATAGGCCTCTCTCAGGCTGCGCCACAACACCCTGTCCTCCGCCTTCCGCATCCCGTCTGTCTCAGCTACCTTTTTAGGTCTTCGGACCATCTAGCTGGGGGGCGTCCCACACTACCCTTGCCACGCTACGTTTGCGGAGGTTCACTAATACGACTAATTCGTACCAATCTTGAATAAGTTACAAACATTTTAATGTCAACTCTTGTTTGATGAACAACTTAAATGTAACAAAATAACATAATTGAGTACGTTTCGAACAAAATTCTTTGCTTATTGTTCAATTTGTGCTATCTAGTATGTGATATTATCTTTCAGTGCGTCTTTTAAGTTCCAAGCCCAGAGGTAATTGACTGAAATTCGTTGGATGAAAATATGTAAACTTTTAGTCACTACTTTCATACAATTTGCAAGTTAAAGCATCCGTATTGTTTCCCTAGAGGCGTGGGAGTGGGAAACTGGAAAGATAGTGGAAGTGAAATGTCATAGCAATGTAACCTTTAAGTTTATTTTAGTTTGTTACTCAGTGCCTTCGAGCAAGGAAATATTACAATGAGAAAATGTGAAACTTACTCAAGACATTCATATCTTGGAATTATGAAACCGCTCATAAGCAAAATACCGTTGTTCGTTCTTTATTATTCAACATGTTATTTGTTGTAGTTTCTGAAACTGAACACACACGGATCTCAATTCAAATGTAAAACACGCAACGCCTCCGTTTTGGATGGTATTATTAATGTGCTTACAGAAATAAACGTAGGTAAATACAACAGACGGTAACGCTTGCATCGCATCTTAATGAAATAAACAATCGTGAAAGCGTAAAGATTCATTTACATGAAGATTGTTTATCGCCTCGAATAGGCGATAATCGAAACGAGATAAAAAGTGGACTCGTAAATAGTGCAATACTCACAAGTCAAGAGGCGAGAGTCGCCTCGGTGTCGAAATAAATTGCAGGAGTAAAATTTTTATTTCGAAATATCAGTATGTGTAAAAAATCGCAAGCAATTCCTTTTTCTCGCTTAGATGTAATTAAACACACGAGGGCGATAATACCAATTATCCTATTAAACTCGCATGGACATTCTCGCCTCTCGACGGGCGAGACACTCTCTTTGAGTAAATGAGCCATAACACCCGAGGATTTGGTGCAGAAATGTACTTCCTCTGAAACATTAACTAAGTTTATCCACGTCTAATTATTAAGTTTGTTTGAAATATCGTTTTCATCGCAACAAAAACTTTTGTTAATGAATGTTGGTGGAGAAAGATATAATAATTACATATACTTCAGAATGTTGAACTGTTTGAATTGTTCCGTATACTTTGGGTTTCATACTAAGATTAATATAAATCTTCTGTCTTTCAGCTGTAGAAATATAGACAGAAACGCAGCATGGTTTTAATTATTATTTGATTTTCTTCAGTTTTCAATGATCTTAGATTTACATTCTGTATTTAATAATGAATTTTTAAAGTCTTCTCGTCGCCTAGTCCGCAATGTTTGAAGACTAAGGTTTTCAAACAGTGCGTCGTGCCCGTTATGACATACGTTGCCGAAACTTAGACATTGACAGTTCGGCTGGTCCACAAATTCAAGGTCACTCAGCTATGTAACGGGCTATGCTAAGAGTTTTTTTGAAGGATAAAAAGTTATCCGGAAAAGAACTGAGAGTTACCGACATAGCTTACAGAGTAATCAAGCTGAAGTGGCAGTGACTGGCCATGTTTGTCGAAGGACCGGTGGCCGGTGGAGCAGACGAGTGCTGGAGTGTAGACCGCATATCGGCAAGCGTGGTATAGTACCCCCAGCTAGGTCGACTGACGTCCTTATGAAGGTAGCTGGAACAGACTGGATGCAGAAGGTGGAGGACAGGGTGTTGTAGCGCCGCCTGGGAGAACCCTATGTCCAGCAATGGACTACGATAGACTGAATTGATTGATTGATTTTATAATGGAGAAGGACGTTGTTTTGATGATGACAGATTTCTTAACTATTGGCAGTGTATGTGATAGGTTAGTTGACGTCACATGGGGCTCTCTCTCTCATCATATGAAGGTATGTCGTAAACTCGGATAAAAGGATTGGCAGCATCACCGATTTAAGTGCTAATAACATTTTTGCGATCACGAAATCACCTGTGCGAAAAACCATAAAAATCAAAAGGTCTGATGTGAACCTAGGTTCGTAAAGAGAAATAATAATTTAATGACTATATAAATGCTTCGAAAAAATGAATTTGTTACGATATTAATGGAGAATTTGTTGTTGAGAAATCTAAGCAGCAGATTTACGTTAATAAGACAGCTAAGCATCACCATAGAAATAATGAATTTGTTACGATATTAATGGAGAATTTGTGGTTGCTATAATGAACAATCTAAGCAGCAGATTTACGTTAATAAGATAGTTGAGCATCACCAAATCAGGCCATTTGTATGGATTCATTACAATAAATCGACTATATAATTGCCAATATCTCAGTAGCAACCCGGAGCCTGGATTTGGTTGATGGCTACAAGCTCGCTCCCTGTTACGTAGACCTTAAACATAACTAGCAAAATTTGGGTGTACTATAGCTGCACCTCTGCCTTACCCTTCGAGGAATACAGGCGTGATTTTATGTTAAGTAACTTTATTTACATTCACGGTTGTATAAACCTGCTGGTAGGCTGAGGAAGTCGTGCAGTATTTGAAGGTGAAGGCCAACTGGACTCTGAGGGTCGAAAGGTTGGAATCGCGCCACAACATCAACTTCAAGTCATTCATGGTACGAGTTCCAACCCAACATCTACAGACCTGTCTGAATGAGGACTTTTGGCCGACAGGTGTCGTATATCGACGTTTCCGAGGGCGGTTACGCGACACCACGCAGCGAAACACGACGCCGACAACGTTACGTGTATAGTCATAGTTTTAAGGTTTTTTAATATGTATTAGTTTATTATTGTATAAGATTATTTTGTGTATTTTATCGATGGGCCTTAGTTGCCTGATAATAAAATGATTATTATTATTATACAATTCAATTTTTTTAAATAAAATTTTATCATTTACTTTTCTGGTTCCGACTCAGCTGCAATAATGTTTATTTATTTATTTATTTCTAAAGGCACACCAACAGCTTCTGTATACAAAATATCAAATAACAGTAGGTAACAGTTATGTGCTTATACAGTTGCCAATAACAGGTGAACCAACATTCATAAATACAGTGATAACCTAAGGTAAAAACGAAATGTATAAAAATTAAGTGAAAAACTATGTAAACAGAAATATGAAATGATATGTTATAATGTTAGTCTAATCTCTAGGCAAAGGGGTAATCTATATTATTTACAGGCCAAATTGTTTGTAACAAACGACCTGTTTGCCCCCAATTTTGAAGAATTTAAGCCGCCCTATAAATATTTAAGGAAGTGCGTCAAGTAGAAATAATTTTACAAAATTGTTAACAAAACTCTTTAATTAGCACAAACTCTGGTCCTCTAAACAAAAATGATTTAAAACCTCGAATTTATAAAGACCACTGCTATCCAATTTTTGTTCCTTAGAGAAAGAGGAAAAGTCGATTTTATATTAAAAAAGTTTTAACGCGAGAACATAGCGGTCACCAGGAATGGTCTTAAAGGTCAACGCACACTTGTAAGCACTGCACGGGATTAGAATCGCCTCAACTCGAGCCATTTAGGATTCTTACAAAGAAACCCCATATTGGAACGCGCTCTTATAAGCATCGTGACGCCCTCGTGCATCGTGGCATCGTGATCACATCGGCTCGGAGTCGGGATCAAATAGTAAACAGCACTCACCGTGGCGGTGGGCTGATCACCCGCTTACGGCAGGCCGACCACCCACTTACGGCGAGCCATTGTCTCGCTTACGTAGGGTCGTCGCCACCTTCACCTAGCCAGCGGCCGCCGTAAGCGGGATGACGCCTCAAAGGTGCTAAGCTGATCCGGTTACGTGCTTACGTTGAGTCTGGTTGTCGACGCATGGTTTCAAGGAGACGATGACGGTCATGCCTTTTCCGCGCATTGCTTATATTTATGTGCTCTAAACTTTAATCGTAAGAGTTCAACGAATTTCAGTCAATATAGTCCTTAGTTCTTTATGTTAATTTATATTCTGAAAACCTAACCATATCAACTGTAATGGTTATTGAAAACGTTTAAATATGACGTTTTTATTATTTCAGATATTAATGGAGTTCTTTTCGATTACCATCGGCATCGTCATAAGTCTGGGCCGTAATTTTAAACTGAGAGCCGATAACACGTTATTGAACCCATTAATTGTTGAACTGAAATTGTCTGAAAACTCATAAAATTTCTGCAATTTTACGCACGTTTGGGAGGATTCTTTTACACATATTAAGAGCGAATTTCACCAATAAAACTGAACGCGATCAGTACATATAAACCGCGTTCAAGAGCTTTCAGTGTCAATATTTCACAACAACGATCACACTGACCGCTCTTGGTGGTGACTTTTGGTGGCACGGTTTAAATGTGCTTATTGCGTTTAGTTTCGTTGATGAAATTCGCTGTAAGTAGATAAATAATGTAAGAGATGGAATTAATGGAACGAATGAACAGAAATAAAAGTAAATAGATATCCATCCAGGCAATCAAATTAGACAAAAAAGAAATTAAGTAAGTAATAAAATAGATGGCCTGGCTTTATTTTGCCATAGGAAAAAGTTTTAGTAAATTCCATTTTACCAAAGCTTTTTTATTAGTGTGGGTCTTATCTTATTCAAATAGATCGTATTTTGAGGAGTTATACAGACAAAACACATCGTCGGAAATTGCTTTAAATTGACCAGCTCGCCAATCAGCTAATACCTGAATTGATATTGAATAGCCGTAGTTATCGGCACCAACTCAGTATTCAATCGAAAATTCACTCCCTAACGATTGAAAGACTTGAAATTGAAATCAACGGAATTCTTTTGATGCAATTTGCTGTGTGAAACGACGCGACGGATTTTAACGAACGGCATCATGGTCCTGACGATACTAAGGCAGGTCGATGAACCCTAATGGTCTGCATAAGCCCTTGATTCGCCTCATCGGAATAATCTTGGTCCTTTTTTAAGCAATCTCTTCTCGACGATGTTTTTATTGGTCGGAATAAACAGAGCTCGAAATTAGACTGCGGCTATAAGGCCTTGCCCTGCGACTACGGCCTGGACTACGGCCCTGCGACTTTGTCGGTAAGTATCTACGTAGAAGTAGATAAGTTTTTGTGCAATATTTGTAACTCAAATGAAAAATTAAAATGCTGTGATGACTTTTACGATCATTATTTCAGCCGAAAGACATCCTCTCCTGGGCATAGGCCTCCCCCAAGCATCGTCACTTTGACTGGACCTGAGCTTCTCGCGTTTTTGACCGGATGATTAATTCCAGTGAAATTTCAGTAGCACGTTAATGCGTTAGTAACACCTTTTCTACAACTATATGTCGATAGCGAACAGTAGTAGCAGTCTTCAAACGACATTAAACGAGCATCATCAAGAATACCATTCTTGATTTTCGATTGATTGATTAAATTTTTTCTTGATTTTTTAAACGTGTTTTCTTTCTCTTATTTGAATAATTACGCCACAAAAAGCTTGTTATTTATCTGAAACTCGCAAAACTCAAACCAAAAAGACGCCCTGCCATAATCTTGAACCCCATTTACGTAAGACAAAACTCAAACCGTACCTACGCAAAATTAAACATCTCCTTTATGTCAATATTATTTCCGACGACTCGTCGCTTTAAACAGAACTGTGACAAAAAGAAAGAAATGAGACATCGTTATAACGGTCCTTGATCCAAATGTGGCCCATTGTCACACCTCCAAGAAAATTAACATTTTATACGAAATTTATGTGAACGACGTGCAATTTTACAAAATGACATGTATAAAATTTGCAGGATGACGTCATTTTATGTATATTTTTCATATGTAAATTCCGACTTGGCCGTACACATTTAACATAAATTTTAATGGTATGAAGCTTGAACCTACGTGTTGCTCTGTAATGTCTATACTAACATGAATCTCGGAACATCCTTTGAATGCATGTGGGTAATAACAATATTTTAGCATGCCATCAAAATTTAATAGGAAATCAGGTGTTATATGCTCGGAAATACCCCTTGCTTCCCGTGGGCATTGGACATAGTAAATGACGACGATGATAGGGAAGTGAACAACGATCCCACTGGATACTGCAGCATAGCTTATCGACGATCTTGACTTCTTTGAACTTGCTCCTAACCCGCATGTGTCTATGGAAATACATAAAGAATCACAAAACTAATTTGAAAATGACTTTAAACTTAAATTAATCAATTTTCAAATTAATAATAGCTTTTACCTTTAATATGTTATAACACAAACCAAAACCATTACAGTACAATACAAAGGTAAGAAAAAATTGAGCTGAACAAAATATTTTCATAAAATAATTGAAGACATTTCAATTACAATACAGAAATTACATTGTTTCCAGTCCAAGTCACACTGCGGTCCTTTTCAGAACCCTCCTCGGTTTGAAGATCAAAACAACAATTATTTAAGTGCACAAGTGGTACAAGACACGGTTTTATTGTTATTCCAATATAATGTAATTGCGATGTCTATCTTGAGAGCCAATCTTGAGACGGAAACGGATTCAATATAGTTGTGGTTTTCTATTTCTGTACACAAACCATTGTAAAAGGCCACGGAATAGGGATCGGATAGAATAATGTCGATATCGAACTATTTTCATGACATGCATACTGTATATTTCAAGACAATTGAAAAAAGTTCATGTATAAAAATTTAAAACATTTTTCAATGCTACTTCGTCCGCGTGAAATTTCTTGTTACTCCAACCCACTCCGTCCTCCCGGCTCCTAAAGGTCATAGCGTGATGTTAAATAGCCTATAGCCTTCCTCAATAATTGGGCTATCAAATGTAAAAAGAATTTTTCAAATCCGACTGGTAGTTCCAGAGATTCAACGTTCAACCAAACAAACAAACAAACTCTTCAGCTTTATAATATTAGTATAGACTAGCTGCGCCCCGCGGTTTCAACCGCGTACGTTTAGATTCCAAAAAAAAATCTGGAGGGCCACCCTTATCACCTAGGGGTATAAAAAATTGCCTAAGACCTATTCTCAGACCTACCAAATATACACAAAAAAAATTCATAAAAATCGCTCAAGCCGTTTCGGAGGAGTTCGATAACAAACACTGTGACACGAGATTTTTATGTAAAAGATTAAATCAATGAAATTACGGTGACAAGATTTAAAATAAATAAAGAGAATCATTTAACTGATCTTCCAAAAACTTATAGACCTTCTAATGATGAAAACATTTTTTAACTGAATTAACCTCTAAAAACTTGTTGGGCTTCTAATGATGCACATTTTTTTAAATAAATGAGCCTCTTTCTAAAGTTCTGGCCTTATAACGCAGTTGGTCGCAGTAACTAAAATAGGGCACCTAATGGGTTAAGTTAGGTTAGAAATGCGACTAACCGCACGCGAGCCAAGCGAGCGCTACATCCAATTTTGTCGTGAAAATTAACTATTTATTATTTTGTCGGTCTCAAAAATAGGAATTATTGGAGGTCAACAGAAAGAGGCGCAACCAAAACATTTCCAAAAATTCCCACGGCTTTTACAAGGTCATCGTCCACCTTGTAGGAGGCCTTCCAACACTGCGCCTTCCGCGACGCCGTCGCCACTCCAGAACATTTAGACGCTTTGTATATGGAGCAACCATTGCAGCAACTGGCAACTTTTAAAGGAAAATTTCAAAAATTTGATACTTACCTCAACTAAAGTTGTTCCATCTGCAAAGCGCCTTAGGCTAAAAAGAAAACCTCCCAAAAAATATATCTATAAAAGAAATACTAAAACAGACATCTACGAGTATGTCTATAATAGTAACAAAACTAAATCTGAGCAGAAACTACGTTAATATTACTGTTGTTTTTTTTCAATGTTTTTTCGAGGCAAATAAAATATGAAAATGTTCTGACAGTGTGGTTAAGACAGATTCCCGATAGTTATTCCGATCCGTATTTTTAAAAGGTCTTTGTAGTAGATAATGGGATGATAAGCCGGTAATAGGATTACTGGCTAATGTAAGAGACATATCTCCGTTAAAAGCGATTTTCAGAATGTTTGGGGCTAAATCTGGATTTTATTAAGTACAAAGTTTGAGTGCCTTATCAATGATTAACTTATGAAACTGACGTAGTCTTAAAAGTTATATAACTTCATTTGCTAAAAATGAATAAATTTCTTTAGATAATATTAGGAAGCTCAATTTAGTACCAACACGAAAGTGAGTATTTTTTTATGAATAGAAAAAAATTAAGTACGATGGCTAGAAAAATATAAACCATTGGAACCTACATAACGATTACTGTAACAAACAACCTTATCTATCAATGTGGAGTGCTACAAGGATCTCTAGGCGCCTGAATGGCATTCACAGGGAAGCGTTGTTAGTAAACATTTGTCAAATTATCACAAATTTTTTTTTTGACAAAACGTGAAAGCGTCAATAGTTCCGATTTTGACCACGCACCATAATAACCTTTTAGCGTTGTATAGCTATTATTAACAAAGTAAGTACATTGAAAGAACTATATATATACTAACCTCGGTCACTGGATAGCCACCATTTCACTTACATATAGCATTTTTCTAAGATATGTATATCACACAATGAAGGAAAACATCGTGAGGAAACCGGCATATCTTAAGACCAAAAATTCGAAGACGTCTACCAACCCGCACTGGGCCCGCGTAGTGGATTACGGCTCATTAACTCTCACAGAAACAAAGCTTGTGTCCCAGAAGTGGGAACATTATACGCTGATCACGCTATGCTATCTATGCTTATGATATCGCTCATTTGGAGAAACATCGACATAAATATATTTTTTCCCAATAATGAGTTAAATATGACAAAGCACTTAGAAAGCGTATTTTCGTTAGGAAAGCAAAGACGTAAAAAAAATAATGCAGTTACGTCGATGTTTCTCCAAATGAGCGATATGTCTATCAATAATTATGACCTCACACTATCCTTTTTGTAACAGCGAAACTATTCCGTAGGTAGGTACCTAACAGTACTTTACAATGACATCATGCAAGAACACAATAGAGGTTATTCTACTATAATACCGATACCATTCTGTAGCCAGATTCTCGATTCGATGCGTTTTTCCGGAATTGAAATTCGATCGAAATCGGTACCGAGAATCGAGTGTTAATGCTTCTATTGTTTCTCTTTTGAGAGTATTTTATTGCAGAACGTTCCGATCCGAGTACGATAATACCATTGTACGAATTGTACATGGATTCATTATAAATTGTGTGTAGTCTTTGTTCTTTTGCGTCTCTTCGGTAAATGTATTGGAGTGCATTTAAAAGAGGTTTAATGAGTGTTCGTCTGGCGGATTCGTTATTTATATCACTGATTGACTGAATTTCATACCGTGTGAGATACCTATTGTTTTATTAATTCTATGATTACTTGGAAAAAGATGATGAAGTTACTGCAAGTATCAGAACTTAATAAGCATATTAATTCTTTTACACTGAAAGACTTAAGCAGTAAATAAAAATGAAAAATGAATGAATCTGAATTGCTTTAAACAGTTTCATAAGAGCCTAACACTCAAAACAGTATTTTTTACTGATCCGAAAACAGTTAAAGCTTGAGACAAAATGTTACCGTTATGACAGTAAACGTTTCATGTAGCTAAAAGGTCACAAAATTAACTGTTTTATTCATTTGGTGATATCGTTCGAACTATTGAAATTTACTTAAATTACGGTACCATGTGGTTCCATAGACTAGAATAGAATAGAATACTCTTTATTATCTACACCATATAAATTACAGACAAACGAGGTTCCATTACCGTAATTTATGTAAATATCAATAGGTTTCCTTTTTTTTGTTTTTTTTTTTCAGTTAATAGTATGTTCAATTATTAAAAGTTACTGTTTTCTCTTTTACAAACATTTCTTCTTACTGTATAAAGCCAGTAAGTCTTAATGAAATCGCTTTAACGTGCTGTAGTAAGAGATTATTTTGTTCCGTGCAGAAAACAGAGAAATGCCTACAGGCTACCCTACCATTTTGTTTAATTTTCACGGATTTAATTAGAACTTAACTTTATGATTATAAATTATTTCAGAAAAAGAGAGAGAGATATAGGTTACCTACTATTAAGTTATATTCTCACCGAATAACTATAAAATAATATTAGAAAATGTCATTGCCATATTTTTGGTTCAAAAGTTTGACAATCATTACAATTTCCTGTACCTATCTGTTTTCAATTATAACTACGTACAAGACAAACAGCCCACTTTAATCGACACGTCCACACCACTACAGTTAAGGGTTGACCCACATTACGAGTCTAAACAAACATTCGATCACTGCGAAGACAATAAAAAATGCAGCTTACCAAAAGACCCACAGCCTATGTTACGTGAAAGTTTTATGGCCCACCCTTATTGGCGAAGGAATGGCTTTATTGCGCTTTTGATATGGATCTTAGGGCGTATTCTGATCAGCGAAATTCACGGCTTTGGAGTTTTAGGGTAGTAACAGACGAATGTTAGTGATAGGGAGTTGGTTCTGCTTTGTTAAAATCGAGACATGCTAGTGTGCAGCGTAGTAGTGCGTTGCTACCACTCAACATAAAGTCGAACTTCTATTCTTTACTAGATAAAGCATACTGCTAAGCCACAGTTTCATATAGGTTTATAACCTAAACCAGAGAAATATTTGATATTTTGGATGTTTGTTTGTTACGCTTATACTCTAAAACAGCTGAACGGATTTAGATACAAATTGGCACATGTGTAGACCATGACCTGGATTAGAACCAAGGATACTTTTTATACCGATATTCACACGGTATCGAGACTTATACGGGTGAAACCGCGGGGTGTAGTTAGCAATAAATAAGATAGTAAAAACTCAAGCTCCTTTCCTTCTCTTTTTTCTCCTGAATGTTATTCTTTCTTTCTTAGGGAACGGAGGAGGAGGGCAAATATATAAACACAAGAACTGAATTTTAAAAGTGTTTATTTTACACAGAATAAGATCTCCAATAAATAACCGCTACTGTCCTATAATTGTGTTCGATAAGAAAACCACGTTGGAACGTTGGCGCATTGGCCAAACAGTGACCAATACAAACCAACGTTATCCGAGCTTGTTATGCCAGCAAGATTATTAGATATTTACCCGAAATCTCTGTATTTGCTTCTCTATTACCTTTGCAAAGTTTCGGGCACTTAGGCTTAACAAATTATTTATTAACATTTGAATTTATAATTAAATTAATTTAAATACCGGTTAACACTTTAACGTGGTTTACGTTTAATACAAGTATGGCTAGATACCGATCCACCCCGTACGTGGCGTACCCGTTGGATACGAGAAGCACAAAACCGGTCGAAATGGTGGTGCTTGGTCCAGGCCTATGTACAGCAGTGGACGGCTTTTGACTGAAATGATGATGGATAGATAGGTGTGATGGCTGCTTTCATTTATATCAGTAATGTATAAAGCATAATCTGTCTATTAATGATCCGACTGCTGAGACACAAGCCTCCTCTTTTCGAAAGGGAGAGAGCCGTAATTTACCATGCGGACCCAGTTCGGGTTGGTAGTTCGTCTTCGAATTGTTGGTTCTAGAACAGGCAGGCAGACAGACTTCCCCACAATGTTTTCCTCCGGCACATTGAGAGCAGTGGTGATATTTATTATTCTGCAAAGTCATAAAAAAGCTTACCTGGGTTCAAACTAACGACCTACGGCTCATAAGGCGGGGCCGTTACCACTGGGACACCACTGGTCGCTTATTAGTAAGAAAAAAGACAATTTTTTTTCTGTACGTGTCGTTTACAAGTGTGTAGGCGCCACGTCGCGCGCAAACAAAAAATGTTCTGGGACATTCTAAAGATGTCACGCGGCGAGCGGGACATGTTAGTGGCTAGAGGAGAAGGTTATGTATGACCATTAACCAACCAACCAATAGAGCCCACCAATAGAGGAGGAAACCCTCTTCCTGGACAAAGAAGTTTATGGGGACCAGCAGCATCTTGTCTGCAAAAAATAGCCATCACCAATCCGTCTGATAAGAAACGCACTAACATAATATCACGCCTGTGCTCCGTGAAAGGTGCGGCAGAGGTATAGCAATGTGCAACACATTTCTCCAGTTACCTAATCACCGATTGCGATTTATCTGCCAAACATGTAAACAAATACGAATATTTGGAAAAATTACTTTAATTCCTACACAATAAAGTTCAGTTTACGCTACAACTTCAAACATTTTTACAACTTTTTAAATAGTGCTAGTCACTCTGAAATCAACGTTTGTCTACCACTACATGTAGAAATATCACCTTCCTAAGTTAGGTGACATTCAAACGTATTTTTTTGTAATCAGATAATATACCTATTATAGCGGGGCAATATACTAAAGAACAAACATCTTCATTCTCCCGCCCTCATCCCAATTTATTTCATGGGATCGGCGCGACATGTCATTTACTTCCATACCCACTACCACCACCACCACCACCACCACTATCACCACCATAACCACCACCACCACCACCACCACCACCACCACTCACCACCACCACCACCACCATACCACACCACCACCACACCACCACCACCACTACCACCACACCACTTGGACCATCTTATATCATATATCGTCGCTCGCATGACTAAAAGTCCTGTCTCATTTTTCTAATTGTTTAGCCGATTTGAGTTAGGACAACTACATTTCTCGATTCGTGATTCTTTACATGTTTCAATAACCGTCGTACCTACCTCTCTGTCATTTGGATCTCAAAATATAACCATTTTGAAACGCGACAAAACGTAAAGAATCACGAATAGAAAAATTGTAGTTATCCTCACTCAAATCAGCTAAAAAATGAGATAGGACTTTTAGTCATGCGAGCGACGAAATATATCATCATTCAGACAGTCCATCCATGGTTTCTTTGGTCTTCCCCTACTGTTATGCCATGCTAAATATGTCATTCTAAAAACATTTCCACCTAAACAAATATTATAATTTCTAAACTGAAAGTGAAACCGGCCGACGTTAACAAGGATTAAGTTAGTAATTTGTTTGAAACTCTCATTTTCGCTATGTTCTAGTTCACAATGGTACGTTCAAATGTGGTTTAGAACACTACGAGTGAATAATTAACTTTATTCCGCACTGAGTGGCGTCGGTAGCATGTTTTCGGAGTCGTGATTTCAGGCATTCTAATCTATTTATAAGGAGCAAAATGAAAGAAGAAAGAAAAGAAAGAAAGAAATTGATTCTAAAACAAGAGGCCGTTTCGGTAACGGCCCCGACTTACGAGTTGCAGGTCGTGGATTCGAACCCGAACAGGCGCTTTACTTCGTGTCATTTATTCATCACCATTGCTTACAAAACGATGAAGGAATATCGTGTGGAAACCGGCATGTCGTAGAACCAAATATTCGAAGACATGTGACGTCTACCAACCCGCACTTGGCCCGCGTGGTGGATTACGGCCCACTCCCTCTCAAAACAGAGGAGGCCTGTGTTCCAGCAGTGGGAACGGTATAGACTAATTATGCTTATGCTACCGTCGGATAACTGGATTTTTCCGGATGATTTTGCTACCGTCGGATAACTGGATTTGTTCGGATGATGATGCTACCGTCGGATAACTGGATTTGTCCGGATGATGATGCTACCGTCGGATAACTGGATTTATCCGGATGATGATGCTGCCGTCGGATAACTGGATTTGTCCGGATGATGATGCTACCGTCGGATAACTGGATTTGTCCGGATTATTAAATGCTCAAAATACATAGAAGGCACACACTGTACTAACAAACAAACGAAAAATCATTCAATACTGTAGTCTCTGTAAAAGAAAAATTAAATTAAAGAGCCTTTGAAATCCATCCGGAACATAAAAAACGTTTTAAATTAAACGTACGCCTAATTATGGATCACTTTAATATTTTTATAGGACAGTACCTGGCAGAGGTAATGAAAAAATAACACTGAGGTATCGATTTTACGTCGTTCCACAAATGGTGAAGCTGGCCATACACCCGCTACGCTATCGACACGATGTGCATGTGGTTAAATTAAAACTTGTAACACTTCCCTTTTTCCGGTTAATGAATCGAGGTGAGAGAAAAGATTAAAGGGGCAATTCTAGTAATTTTAAGAACGTTCACACTTTTAACGTATGATCTCAGTCTCAATGTGTCAAAGTACCTACCTCTAATTTCCCTACATTTTTGACAAGTTTTTGACATTGATTGTCGCTGGGATAAGATTGCGACTAGATTTTAAACGTTTTTAATTACGGGAATTGACCTTCAAACCGTGATAGTTCTTAAAATTTCGAGAATATCTCCTCAGGCGTGATAAATAATAATAATGTTATTATCAGGTAACTTAGGTCCATAGATAAAAATACACAATAAATAATCTAATACATATTAAAAACCTTAAAACTATGACTATACACGTAACGTTGTCGGCGTCGTGTTTCGCTGCGTAGTGTCGTGCAACCGTCCTTGAAAACGTCGATATGCGACACCTTTCGGCTAAAAGTGCTCTTTTGGGCAGGTCTGTAGATGTTGACTTGAAAGAGCATGGCAGTTGAGAACGAGTCATGCTCACTTAAATGTCTCATAGATGGTTGCGCGTGTGTTGGATTATTCGGTTCCCTACAAAATGGTTAAGCTGGATGGTGCTGATCCACGCGTCATGTTCGTGAGCGGGCGCCGTCGGTTGAGACGGGTCATCTCTTAACTACCAAGGCTTATTTTTAATCTTATATTTTGAATTGTTTCTTCATTTGTGTCTTTTTTTACATTGTTCTCACATATAGAAGCAACAAGATGTACCCAGGATTTTGTAATATCTTGATTTAAAGGAGTGTCCATGGAGTTTCTTGCCCGTTGTTCTCCATAGAGATCTACGTTTTGGAATGGGCAACTAGCTTCAACTTTCTGACTAACTGACAGACTATTTAATTTTGACAATTCAAATGTGCCTGTGCATGGTTTAATTGTAATAAATGCTTTGAGTTTGAGTTAGGTTGGAACTCGTACCATGAATGACTTTAAGTTGATATTGTGGCGAGTTTCCTACCTTTCGACCCTCAGAGTCCAGTTGGTCTTCACCTTCAAATATTGCATGACTTCCTCAGTTGTCGCTGTTGTTATGACGTGTTGTTCTTGTTGCTGCTAATGTCTTTCCAATACATTTATGACTTTTCCATCTGCGTTACTGTGGACAGAATATCACTGTCTCTGGTATAATGGAAAAGAGAGGCCTATGCTCAGCAAATGGGTGAAGTCGGGCCGCGGATGAGGACGACGCACTCTGATTAATACTTGGACATGTTTCTCCTTTCGTGTGACCCAGCTTTATCATTTTGCTTGACTACATTTATAGTTAAGAGCGTTTACGCTGTACGGCATTTCCTACAAACTTTCAAGCCCTTGTTTTTCGAAATGAATGAACCGATTTTAATGAAACTTCATACGCATAAGCAGGATACAAAGGTTTAAAAATTTACTTAAGAACATTTTCGTAATGTCTTATTTAAAAAAGATAACTGGAAATCTCTGTTTCTATGGAAACTCGTACAACTTTCGTGCTAGCCGATAAAAAAACAACGAATTATCGTGACGACAAATCATATGTTGTTATTGCAACTATCTTTCGTAGCCACGTATCACACACACGTTCTTACCACTACTGATCTTCAAAAGAACGTAGAGGAGACTAATTTGCAAATGACAAGGCGACTGCCGTAAACAGTAAAAATGTCGTCACGATCCAATAGGAACAGCTAGATACCGCAGTCGTTCAAAGATAAAATATTTCGACGACACAGTGACGATAAACAGTCGATATAATGGGAACAGCTAGAGACGACAGTCGTCCAAGGATAAATTAATCGTCATGAAATAGTGGGCACGCGCCCTTAGGCTATATCATCACGCCTATAGTCTCCGACGAAAGTGTACTTGGCAAGACTGGTTGTCAAACTTTCTGGCTTCTGACTACCCGTAACGACTGTCAAAGATCCACGAATGACAGCCGGGACGAACGGCATAGCCTGCTTTCCAAAGCACGGAGGTGTCTCGGTATGTAAAGATGGTCACCCATCCACAGATCAACCGCGGCAAGCGTAGATTAACCTGATCGACCGACCTGTGCGGCTGTTATTATTTAACTACAGGCCCCTCCAATCCTGAATAAATAAAAACCAGAAACCCATCGATAAATATACTAAAATACAGAAACAATGTAATAGGTATAGGATCTAAAATATTTCTGTAAACATTCGTGATAGCTATATAAACATTCCTTTTACCTACATTATGGAAAAGGGCCAAAACAATGAGACGGGGAAACCAGCACGTGATTTGAATAGAGACTACCAAATATCATTGTATTGGCCAATTAGGTACGTTAATTGAATTAACGAATAAAATCATTGTAAAATAACAATCAAATGGCTATAAACATTATTTTACTGCTTTGAAGAGTACTCGTAATATTCTTCTCTGGTGTCGGGCGGTATACCTACTCCCTAAGCACGAAGTCCGTCCTTTTAGCCGAAGTTACGAGAGTTTTTCACTCCGTATCATTAACGGATATAAGATTAGTTCGGTTGCCGAAATTAGACACGAGTAGAAAAACAACGCGATTTGACAGTTGTTCCTACTGCCGAGTGCCGATATGACTTTGCCTATCTGAAAAATTGAATTTGCCACTTATTTTGACGGATTAACTACCAATTTTCGGACGGGACCGTATTTTCGCTGACGGACTTGGAGAGCAGACCCGCAAGAAGATTAGCTCTTGCAGTTAGTGGTGATAAATCTGTGCACCCAGTATGGGGTGCTACAATACTTGTTCGGGTTGGCATGATTCGGCATAGCCGGGCGGCAACATCGAATATTTTGGCGCCGGCTGTGCCCAATCATACCGATCCGAACAACTGTTCGTAAAGGGACTGACTGGCTATACCTAGACAGCGCTGGTGGTATAGACATACATAAAAGGCATGATTGATGCACTCCTTTGAAGAATAAAACTAATATTTTGATACCACGAATCCACTTCCCAAACCAACTTAACCATTGTGCTTCATTTCCTGAACCTGCAAGCCGATGCAACTTAGCGTAAAGACCATTTCTGTTGTATCTACTTAATCAGAAACACAGTTATTTAATTTTGCAATCCAATAAATACCTTTATCTACCGGAACTTGCAATACGTAAACCAGTAGTTTTACTGTCCGTTTCCTTAATAAAGTTACAATATCATACTCAACTGCGAGGATTGGGAACCTATAATATTGTGAGTGTATTTATAAAAGGTTAACGTTTTATTCGTCCTACTAAAGAACCCACAATCAACTATTGCAAAAAATCTTACGACCAGTACTACTTACCTTTTATTATCCTGTTTTGTTCCGCTGCTGGGAAAACGTCTCCCTCATAGCTTACCACTGTTCCCTGTATGTTGCCTTCTGCGGCCAATCTCCCATAAACGCATCTAAATGTTCATAACACAAGCGGCAACTGCAACTGAGTGATGGCCGCCGTCGAACCAAATAATCACTTTTGATGCCGTCCGATACAGTTGGTAGCAGTTATTTTAGTTCAATCTCAGTCTTGCCACTAGGGGTGAAAAACATAACCCCTTTATTTGCTGTCACGCACTACTAGGTACTAAGAAAAAATAATTTACTTGTTGAGGCTGCATAAATGTACAGACGCCAGCACATCAAGCTACACCTAACTGTCACATTTTCCCAATCAACTTTGAACCTTATATTATAGCGATAAAGTTAAAAATCTATTAAAGAAATTTGACAGATTGTAGTAGGTTGATGTGCTGGCGTCTGTACATCAGATCACGGGGTATGTGTAGGCATGTGCTCATTCATTTTCCAATTACTTTTCATGACAACTAAGGCTGAGATCTATAAGATTACTAAACATGTAGTGCTTTGATTTAGACATAATATTATTACTATAATACTAGCTGCGCCCCGCGGTTTCACCCGCATAAGTTTCGATCCCTTGGTAACATCGGTATAAAAAGTAGCCATTAAGTTAATCCAGGGTGTCAGCTACCTCCATACCAAATTTTATCAAAATTGATCCAGCCGTTTGAGCCTGAAGAAGTAACAAACATATAAACACACAAACACAAACTTTCGCCTTTACAATATTAGTTTATAGTATTATTATAATACATATATCTTGCTCTTGTAACACGACAGTTGTGCGACTAAAGCAGGATCAAAAAAGCATATTGAAGTGGGCCAAAAGTACATTCTTTATTAGATATGGCATCTTGCAGGTCTACCTAGAAAGTTGCTTATCCGGGCTTGCCCGTGGGTGCCACAATAAATTATGGCCTACAGCCGGGGTTTAAAAACTTAATAACTAAGCAACTACACGCTAAGGGCTCCCCGTGTGGGATACGGATTTAGGACGGCTTAGGGCGTCGTTGAGAGAGGACAGCAAGGGACAGGCTGGATCGGATTACGAGTAATTAGCAAAAATACATGACCTATGCAACTTTTATAAATCTCGGCCCCAAAGACTGGTTGACTATGATGAATGTTTTTATTAAAACCTCTCTATTTCATTTTTAAACGTTAAATACCTATAAAGGCTACATAATCCTTAGATTATGTAGCCTTTATAGGTATTTAAAGTTATTATCTCACTCCTTAGAGTAAGATAAGCTCGTAACTATAATAAATGAGCCAAGCTTTCTCATCTAATAAAATAAGTAAGTAATAAGTAAGATTAACAACTCATTTTAACTCTTAGACTAAAAAAACTCAAACAATAAATCACAAGACTGTAAATAACCTTGGCGGACTCGAAATGGACTTGAAAGAAGATAAAAGAGCAATGACCTTTTATGTGGAGGTCATATAATTTGAAATGGCTAGAGGTCGATATAAATTGAGTAACAAGATATCAGTTAATAATCAATGTTTGTTGAGTAAAAAGGCGAAAACAATGAAAGTGTTGTTTAATATTTGCCAATGTGGTATTTGATCCTGAAATTCAGAGGAATTCAGACCTCTATGCCTTTCGAAAATCTGCTATAATATGCTCCATAAAAGGCAAGTAGGTAAGTACTGTGATGTGTGTATTGCGTGGGGGTGTTTAAAAATATACAATGTTATATTTACTGCGTTTATTTCAAGCAAACGTGTTTACATGAACGCGCTTACACCATCACTGGTTGTTCCAAACAAAAACCTAATTCAAAAATTTGAAAGCTCATTCTAAGTTTGCTTGACTGTTCGAATGAAACCAGAGCATTTTAATGCCAACCTGCACTACATAAGGTCGACTTTTGCAGACAACCTTAACAGTACCTACTATGTACAGACCCCAGCATATCAAGCTACTACAATCTGTCAAATTTCTTTAGTAATTTTTCAACTTCATCGCTAAAGCATAAGGTTCAATGTTGATTGGGAAAATTTGCAGTTTCGGTTAGCTTTATGTGTTGGCGTCTGTACACAGTAGGTACTGTTAAGGTTGTCTGCAAAAGTCGACCTTATGACTACATAAGGTCGACTTTTGCAGACAACCTGCCAAAGGTTGGCAGTAAAATGCTCTGGTTGCATTCGAACAGTCAAGCTAAAATGAGCTTTCAAACTTTTGTATTAGGTTTTTGTTTGGAACAACCATGTAAAACAAAATGTAAAAAAAATACCGTCCCCCCGGATGGTATTCTTTTTATATTTTTTATCAAAAGTCGAAAACTATGCGGCCTAAAAAAAAAGAAATATGTTTGAGAATGTGCAAACTGCTCTTTCATATGATACCCCACATGCCCTAGTAGCCTCACTTCAAATTTTTGAGACCCCCTTTCAGTCCCTGTTGCAAAAAATATACATATATTTTTATTTCTTTCTAATTTTGGGCAAACGTCATCTAAAACTATTCTAAATTTCAAGTTGATAGCATTAGTAGTTATCCAGCTGCAGACAGACTGATTCTCACCATAAGGGTTTCTTTTTACAATTTTGGTACGGAACCCTAAAAAGGAAAATTCCTTTTCGCGTTCTCTCTCACCAGAATAAAACCAGAATTATATATAATCTAGAGAACATAAAACCAAACATTTTTGTTTCCATAAAATACGATACGAATAACTTTCGTCCAGACGGTTTATCGCCTCTATTCACGTGCTTACCTATAATATTATTACAGCACTAATTTTAAAAGAAAACCTCTTTGCACTAAAGGAGAAAGTTATAACGACTGAGTAATAAAGATGGCCTCCTTTACTCCCTTAGTATATTCACGATAATACGATATCATCTGCTTATATCTCATTCATTGACTACTAATCAAAGACAATTTGATTCTAAGTTCAAACAAAAGCGGACATGAATACGGTCTTTGAAAAAAGTCATAGACGATTTTTGGTAAGTACCTACGGTAAAAGAGGTCCCCTTTCAAAGGGAATCTTTATTAGGCATGAGTATTGGTGAAAACTTTCCCCAACTGTATTGAATTTACTGTTTCAATTGCTTTTGACAAAATTACTGTCCTCGCACTATTACGTGTAAAATATGGGGGAATTAAATAAGAGTCATGGGAGGGTTATATTTTCCGCATATTAAAGGTTATGATAAAGTAACCTTACCCGTGGGTAAAGTTACTTTACGGTAAAAGGGTAAAGCAAACTATAAACAATAAGGTTCATGGCTGTATTTTAGCCACGCTAGAAGGAAAATTGCTGATTGTATTTCTTTGCTGGCAATAATTACTCTAGCTGCATCTCATTGCTTGTTGAATTATATTTTTATAAGGCTTTTGCTGTTTGTAGTTTTCCTGGTATTTAATGCAACAAACTAGGACACAGAATTACTGTATAACGGTAACTCAAAGTCATAATTTAATTAGGTTAAAAAGTTAGGTACGTTAAGTCGTTGGTCCAACGCATGGATATCGAGGGTTATGGCAAGGAGGCGTGATGTCGCCTCTGTAATAGCAACCTGACCATAAGTTGGTACGCGCGACGGCGGTAAATACCGTTGTCATATGTTTGTATCGAAACGTGCAGGGTCATTTCGTATTTTTACAAAATGCCCAATTGTTCCGTCTATATTTGCAAAAACAGAGCCATCACAACAAACCTTAAGACAAGTGGCGTGTCCTACCACCGGTAAGTAAAAAAATCACTGCACTAATTATAATATTTAAGGATTTTACAAATATCTTGTAGCATGTGTGCAGTAAGATATCACAAAAGTGTCACGCTTGTTTAATTATGTGTGCGTGCCAAAAAAAGCCGCCCCTTTTGGTCATGTGTGCCGTATCTATATCTTTTGTTTCCGAAGTGGGGAAAATGTGGCGTCACTTGAACTTGAACAAATATGCAGTGAACGCATATCTCTAGGATATCTATGGTCCTACGCATACAAATGTAATAAACAGGTCCTACGCCTGATCTCTCTCTCTCTCTCTCTCTAGTGGTGTCGATTACCGTCTCATCGAACTATGAGATTGAGGGAAGAGGGAGTGCACTTGAGTCTGTGCACACACCTGTGCACTTTGCTATCTTCCAGATGTCCAGATGTCTTCGTTGAGATTGGCCGAAATGCGGTCTGGAGGACTTTTATTATTGGGTTAGAAAGGTACTGATTTAAAATTTCCATTCCTACCCTAATAATCCAAATCTCCCACAAAAGCAAAATCTGTTTCTCATCCGAAAATATCCCACAACAACAAAAACAGTATCCTAAAAATATCACAAATAGAAGGACAACAAAAGGAAACCGTCTTTTATCACTTCAAAGAAACTTGATAAACCTATCTTCTCCGACAAACAGAATTATGTACACACACTGTTTGTTCTACCGTGTAAGGAAAAACGGAACGAATCGGAACAGGCTTCAGAGGATCGGCAAACAATACCTGAAGATGTCGCTATGTTGGTTGAGTATAATGGTAGGGTAAGATTGCGCAAGTCGTACTTACCGCTAAACAAAAGCTGTTGTAGGTTTAGGGTAATTCAAATTACGCATATTTTATGCTACAAGTAGTGTGGTTTATGGAGTTTCTCATCGGCAACTTGTCAGGAAGTTTAGAGGATGAGCTTCCAAAAAAATGATCCAACTTCCATACCCTTTATCATTTATCATATTCAACCTCAATAGGGGATGAGCTTCCAAAAACTATAAACCTTAACTATAGACTGAAAGTTACAACTTTTACTTTGCCAATTTAAAAAATTATGCGGGTCGGAACGACTTTCAAAGTTATGTTTAATCATAAAACTGGTATAGAACAATCCATTCACAACCTTCATATTTACCTTGGATTGATTAGTGTTTTGTTACCAGCGAGGACTTAACAATATTATTGAGGCTTCGTTCAGGATATATGCCTCTCAATAAATTCGGTTTTATGGTAAAAAAGTTAACATCACCTGTTTGCAGTACGTGTAACGAAGATGAGGACACGTATCATATTTTGATGAGATGTGTCCGGAATCAATCGCTCAGAACACAAATTGGTGCGCATAACATAAACCTATCAAACCCGTTATTGGATAATATCATTCCTATTATAAATATGGTTAAGTTCGCCTTGAAGAACAGACCCAGAACCAAGCTGTAAAATGCACTAATGTAAATTAATGTTAACCTTTTGTATACCTCTAGAAAGTCATATTCGCATTTAGCGAAAAAAAAAGATCCACGCACCAATGACGAAAAACATTAGGATAAGACTCACTTCAAAATAATTTCTTCGATATGTAATGCAATAAGTTTCTATCTGCCACTTAAATCATTACAATAACAACACTAATGTAATGCCAACGGGCTACGACCTCAGAATGTTTGATTGAAGTAAACATGTGAGAAAAAGGAGAAACTTAATACTTAATAACCAAGTTTGAGCGCACTTGTTATAAGTGCTTCTAGACATAGTTCAAGTTTGTTTAAGTTAAGTGCCACTTTAGTATTGTGCCAATAATGTGGTTACACTTTAATATTTGCTCAGTGATATAAAATCTGAGATTTTATGGTTTTAGTTAGATACTTAAGTAAAGTAAGTGACTTTGTGAATTGACAGACTGTTTGGCAATTTAGTGTTGATAAATGGTCCAATTAAAATAAATGCTTTGGACTTTCTTCTGACTTCTATCGTAAAAAGACGAATGTTGTACAATCAATACTACGTTCAATTTTATTGAATAAAGTGTATTTCCCATTTGCCAATTCTCATATTATATTAGTAACCAATAGATATCGCTAAAGACAACCAAAAAACATCCACATAAAAGAAACCGTCTTTATCTCTCTAACTAATTTCCTAATTCAAGTATGCTGGAAGAGATTTCTTTACAAATAAGCATCACCTTTATACCATTTTTCTGTTCTAATTTTCTTGTCTGTTTATATATGTGTGTACCTCCATAAATTGTAAGAAAATAGAAAACCTGTGCGGTCAGTGGACCCCCGTCAGGAATGAAGTTCCTTACGCGATACTCGCACGCACACACACACTCGTATATAATATATTACCCCAAGCCGCGTTAATGAACATCGTTCCAAATATATATTACTAGCTTCTGCCCGCGACTTCGTCCGTGTGAAATTTCACCCTCCCCCAATTCATCCTCTTCGGGGTGAAATTTCGAAAAACCCTTTCTTAGTGGATGCCTACTCTTCACAACGAACACACCCTCCAAATTTCATGTCTCTATATGACCAGCGCTTTAGGCTGTGCAATATCAGTCAGTCAGTCAGGACTTTGAATTTATATAATTATTTTATGTTTATTTATAGATTTATTTTGGACCAAACACTTGTACAAATCTACATATCTTATAAACCTGCCAAACTGCGTGATTGTTTGTCGGCAAGATTAGCGCTTCTCTTAAAACATTTGGTACACACAACCTAATTAAACATATAAGTAGACACCTTAAATGAACGGTAATAATATTAGAAGAGTGCGGACTGTGGGCGGCCGGCCGGCACACACGTCGGTGACAGCTCGTGCTCAGAAATATCTACAATAGAAATGTAGACTAAATAACAATATGTGTTTGTAACTAAAACTAAGATTTTCTCAAAGTTACACCCAGTCAAGTTCATGATAAGTACACTTAATTTTACCATAAAGGCTCCTGCAAACAGGCGCGACGCGCGACGCGAATCGCGCGCGACACAAAGGCACCGCTCGTTGCGCGACTTGCGGTGCCTTTGTGTCGCGTGTCACGTCGCGCCTATGTGTACGAGCCTTAAGGCTTTAAAATCTAAAATAAAGTAGTATGTAATTATCTAAAAAAAAATTTTAAGTAAATAACTATTTCTCACTAAACGCTCTCAGTCAAACATTGGGCGTTTATAATTTCTCACTTGACGATATTATCGCGGACGTCCACGGCATGCATCACAATAACTCAGTGAAATAAAATGGAAATATATGAAGACGCTTTTAAACAGTCCACAATAATGCTATAACGTGCACGTTTTTCGATACATTTTATTCGTAATACGTAATTAAAATTCGGTTCTTACAAACAGAAGTTAAACTATTTTTGCAAGAATCTAATTCACCGACGACGCTCGGTTATAAATCCCGTCGGCGCTGTGCTGTTGACACAAACAAATGCATAACGTTGAGCGTCGCGACAAGAATGCGACGCTTTTCATTTTCCTGAACAAACAGACAGCTTGCCGAAAGATATGAGGAAATAATTAACGAAATAGTTTCTTGATTGCTTTTGTCTGGGAATGCACATTATAATGCCTTATTGAACTGAAAATCATCGCTCGCGTGACTAAAAGTCCTATCTCATTTTTCACATTTTTTAGCTGAGTCAGGACAACTACACTCTTCTATTCGTGATTTACACTTTTCACTAACCGTCGTACCTCTATGTTATTTGGATCCCAAAATATAACCATTTTGATAGGCAATAAAATGTAAAGAATGACGAATCAAAAAATGTAGCCGCCCCAACCCAAATCAGCTAAAAAATGAGATAAGACTTTTAGTCATGCGAGCGACGATATGTGAGCGTGGTAAGGGATTTTTAATAATAATGAACAAGCAAAGTTTTGCTCTAAATATTGAATCGATTTGAATAACCCTACAAAAATAACTAACACTGTAGGCTTAGAGTTACAGTTTAGTAATGAATGTTAATAATCATAATAACAACCAAACTCGATAAAATCAAAGCAGGACAATTCAAATTAATACCAAATAGCTGGAACAAATATTTATACAAGAAATCGCGTGCTGGCATAGAATTTGAAGGTAGAAGGTACGACTTTCATAATTATACATTGTTTGAATGTTATAGGGCTATTAAAATAAAACAAAGCACGAATTACGTGTAATAAAGCATTAAACGCCATCATGACTTGTACTAGCACCTTACAGCCGAATAATGCAGGGTATTGTTCCTTAAATTTCAACTTTGCTTATGCAAATTACGTAGCTCCATTGAGGCTCAACAATAGAAACTTGCGGAGTCCATATTCTGTATGGATATCCGAACGTGAACAATTTAAATAGGCTGAATGGCGACGTTTCATAGCTGTCAGCTCTTGGCGCGAAATGGAGCGTTTGACAGCTGTCATTTCGGTTGCATAATGGTTACATCCCTGTTATTGGTCACACAGCACTAGTGTCCAACTTTGTTGGAATTTATAAATAAGGGTTTTATTATGCAAATTACTTCACATACCAGTAGTTACTATGACGCCCAGCAAAGCGTTAATGATTTTTTACACTATGTAGGATTACCTAGAAATACACAGCGAGAACACTCTAAGAGCAAACTCACGTACCTTTTCATCTCTAACACTTGCAAACAACATCTAGGAAGCAAAGCGACGATGCTCTAATGCGAAAATAAACGTAATTCTGGAGCACAAACTTCCCTTTTCTATTCATGAAGCAATTTAAAATATCTCGGCCATTACAACTGACTGTTTATAAATATCACGAAATATTTAAACGGCTCACTCGCGAATGTACACAAAAATTCGCGTTGCTGTTGAACATTCAGCAGAAATACTGGTAATATTGTAACGGGCAATGGTTTTACAAAAAAAAGTTGTTTTTCGCGGTTACATCATGAAATGTAAAATGCGGATACGGTTTAAATGAGTTTTTTGTTTTGAAATATTATTATGTGTACGGAATGTATAATACTCATAAAAATTGTGAACACCAACGATGTTAAGAATGTTACATAAATTATGCCAGTAATTGGGAGACAACGAAAAAAATATCATAAAAACACTTATAATCCCGTTTGATTTTAAACTAAAATGTAGTTTATATCATAACAAATTATTTACACAAAGCGATAAGTTGGCTTGTGTGGAATTAGGAACTGTCAGGCACACTGTTTACCACAGCGTAGCGTAGATAAGAGGGTAGTTTTTACTTTGTGCCAGTGTACCAACGAGTAATTTAGTTATTTTCCGGAAAAAAACAAAATGCTTTACACTTGCGTGCAAAAAGAGCGATTATCTTAAGGCGAAAGCGCCAGGGTAGCCCGCGAAATTCAATTTTTATAAGTTTTTTGCAATTTGCTGGTCAGTATTAAGTTGTACATTGATTAAAATGTGATTCGCGGCTGTAATAAATACGTATTTACAGAATTATAATTATTAAAGTCATCAACACAACTCTCTAAGACCAAGTAATCCCACAGAATAAATATTTCATAAAATCTTGACATTTTGGGATTATACTAACTTAACAAGTTGTATTACTGATTCTAATGATTATGATTGTCTAAATACATATTTGTTACGGCCGCGAATCATATTTTAATCAACGTAAAACTTAATACTGACCAGCAAATTGCAAAAAACGTAAGAAAATTTTAATGTCGCGGGCTACCTTAGCGCTTCCCCCTTAATGAAATTGAACAACCATTTTCTCCTTTGTACCTTTTGATTAAAATTATATGGTTTTTGCATATCTTCATAATACAGACCCTTGCAAGAATTGAAACGACAATCTTCTAAAATTCGCTTTTGAATTTTGTTAAGAGTATGTATTTAGGTAAGTCATTTTTTTGCACGTAAGTGTAACTATATTCCTGGCTTGTAAAAACAGTCGTTGCTATTCTGTTTTGCAGACGGTTTTTGTTTGAGGGCAGTGTAATTAACTTTAATTTGGGTTACGTACATGCGCTAGGCAGCTTAGAATTACTACGGGCAAAATGTTAGTTTCCATGTTAAACACAGTCGCAATCTACTTGTGAAGGCTGCATTATATTTTGTTATTTATGAGACCCACAGAGGAAATTGCTGCGTTTAATTAATAGAGTTCGCAAACTGTGCTACCATGTTTTGTATTGGTCTTTGTAGAACAAAGAAACTGTATTGCCTGTCTGAGGTGGCAGCAAAAATGTAATTAATTACAAATGGTTAATTTTTATTAATTGTTTTTATTTTCTATTGTTGTTTTTTACCTTATTGTAATCTGCACCGGTTGACGTCATCACGTCAACGACGTCGCGTCTTTCCATTCTATACAAGGCCAGAACGCAGCCATAGGAAAGTGCTCGCGTATACTTTGTATTGATATTTTATAATCTGCGGTTACAATGTATACACGAATTTTGCGCACTGCTCGTTTATAGTTTCTAACGTGTATGCGCGCGTCCGGTCTCAAACTCAGTGGCGTCTATTGGTTTTCAGAAAAGGTAGGCAGGCACTAGGCCGGGTCTAGTCTAGGCAGACGCGTTCACTAATCAGAAACATAAGACAAAAGTATCTATTACTTAACAAAAAAAAGGTTTTACAGCCGGCATCTTGGATTTTCATTTTGACTTTATTTTCGGCTCCAGCAACCTCAAAACCCATGATGAAAAATTTGAAAATTTTTGCAGCCGCCATCTTGGATTTTCATTTTTACCTCAATATCCATCCCTTTCTTTCTTCGCACGGCCAAATTACGAACGAATTACAAATTACAATTTTAACATTCATACTCGGTTGGTTATTTGAGTAGGCATGCCTACTTTAGGGTGATAAATTGCGAAGGTTAAACGTCATGGTATTACGCGTGAGACGTACGTATTTTTAATTTCATGGTATTAACTTGAACGAGTAAAGACCAATGACAGTGTACCAATAGTATGGGAGCCGAGTAGGCCGTCTGGCGACTGCCTACTGCAGCGCGTGTTTGTATGAAGATTTTGTTGTTTGATAGGTATGATAATTTTGTGAGTTACTTAACTGTGGGGCACACACACTCTAATGCAATTGACTGATTGACAGGCTTATGGTGATTTATCGAGGTAGGCACTGCTTATATGCCTTCATGTAATCCATGCCACTGCTCAAACTATACTACATCACTTACGCCTGACAAGAGTTGAGATATAGTTTAATAATATACTATTTTGTTCTGGCTCCTCGCTCTGCTCGTCGAACTCACGCTCGCTTCGCTCGCTATTGAATTGTATCTCGTTTTCTCTCAGCCATGTTGCCGCTTGCGCTATCTTGCGGTCGCTCCTTTGTATCAGCTAGGTTCTTGATGGGAGGGTGACCTCTCACTTACGCTCGGGTTAATTTGCTTTGCAGTCAGGGTTTATGATATGATTATCGTATTTTTTACGTAAAAAAGTAGGTATATAAATGATTGAAATAAATTAATTGGTGATCTTTTGTTTGATGAGCAATTAATAATAGCCCGTTTATAAAAACAATACTAAGCAAAAAATACTAAGAAATTAGACTATTTTTGATATGACCTAATCTATACGAAGGTTATAATATAAGGAGTATCTAATCACACTAATATTATAAAGGGGAAAGTTTGTGAGTGTGTGTGTGTTTATATGTTTGTTACTTATTCACGCTCAAACGGCTGAACCAATTTTGATAAAATTTTGTATGGAGGTAGCCGACACTCTAGATTAACATATAGAATACTTTTTACTCCGAAATTCCCACGGGATCGACACTTATGCGGGTGGGGACCCACCGGGGGGGATTTCAAGCTCACTTCACCTACGTTTTCACGGTGATATGACTATAGCCGGTCGATTCTGTAAAAATCTCACCGTGAAAACTTAGGAGATGTGAGTTTGTTTTTGCTAGGAATTGACACTATTGAGAGCTCACTTCACCTAAGTTTTCACGGTGAGATGGTTACAGAATCACACTGCTGGTCATTTCGCGAATAAGTCAGATTTTTACAGAATAGATTTACGGTTGATTTCACGATATATAGGCAAGTCATTTATAAGTAAGTCAAGTCGTCGAAGAAAGTACCATCAGTGTGTATAAACTCTATTAGCAATTCACCAGCTTCAAGGTATGAAAAACTGAATATTTTAAAAATATTTATGCACACGATTCCATACTTTGTCCCTTAAGTCTATGTAGATAGGTATCTAACCTAGGGTGAAAGTAGGTACTCTCATCCTAGGTTTATGCTCGTGACCCAAATTCTACAGGATGCTTCCCTAAACATAGTGAAAGGGTGCTTCAATTATTCAGCAAGCGGTCTTGAAGTCCGCTGGGCTTTACGGTGCTGAGGCTTTTAAAGTGTACCTTCTGCGAACAGAAAAAAATGTCCGCGCACAAGCCCTGGAATTTTTGTTGTCTATAAAATAAAGAAAATTGGACCAAAACAGTCCAATGCAATATTCTTAAAAATGTATACATGGTGGTAGGGTATCCACGAACAAACTGTAATCATGTATTCAGCACATGATTCTAGAGCCCGTAGCGTAGACGTGTTTTGTTCTGGAAGACTCAGATGGAGATATTCGTGAACGTCTAATTAGAGAGAAGTGGAAAAAGAATGGGGAGACCTTCAACTTTCTTATATTGAAAAAAAAAACTCGACGAATGCGTAACCTCCTCCTTTTTTTAAAGTCGGTTGTAAATATTTACCTAACTCATAGGCACGAAAAGTAACTTTTCATATTGTAAATTGAAAAGTTCCTGAAAGTAAACAAAAAGAAATAGAAAGTAATTGATAAAGAGCGAGAAACCTCTATCGAAGGCTACTTAGAGGTTTCTCGCTCTTTTTCAATTACTTTCTATTTCCTTTTGTTTACTTTCAGGAACTTTGTTTACTATTATCTTTTCCAGGAATATAATTATACCAATTAAAATGATAATATTTATTGTAAAGTATCTAGCAAAAATCCATCCACAATATATTGAACGAAACCAAAAAAATTCTTCGAATAATTTCGAAATTAATTCTATTGAAAATGATATAACATGATCGCTTTGTTATAACATCACACACAGGATACTGTTATTATAGTCCCTATGTTTAACCGGAACAATGAGTTCCGGCATCAGAGAACTGGTAACCAGCGGCAGCGGGGCAATTGAGTAACACATTATCAATCGGAATCGGTTTCATTTTGACATTTCAATAACATTCATTGCGCTATTTACGTGTTGAGCAGAAGTTTTTTTTCTAACTTATGAAGCAATGAATTAGCAATTTGCTTCAAAATGATTTAGATGCCGATTGATAGTGTGTTTCGCAATTAGGGTTCTGGTTTAATGAATATCATTAATCTATCAAATAGGAAAACGTATTAATAGAAACGATTTGTTGTTTTGCTTTCCGTTACACTTAAGAACATGCTGATATATAAATGTGTGGTTGAAATAACTGAAAACGTGAAAAGGGGTTATTGTACTCATCATTATGAACAACTATAACTTTGGAAATAACCCTTAAAAAAAATCTGCTGCTTCATACATGAAGCAACAGATTTTTTTTAGTTAAGTGGACATAGTTTCGTAAAAAGAAGGTCTACAACAACTAATATGATATCTTTCACTGACTATTTGTTTAATAGTATGGACTCTCGTGTGCAGGTGGACTCTGTATACACTGATTTTCGAAAAGCCTTTGACAAGGTCGACCATGAATTGCTTTTGAGGAAGCTGGCCTTTAACGGTATCCGCGGGGATTTGTTGCGTTGGTTCATATCGTATGTGTCAAATAGAACACAAAAAGTAGCTGTTAATGGGTTCTATTCCACCACCATAACCGCAACATCAGGAGTGCCTCAGGGCTCAATTCTCGGGCCTCTTTTGTTTGTAATATTTATCAATGATATCGATGAGTGTTTTCTTAACTCTAAGTTTCTACTTTACGCGGACGATCTAAAAATTTTTAGGCCCATTAGATCATTAACAGACTGTCACTTACTTCAACAAGATCTTAATCGTTTAGTTGTGTATTGCGTTAAAAACAAACTCCTACTTAGTATTCCCAAATGTTCCTGTATCAGCTTTACTAAAAATAAAACCCCATTTAAACATCCCTATGCACTACAAAGTGAAATCTTGGCCAGGGTTAACTCAATTCGTGATCTGGGAATACTGCTCGATGACAAACTGCACCTGGACGCACATGTTGATAAAATCGTGAGTCAGGCTTATCGTATGTATGGTTTCGTGATAAGATCGGCCACGGAATTCATCCACCCAAGCACATATTTACATTTGTATCGATCGTTAATCCGGTCTCAACTGGAATATGCAGTACCTGTGTGGAGTCCCTATTATAATAAATATACTGACTGTATTGAGCGTTTGCAATGTAAGTTCCTGAAAACGATGCATTACCGCTGTTCTAGAAGTCGTATTTACATCCCCTATAGCGACTTACTGAAGAAATACAATTTACTCTCTTTGAAGTCTAGACGAACCTTCCTAGAAACTATGTTTCTATATGATCTGTGTAACAACTCGTATGACTGTGTGGATATTTCTAACAAGTTATGCTATGTTGTTCCTAGAACTGTACAGGGACGTGGGGTGCGCGCACGACCTGTTTTCGCCGTCACTCCTAGTCGTACGAATGCAGGCTTGCGGGCACCTCTACGTCGCCTTACGGGCAATTTCAATAAGTTTTTCTGTAACTTGGATCTATTTGCTTTATCTGTTGGAAAATTTAGAAACATATTGCTTGGCACAATCAAAAATTTAGGTGAATAATTTTGAATGTTTATATTCCTTGGTAGCTGTAATTTATATGTATCTTATTTTGTGTACTTATCTATTCTGTCCGACTTTAACTCTATCAACATTGTCTTTGTCTTTTTGTGTATCTGTGGAGAACGTTGTTGGTTGCACATTTATATAACTCCTTATGTTCTATTTACTTATAATATATAATGTGTAATTGTTTGTTCTTCCGAATAAATAAAATAAAAATAGTTACCTAAAATTTAGGTATGTCAACAAAATGTTGTAAGCAGCAGATTTTTTATCGTGGTTTGGTTCCACACCATTTAAATTACATATTGAATATTTAGATATAAATATTCTGTTTCTTATAAAAGTTAAAAATCGCCTCATAGAAATTCTTTCGGCACTAAAAAAGAAACAATTACGACAGGTTATCATTTTGTCTATCTACATAAGGACAAAAAAACTTTATGATTACTTTTTAATTTAATAAAATAATTATTGTTAATGAAATCAGATTTTCTGTAATCGATAACGGACTATGTATCTGCTGCCAATTATGCTGAAACAAAAAGACACAATTTCAACTTTAATACTTTGGTCAGTATTATCTACATGCAAATTCTGTTAAATCCCACTATCACCCAGCGCTATTATCCCATATTAATTAAAATTATAATTATGAAGCAACTTTACGTAAAATGTGCGAATCCGCGTAGGATTTACCGCAAGTATTATAGAAAATGGCAAAAAAAACATGATCCAGTTTTCCAAAGAGTCTTCAACAAAGATCGGAATGCAGTGGTAAACTATAAATAAGGTCCTTTATTGGGTTCTTCATCAGTAATATTTTTCGAAGGACTGATAGCGTACAGAAATCAGAAATACGTAGTTAAACATAATGATTTAGAGAATTTACCAACATGCGCTTTTGAAGCATTGCCAATTTTGCTATCCATAGAGATACAGTTACATTATGTGATTGGTACTTAACCACTTAACTTCACCGGTACCCATCTACAAACTCAACGATACTGCTCATAAGTATAAATTGGTACGCTAGAAATACGAACTTAAACTAAAAACTAAAATGTACCTACTAAAACTAGACTAAAGATAAACCGGCTTACTAAAAACAAGGTTGATCGTCAAACTCAGTTCCGTCAGAGCCATTTTTAAATTTCGATAGCTATTTCGACTACAAAGTAACGTTAAAGTTCTTAATACAAAGCTGTCGACAGTACCGGACTAATTTGTCAGTTTTGTAGAACTGTATTTCAATCCCAGTTACGTTCTTATCACAAAAACTGTCTCAGTGATTTAAACCATGTCAAAAGAAATTGTAATAAGACCAATAATTTCAAATGAAACCACTTACAGCACTTATCTACATGGACACATTTGCCCATGAAATTTCTAAGGTAACCATAATCACAAAGACAGGCTGGATCAAAGCAACTAGGTTGAAAAGAAGGACAGTCGGGTGATCGCTTCAATTCAGCACAGGTCTTAAAGCACTCCTCAGTTTGACATTTGTAGTACAGCTCGCCCACAGGGCAATCTGAAATATTATAGAAGAAATACTAACTTTTCGATACTACGTTATAAATCTAATCTAACTAGTCTGTTTTATCCCACTGCAGGGCCCCCCCCTTTTTCCGCACGTTATAAATAATTCGCAAATATCCCGTTATCACGATATGTATAATATTATTTAAATCGTGTGTATCTGTAGAAACGTAATGATTTAAAGCAAGTAAAGTCACAAATATTTCAAACTCTAAGGCCGCGTCCTTGCCGAAAGCGATTGCCTCGCGAATTCAGCGCGCGCTTTCAGTTAAGGGGCTTATATGACCTAAAACGCTGTCACTGTCGGACTGCACAGAAAAGAAAGAGAAGCGCGATGACACAATGCTGGTAATTTATTGCAAAATATGAAGCAATTATTTAATTACAAAAAATCTATTGTTTGGACTGAAAAACTAAAACACTAGTATTTTAGTATGTTGCTTGTAGAATAATCTGACAAAAAAAACAGAATGATTGTATGTATTTTAGTATGGTTTTTATTGTAAAAAGAAAGTTTTTAGAGGTATCTTCATGATTTTTTTCTATCGTACCAAATTAGTTGTATTATGTTTTCAACACACTATCTATCTAGCATATATTCTGAAGAATATCATATATTTTTCTGATTTTATTTCCTATAGTCGATCATATACTTTTATTGTTTCTAAAACTTGTGTTTTTTTATGTTTAGGTCCTGTAAGCCCCTTAAGACGCGGGGTATGGCATACGATACCGATCAGTTCATCTGTTGGAAAAGCACCAAACTAATTAATTAACCACTTAATTCTTACGAATTTAGTCTACTAGCATTCACCGTATTTTGTTAGAAGTTAGCAACGGTAATGATGCTGACCCCGGCATATAATATTTCTTCACTATTTAAGACTCATAAACCCACAATACATAACTAGTTGTCATGTACGAGTATATTATGGAGACTAATAAAAATGAATTTTAATTTATATTAATAAACAAATTAAATATAGAAATACCAATTGTCATGGTAGAAAGCGGATTCTACCAAATCAATAAAATGGATACAGGTAATGAAGACTTACCAAAAAGGTCCTTTTCAGCCGGTGCAGCAGAAACTATAGTCAAAACTGCAACGAACAAACTGGTAACACATAGGACGCCATTACTATAGTAACGTTAGTCAAAGATGATGCCGACGAAGACAATAGTATAGTGACGCATCCGCCTTTTTATTTATAATATCATAAAGTTTGGCAATGTGCGAGTCGTGTTAATAAATCAAGTTTATAAATAACAAAGATGACACTTTGTGTGTAATTCCGTCCCCATGCTAGAAGGAATGCCGATTTCCGCGGGGTGGATGGTAGCAGCTGAATACGATAGATTAAGCATCTAAACACACTATGCCGAAGGTATGCGACCGAAGTTCGGCATGATTACGCATGCAATGGCTATTTGAATTACTGACGACACATTATGCCGAAATTACGTTGCGTTATAGCGCACAGCCGAACTTCGGTCGGGCGAAAGCTCAGCGGCGATTCGGCGACAACGTATTCTGTAGAGCACACATTATACGCGACCGAAGTTCGGTTCGATTGCCGAAGAATATCCGGGGCGGGGGGGAGCAGCGGGAGGCAGGCATGCCCGCGCCCCGCGTGTGCGCAACTGAATTTCTGCCGCGTAAGTTCGGCACTTATGGTGTGTCATATCAGCCTAATACGTCGGAACGTAAAATCAGCCGCGGAACTTCGGTCGCGTACCTTCGGCATAATGTGTTTGGACACTAAGGAATGAAAGGCCTATTGTGGACTAATTCATTTTTTATGTGGTGTTAAATGTTACAACAAAACACCACTTGCTAAAGTCAAAGTCAAATCATTTATTTCAAATAGGCACATTAACTCACTTTTGAACGTGCCAAGTATGGAACCCTCAATATGACGTATCTAGAATAGAAAGAATTCAGAAAAAGATTTTCAATTATTTACAATAATATTGTAAGCAATGCTCAACGGATTACACTCATCACTCATCGTTGCAAAAGACTACCAACCGCTGGGAAACAAACGCCATGTTAATTACATTACATTTCTGAATAAATATTGCCAATAGCTGCATGGATTGTTAGGAACTTCTATCAAAAGTATCACTACGAATGCATTTTTCTCACGTAGTGCAGCATAATCAGCATATAATGTTCCTGTCGCCGGGACACAGGTCTCATATCTGTGTGAGGGCCCCATAATAGACCACAATAGACCACGAGGGCTTAGTACGGGTTGGCGGATGTCACAATATGTCTTCAAATTTTTGGTTCTGGAACATTCCGGTTTCTCCGCGATGTTTTCCTTCATCGTTTTGAGAGCAGTGTTGATGAAATTATTTACACAAAGTAAAGCCTAACTAAAGATGAGGTAAGAATTTGAAATTTAAATTACTTGCATTTTTCCATTATGATCATAAAAGGATGAAATGGATAATTAGAAGTAGGTAACCAATTAGCTTATCTCTAAACGAAAAATAAATAGAAGTAAATATTTTGAACCAACGATTATTGTGGAACATGGACCAACTCGAGTTGGTTCATAATTATTCCATGTTCGTTTCGTAATAAGTAAGAAAAAAACACAATGCTATAAAAAATATGTTTTTATTTAAAGATAAACATTTTAACATTTATTTAGTCGGTCGTTGAAGTATGTAGAATGTGCACTGGTTCGGGTCCTGGAATAATAAACAAAACTCTGTTAATAATTTTACGTATATTTTGACACCTTTAACTACTACGTGTTACGTTAAATGCGCAAAACCTCATAAGAGGTCACTGTACTCATCATTATAAACAACTTTTACAATGGGACAAACTTGAAATCGCAAAAAAAATCGACTATTTAGTACCTACATTTTGACGAGTTATGCGAACATAAATGTAGCGAACAACTGGTTTTTTTTTTCGCGTTTTCAACTTGGGTCCCATAGTAAAAGTTGCTCATATTGATGAGTACAATGACCCCTTAAGAGGTTTTACGCATTTAACGTTACACCTTGTGTATATAAAATTCAAAATTCTGACTGACTGATATATACACAGCACAGCCTAAACCGCTGGTCCTAGAGACATGAAATATGGAGCGTGTGTTCTTTGTGAAAAGTAGGTGTCCACTAAGAAAGGATTTTTCGAAACTCCACCCCTAAGAGGGTGAATGGGGGGGGTGAAATTTCACGCGGACGAAGTCGCGGGCAGAAGCTGTATAGCATCTATAATGTTAAATAAAAAGTTAATTATGTAGAATGTAAACTGGCTCACAAGCCTCTACCCTGTATTAATTTAAATATTATAGCGTATTAAAGTCATTAAATGTTAGAATTCTCATCGGTATAATTAGTGACTGAAAGAACAGTTTATGTAAATTTCTAGCAGCTCCCCGCGGTTTTAACCGCATAAGCTTCGGTCCCGTGAGAATATCGGGATAAAAACTAGCCTATGTTCTTTCCCGGGACTCAAACTATGTCTATACCAAAAATTTCATGTAAATCGGTTTAGTGATTTAAGCGTGAAGAGGTACAGATGTTCTATGTCCCGAAGTCCGTTTGGTTATGAATGTAGTCAAGCGTGCACATGCACATTGTGATCAACAGAGACTCAACAATGGGTGAAGTAAAACGGTACACATTCGCGGAAATAGCCTCATGCGGCAGCAGCAAGGGGCAGCCGCTGTGGGAGCGCGCTTGTCGGGATACGTCACTACTACAATCAAAGCCGAACGGACTTCGTGAAATAGAATATCAGTAACAGACTGACAGAGATACTTTCACATTTATAATATTAGTATGGATATATATTTAATATATATTATATATATAATAGTATGGATTCCATTAACACTTTGCAATAATTTGATTCAGCAATCACAATGCTTTGCATTACTCGGCAAATTAAAAAGCATATTCAGCCTAATTATGTTCCCACTGCTGGGACACAAGCCTTCTCCAGGCCCTCAGGGGCCCACTTCTTCAGGAGCCCAGTGCGGGTTGCTAAGTAGATGTCACATGTCTTTCAATTTATGATTCTAGGACATGCCGGTTTCCTTACGATGTTTTTCTTCAGCGTTTTGAGAGCAGTGGTGATGAAATCATTTACTTACACAAAGTAAAGCGCGTTCAAAGTACAGTACCCGGCGATAAATATTGCACATCGACCTTTGGAAAGAGACAATCGGCTAATTTCGGCTTCGTAGAGCGTTATCTCTGTCGCACGAAATACAAACAGTCCGGTATCTATTAGGAGCTGTTAAAACAATTATGATTTGCTTCTTTTGATAATTATTTTTATTCTTTGTATAAAATACACCAATTTCCAAAGGTCGATGTGCAATATTTATCGCCGGGTACTTTAATGGCCATTTTTTGAAAATGATTGAAGTTCAAAAAAATTGGCTACAGCTCAAAATCACGAATAAGTAGGCAAATGTGGAGACTTGTAGCGGTTTATCAAGCTCAATAAAATTTTATAAATTATCAACAAGGATGTCTACTTTTTTTCTTGTGATAAAATATTTATTTAGATTTGTTAATCTAAATAAATATTTTCATTAAATATAATAATAATAATATAATAATAATATATAATATTTTAATTTTTCATTATTTTTTTTTTATTTTCATATTTTCATTTATTTTTTTTTTTTAAATATTTTTTTTTTTTTTTTTTTTTATATTTTTTTTTTAATCCTACTATTGGATTTTTTATTTTAACCTGTTTAGATATCGATAACCAATCAACCATCACGTTTGCGAAGTTGACACAAAAAAAAACCAGATTTTTGATACTGATATTTCAAATCAGTAAACTACCTGCGGTTGATGACCGAAAAAAACACATCAATTTTATTTATTTTTGTTTGACCGTGTTTAGATATCGATCACGTCTGCGGAGTTTCGCTAGCTAATTTGACCCGGTATAATATCAAGCATAATCACTTACAACACTGTTTGTGAGGCACACATTTGCCCTCAGAATTCCTTGCGTAGTACGTTTCGCAAACACAGGCAGGTTTATAACAATCAGCAGCAATGGAGGGGCATGGAGGGGGATTTTTCAAATCATCACATGTCTTGTAACACTTTGCCAAGTCACACTTGTAATACTCCTCATTGGCAGGGCAATCTGAAAAATATTAAACGGGAAAAAGTAAGCCAACGTACGCGTGGACGTAAAAATATCTCGCCTGGATTTTTTCGATTGAAATTCCAACAGTATGGTTTTTTGACGCGCTGAAATTTAGTGCGCGATAAAATCCAGCCGCGATATTTTTACATTAGTGCGAACGTCGGTTTACTTGGAAAAATACTTTCAACTATAAAGATACACATGACACAATGAGGGTTTAAATGTTTTTTTTTTTTTCAAGCTTACAAATGTCTTTACACAATCATGATGATGGTAATTGTTTGTTATTTATTTATAAGTACTGATCACAGGAAGTCATTAATCACACTAATCATCAGAAGACCAATTCCGGTAGTTAAAAACATGCAAAATCTAGTCGCAATCTCATTTCAGCGGCTATCAATGTCAAAAACTTGTCAATAATGTAGTGAAAATTAGAGGTATTTTTGAAAAATTGAGACTGAGGTCAGACTGATCAGATGAACGTTCTTAAAATTACGAGAATTGTCCCTCTGATCACTAAGGGGGCGTCCATAAATTACGTGAGGTGTTTTTTAAATTTACTGTCCCTCCCTCCCCCCTCTGGTGAGATGTCGTGAGATTTTATTCAACCCCCTCCCCCTTCCCCAATCTCACGTGAGATTTTTCAAAATAGAATAATATAGAATACTCTTTATTATGTACACCATATAAATTACAGACATAAATATAGAAACTGTACAAAGGGTGACACATTGGGCGGTCTTATCGCTACGAGCGATTTTTTAAAGACAACCTTAGGATAGAAAAAATGAAGGAAAAAAAAATGAAAAAAAAATGAAAATGAAAAAAAAAATGAATGAATGAAAATGTAGGTTTCATACGTATACGCGTTGGATTGTTATTTTGTATAAAACAAATATGGTGGTTTGACAGTCAGTAGAAATGAAATTATTTGCTTTCGAACGAATTAGTGAATGATCTTAATCGTATTACGATATACATACGCTTGAGATTAAATCTTAAGCATGTACAATCTGGATTAAAAGGACCAAAATAGTATAATTTTCTTTTGTTTCAATCAGAAAAAAAAAATCGTGATATTTGCCGAGACCCCCCTCTCTCCAACGTAAGATTAGATGAGATTTGACTAGACCCCCTCCCCCCTTAAACATCTCACGTAATTTATGGACGCCCCCTAAGCATAAAAGCACAGTTACGTTAAAGATTATTAATACACACCTTTGTAACCTTGACCGACCTCAATCCTAGAATATTGATGTGCTACCTTATATGTGAGTTCTATGTGTGTACTATAGAGCTACCATTTACCGGGTAATATGTCTTCCATTGACTTGAATGTGCCCTGGCGGCTGATAGTATGTCATGCTCACACAAATGTCTCGCTGACGGTGGCGTGTGTGTTGGATCATTTAACTCCTTTCAAAATAGTTGAGCTGAATGGTGCTGATCTATGCGTCATGTTCGTGAACGGGCGCCGTCAGTTGGGGCTGATCATCGCTTAGCTGCCTCGGCTTATTTTTAATTATTTTATTTTTGGATTGTTGTTTTGTTACTATTTGCTGTAGGTACTTTGGACGCTTTTAATGCGTACGTCTTTTTTACATCGTCCTCACATCCATACTAATATTTAATATTCGAAAGTAACTCTGTTTGTCTGTCTGTATGTTACCTTTTCACGCCTAAACCACTGAACGGATTTCGCTAAAATTTGGCAGAGAGATAGATTGCATTCCGGAAAAGGACATAGGATAGTTTTTATCGACATACCTCGCGGGCGAAGCCGCGGGCGGAAGCTAGTATAATTATAAATTCAACATTAATGATGTAACTAATATACTTGTAAAAATATAATTTAAAAGAGTCTCCATGGAGTTTCTTGCCCATTCTTCTCTATAGGTACCTACGCTTTGGAATGGGCAACTAGCTTCATATTTTCTGACTGACCAACTTCTTGACAATTCAAAAGTGCCTGTAAATGGTTTAATTGAAATAAATGCCTTGAGCTTGAGTAAAATATGCAAATAAAAGATGCTTAATAATCTAAGCGCAACCAAAATAATTATAACACAAATTAACAATAAAAACTCAAAAGCAGGCAAAGGAAAAAATCAAACGGCGTATATTAATAGACTTGATTATTGGCAAACAACTTCAACGCTTAAAAATTTAAACACTGTCTGGGGCTCATTAAAGGTTAGGTATCAAATGGTGAAATCAGGACCAGAATTTGTGTATAATGCAACTACATATTAACAACTATGAAGGCCAACATTTCTTTATTGTATTTTATGTTTAAAAATAATATTCCGCAGTATAAAAAGAGGTATATCGTCTGCCTAGCCTTTTCCCAACTACGTTGGGGCGTTGCAGTTGGCTTCCAGTCTAACTAAAGAGGGTAATTTTGACAGTTCGATAACATTCATTGCGGTAAGCATTCATTAATTACATTTAAGTTGTTAAGCAGACAAATTTTCGAATATATAAAGCAATATATTAGCAATATCCTTCAAAATGATTCAGATTATATTTGATAGTGTTTTACGCAATTATGGTACAGATGCAGCAGTATAAAAATAAGTACAAATAACAAAGACGTACCAAAAGGCTTCTGATCAGGTGGAGCAGCAAAAACAATAGTTAAAACTACAGCGAACAAACAAATAGATAACATATTGGACGCCATTGCTATAGTAACGTTAGTCAAAGATGATGCCGGCAAATACAATGATCTAGTCAGGCGTCCGACTTTTATTTATAAATCTTGTTGTCTGGCTAGTGAAGTGTGAGTTGTTTAAATATAAAAAGTTTATTAATAATCACGGATTAACCAATGATCAGTGAGCAGAGAACAGTTGTGGCCTAGTAGTAACGACCATATGGGTTCGGTCCCAAGCAGGCAACTTTGTGTAAATTAATTCATCACCACTACTCTCAAAACGGTGAAGGTAAACATCGTGAGGAAACCGGCATGTCCTAGAACCAAAAATTCGAAGACATGTGACATCCGCCAGGCCGCACTGGGTCCGCGTGGTAGATTATGGCCCACTCACTCTTACTGAGAGGTGTGTGACCCAGCAGTTGGAACATTATAGGCTCATTATGTTTAACCAATGATCTGAATTATCTGTGCAGAAGTATTTTTAGTGGTTAGTCAAAGATGATAAAATCATCATTCGACTAACGACCATTCTACTCTTATTATTGCTTGTATATACCCATTTATTTCTTGTATATTATATCAACTATATTGAAAGAACTTCCTTGAACATATTATTAGTAGCTTAACAATTAGATCGAAGATACACAAACTGTGAAAAAAGAAACATTAAAATAAAAAAAATATTTATAGAGTACAAAATATTTATAGAACAAAAACAAGTTATCGAAACAGATTTCTTCTATCGGCCATGGAAATAATGGTCGTCGTGATTCAGAAAAAGGAAAATAATAATTAGTTACGAAAATATTAAACAGATTAAACAGTAGCTAAATATAAAAATTGGCTACAAAGAGTGCCTATAACGTTAGGAAAACCACAACTGTTTTTCCTCAGTCGACACTGGTTGATAAACGTAATGTTAATTATAATATATATAGTTTTCTATCACTTGGAACCCAACATGGATATCTTCTTCTTTTCGTATCTATGGTAAACAAAAACAACGAGCAAGAGTATTCCTCGTTGTTTTTTAGGGTTCCGTACCCGAAGGGTAAAAACGTGACCCTATTATTAAGACTCCACTGTCCGTCTGTCTGTCTGTCATCAGGCTTATATCTCATGAACCGTGATAGCTAAACAGTTGAAATTTTCACAGATGATGTATTTCTGTTGCCGCTATAACAACAAATAATAAAAATAAAATAAAGTTAAAAGGGGTATAAAAGAAGCGTTTTTTTCGGCGTTTTTTTTTTATATAATTTGAGGCCAGTAGGGTGACCTGGCTATCTTAATCATCATTACTTATAACATTCGCTCTCAGGCACACAAGTGCCTTCCGAATTCTTGTAATATCCCTCAATACATTCACAGCCAGGTAAATAGCACCCTGGTAGGAGCGGCAAGCAAGGTGGCTTTTTCTTAAACTGATCACAGGTCCGTTGACAACGATATAGGTAGCAGAAGTAGTACTCCTCATTTTTCGGGCAATCTGGAATGTTTTTTTTTTTCAATATAAGAAAAGTGAACCATTAGGTCTATACAAAAGAACAAGATATGGAAATAAAGGACATCACCCATCCTGGGATATATATATTTTTTTTAGCGGTCAGTAATAATAACTACATATTTTTAAAGTACACATAGAACGTATTATTTTTAGTAAGGCGTCAATGTCATGTCAATTTGCGTTCGGAGGTATATATATATTTAGGCGGATCGAAAGATAAGATCGTTGTATGTCTTTGCTCTCAAATTCATTACAGCGTTGTCGCCTTAAAAAAAAATCTACTATTGCCACCATTCAAATAAAAATATGTAATTCATTTCTGGCATACTTTTTATCCCAATTCGCCTAACAAAATGTGTGACCTCCTTTGAATGAGAAGATAAGAGTTGCACTGAAATTACTGGACACTTATAAAAAAACTAAATTCTGTATTCTGGTATGAAAACTATTCTTCACGTGAATAAAGGCTGCACGCGATGAAATCGCGCGCGACACAAAGGCACCGCATGTCGCACCACGAACAGTGCCTTTGTGTCGCACGCGATTATATTGCGTGTCGCGCCTGTTTGTAGGAGCCTTTAAACAATAACTTTATCAACATGTAATTTGAAGATTAAAATAAGCATCGGACAAAATAAATCAAAACAAATAACATCTTACCAAGTGGTTTAACATCAGGTGGTAGATAAGCAGAAGCTATTGTTAATACAGTAACAAGAAAACACAAAGGTTGTATGTAGGAAGCCATTGCTATTTTGCCACCCATAGATAAAATCGGAAATGATCAAAATCTAGTCGATCGTCAGTCTTTTATATACAGTACCCGGCGATAAAATATATTGCACATTGACCTTTGGAAAGAGACATTCGGCTAATTTCGGCTTCGTAGAGCGTTATCTCTGTCGCACGAAATACAAACAGTCCGGTATCTATTAGGAGCTATTAAAACAATTATGATTTGCTTCTTTTGATGATTATTTTTATTCTTTGTATAAAATACAAAAACGGTAAAGGCCGATGTGCAATATTTATCGCCGGGTACTGTAGTTTAGAATTTTTTGTTTGCAGAGTACACAAGACAAATCGTCATCTCGTTTTACGGAAAATGTATCTCGTTTTCACTCTTAGGTAAAGAAATACACACAAAGATAATGAAATGATTGTTTTTATTTACAAAAATCGATCTACAATTGCCGGGATAACGCGTAACACGCATACTAAAAAAAAAACAGTCGATTTGAGAACCTTCTCCTTTTTGAAATCGGTTAAAAAAGTAAACAATTTTAGAAATAAATTCATTTAGTAGATTCCGAGTGCAGCTGTTGCTTCTTAATATGCTGAAACAACAAAATACTAGTATACAGTCATTTCAAAAATTTTGATATGTTCTGGGTCTGAAAGTAGCAGGCCTCATTACTGGTTAAGTCAGAGAATTAAAATTATCTCACAAGCCTATCCTCTCAAGTCTCAAGGTCATTGTTAAAGAGAAGTCGTTTAATGTATCACAATTAGGGATAAAATAATAGCCACGACAAAGGTCAGACCGTTTTTTCTGGAGATATCATCTTAAAACCGCATTTAAACAATGCAAGTTTCTTACATGTACAATAAAATTGAAGCAAAAAATTACTTAATGGCTACTGTTTAGACGGTGCACCTAAAGGTAATTAAATCGAACTGTGCAAATCAGTCAAACTCCATCATATGAAACATAGACAGTCGCAAAATAACTTACGGCACATATCGTAAGGCACACATTTGCCTGCAGAATTCCTCAGGGTATCTTTTACGCATAGACAGGCAGGTTTATAACAATTAGGATCAAGGGACGGGCAAGCTGGTGGGCGTCTCAAATGTTCACAAGACTTGTAACACAGCTCCTGGTCACATTTGTGATACTGTTCATTGGCAGGGCAATCTGAAATGTTAAAGAGGAAATAATAAGTTACTTTTAATGATGTTGAGTTTTTTGAATTCTTTGTTAGAATTTGTTGGTTATATGGTTAATTTCATGCCATATCATTCTATTTGTGAAATATGTGTAAGTTTAATAAATGAATTTGAATGAAGGAATCACAAAGGAACACAGTTTGGATGACAGTTTTATTTATGAGTAAATCATAGAGTCTAAACTGTAATATTTCAGATAATTACTTGTCATGATCAGAATATCAATAGGCACTCTGATCACAGCAAGTAATTACTTTATCTACCACGTTGTTACCTTGAAAAAGCACAAGTAAATACGATGTTGATGATCTAAGTTTGGACAAAATGAAGACATACGGCGATAAAGATAATTATTATCCTAATTTTCAAATAGCAACAGACAAAACAAAAAAGTCATACAATGAAACAGTAGACCTAAAGATCAGTGCACACCGGCGGACGGCGGGTGACGGTATTGAGGAGAATTTGCCGATGGCAGCGCACACTGATGATTAATGAAGGCTGCGAGCTCCATCGCATTATCAAATTATTAATAGTCATAAATTCTTAGTAATAAAAAAGATACATATATTAAAAACTTACCAAAAGGTTTCTCATCAGTTGGAGTAGTAGAATCAATAGTTAAAACTGCAACGAACAAGCAAATAAGTAGTTTGTAGGAAGAAATTGCAACAGTTAGACGCTACGTTAAATAAAGATGAAGATTTCAACGAAGAAAGTAACTCCAGTCAGTTGGACACGATTGTATAAGCAAGTCTATAATGTTCTCACTGCTGGCTGGGACACAGGCCTCTTCTCCCGAGGTGAATGCATTCTCAAATCTAACGATTTGAGAATGCATGTGCGGCGCCGACGAAAGATGTGTTCTTGACACCTGTCAGTTTCATACAAACAAATACGTGTTTTGCGAATTTGATCTTTATTAGCTACTAGAATGGGGATTGTCCAAAATTTCTAACCATTATATTTTATTTTATTTTTTGTAAATTTAGAGCATTTTGAGAAACTAATTTGAATATTTTGATGATTGGCTCAATAGTTATTTTAATAAAAATTTTTTAATTATTTTAAGTTTTTAAGGTAGGTGACGTCACCCAGTGGCATAAAGATTAAGTGCCGTTGCCTTACTAGTACATAATTAAAAATTTTAATCTGTCAATACAACGTCAACAATGTCACATCTGTCAAAGTGTCAATAGGCCGAATAGACGTCTAAAATAATCGAATCCTGGCTTAGCGTATTTATTTACAAGTGGTTTTTTTATGTGTAAGTGTCCTCCAAGGAATATACTACTCTCTATCGTCACTAGAACAATCGACGCGGCGACTTAGAAATAGAATAATAACGCACGCGGCGACATTATTACTATTATTGCTGCAAGTTGGAACAAAGCACTTCCTGTATTCCATAACTCTTCCAGTATATTAAATATTGTCGAGTGTTGAAATAATGTATGTAATGTAATAATGAGATATAAACAAGAATGTTTATATTTTTTACATATTACTTGTCCTTGACAATTACTTGCCCCTTACTTTTTATTTTCTGAGGCAACGATACAAAACTATACGGCCAAAGTCGTACGTAATTTGAAGGGCAAAGAAGGTCAATCGTATTTTATCAAAAATATCAATAAGATATGAATATTTTTCAAAATTAATTAGTCCGTACTGATCAGTAACGCTATTCCTCGAAATGGTTTTTCAATTACAACATTTAAAAAAATATGAACAACGCCCATTGTCGCATGACAGGTGTCAGGAACCTACAATATACATTCAAAAATTAATTCAATATATAATTATAATAGATCACTATATGTATATATACAATAGAATGAATGTCTCCGTAATAAAAGAAGATTTAAATAATAAAACATACCAAAAGGTTTCTCATTAGGTGGGCCAGCAGAAACAATAGTTAAAACTGTTACGAACAAGCCAATAGGTAGTATGTAGAAAGCCATTGCTGCAGTAACGTTAGATATAGATGATGCCGACGAAGAAAATGATCTAATGAGACATCCGTCTTTTATAAATACTTACATTTTGTTTGGCTAATTAATTCATTGTCTAGCTAAGACTGGGTCGTGTAAATATAACAAGTTCATTATTACCACGGACTTTATTTAGACTAAGTAATATTATTATAATGTAACCTACAATCCATACTCGATACTATAATATCAATGCGAAAGTAAGTCTGTATATCTGTTACCTTTTCACACCCTAATAACAAAGGATTTTGATGATATTGGGCACACAGGACATGACCTAGTTTAGGACATAAGATACTTTTTCTTCCCAGTAGTACGTTGCTGTGGGAAAATTTCTAACCTCAACGCGGACGAGGCCTCTAAAACCCCTATAAACACTATTATACAGTACACGATATTTAGGTAATGAGTTTTTTTAACACTCCTTTTTTAGCTCCCTTTATCTTATGACACCATCCCAATTTAGAGAAAGGGTCCCTGAATATCGTGTAGAGTAATAGGGGTTTTAGGCAAAAGATAGTTACCAATAAATTGTATACAACTAAGTCGTGTATAGTGTCTGTCTGTGTATGTGCTTCGTATCTACAAGCACGCCTACTTAGAAACTACTCAATGTATTTCAATGTACTTTTAGAGAATCTATTATTCAGAGAATTTATTCCGGAAGGTACTTTAAAATCTAACTTATATGTACTCACAGCCCAGAAATCACAAAATTTTGACATATCGCCACATCATTAGAACGCACCTGTGCGAAGCAGGGGCGGAACGCTATTCGATTTGTTGTCACCATATATAAATTACTTAGAAATAAATCTAATTTCGCTGAACTATGTATGAAGAAACAGTGTAGGTAATTAAGAACAATTAAATTAAGAAAAACTAGCTTTAGTATAATACTAAAGACTAATAGACGAAGATACAACTTTTGATACAGATTTCTAAAGTCACTGAAGAAGAAGAGACTGAAGAAGCCGTAGTCTGTTTCTGAAAAAGAAAAATCAACAATGAGTTATGCAAACGATTAAACGTAAGGTGAGTTTGTAAGAAGAGTAAAATTTTGGGAAAGCCAATGTTTCTTCAGATGAAGGACACTCAAGAATAATAAATGTTTTGTTAATTTATTAAATTTCTTGTTCCCCTGTCCCACTCCGTCGCATTGCATCGCCTGCCCGCGCTGTTACTTCGTTTTTTCGTTTTCGCTTAGCGATCTTTCTCACTTTTTTCTTTTTGGCTCGACACCTAAGGGTTTTAGCGTGATGTAAAATAGTCTATAACCTTCCTTAAGATTTGGGCTACCAAATGCATAAATCAAATCCGACTGGTAGTTCCAGAGATTAGCGTTCAAACAAACAACAAACAAAACAATATAGATGTAGCGCAACAAGAACTCTACACTGCTTTTACACAGACTGATGACTTTCTTGGCTATACATTCAGTAGCACTAACGAAAACTACCTTTTGGAATGGGCGACTAGAATCAATTCTATTTGTTGTAATTTCTGACGTTCAAAAGTGCCTTTAATGTGCCTATTTGAAATAAATGCTTTGACTTTGACTTTGACTTTGACACTACTACTTATAACATTCACTTTCAGGCACTCAAATGCCTTTCGTATTTCTATACAATTTGCCGACACATTCACAGCTAGGGGCATAGCAGTCATAAATAACGGGTACGCAAGGCGTATTCTCCTTAAAATGGTCACAGGTCCGTTGGCAACGATAAGGGAAGCATTCGTAGTACTTCTCATTTATCGGGCCATCTGAAATGTTTAACAGGAAATTATTAAAGTAACCATAGGTGGTTAACGTAACCAAGCAATTTAGAAAAAAATGAGTACTTATAACAGTATCGACTAAGTGAGAATATGAAGAGGAAAATTTACTGTATTCTGATAGGAACTATTGCTTACTTGAAAAAATATAAAATATCAAACCACATTCTAACTAATGGAAATTAAGACACAAATTATTTTTAATGAATAAATTACTATAAGTATGACTAATAAAAGTATTAAAATATTACCCCATGGTTAATGAACTGCTACAAACAAACATAATCTAGCCAGTATATAGTAAGCCGCAGCTAATGTGTCAATCGAAAATAAAATCAAGAAAGAGCGTCTATCCTTTAGACTCCGTGAAGATGTTTGCAAAGTACACATCACGTTGCTGTTGTGGACTTATTAAAAGACCCGAAAAATATTAGTCACTTTCAAATCAGAAAATCAACCAATATAATACAATAGTCCCAAAACCACATCAGTTTGCTAGCAAACAATCATTAGCGGTTATTTCGGCGTTGATAAGAATCAAAACTAAGAAATAAACATTTTCCTTTACGAAACCTTAAGAAACCATCCAAGAATCGTATAGTACTTACCTAATGACGATATTTCGCATATCAGTACCTCCGCATATTGAATGAGCGCTAGAGATGTTTTTGTGCCAACTTTTTACACCTACATACGTATAAACAACGGTCCATTAGTGAAATGATATTCCTCTTAATGTGTCCATGAGGCGACAAATTGTAGCATATGTAACGTAGCTCTGTGGTACAATACTGGAAGAGGACATAAGAAAAAACTTGGTAGTAATCTCTACAAAAATGCACAGATAGGTACAGTAGCTAATCGTAATTTCGGGGTTTGGATTGTTCAAATAACCGATTAGTACAATTCTTGGTCAGTTCGTAAATTGGTCACCATTTCATATTTTTAACACATCTACATAGTATCCTTCACCAAGAAGAGCTCAGTCTCGGTTGGCATTCAAATATTGCAATTGGTATTAACATAAACGTTATATATATTTCTAAACTATTTGGCTTAAGAACATCAGTATTGATATCTATGTAAATATAAAAAAGTGCTAGGCTGATACAAAAGAGGTAAATATTCAAAAAAATATTTGAAGGACACTACCGTAGTAACCGGGTTGTCAAGCAAATTCCTAAAATAGTATTCGCGACGAAGATATTATTATAAAAGTTGCAGGTCAGGAATATTATTGCTGTTAATTTGTTGTAACAACATCCATCGGAAATTATGAAGTAATCGAGATTCGTAAGTTATATAACGGTGAGCTAAGAGGAAAATAAATGTCTATATTTATTTTTACTTTCATGCCTCGTTTTCATTGTCTATGGTCTCTGGTAAATGCCACCTCATTTCTTTTATAGGGTGTACTCATAGACGTTTTATGCATTTATTAGCAAACAAACCCCTTTTGAGCATTTCACAAAAAAGAAAGACGTATCACCCAACTTGTGATCAATAGCATTAGATCTTCAAAAAGGAAAAAAAACTAGTTACTTTTCCCTTCCAGCACATCTTCTTTGTAACACTACCTACATAATAATACTAATGGATTTTGCCAAAGAAATTGCAAAGCGATACCTAAGACTTCACATTGCTCGGTCATCTCTTTACAAGATTGCAACTTTTTCTCCGAATATTATTAAGGTTGTCATTTTATTACACTCCCATAAAGGAAAACCGTAATGCTCCCCTCAAAATATCAAAACCCTGTGCGTTTATAGCTTGACTGACATCTGTGAGTATGATTTATATTTGAATTTTGTCAGTCATGAGGAATTGAGGATCGGTCTGACACTTTCTTTCCGTAAATATCTTACTTCGCTGTTCTGTCTTTAGTTTGTTTCAATCTTTGTCACCTTGCAATCTATGCACATTTAGTTTAATCATAATATTTAAAAAAAAACTATTATAATAAACCTTTCTAGCTAAAACTTTCTAGCGCTCATTCTAATAAATTAAACACATAAACAATTTAGAATAGAAAACATGTTTCCATTTTGCATTTTTTACACATAAAACTTTTACTAACGTTGCGTTTTTCGATAGATAGTGCAGATATTTTAATACGCGTAGTTTTTTGGATCGCACTGCTGTGCTGCTGGTGGAATATGTACTTTTAGTAGCTATTATGTAGCTTGAACAAGATTAAAGAGATCACCACAGAGACCAGCTAATAGTCTTTCTTGCTTTAAAGTTTTACGTTGGCAATGGAAAAGAGAAGACTTCGAAAGCTAGAGTTTTAATTGAAAACATTTTAAATGAAGTAAAATAAAAGCAGTGTAAAAATAATAATAGATTTGAGGTATTCCACTCAGAGCACTGATTTCAACCGCACTTGGACGAATGGCACCGAATTAACACGCCTGGATCATGCGAGTGGGCAGGCGCTGCCGGGAGTCGGGACCTTTGCCCGAAATCATCAATTCTTTATTATTCTTTATACTACAAAGTAGCTAAATATGATATTTGAAATTATATCATTTGCTATATCTATAAAATAAATGTACTACAAAATTGACAACATTATTATTTTTAAAGCGCCAACATCTATTCAATTCTAAATTAAGTATGTATATGATACAAAAACATAAAATTAATTCCATCAAATATTAAAGTCAATGTCATTTATTTGCAGTATGTGCGGTACAAAAATGGTAGGTACATTGTTAGTTCAATGACATATTTCGCCGAATACCATATCAGTTTTATGAATCATAAAACTGATATGATATTCGGCGAAATATGTTTTCGCATGCGAATATTAAAATAATAAGGGGCATTTATTGCTAATAAACAAAAAAAAGAATGCAAATCACGATACAAAGGAACACAACATTAAAATAAAGCTACATAAACTCAACATAATTTTTACCTTTCAATATTACAGAAACCACAGAAATCTATTTACATGTCTGTAAGTAAAACACAGATATATATTTCTGTCTATCATTATACTTGTTGTTATTCATATCTCAAAGCCGGCTGAGGGACTAAGAACACGTCACGTTTGTTTTGATAATAAATAATATTAAATATTACTTAGGTAACTAACCTACTATTATTATTGAACGTGACTATGTATGTTTCTAATTAAATCAAATATACCATGGCCTAGGCAGAGGCTGAATAAACCTATTTTTTTTTAATAAAAGAGTTCCAAGTTCCAGTCTGCTTTCAAAGCAAGAGTAAACAGGGATCAGCGCTTTCCATACGGCGTGATCGAGGTCAAGAGCAGGTCAATTCAGCAATAAAAAAATATATGCCTCAATTTTACCTAATTATTTATTTATTAAAACTTTATGCACATAATGTACAAAGGCGGACTTAATGCCTTGGGCATTTTCTACCAGTCTACCTTAGGGTGATGCAGAGACAAAACAGTAGGTGCAACAGAACAGAAAATTTTGAAGAATAAAATATAATAATAAATACTTATATACATACATACAACAAATTATACAAAGTGAGGAAAGATAAAAACAAAAAAAACATAGATGCAGAAAACCAACAAATTAATTGTGGGACAAGTCTGCCAACTTCTTATGGATGTGTTCCCGAGCTTTTATTTTAAATGTGAACCGACTGGTTGCCATCCTGATATCCAGAGGGAGCGCATTCCAAAGGAAAACCGCCTGGACAGGAAAAGAAGATTTAAGAAAGCCAGAGCGGTGAGTAGGACATCGTAGAAGACGATTATTGGAAGAACGAAGATTCTTGATGCACCTACTACTGTTAGTCTGTCTCTACATCACCCAAAGTTTGACTGGTAGAAAATGCCTAAGGCATTATTACGCCTCTGTGCATTTCTGTACTTGTACAGACGTCAGCACATCAAGCTACCCGAAACTGTCAAATTTTGGCAATCAACTTTGAACCTTATGCTTTAGTGATAAAGTTGAAAATTTTATTTTGGGGTCGGCGCAACATGTCTTTTTCCTCCATACTTCTCTATTAGTCGTTATCTCGGTAGTCACCCCCTTTCTAACCATATCATCATTCACACATTCCATCCATCGTTTCTTTGGTCTTCCCCTACTCTTATAACCATTATTACATAAAGAAATATTTGTAAAATATATTTAGATATAGGTACGTAAATCGTTACTTACGTGTTATACAACATTCGAGTGTTTCGGGGATCCCCATTGAAGACTCGTGGTTTTATTTAGTTTTTCATTGTAATACTGGCTGTGATCGTCAGTGGAATTTCCCCTTATGGTGGATAGTAAACATGTTCAAACAAGATTTAGCGCTGATATGGAAATTAGAATCTAATCTACCTAATAATTATTATAAACCACAACATTATAATTATGGAGGATTGACTCACGTCATCTATCTATATAAATAAAACAAAGTCAGGTTAGTTACACTATTTATAACTCAAGAACCGATTTTTATGATTTTTATTTGTTAGATTTGTCTCCGCCCCGAATAACTATTCAAATATGGAAAAAATCACGAAAAAAGAATCTCATAAATTCATTCTTATTGATACGAAGTTCGCTGAGTCAGCTAGTAATTTTATAAATAGGCATCGGGGTCCTATAGATTCTTTCAAAAAATCTAATAAGGTACTTACCTAATTCATCATAGACCTCATCTGTCGCTTTCCATCAGGCTAGACCGAGAGCAGGCCCATTCAGGAATAAAAAAACTTCAGAAAGTTTAATTATTTTCATTTGTAAAACACAAATTAATATCTGAAATTATCGATAATATTTACATGATTTAATAACTAAGAGACATAAAATAATAATATGTACAAGTAGGTATATAAAAATGAGAGAAAATAACCATAGGGCATAAAAAAACACTGATTTTATTTCAATACTCCCTTCAAATTGCAGTACCTAATACTATCACTTTGATATAATATAAAATAAAATAAAATAAAATACATTTATTTCGAGCAACCATAACTAACTAAGAATACCCTTGAACAAAATCGTTTAAAAATATTTACCAGATTACCGGGCAAGTTTTATTAGATAGATTCTACATTGGTGTTTTCGATTTCACGTTCAATATAAAACAATAAAACCCCTCAAAGGGTCTGTCCCGTAAGGGTCTGGTGTGACCGCAGCCCTACAGTTATCAATCTATTGGCATAAACGTCATAAAATACTTCTCGCCGAATTTGAACGTTTAGGTGCGGAAGTCTCCACAAACACATGTTGAACACACAAAACATAGTTTAGACTGAATTTTTGTCAAGTTAAGGTTGAATTTCCTTTAGCCTGTGTTATTTAAGGAAATCCCAACCATTTCATAGTCGACAAAGCGTCGATCTTTACAAACAATGGGAAGAGGAAATCGACGGAACGCAAGATAAAGATGATTTATAATTTTGATAATAGGTTCAAGTGTATTTCAGTGGAACTCTTGGCTCGTATTTTATATCTATGTATATGTATATCTATACTAATACTATATTATACTATATATATTTATTAATTATTATTATTAATATTATAAAGCTGAAGAGTTTGTTTGTTTGGTTGAACGCGCTAATCTTCGGAACTACCAGTCCGATTTGAAAAATTCTTTTTGCTTTTGAATGCCCAATCCTTGGAGAAGGCTATAGTTTTTATTTAACATCATAAAACTTTTAGGAGCCGAGCAAAAAGAAAAAAAATAAGGAAGAACGCTAAGCCAAAACGAAGTAATAGTGCGGGCAGGCGTTGTAATGCGATGGGTTGAGGGAGCAAGAAAATGTACATGGACGAAGTCACGGGCAGAAGCTAGTAAAACATAGATGGAATAATTATTGATGAAGTTGTGACCGAAACTAATTTGTTTTCCGACAAATTTTTACTTCGCACTTGCATCAATGCAATCTAATCCTGCAGTACCTGGACTTTTTTTATTATTATAATATTCTCAAAGTATTATAAGTCCACATTATGAAAATAAAATTTAAATTATTTTAATCCAAATTAACATAATTTATGTGTATTTATTTATTTCTGCACAATTCATTACATTACGTATACTGTTGACATTAAATATATAAGGGCGCCAGTAACAGTCATAATACCTTGTGTACTAGTTGATACTGTATAACAGTATGTCAAACTAAGTAAGGAGCTACGTTACATCAGTGGGTTTTGAAAAGATTTTGGGCATTACCACAATTAAAAAGCAATGATTGATTGGGCATGGTCAAGGGCAGAGTGCAACGTTAGTCCTACCATAACGTTTGAAGCGTCCAGGGCTATGACAAACTTTGCCCTGTCCACAATTAGCTCAAGAAAAAGCCCCACCCGTAATGTTTGTTATTCCCCAAAATCATCTGCTCACAAACACTGACATCTCTCTTCGAAATTATACGATAACAACTTTCTTCAGGACAATAAAACTAGCGTAACCACTAACTGAACAGTATTTCCCTATCTCGTCCACCATATATTTGGTATATCTTGCACCGAATCATCCACGGCTTTCCCCTGTTTATTTATCTGTCCCACTTCATCAAAATAAAACAATACCTCCAGAATTAAATCACCCTACGCAATTCCCGTCCTTGTCTGCGAAGCTATAAATCTCAATTTAGCTTCCCACAATATTGGAAGTAAATAAGAAACTGTTTACCCTGAAATTGAGGACTGGGTTTTTTATTATTATCTCAGTGACAAAGTCGTTTGATTAAAAATAAAGTTGGTTTTAACTTTCTGAAACAAGATACAAAGAAACATGAAGTAGGTATTTTGTTTTTATTGTCCTTTATGTTAGGGACGACAATTACTTGAGCGCCCCGTTTTGTAATTTTGTCTTCAAGTTTTATGACAAGGACAGATTCTATTGTGATTAAATCTGATGTAATTTTTCGTTAATGGATGCATAAGCATAAATTGAACCCATTAGTGAACCATCTCGAAAAATTAATTTCAATTTGAATACCACGGAATACTGGCACTACCTACTTTGAAAACTTCAACTTTCACAGAGGTTTATCCACTTGACAAAACCCACAGCGTGGTCTCATAAAGGCTTCAACCAAACAGGCAGCCTATTAACCCAGGTAGTACACCCAAAAATATTCAAAAGAATAAATCTCGCAATTCAAAATTTCAACCAACAACGAAGGAATTATGTTTTTAAGTGTAATGAGGCAATTTGCCGACTGACTGTAGTTTTCCGTGGACCCATAGAGTTATTATGAACCACTCGTTTTGTTCCCTCATTACTACGGGTAATGCGTAGTTTAAAATGCAAGAGATTTCCGCGCTTCTCCTATTTTCGGCTTTGTAGTTTTGGCCAGGCAACGAAATAATCTATTCAGGTAGAAAGTAATTTTGGTTGAATATCCATTCCATTTGCTTGTTATGTTTTTCGGAGTTTAAATGTATAGTGCGTGCCACGTAAGAAGAGACTTGACCCCGCCTCCCCCGCTCTTTCCGCCGCCCCTATGACGTCCGGTCCCGTCCCGCACTCAGACCTCATACCGCTAAAGATACCTAAAATCGTGTACTGCGCATGTCAAACCACGTGGTGTGTCAAGTCTCTTCTTACGTGGCACGCACTGTAATTTACGTTGCTTGGAGCAGTAGTTAAGAGCAGTGGTGGCTCCGACTTACAAGATGTAGGTTTACATCACCACTGTGCACTGCTCTCAAAACGGTGAAGGAGAAAATCGTGAAGAAACCGGCATGTGCTAGAACCAAAAATTCGAAGCCATGTGGCATCTACCAATCCGCACTGGGCCCGTGGTAGATTAAGGGGACTACATGACCTAAAGTGCGGTCACTGTCGGATTGCATAGAAAAGAAAGAGAACTGCGATGGCACATCGCTGGTAATTTATTGCAAAATATGAAGCAATTATCTATTTACAAAAATCTATTGTTTGGGCTAAACAGTTAAAACACTAGTGCTTTACTGTGTTGCTTGTAGAATATATATCTGACAAAAAATCAGAATGATTGTATGTATATTAGTGTGGTTTTTATTCTAAAAAGAAAGTTTTTAGAGGTATCTTCATGATTTTTGTCTATCGTATCAAATTAGTTGTATTGTAATCCCCTTAATAGCCCAGTCCCTCTCGAAGAGAGGAGGTCTGTGGTGCCCCAGCATTGAGAATATTATAGGCGATTATGCTTATAGCGCTGTGCTTGGTATGTATAAAGGTTACTTAATTATCATGTTTTCGAATAATACACAGATTAGTTCGTTAAACTTTTTTTAAATTATTTTTTAATGATTTGTAGGCTTCAATTCTAACACATAAATCGACCGAACCTCTTTTTAGAAATCCAAAAACGTATCCCTCGTTTTACCAATCGTAGCCTCTGTACCTAACTAATCCTGTAAAAGAAAACCTAAAGGTAATCTCACCTTTGAGCGAAGCCTCTACAGATGAAAGGGTTTCTATTTTAGACAATCGCTGTTCTTAACTGTAGAAATAAAAGAGTCCTATCTCTTTTATTTTAGAACTTAGAAAGGTGAATACTCTGTATGTAAGAATCAGGCCTTAGTACCAGAGGGGCAATTCTCATAATTTTGAGATTGCTCACAATCTGATTTCAATCTGTCAAAATTACTTCTAATTTTCCTACATTTTTGACAAGTCTTTTTGTTTGTCGCCGAGATTAGACTGCGACTAGAATTTGAACGTTTTAAATTATGAAAATTGGCCTTCAGATAGTACGAGAAAGCCACAACTTGAAGGTTCTGTCGATGTACCAAATACAACTAAGGGCCAGTTTATCGAAGAAAGAGAAAATTGTCAAGCGTGCGAGAACCCTTGAAAATTATTCAACCAATGTTTACACGCGCTTGTAAATTTGTAACATTAAACTTGCGATAATTTCAACATAGTTGGGAAAAAGGCTAGGCAGATGATGACCTGTATGTACTAGGGTAAAAATTCGTCAAAAAAGTCCTGGTGATATCCACCAACCCGCACTGGGTCCGCGAGCTAGATTATGGCCCGAGAAACTCCCTCTCATGGAAAGGAGGTCTGTGTCCCAGAAGTGGGAACGTTACATGCTGATTATGCTATGCTATATGTATGCTATGCTAAAGGTTGAACCTGTCAATTACGTATTAAAATTCGACTACTAATTCAACGGCCAACTAGTTCCGCGCGGACTAGTTTAAAATTAATGATTATTTGCCGAAGGCACATCTCAGTTGTGTCATACTATAATACTATTATACGAGTATACCTACTTTCTACTTTCAATTTTTCAAAGAATATTTCCCTCACCGCACTCTTTCTTCACATTTTCTTGTGGGCAAGCGGTATCATAATAGCGTCCTAAGCCTGCTTAGTGCCGGTCACACAAGTGTTCATAAATATAAAGTCCGGGACAGCGGACGTCGTGTATTTCACTTTATTACGTTGTAACGTTATTATATTATATTAGATAGATATATATTTAGCTCTCGTAGTAGTAGCAGTAGTTTTTTTTTTTCGAATGTTTGTAGATTGAAACTACTTTTATTTAAGACTTTAATTAGATGATTGGTGGTAACGATTCTATATAAATTCTATTCTTTTTTTATTTATGGCAAGTAAAGCCGATGTCGAATATTCTGCCAATGTCAAAATTGAATTGGAAAAGCAAGTGTGCATTATTATAAATAAATTAAAAGTTAAAACGATACAAATCTACGATGCTGCAGTTGACCTTAATCTAGAACTTGTGGGGTTAGTACTGGAGTAAAACAAACAAAAAGATAAAGTGACATATTAAATTATATTTGTTAGAAAATTAAAATAAACATAAACCACACCTAAACAGACAGAATATTTGAGGAAGCAAATCATAAATTTATATTATTGTGGCGGATGAATATCATCAGCGCCACAAGCAATTCGTGGTAACGATACCACTACAAATATTAGTAAACGTCCATGACTGAGTTCCAATGGCCTCTGCCATAAATGTTCCATAAATGAAATCATTTACCGTTTTGTAAATATGGGTATTTAGTACTTAGAGGTTTTATTATAAGAGTCCTCCATGTAATATCACCTGGGCATGCAAATCATGATATTTAAAAATTAACTTAATTATTTAATTTACACAAATTTAAAGATATTATAATTTATAATAACAATTAGGAAAATAAAACAAAATACAATACAAATTAAATTCAAATCGTGCAAATAACAGTAAGAATGGAAAGCGAAAGAAGGAAGCGGTGGGAGGAACTGCGATAATTAGCACGTTCGGTAAATACCCATTTATGTGCAAATATTTTGGCTTTTAGTAAAAGTAAAATAATTACAGGACTCTCTGCTGATCCATTCCCTTGACGGGAAGGACCACGCAGACCGCAGGCAGTAAAAAAGAAATAAACAATATATTTAACACGTGAAATTATTACTTTGCTTATAGCAAAGCGTTCATAATTGAAAATCACACAATTCGTCGAAATCCGAATTCAATCAATCCGTTTGTAATCATTAACTTTAAATTTATTATGGGTGTTGTATTTAATTTATTTCCAAGTTATGCTTTTACAAATATGATTTATTCAGGCATTTTTTCATTCCTGCCTACATAATATATTATATGAACGTATAAAAAGGTAAAATGTTATTTAGGAAAATAACAAAATGAGTTTATAAGAAGCAAACGTTGAGTTTTTATAAGATACGTAATTTTAGCATTCGATTTTCACTACAAGAAACAGACTATCAACAAGACAACTGAAGAATGTCTTAATTATAGTTACATAATTCAGGAAAAATAACAGCCGCACAGGTCAATCGATCAGGTATAGCTGCGCTTGCCATGGTTGGTCCGTAGATGGGTAACCATCTTTACATATCAAGAAGTTGTATCGTATGACCCAGTAACTGGGTTGTGGATGTCAGATAGGCAATCGCTTCATGTAAAATATTGGTATTCAGCTGCATCCAGAGAGACTGGAAGCCGACCTTGGGGTCGGCTATGTCATCTCCCAAAAACAAAAAACAAAATAACTTACTTGAGCCGTACATCTGAATAAACCGTCATCAGTCGAACTATGCTCGTAAAAAGTAAACTTAAAAATGAGTTAAAAATACAACACTCACAAAAGTATTTTCAATATAACTAATACGACACCTAATCCAATATATTTGATGGATTCGAGCAGGACTATGGACTTCAAGTCCAACAGAAGACGTCGAGCACGTCAAAGCCCAACATCAAAAACATGACTGTCATGATTCATTTTCGTCAAACAATAGAAGTAAGGCCTAAAACAAAATTCCTTGAACAAGGGGAAATCCAACCGCAACATTGCTAACATTAAAAAAAACTTTCAAAAAAAGAACTGCCCGTCTTCTCAATCAAATCACTTGACAAGCAATCTCAGGACAACGCAATCACTGGCTGTTTAGAGAATGAAAAAAAAAGTTACAAGTTGCTGTGAAAAGTTTGAAAAATGGCGACGAACGAGCGTAATATCGTTTCCTACTTCACAGAAAGTCCGTAGCAGCGGGAATAGCTGGCTAGTTAGTGCTATTAACAGTACGCCGCTGTAGGTCCATCATGCTTGCTAACTTTCTAGGACAGGAACGTTTATTGATAAGAAGTTCTGAGGCTAAAAATATTATAAAATAAGGGTAATTATGCACAGGTTTTAGCTGTTAATGAGAATTCGAACTCAAAGAGGCGAATTGACCTCTTTATAATACGATCAAATCGAAGCTATTTGGCCCACCCGTAGCCAAAATACAATTTCGTGGCGGAGACCTCGACGCGCAGCTTGTTACCAGAGATTCAGTAAGTACAGACGCCAGCACATCAAACTACTACAATCTGTCAAATTTCTTTAATAGATTTTCAACTTTATCGCTAAAGCATAAGGTGCAAAGTTGATTGGGAAAATTTGACAGTTTCGGGTAGCTTGATGTGCTGGCGTCTGTACCTACATGATTCTGAAAGTCCCTGAGTTAAAATTTATCATAAGTTATTTAAAAAAATGTTGATGTTCCATACATTTTTGACCGCGTAATGATCGGGCTTTTCTATGAAACAGCAGATTTTTTTTTTGTTAACTGACGGAAAATTTCTAGAATCATGTGCTGAATTTATTGTTATAGTTTGCGCGTCTATGTCCCTGCCACCCTGTTTTGGAGCTACATGCAACAGTGCACCTGCATCATGAAGAGCCGCATCGCTTCGATATTTTCACCACATAGGTACACCGAAAGGAAAAACTCAAGTAATTTATTTTTGGCAGCCTCAAACTAACATTAAAACAAAATGCAACTAACATTTTGACCGCCTTATAATCTCGTTGGGGGCAAAATTAATGACCTCATTAATAATAAACTTACTTATCACCTTAAAAATGAATGAGTAGGACCCACCCGGTGTGAAATAAGGTTACACCATCTCGATTCGGACGTCCTCGCCATAGAACAAATGGGTACAGAAGGTCAGCTTTGTAGGGCAGATGAGGCGGCGTGGCTGTGCGTAGAGCATCAGGCAGATCCAAAAATAAAAGCAGTGTTGTTTGCAATTGTATTGGCATTATATTTGTCAAAATATCACACACAAATTTAATGTCTTTTATTAACGATTCTATCAGATTACAATATAAAAAATATTAGACGTCGGACAAAGTAGCAACGATGGACACAAAGACAAGAAGGAAGTACATAGAGCAGGGAACCGGAAACGTCAAACTTGTCATCTGTCACCTCTCAACGTCAAGTGTTGAGTAAATGTAAAGGATACTAAAATATATTTTAACAAGCTTCACACAACGAGCGAAAACACACGCACACATATACTTTTAGTTTATAAGCAGCAAGGAAATTGCGTAACACACAGTACCAATGGCTTTAATTTTGACAGTTCATCAACATCCATTATGTTATTTACGTTGTTGAGCAGACTAATTTTTCAAATAAATGAAGCAATGGATTAGCAATATTATTCAAAATCATACTAAATTTTATGTAAGTATAATATGGTAAAGTAATGGTTACTTTACTTACCAAGTAAGGGTACTTTTGTAAACCAATCTTGAATGTATATGCTGTTGGTGTTCTCTAATACATAAATTTATGCTTTACGTTCAGCAAGCGACTGCCATTCGTTTGAGATTCCCATTTTTAATGCAACCTTGTTGCGCACACCGTCTTTGTGTATTTGTTATTGGATTTAAAGTGTGTCATAATCATACTGTCACTTTATTTCTTTTCATTTTTATTTTTTTTCTATTTTGGCACTTTGTATTTTCTATATATTCATGCGATTATTCGATATAATTCAATTGCACTTTTGTGTGTAGAAGTGCACTTTGTATTTTATATATATTCATGCAATTCGATATAATTTAATTGTGCTTTTGTGTGTAGTGCTATTTCTTTTGTGTACACTAAATAAGTTTTCTAAGCATCTATTTCTGTACGTATGTGTCTGTGTGCGTGTACCTCGTTTCGCTCTGTCTGGAGCTGACCTTCTGTCTGTACCTATTTGTTCTGTGTCCTCGCTGCTTGTCGCTTGGGATTATTAAAACTTTCCATCCTTCATAATAAAGTTTTATATTGAAAGAGCTGAGGCGGATTTTTTTAAAGCGAGTCATCTTTAATTGCATCACGGTATGCAATTTTGTAACCGGCGCACAATTTTTAAAATGGCAACTTGAAAGTTAGATTGGTTTATTAAATTATGGTTTGATTTTATTGAGGAGCCCGTGGCTAAATAATAACAGCCGCACAGGTCGATCGATTAGGTTAAGCTACGCTTGCCGCGGTTGGTCTGTGGATAGGTGACCATCGTCCCGGCTGTCATTGGTGGATTTTTGACAGTCGTTACGGGTAGTCAGAAGTCCGAAAGTTTTACAACCAGTCTTACCAAGGGGTATCATAATTACCCAGTAACTGGGTTGTGGAGGTCAGATGGGCAGTCGCTCCATGTAAAATACTGGTATTCTGGTATTCAGCTGCATCCGGTTAGACTGGAAGCCGACCCCAACATAGTTGGGAAAAGGCTAGGCAGATGATAGGTTTGATTTTATTGAAAACTGATTTTGATTTCAGCTGAGGCAATTTTATGATTAGCATTTAACTTTGATTCTCATTAGTTTGTTTCCCATACATACATAAGCATAACCAGCCTATATATATTATAATGTCATGTGTTATGTGTGCTGTTGAGATTTCTTATGAAATATCACCTTTGTACCTATTTTTCTGTTCTGTTTTTTTTCTTGTCTGTTTATATATGTGAGTACATAAATGGTAAATAAATAAATGTTCCCACCGCTGGGACACAAGTATCCTATCCTCGAGAGGAGTGGGCTGTAATCTACCATGCGGCCCCAGTACGGGTTGGTAGATGTCACATGTCTTGGAATTTTTGATGATGCCGGTTTCCTCACGATGTTTTGTTTCTTTTCTCATAGAGGTCGGTACAGACTACAAAACCACATTTTGCTTCGTTAACATTTTAATCATTTTCCACGTGCGCCGATCATGAGTAGGTAACACTCACCTGTCTATTCCATTCTAGTCGGTTGCACTCATGGTCGCTCACAATGGGCCTCATTAGAAGGCTGAAAGTCAGCCAAAAGGCAATGGAGAGGCCTATGCTTTGCTTCCCTACGCGATCGAATTAGAAATGAAGAGATCCGTAGGAGAACAGAAGTAACCGATGGGCAGCTAGGGCACATTACTCGCAGACCAGGGGCCCAATTCTGTAAAATAACCAACTTCTCAATAGTGTGTCGGTAGTGTGTCAGTGGTGTCTCAATAGAATAGTCATTGACATTCGGTATTCTACAAAATATTTATGGTCATTGACTTGCCACTGTAGTGCCATTGAAACGCCATAGTAAGACTATTGTAATAATTGGTAGTCTGGTCCACTATAATGTGTCAATGGCTTCGTGATGACCAAAGTTACGGTAGTCTGTAATATTTTTAAGTGTATTTGACAGTTGTGTCTATCGTGTTTGAATAGTGTTTTGGCCATCGAATCGCCATTATGACGCCATTGAACAACGACACCTCTTTTCGCTATTGTTTTGTTTCAATTTGTTTTTTTTTTATTTAAAGTAATTGTGTGCGTGTGTGTGTGCGTCTTACGTAGTCAATTAATAAAGTGGACGTATTTCGCCACAATGAGGCCTTCTCTATATACTTTGCGGTGGCGTATTTTGGCATTGGCTTATAGTGCCGACGCCGACGTTTGCTCTTGCGGCAGCGCCGCAAATGAGATAGGAAGCATTATACAGTGTTTTTGTTTTTTATTATTACAAATGACATGGATGGATGGATGGATGGATGGATGGATGGATGGATGGATGGATGGATGGACGGACGGACGGACGGACGGCCGGACGGACGGACAGACGGACGGACAGACGTCCGGAAGGTTGGCCGACGGACGGACGGACGGACGGATGGACGGACGGGCCGCGGACAGACGGACGGACGGACGGGCGGACAGGCGGACGTATTGACGGACTGACGGACGGACGGACGGGCGGACTAACGGACAGACGGACAGACCGCGGACAGACGGACGGACGGGCGGACAGACGGACGGACGGGCGGACGGCCGGGCGGACGGACGGACGGACAGACAGACGGACGGACGGACAGACGTACGGACAGACAGATAGATAGACAGACAGATAGATAGACAGACAGACAGATAGATAGATACACATCTATAACGGTTGATCACTACTTGGCGGGGTGTGTCTCATGGTTGCACCAAATGGGAGTCCAGCTCAGCATATGCCAGGTACAATACCTGACGCTGGTATTCTGCTGCATCCCGTTAGTGACACACGGATGTCGAGAAGACACATCTGAGTTTCAACAAAATGGTACCTCAGAAAGGCATAGACTAAAAATTATCGTGATAAAAATCTTATTTTTTTAACAATATACGCATCTTTTTAGTGAAATTTGATGTTTTCTATAATAAAACGTTTTTAGATTATTAAAAAAACCCTTATTATAAAGTTTTAATTGATAAAAATAGGATTTCAAAAAGTGGTAGGTTTGGTGTACCTCTGTAGATTTTTGTTAGCAACACTGAAAACTATTGTACTGCCACACTATCGACATACAATCGACACACTACTGAGACACCACTGAAACGCCATTGAAGTTTTTGCAGAATGCCAAATTTGCAACAGTGGCAACATAATGTCTGTAGTGTGTCGATAGAGTGTCAATGGCGTGTTGGTTAACTTAAAGTTACAGAATTGGGCCCCAGATGGCCAATGATGGCGAAAAGTTCTGGAGTGCGTATCAGATGACGTAGCGTTGGAAGGCCTCCCACAAGGTGGACTGATGAGCTGGTGAAGGCCGCATGAATCCGCTGGATGCGAGAATTATAAAATCGGTTGAAGTGGCGATGCTTGAGGGAGGCTTATATCCAGCAGTGGACGTTTTTCGCCTGAAATGATGATGATGATGAGGTAACACTACGTAACTACTCACAATTATCTTTTTTAGTTTAGTAGGTAATAATAATTCGTGACTAAGAAAAGTTTGAAAAGTCTGCAAAAGGGGAAATATTCTGTTCTGTTTTTTTTTTCTTTGTTTTTAATTGTTTGCGCAGCTAGAATTTTCTCTCCAGGAACTTTTGTTTTCTTGTCTTCTGAAAAAGTTTTCTTGAAACATTCCTTTAAATATTTTCCATTGTTACTCTTTTTAAACCTTATGGCCATTTACGTTCTAAGAAAGATTTCACCTTTTTTACTATAATTTAAATTATAATGAATAGAGCACTGTTTCTATGCTATCAAGAAAATAATGTAAGTTATAGGTAGATTGGAATTTGGAACATACACTGAAATCAGAAAAAAAAAGAATATCTTTTAGGTACCTACTGTGACCTACCTTCTAGCAACGTTATTAGAAATTAATACTTTTTTTTTTATTTGAAATGGGTTTGCTCTTGACTCTAGTCTAGGTCAGAGATGACAGAGACAGAGTCTACGATGGAGTGAGCTCACCCAGAAGAAGCCTGTTCACTCTTACTACATAATAATATAGAGCTCTCCATATTTAATACTAGACTTATCAGCCTTTGTTGTAATCCTGCAGGATGCAATCGATGCAATATTTTAAACTTTTAAAAATCGAAACTTATTCTTTAGATATTATTATCCAAACATTGAAAGTTAGATTCGCCCTACGGCGGCAAAAGATGGTAGCGTTTATGTTTTGTTTTCACAAACAATGAAGCAGTGGCTTGACTTATTTGTCATGCCATTAGTGTTATAATTGTGTGAGGGCACTCATCTCAGTATTAATACTTTCTCGTGCGACTAAAGTTAAAGGTACGGTGAGGGCAAATCTAACGATTAACATCTTTGATTTTATGCTAGTCTTCTGCTAAATAAATACTATCCCATCTCGGTCTCCATACTCTTTACTTACCCAATATTGGTAGCAATAGTGTTGGTACTAAGATTTTACTACCACGCAGGCGCAGCTTCATCTTTGTGCTGCTACAAATGTTCTAGGCGCTTCAAATTCAATCCAAATGGTTTTGCAGCTCCCGAAACCGTTTACTGTGTACCATACGAAAATAGTCTGTAAATTGATCTGCATAACTATTCACAACCATAGAGCCGCTATACGCTATACGCTTGCAGCGGTTGGTCTCTGGATCTTTACATACTGAGACTCCTCGGTGCCTCGGAAAACACGTTAAGCTGTTGGTCCCGGCTGTCATTGGTGGATCTTTGACAGTCGTTACGGGTAGTCAGAAGCCCGAAAGTCTGACAACCAGTCTTACCAAGGGGTATCGTATTACCCAGTAACTGTGTTGTGGAGGTCAGATAAACAGTCGCTCCATGTAAAATACTGGTATTCAGCTGCATCCGGTTAGACTGGAAGTCGCCTCAACATAGTTGTTAAAAGGCTAGGCAGATGAGCTATTCACAACCATCCGACAGGCTATCGTATCGAAAATGACACATTGAGATAACCTGATTAGCCTTGCCCCCGACTGCAAACAGCTGTAGGAAGAATATCAGTCATCAATTTGATTTAAACTGACAAAATTATCAGGTTTCGGACTTGTAACAGCATTTAGAGGACTCCTACGATAACATTGATTGATATTCTATACGGCATGGAAGCGCAGTGATTGTGAATAGCTATGCTGCCCTACTCAAACCTGTGTTATCTGTAGATAAGGCACAAAACCAACACTTAGATAGATAGAGAGATAAAACGTTAATTTAGTGCAACAAAAGACACAATACAGGTATTAAAAAACATCAAAAAAGGTGAAAAAAAAACAAACATTAAAAAGATAAATTGACCCATAGACACCTAGCTCATATACATTTATAACAGTCGATCATTACGGTAGTCGGGTGGTGTGTGTCTCATGGTTGCACCAAATGGGAGTCCAGCTCAGTATATGCCAGGTACAATACCTGACGCTGGTATTCTGCTGCATCCCGTTAGTGACACACGGATGTCGAGAAAATACATCTGAGTTTCAACAAAATGGTACCTATATAGTGCGGCGCGTATATTATAAAGGCACTTCGATTCGGCAGTATTTTGCTGAATAACAAAGCCAGCCCGGAAGCACTTACCTTCTACATATATTCGCTTTGCCACCCGATTGTACCGATTAATGCCGACCCGAACATTTCTCTCATGTTTGAGATATTATAAGAACCTTACTTTCAAAGTCAAAGTCAAAGTCAAAGTCAAAGTCAAAGCATTTATTTCAAATAGGCACATTAAAGGCACTTTTGAACGTCAAAAATTACAACAAATAGAATTGATTCTAGTCGCCCATTCCAAAGGGTAGTTTTCGTATGGAGAAGAATGGGCAAGAAACTCCACCGTTACTCTTTTAAAATGTTTTACAATATTTTGTATACATTAATTATATCATAATAATATGTGAAGACGATGCACCTAAAATAAAATTACTATACCACAATAGGTAAAAGAATTAAAAATGAAACCATGACATATAAATTAATTATCTCATAGATGCATGGTGCTCACATATTTACAAACATGGTAAAAGTAAACGATTTTCATTTAAATAAAATAAAATAAAAATTACAAGTAATAAGTCAGGGTGTAAGTTAAAGTTATTACAGAATGTAAATCAATATCAAAAAAAGAATATATTTTACAATTAAATTAGCAACCAGTTTGATTTTGTCTAGACTCTAGATTGTCCTATGGAGCAGGACCAGCATGTTTCCAAGCGTTCTTATCTTGGATATAATCTTCTAATTTATAGTATGCTTGTTTACAAAGTGTACGTTTAATGTGAGTTTTAAATTTTCTTTCATTTAATTGCAATATATCACAAGGTATTTTATTGTAACATTTAACACAGTACCCCATAAAAGATGTGTGTACCTTGGCTAATCTGAAAAATGGTTGATGTATTTTATCTTTATTTCTAGTATTAAAATTATGTCTATCGCTTATTTTATTAAAAAGATGTAGATTTTTTCTTACATACATAATATTTTCATAAATAAATTGGCAAGGTACCGTCATAATATTAATCCTTTTAAAAAGTTCCCTGAGAGATTCGCGGCGACGTAGATTATAAATGGCTCTGACAGCTCTTTTTTGCAAAATAAAGATGGATTCAATGTCAGCAGCTCGACCCCATAGTAAAATGCCGTACGACATAATGCTGTGAAAGTAGCTGAAATAGACTAAACGTGCGGTTTCTACATCAGTTAACTGTCTTATCTTTCTAACAGCATAAGCGGCCGAGCTAAGCCGCCCCACAAGAGATGTTATGTGAGGTCCCCATTGCAATTTGTCGTCTACCGTGATTCCCAGAAAAACAGTTTGATCAACAAATTCCAGTTTTTCTCCATTCAATATGATGTCACATTCACTACTTCTAACATTAGGTAATTTAAATCTAATGCATTTGGTTTTCTTTTCATTTAGTACCAAATTATTTACCGTAAACCAATCTTGGACCTGAAGAATAGAGTTATTCACGTCGTCAAGATTTTGTGCCCGTCTGTCTATCTTAAAGATCAATGAGGTGTCATCTGCAAATAACACCATCTTCGGTTGATTTTGAAGTAATTGGGGTAAATCATTAATGTAAACTAAAAAGAGGAATGGACCCAATATCGAACCTTGAGGAACGCCCATTGCTATTTCAGACCCTAATGAGTTTACGCCGTTTACTTGAACTTTAAGCTTTCTATCTTTTAGGTATGACTTCAGTAAATCAAGAGCTAAATTCCTAATCCCATAATGCTCAAGTTTCAGCAGAAGTGTCTCATGATTTACGCAATCGAACGCCTTAGAGAGGTCGCAAAAGATTCCAATGGCATCTTGTGCTTCTTCCCAGGCGTTAAAAATGTTCTTTATTAGGTTGACACCGGCGTCAGTGGTACAACGCCCTTTGGTGAAACCGTACTGGTGTTCATGAAAGATGGAATTTTTATTAAAATGGCGTAACATTTGATTGAGCATCAACTTTTCAAACACCTTACTGAGAACCGGCAGAATCGAGACAGGCCTAAAATTGTTGGGGTCTTTACTATCACCGGATTTGAACAAAGGAACTACTTTACTGTGTTTCATGAGATCTGGAAAGACTCCTTGGTCTACACTGATGTTAAATATGAAAGCTAAATAGGGCGCAATCGTTTCGATGATAGATCTACAAACTTTTACAGACATTCCCCAGAGATCTTCTGTTGATTTAATTTTAAGATCTTTAAAAGCTTTTATAACAGCCTGGGGGTTTGTATGTTGAAACCCAAATTCCGAAGGGCATGCCTCAACATTCTTTCTAAGTAAGTCAGCAGAAAGCGCGGGTGAGGAATTTAAAGCTTCAGTAGTTTTAATGGGAATATTAGCAAAAAAATTTTCAAATTCCTGAGCAATTTCTATATCTGAATTGATGGGGCCACGAGCAGTCTCTAAATTAAATTCAGTATTACGCTGTTTTTTCCTACCTGTTTCATTGTTTATTATTTGCCAGGTAGTTTTTATTTTATCATCGGCTGATTTTATTTTATTGCTAATATAAAGAGCTTTAGCTGTTTTGCATACTCTTTTGAAAGTCTTAGAATATGTTGCAACATACTGATGAAAGCTTGTGTTATTCATATGTTGCTTCAGGCCATAAAGTTCAAAAAGGTTTTCCCTGCTTTTACGAATACCTGGAGTCGCCCAATCACTAAATAAATTTTTGTAAAGGCATGTGGGAGCAAAATGTTATTGTTTGTCCACTGTGATCAGATGGCAACTTATTTACAATTTGTTTGTGTAAATAATCACAGTATTTTCGTTGACAATATCTTATTGAATTCAATGTAACACACATAGCTTAGCCGCAATTATAATGTAACTTCAGCAGCTAATATTAACTAACGAAACAATGTAAGACAAAGATACGTTATTCACGAAATAATTACCTACCTCAAAGCCAACAATGTAACAGGAATTAAAACGAAAACTATGATGCATATAATTTGCATCCAACTTGAACGCTAAGTTTTAGTAATTGCATGGCGCACTTCAATTAAGACAAGGAAACTACGCCACTCGTTCCAAGTATTTTACTAATTGGAAATAAATTTTGTGGAATAACAAGAGAACAGGTAAAACTAAATACAATAAAATAAATAAATTAGTTGAGGACTATTCCGGTTTGTTTTGAGGCAGAAAGTCAGTTTTTTTTCGGATACTCTTAAGAGTTTTATGTTAAAGCATTAATTTTTTTTACATGTTCAACCTTCTCAAGGTTGAACATGTAGAACCAATTTGGAAATTCCAAAAGTGCACTTTTGGATTTTCCAAATTTTTTCATCATGCTCTTTAAAATATCATAAAAAACCATAGCTAAAGATATTATATTAGTTAGTTTTTTTATTAATTATAATTAAACTACTTTGAATAAAAGAGTCATTTTCAATAGGGTTCCTCGTATGGGTGAAACGAATATATAAAAAAAATTTACTCATTAATTGATTTTTTCGCAGATTACAATGTTTTTAGGTTTCACACTTGATTTAAGGTATTTTTAGTAATATTTTGATGACTTTTTCGTTTCTACTGCATTAAATAAAATTTTGAAAAGCACGGAATTAATCTCCATTTAATTATCTATACAATGGTATATAGATTAAGTACATTCTGTGTACTAGCAGGAACATAACAATATAAATAGTTGCAGAAAGGAGGCAAAAAAAAAATGCGATCGTAAAGCACACTATAATGCTTCTCAATAAGAGTCGTGTAATACAAGACTTCAATAATGGAGATACAGAGCTGCTTTGAATATCCTAAAAACATAATGTGTTACTATTACCGCGTGGATGTCGGATATCATCCCACAGGAACTTGCTAAACTAGCCTGTGCCCTTTGCAGGATGCCATCTATCTCCTTGCCAAATTTTATCGAAATACGTTCAGTGGTTTAGGCGTGAAAAGGTAGTGTCATGCTCTGCTGCAGAGCCACCACTTTAGAAACCGATCAATTATATCTTAAAAATATGATGTACGTCAAACGTACATAATGTACGTATACCTACCGTTATCGCTGTACGTGCAATATGTATTGATAAAATAGACACTGATTGTGGTTCTGCTGCAGAGCATACTCTCTAGCAGAGCTACAAAGAACATGTACTCAGGAAAGATAAACGCTACTGTTTTTTGATGAAAACTGTTGTGCGAATAGTGTTTATTGCGACCGTGTTGAAAAATATCATTATCAGACAGTGGTTTTATTTATTTTAACTTAACTAAAAATTTCATAGAAAGCGCGATGTACTCGGTTTTAAATCCGGGCCGACATGTCAGTGAGTGATGGCAAAGTATTCTGTTTATGTTTTGTTTTCACTTCTGTCGGCACTCCCGGAGTGCCACTGTTTTTTTTTCTAACATATAATACGGACAGTCACTTTCGAATTTATAATATTAGTATGGATTAGAAATCTGCAGCAGAACCAAGGTAGCCGATATGGCCCAAAGAATTGCCAAACTTAAGTGGCAATGGTCAGGGTACATTACTTGCAGAACGAATGGCCGATGAGGCCTAAAGGTTCTGGAGTAACGATGATTTAGCGGAAGGCGCAATGTGGGACGCCCCCACAAAGTCGACCAATGAATTTGTAAAGACCGCGCGAATCCGTTGGATGCGATGTGATGAAATTATTATCTAAATCTAACAACATCCAAACTATTATAAGACCTGCTATAACTTATAAGGAAATAAAGCCTCCGACAGCTAACAGAATCACATTAATAAATATTCATGTATTATACAGCCATTCAGAGCAAAGTTGATCAAACTTTCAATATTAGCAACGCATCGCTCACTCAAATAGAAGTTTCAACAACTTCACAAATGTTTTTAACATACACAAAACTGGTTCACAAAGCTCTTTACACACGGGAATACTGTACCTGTTTTCACTAAACGAACACACTGGCACATTTCAAACTACTTCCTGCACAACTTTGAAGTCAGTAAACGACTCTTATTCGACGATATTTATTTTCCCTGAAGTTTCCTGACTACATTTAGCTCCTTCATACGGCTAAAATAGATTACACCGACGCAAAAACTTAAGTAGTTTGCAACAGCTTCGGCTGTTACCAGCGTTGTTTATATTCTTGTAAGTTCTGAATGGTAGTTTTCTATCAAAATTGTTTAGTCAGATTCTTTCGCATCTGATCTGTTTTTGTACGGGGAGTTTTACGTTATCTATTCCTTACAATGTTATCCGCAAATAAGACACTGCGTTCTGCATTCCCCTCATAAACTAATAATAGATCAGCGAGGTAATCGCGTAACACATTAACAATAGCAATGGATTTCTTATAGGCAGTGACAGATTCAGATTGTGATTGAACGTATGTCCTCAATTTGAGTGCAGAATTGATGCTGTTTTCAAATTATTTCAGAATATTATGATCAAGCTCATTCAAAAGTTTCCAATTATTTACACCGCATCGATACATCATTGTCATTTCACAATATCCTTCAAAATGATTCAGATTATGATTGAACGTGTGTACGCAATTTGGGTGCAGAATTGATGCTGTTTTCAAATTATTTCAGAATATTATGATCAACATGTTTATAAGCGCATTCAAAAATTTCCAATTATTTACACTGCGTCGATACATCATTGTCATTTCACAATATCCTTCAAAATGATTCAGATTATGATTGAACGTGTGTACGCAATTTGGGTGCAGAATTGATGCTGTTTTCAATTATTTCAGAATATTATGATCAACATATTTATAAGCGCATTCAAAAATTTCCAATTATTTACACTGCGTCGATACATCATTGTCATTTCACAATATCCTTAAAAATGATTCAGATTATGATTGAACGTGTGTACGCAATTTGGGTGCAGAATTGATGCTGTTTTCAATTATTTCAGAATATTATGATCAACATATTTATAAGCGCATTCAAAAGTTTACAATTATTTACACCGCGTCAATACATCATTGTCGTTTCGCAATAGGTATCCTTCAAAATGATTCAGATTATAATTGAACGTATGTACGCAATCAGGGTGCAGAATTTATGCTGTTTTCAAATTATTTCAGAATACTATGATCAACATACATAAAAGTGCATTCAAAAGTTTACAATTATTTACACCGCGTTGATACATCATTGTCGTTTCTCATGTTTCAGTGTCAATTATTTGTAAAGAACTCAACGAAGTATGGCAAAATTGCCCTCCTGTCCTATGTGCCTATAACATTCACCAAGAAACAAAAGTGTATGTATTTAAAAAGTGAATTACTTCACGAATGCGACCATTATACATAGTTGTATTCCAGTTGATGATTGTCGTAAGTCCATGGAACAATGTGAACGATTATAAAATTTAAAATATTCGTTGCCCATATAACAATAACTTAGTTTTAAGACTTTACTTACATCTAGGTGATACCATAGAACATATTATAATAGTACAAGTACAGAAGGTGATATTCTTTTCGCAAAAATTGAAATCAATGTGCTATGGGAAAGGTATTTCCGATTCAAAGGTCGATCTATTGTTCGTCGCGCGTTCTTGCTCGGAACACCACAATAGACGGTTACTGAACTTTTTTTACCAAATTTTTCCTATGAATGTGCCTTGCCTTTTTCCAAATATGTTGGAGTCAGCTTCCAGTCTAACCGAATGCAGCTAAATACTACTATACGTAGCGCGACCGACGGCCTATCTGACCTCCACAACCCAGTTACTGGATAACAAGTTATCTCTTGGCAAGACTGGTTATCAGACTTTCGGGCTTCTACCCGTAACGACTGTCAAAGATCTTCAAATAACAGCCGGGACAAAAGGCTTAACGTGCTTTCCGAGACGCGAAGGGATCTCGACGTGTAATACATAGATAACCCCCACCCACGAAGCGATTTTGGCAAAAGTGTACTTAACTTTTGATCGATCCGTTCGGCTGTTATTATTTGCCACGAGACCATTTTTTTCTTATATAGTCCGGAATATATTTGGCTGGTGATAAAATATATACCCGTTTCAATATCTCGTAGCTTTGGATGTTTCAGTAACAATTACTTTATTCTTTTGTTTCCAACATAATACGATCTCGACAAAAAGCTTTTATTGAACTTTCGACGAAACTTTGCAGTAAAGAATTTGTTATGTTATAACTTTCATGAGACATACTGAAAATTCATGTTTATTAAATTGTTTACTCAGTTGTTTACCGTTAGTTTAATCATTAAATGAGCAATAAAGAACATGGTTCATCAGCCGAAAGACGTCCACTGCTGGACATAGGCCTCCCCCAAGCACCTCCACTTCGACCGGTTCTGTGCTTCTCCCATCCAACGGGTTCCTGCCGCCTTCACAGGTCTGGTCTGGTGGTCTGGTCTGGTCTGGTCTGGTCTGGTCTGGTCAGGTCTGGTGGTGGTCTGGTCTGGTCTGGTCTGGTCTGGTCGGGTCTTGTTAATTGCGTTTCACAGTAATAATTGCAATGCCTTTCATTTTGACAATTCGACAACATTCATTGCGTTTTTGACGTTGTCGAGCGGACGAATTTTTTAAACAAATGAAGCAATGAATTAGGAATTTCTTTGAGTGAGATAGTGTGATACGAAATTGGGGTGTTGTGTTTTCAATACCTAATATATTTTATTGTTTACCTTTATCGATGAAAAATGAATGTGATAGGTACTTACAATTTATCAAAAAACATTTTCAATCGAAACCGCTCATAAGAAACCATTCATCGGGAATAAATGTCATCATTTATTTCAGAATTTCTGTTTTAAGTGTTGTGCAAGTCTGCCCTAGGCTTTATGTTTTGAAGCCTCTTTTTTATACCTTTTGTATATTTTTTGGATACTTATTGATTATGTATTTCTGATTGATTGATTACACTTTTGTTTTCACTACCAAGAACCAGCGATTTTTATTTCGGTAGTTAATAAGTGTGTTTCTCGGCGTAACTCATCTTAGAAATTGAATTTTTGAAATCTAGATACAATTACATCATAATTTTTTTTTTTGCTACAGAATCAAGAATTAAATTAAGATCATATAGCATCAAGAGAGGTAAATTGAATTGTTATAAGTACTCAAACACTTCACTACCCGAGCAAAAACTATAAACACGAAGGAAACGGGATAAGAGGCTTTTGAAAAGAAATCCGATAGACGCTGAGAGTGTATTGAGACAAATAGAGGGAATTGGGGGGGAAACAGTCTTTGCCCGGAGATATTTTGTCACCGGACCATTCTTTAGGATTCAATATTTTGTTACTAGCCGAATTTTTGTATTCCAATTTTGAGCAGCATTTGCATATTTTGATTGTCGATTTTCAAAAACATTAATGCCGTAGCGACAGCTTTATTTGAATTTGGATTCAGAATTCTGTTCCCAACTTTTAGGATATGAGGGAAAAGTGTTATCTTGCATTATTAAAATCGGAAAAATAATATTTTCTGTTTAATAAAAACTAAGTTAGGGAAAACACTTTACAAGTACCATTCTGTGAATTCCAAGCCATCAACATAAACAGAGATACTGGAAATACGTGCTCATACTCATAAGATAATCCAACAAATACCGCATTCTTAGCACTGCAACCATAGGAAAAGGTATTACCCTACATCACAAGGAAAAAAGCCGTGCAAAACCAAAAGATGAGCGAAAATCACGTGACGATTTAAACAGAATTTTCCTTTTAACCCAAACCATGACCGAGTCAAATTAGACTCGATTTCATTCAAAATAACAATTAACAAATTAATTACATTGCAATTGAACTTGAAATACGTCTAGATTTATAGGGAAAATGTCTTATCAGATTGTGTAATATTGTGAATTACTCATTCAAAAGGAAAAAGTTGAATGTCAAGAAGTCCAGAGTTGATTTCAATTAGTTTTGAAATACCACTGTTGTTGTGTTCGACGGACGCAGTGGACGTTTGTTTTTTACAATGTCTAAGCTGCTTGTGATAGTTTTTGTGGCCACTTATTGTGTTTATTTCATACATAGTGAAGGTAAGTTCGACTTGTTTTGTAAGCGGTTTATTATTCAATTGTTTATGTGCATACGTTAGTAGTGTTTGAGGATGTGAAGAAAACAACACTGACTATTAACATAGGAACTTGAATATGATGAACAGTCTATGTAAATATATCTGGACAACGGGTGATCCATTTCTATATTATCATCATACAACGTTAAAGTTATCTATCTAACTTTCAGAGTAAACTTCATCATGACGAGCTAACTATCCCATGGAGGGAGTAACATGCAACATTTCAATATGAATGACGTATCCAATATTTTGTAACCATATTTGGATTTTAAAAATTAGTGTCTGTAGAGTTTCTTCCCCATTATTCTCCATGGGTACCTAATTAGCTTTAGAATTGGCAACTCGCTTCAGCTTTCTGACTGATCCCCTGACAATTCAAAAGTGCCTGTAATTGGGTTATTTGAAATAAATGCTTTGAGTTTGAATTGATTAGTAAAGCAGTTTTGTAATTTTGTCTGCAGTACTTTGTACTATAGTGTCGGAAAGTGATATTTAAATTCTGATGACGTAGTCAAACGATTAACCAGTCATCAAGTGCTTTAGCTACCTACTGGGAAATACATTCCCAAGGTGCTGTGCCGGAAGAACCGTGGAAGACTTACATAACACGTCAAGTGTGAAAGGATAATACTTCTAGAAAATAATACAACAGATCATCCTCTTGCTTATATGCTTGCTTGCGTACCTCAAAAGGAAAAAACGGAACCCTTATACGATCATTGAACTGCGTCTTCCAGTTCTTATACCTAAATGATTTTCTCACATCCGAATCGGAACAGTAATGTAATCGTACGTAAAACGTTGAGAATCCATGAGTTGAATCTCTGATTTGTGGGAACCCGTCCTAAACAATAACGACACAACTGCCCTCTCGCGGAAAGTATACGCACTACACAAATTACAATTACTCACCAGAGAAAGGGGTACATTAGTTACTTTTTCTCATACTCAGTTCAATTTTAACAAAAAATGCATACGTGACGTTTTTGCATCGTAGGTGCGATATGTCCATATTAAACGTGGTTAGTTCACGAACTTTTTAAATTGACCGAAAGTCGCATGAATTTTCATTTTTTTTTCCTTAAGGTAAACACTTCGCTCTTTCATATTCGAATATGAATGAGCGAAGTGTACCTATATCTTAAGGAACGTCGTAGACGAAATACCTAATAAAACACTAGTTGCAGAGTACGCGTCTTACAAAGACGTGCTATTTAATATCGTCAGGTACAAGAAATTCGTCATTTAGTTCAAAAAGGAGTTTTCTCACTTCGAGGTACTAGGATAAAATACAACTCCTGAAACTATACGCTCATCCTTCTTCAGCAGTCCGTTTCGGAATTAATTCAATTGCGAAGAATGAAACAAAATTCGTAACATCGCGTTCTCTTGCCACCAATCATTTAATATCGCGGACGTACATTTTAATGCAAAAGATTTCAACCGTTTCAACGGCATCGTTGTTTTCTTTTTCAAGTTTTTTTTTTTCAATCCATCAAGTGTTTGATTTAATCGGTAAAGCTCCGCACGTGACCGGTGGGTCACGAAACAATAGAAAATAAAAAAAGTTTAAGGTATATCAAATGTATGTTTCCAATAGATGTTATTTCAAGTAAAAAAGTATCAACTGTATTTTAATGGGAATTAAGTTGAATTCAGAGTGACTAGCAATATTGAAAAAGTTATAAAAATGTTTGAAGTTCTAGCGCAAACTGAACTTTACTGTGTAGGTATTAAATTTATTTTTCTATAAACTCATATATGTTTACATTTTTGGCAACAAATTGCAAACGCAGATTAGGTTTGCATTTCACTGAATCATGGAAGGCATTAAAACATTACATAATTTATAATAGGAATTTACAATCAGGTTTGTACAAAACAGTGTGAAAAAAATCTGTAAGAAATTAAATCAGAATCAGAACTTTATTTGCTATGAATGTAGGTATCTACAGGTATAATTATGATGTTGTACATAAATTAAAGAGATCGGCTACAGTCTACCTTACGGCATGCAAATTATTACCTACATAATTTGAAATATTAATACATACAAACAGAAGAATGTCAACAAATCAAAACAGAAATTATAGTGAAGTGAATTAATAATATTATAGTCAGGTAGATAAGTCTTACAGGGTCAATTTTGGAATTAAATATAACAGTCATAATCTGGATAAATTCATATCCTTTAGAAAGTATTTCACTGAACCCCGAGTCTTTTTGTTTTTACATTTGCAAAAACATCAATAATCTCTTGCCTTTATCGCAATTTGCTTGGGGTTCTTCTTCCATAATTATTTCTCTATTAGTCGTTATGATCTCAGTGTCACCTATTTATTATTAATTAATATGAATTTAATCTTTCAATTTTTTCAGTCGTGAAACGCGAAGTGTGCAAGGAAAATGAAGTGAACGTGGAGTGTGCGCACTGTGGCCCTAAGACTTGTGACGATCTGGGACACCCCATACCATGCGGAGGTGGCACCTCGCTGTGTAAGCCGGAATGTGTGTGCATAGACGGCATGGTTCGCGACACTAATGGAACTTGCATACTGAAGACGGACTGCCGTAAGTTGGATGTCTGGGAGTGCACACCGATATTATATTATATTATGTACAGATGCCAGCACATCAAGCTACCCGAAACTGTAAAATTTTCTCAATCAACTTTGAACCTTATGCTTTAGCGATAAAGTTGAAAATCTATTAAAGAAATTTGATTGATAGTGGTAGCTTGATGTGCTGGCGTCTGTACATAGTTGGATAATTCAATGGTTGGATAGTTTTAGAGGGTCATTTTTCATCGATTAAGTTGTAGATTATTATGTAGAGATCTACCCATCGATTGCCGTATCTTTTGAAATGTACCAAGTAGGTATGCACCGAACCCAGGTTTAATTATTAGGTTTATCTAAGGTAAACCTCATATGCTGTGGGAGAACCACTTCCCGGACCGGAAAATGTGTACTCTGACTCAGATTGATGGTATCATGCGCGATTACTAATGGAAGTTCCAAACTGAAAACCGAGAGTCGTAAGGTAGATGTTGACCGGATAATTCTTAGACATGAAAAAAAAAACATAAAAAACGGGGGGGGTTAAATTTTTATGTTTTTGCATACCATAATGTATGACTACCTTAATAAAGTTAAAACAACTTTACCTTAATACCGTTACTTGTACGTTAAATAAAATACACAGGAAGGAAAACACAAAATCACGTACTTGACTTCAATTTATCTATGAATATCACGAGCCCAACCCATATGCTAACAGTCCAGCAATTTGAATGCCTACAATATGATTTCAACCCACGTTATATGTAGTAGGTACCTATATACATATATTTACTCAATCGTGCCCGCGAAATCGTCCGCGTAAAATTTCTTGTCCTCCTGACTCACTTTGACGCATCGCATCGCCTGCCCGCGCTATTACTTTGTTTTCGTGTTCTTTTTTACTTTTTTTCATCTGGGCTCCTAATAATCCTAGAGTGGTGTTAATAGCCTATAGTCTTACTCAAGAATTGGGCTATCAAATGCAAATGGAATTTTTCAAAGCCGAGGTAGTTTCGGAGATTAGCGCGTCCATACAAACAAACTCTTTAGTTTTATTATTAGTATAGATATCTTTTTCAAAAGGATAACATTATGGATCATAATATGGCGAAGACAATCCATGTTATTCTTATTTTCGCTGCACTACAAAGGTATAATCAAAGAAATTGGATTGCGATTGAATTTGGATTGGATTGATTGGTATTTTAGCACAGAAAAAAAAAATAACTGGAAAAACTCTTACCAATGGGATTTGATACGATTAACTTAACAGTTAACTGTCCATTATGAATCATAATGGTATCCTTATATGATTCTGCCAAAGTGGCCCTTTTACGCCCCCTGTAATACTTATCAACGATAAAGAAAAGAGGAATCGAAAATTTTAATTGGTAAAAATTAAACTAGCCATAAGTATGTGAAATAAGTTTGTTATTTGATGTCGCTCAAAGTCGGTAGGAACTACAAAGTGAGTCAAGTTTGCGGTCTGTGGCAGCGGGTATAGTGCGTGCCACGTAAGAAGAGATTTGACACACCACGTGGTTTGACATGCGCAGTACACGATTTTAGGTATCTTTAGCGGTATGAGGTCTGAGTGCGGGACGAAACCGGACGTCATAGGGGCGGCGGAAAGAGCGGGGGAGGCGGGGTCAATTATCTTCTTACGTGGCACGCATTTGTACGTACACTGAGTTTCCTAAATAGGTATACTAAGGACTGTGACTACAATTATTTTGCTAGAAATAGGTAGAAATCTAGAATTCGAGGGGCCCGTGGTTAAATAATATCAGCCACACATGTCGATCGATCAGGTTAAGCTACGCTTGCCGCGGTTGGTCTGTGGATGGGTGACCATCTTTACATACCGTGACCCCTCCGTGCCTCGGAAACCACGATAAGCCGTTGGTCCCGGCTGTCATTCGTGGATCTTTGACAGTCGTTACGGGTAGTCAAGCCCGAAAGTCTGACAACCAGTCTTACCAAGGGGTATCATAATAATTACCCAGTAACTGGGTTGTGGAGGTCAGATGGGCAGTCGCTCCATGTAAAATACTGGTATTCAGCTGCATCCGGCTAGACTGGAAGCCGTCCCCACCATAGTTGGGAAAAGGCTAGGCAGATGAAATAGGTAAAAGTCTTACAGCACAATGGTAACTGATCTAATGGTCATTGAAACAATGATTGTGATAAAAGATAATAAACTTGTTTTAATAAAAACTTAAGCATGTCATAGATATAAGTTTTATTTGTTAGATAAAATAAATAACTGACTAAGGGCTGATTTTTCAATAAACAGATACCTTGTATCTTATGAATAATTAATGAGAATTATTGACATTATTTCTATAAAAAAGCTGTCAAACCTGACTATTTAAAAATCGAGCCTTAATTATAGACAAGTTAACTAGAACTAATCTGACTGTGGCGAAACAGGTCAGACAACTACCCTAAAACCCCTGATATAAATTGCTAGAATTATTAGGCAATCTATCTTTAAAATAAACCTATTTTAGAGCGGCGCAAACCGCTAACTGTTTCACAAAACAGTTCGATTATCAAAAACAACTGAACGGCGTTTAGCGGTTTTTCATAATTACTGAACACAGAATTGCATTTAATAAACATTTTGCATTTGTCAACGTAGCGGGTCAACGATTTCAGTTTATGTAAAACAATGTGAAATGAAACGACACATTGTAGAGTTTAGTTCAAATTTTTTTCGCTCCTGGCTCTGTGTGTCATAATGACAATTGGTATAATTAATACCCATCTGCTACACCTATATAATCATCCAGATAACCAAGTTTGTTCACCATATTATGACAAACAAAGGAATAGGTGCTATATTCATAATAGAAACCACAATAGGTACAGGTAACAATTACTTAATTAAATTATGATTTCATTGTGGTACTATTATAAGCCCAACCACAGATAAAATATAATGTAATCCACACTAAACGTCAACAGAAGTCATAGTTTATGATATGTCACGTAGGCGTTATGAGACGTCATGACAAGAGTAAATAATATTGTGTAAGGTCAATAGTAAAAATATTTTCACACCACCTGCTCGAAAATGTCAAATTATATGTCTAGCAACCTTAACCTAAAGTGAGTCATTAGTGGCCGGGGGCACAGCCGGTCAATAATGTTGTACTGGATTTCATTATGACCCGCTGGTCAATAATGTGATTTGAATTTGGAATCTCACATGCTCAGCTAAATTGGCAGTATAGTACTCACAAACACCCTTTGGTGCCAGAAAGAGGAAAGCTATTCTCGATACCCTTACTACGCGTGGATGATATTCTCGATTTCCTACAAAATCATAATGACTGCTTCTTCATGCATGTTTTCGAAGACATTATATTGTAAGAATAATTAGATAACTACGAACCATTTTTTTAAAGGAATTGAAGTGCATATAACTAGTTCTAAATACATATGTTATTCTTACTGTTTGTTTATTTAAAAAATACGTTGTTTTCGTACTATGGCTATTATTTTCTCACAGTAGGTTTTTTTTTTAATTTATTATAAGGACTTTTACACATTGTGTATACCAGTCCCATTGCTATGGCTATTATTTTCTCACAGTAGGTGTAAAAAGTAGAGTATCCTCCTCTGGGCTAAAGGTGTCTTTGCCTTGGGCTAGCTTGAATCCCTCGCTGCATTCAGGATTCTTGTATTAACTCCCTCGCTTCGCTCGTGAGTTAAACTCGTTAATTCCCTCGCTGCGCTCGGGAGTTAAATCACGAATCCTTCATTGCGCTCGAGATTCAATATGACGCCCGTGACATAAGACACAACTTTAGCCCCTCGGTGCATAATCTACTATTATGTTTTACAATTTACTAATGGCCGACTCCCTGCCACAGAGACCGGTGTCCCAGGGGCATGTTGTAGACCATTCATGATGATTATCGAGACTATGCGTCAAGTTAAAAGTGAGGAATTATAAAATAACTAGCGGCGGCCCGCGGTTTCACCCGCATAAGTGTCGATTCCGTTTGAAAGACACGTGGCGCCACCTATTATCATAATAACGTTATTGTTGTTTTCCTCGGGAACAGGACTATGTTTTTTTTCGGGATGTAAGGTACCCTATGTCTGTTTCTGTACACCTGACAACGTATACCTATGCAAAATTTTAGAATGATCAGTTCAAGGCGTGAAAAGGTAGCAAAAAAACTAACTTTCGTATCTATACTATAATATTATAAAGCTGAAGAGTTTGTTTGTTTGTTTGGTTGAACGCGCTAATCTCTGGAACTACCAGTCGGATTTGAAAAATTCTTTTTGCATTTGATAGCCCAAATCTTGAAGAAGGCTATAGGCTATTTAACATCACGCTATGACCCTAAGCAAAAACGAAGTAATAGCGCGGGCAGGCGATGTGATGCGACGGGGTGGGTCGGAGTAACAAGAAATTTCACGCGGACGAAGTCGCGGCCTCGCGGGCAGAAGCTATTTATAATATTAGTTATGATAGGTTTATTTTATTTTTACTAATAATAAAGCTAACGAGTTTGTTTGTTTGAACGCGCTCTGGAAATACCATCGGATTTGAAAAAATATTTTTGCATTTGATAGCCCCATTATCGAAGAAGGCTATTTAACATCACGCTACGACCTGCACGAGCCAGGCAAAATGAAAAAAAGTCGTAAAGAACGCAAAGCGAGAAAGAGGTAACCACCACGAGCACCGCACTGCGACCACACCGAGAGCACCGAGAGCCACCGAGCCACCGAGGCACCGCGGGCGGGCGATGCGATTCGACGGGGTGGGCCGGGGCAACAATAAAGTTCGCGCGGGCAAAAACTAGTCATGGATATAAAGTAACAATTAAACTAAAGTATAAAATAAATAACGCACATTTAATCTTTCGAATCAACTTTTTTTTCCTCTTATTTCTTTCTATCGAACATTCAAGATGATCCCGTACCATCATTTTCATAATCGTAAACTAATGCCTTTAGGTCAAAGTCAAATAAATAATAGTTAATTTCAAAACGCCAAAATTTACAAAAAAAATATATCCCTTCCAAAAGGTAGTTTTGTATGTAGAGGAATGGGTAAGAAGTTCTAATACATAAATTATATCATTCATCAACACTTGCCTAGCTTTTTCCCAACTATGTTAGTGTCGGCTTCCATTCTAACCGAATGCAGCTGAATAATTTTACATGGAGCAACTGCCTGTCTGACCTCCACAACCCAGTTACTGGGCAATACGATACCCCTTGGTAAGGCCGCCTTTCCACCAGGGATGAGCGAGGATGCGTAGCGAGAGATGTGTCATGTGTAAAACTAACCTATAAAAATGAAGCGATGTTATTGGTTGGTTTCACACACATCCCTCGCTACGCATCGCATCCTCGCTTATCTCTGATGGAAAGGTAGCCTTAGACTGGTTGTCAGACTTTCGGGCACATTATTTTTTTTAAATTACTTATTTTCGGGCATTTATTAGTTTTTGTGGTGATTAATTATATCACACCCCATTAAAGTGTGAAATGTGTGTCTAAGCGAGTCCGCTTGAAATGAATTTTTTTTTTTTTTAATCGGGGAAATGAGTATCGGGAATAATTATAAGCGCGATATTATGTAATAATGTGTTATATTATTAACGTGGCAACATACTGGGCCCAAACTGCATAAGCAACATAGATGTACCTACAGACGCCAGCACCTCAAGCTACTACAATCTGTCAAATTTCTTTAATAGATTTTCAACTTTATCGCTAAAGCATAAGGTTCAAAGTTGATTGGGAAAATTTGAGATTTTCGGGTAGCTTAATGTGCTGGCGTCTGCGCCGTTCATATAGAAACAAGATTAATGGCCATCTCACCGTTACAGCTAGCTGCAACGGAGACCACAACGCCACATCAGGCTGCGGTAACCACTGCGGCAACTCTTGCTCCGACTACAAGGAAGTCAACAAAACTTGCTTCAGCGGTTGTCGGTATAACAGTTGCGACTGCAGGACTGGTTATGTGTTCCATGAAGGATTGAGCTTGTGTGTTCTGCCTGTTGATTGTTGTAAGTATATTTATAACTATTTCTTCCTTTTCATCATCGTCTTCATTATCTTTTTAAATCCATATATTCAAACTTCAAATAAGCTATGCCATTATACAATGGGAACACAATAAACATGTTATCTGGAGCAATAACAAATTCTATTTTACATCCAAAGAGTAACACCGGTTGACCATTTTTTTTGTTATATCCCATAGAATTTTTATCACCATGAGGAACAAAATTTAAATTTTCCCAAAACTGTTTTACGGATGTTTGCTTGAAAATTGTTTTGATAACTTCACTTTCCAGGAATTATGGGAAATTGTGTAAGCGGCTTTGTCGTGGAAATGACGGGAAACATTATGAGATGCGACCTTTGCAATTAGTATTGATGAAGCAACAATATTATAACAATGGCTAAGTTTGAACTTGGGTCTAGAGTTGGGATTTCTACAACCGTGTCTCCTTCCTCATCAGTATATTTATTTGCTTGATAGGGACCATTTTTTTTAATTTATTATTTTGTCATGGTATGGTTATTTTACAACCTTAGAACTTTGTCTAATTAAAATATGCTTTAAATAGTTTGAAGCTTTGATCAATTGCTGTAAATGCTGATAATGTTTATATTCATTTTATTGTGTATTAAATAAATAAAGCCTAAGGTGTAATTTAATAAACAATATTAAGCGTAGAACAAGTTCAATGACTCCAATAACTAAGCACAAAATCTCACTCTTCGATGAACCTTTTATGTACAGACCCTTAAAAACTTAATTGAGGATTTCTCTTTCAACGAGAACTTTTTATTTAATTTACAGGAAAAGATTTGTTGCTAACTCCGAAAGAGGAATTCAAGGAACTTAGGATTTTCAAAAGAAAAAAAAACAAAAAACCAAGTTTTACCCTCTGAGATAATTAGGAGGGATTCTGAAGACTGACCAGCTAACTAAGCATTGTATAAATTAATCTTATGTCTTACTAATTTAGACGAAACTTTAAGGAAATTAAATTCATAATATTTTGTATTTTTTGTTTTTTTTTAAGAGGAAATTCGGGTGGTCGTTTCCACAGGTCGTTTCTCCATAGAAATGCTCTCGCCTGTTTTCTTTCTTGTTAATGACCATAAAGCAATGATTTTTTTTACAGAATAAAAAATATTAACTAGGTACTTGTATGGCCCTATGTATTCCTTTTTGATGATACATTCTTTTTATAAGCACTAGAACCCTCAAGAAATGCTCAAAATTGCGTATTTAAACTACTATCAACAGAGGCCCAGTGTACAAATTTGACAAGTATTAATGAAAAAAGAACAACATAGGGACACATCATATATCCTTCTTATTCAGTTTATGAAATATCTTTTAAATTGGTCCAATATTGCAGGAGGAAATAGGCGACAGCCAAACATCGAATTACCTATGACTTTTTACGGAGGCTTTTTTAAAAATTTCTCCGACCGCATTTCCTCTTATGTTGACGGTAATCAAATCCGTGAGTAACATTCCTGTTTATTCTAGTTTTACAAGCTTAACCTTTTCCTGTTATAAAAATTAAATTATGAAAATGATCGATTTTATAATATATTTATATTTTCTGTAGGTAGGTATATATTTTAAATTAATGTTGCTTTTCGTGTGTCTGTGTAAACGCGTTGTTTTATTAGACTACATAACAAATTTTGATGCAGTTTCCACCATCATTTAGAGAATTTATTCCGGAAGTTTTCGTGGCTATAATAAATTAATATATATCTTAATATTTTATCAAGTTGTAAAAACCGAGCGAAGCAGAGGCGAGTCGCTTTAATCATTTAATATTTCTTATTTCTTTTTCCTTTCACTCACACACACACACACACACACTCATTCTGGATAAGATAACATCAAGAATGTGTATGTTTCGAGAGCTAAGTAAAAGAAAAATAGTATATTTTTATTATAATGTCTGCCTAATGACTTAGCTCCGCACAAAACATTCTTGTACCTAGAGATAATTACTAGCGAAACCTAGTCTGAGATCTCATTATTTGTGGAAACCTTGCATTCTGTATAATTTGCTTTTATACAAAAATTTGAAAGATAGCCTAGTATAACTATCCCAAATAACCTAGAAGTGAATTATATAAATGATATTTCGAATAACAAAAGCGTAATTACAATCCTCAGGTACTTTATTGCTGTACAATTAAGAATTATTAGTTACCTACCTACTCGTAATTAATCTGTTACAACTTTTTGCCGAGATTATCCTGTTGTAATGAGGAACGTTAAGTATTTAATTCTTCATTTACGCTAATAATCATAATCATAAAGTTTATTTGTGAAACTTAGGTACTTATACAATAGGTCATACAAAATAATTGGGATACAATTTTATTAAATACATGTGTACCTAACTTTTGATTATTGTCTTGAATTGTTTTATATCTCAGGCAATAATTATTACTTTCTGGAGATGTGACATTCGCATACAATTAATACTATTATTAATCAAATATGTAATTACGTTCGAAATAGAAAACCAAATCAAGTACTAAAAACATAATTTATTTTTAAGTTATTTATTTACTGCAACCGCTCTTCTTTTTCAGAAATAAATATCCTTTCAATGGATTTTACAAAGCCATGAAATAAATAAATATGATTCCAAAAAAAAAACTATCTTAAACACAAACTCAGAATGAGCGTCTGAAAATCAAATTAAGACCTCAGACAATTTCTCCGTCCATCGACGCTCTATAAATCACTGAAGGAACCCACACAAACAAAACTAACGTTCACACAGAAAAATCAAACAAAGAAATAAAAGAAAAATCAACGACGAACAAACAAATAAGACGAAAACCAATTACAGTTCGCAGAATAACATTTATCGTAACCAATTATTTAGTTAAGAGTTTCAGGAGGAACTAATAAGACTGATTAATCGAACGTTACTTGGTTGACGGCCGCCCTCGTCAGAGTACAGACAAAGTGGACTCAAATGAGGCTTTCTTTTACGAGTTTCTGTGAGGACCGTTTAAGTAAACGCAAGAGTAAGTCCGTAGGCCATTTGTTTATTACGGGTTGTGGGGATATGTATTAATATAAAACTAGATATTAGATAGCAATAAAGAAAAAACTTACCGGGGTTTGTACCTACATTGGAGGGGCTCGTGGTTAAGTAATAACAGCCGCACGGGTCGATCGATCAGATTAAGCTACGCTTGCCGCGGTTGATCCGTGGATGGGTGACCATTTTCACATACCAAGACCCCGCCTTGCCTTGGAAAGCACATTAAGCCGTTGGTCCCGGCTGTCATTCGTGGATCTTTGACAGTAGTTACGGGTCGTCAGAAGCCCGAACGTCTGACAACCAGTCGTACCATGGGGTATCGTATTACCCAGTAACTAGGTTGTGGAGGTCAGATAGGCAGTCGCTCCATGTAAAATACTGATACCAGTAGATATTTTGTTAGTTAGTTATGTTAGTGTCGGAAACTAACATACATAGTTATGAAAAGGCTAGGCAGATGATGTGGTTCCTATATGTGGTGGTTTCTATAACATTTTTTTTCAATGTAGCTACAAATATCTACGTTGAAAAAAAAATGATACAGAAACCATTTTATTTTATTGAATAACGTAACTTGCCCTGGGGCCTAGTCTGCTTGAATATTGTTTTAAAAATATTGGGATTTGCAAAAACTGGCCTTTTTTATGACCTCAACAGATTTCTGCGCATTCGGCTGTTACCGGCTCTCAACTCGGCTCCATGTGAAATATTATTGTAGAACCCTTTTGCAATTATTAAATACATTAATATTTATAATGCTTGGGATGTAGTTTTTTTTAAAGATACCTGTTATATTTTCAGTGAATATGCGGAATACTACACTTTTTAGCTACGTATTTTTGAACAATGAATTTCTGTATGAATTTAAGAGGGCACAGCAACCAAGAAAAAAAAACAAGTAGGTTTTACCTATTATACGCACAATAATCAGATGATATGGCTCTATTCAATGTAAGTACCTGAGTATGATCGCTGTGTACAAGTAGGTCTAATTCAATATTATTGTGTGTTCGTGTATCTGTGAACCGATTTATTAAAAAAAAAACCCGTAATATATTCCCATTTAAAAATCTCTTTCCATATCTGTACATGGAGGGTAGCAAAAACTTTAGGGGGAATCTTTTCGCCGCGGATTGATTTATGACTTCCACAAAAACTTCCCTTCACAATGCAGAGATTGTTCGCTTATAAACGAGACGTAGACACCGTGCAATTTTTCTTCTTCTATTTTGATACCTGGTGTCGTAAGTAAAGGTAGTTTTTGGTTTAGAAAGTTTGGAAGATATATTATATTTTTTGTAGGTACCAGCAATAAATGTTTTATAATTTTTTGTTTAAGTATATTTTGTGTTGCCAGGCAAGACTATGTTCTCCTGAGATTTGCAGAAGTAAAATTAAGTTATTATGTTGGAGATTTCTGTCACTCGCAAGGAACTGTCTCCTGATCAGTTCATCACTAAATAAGAACCATGCAATTTAGCCAATCGTGCGGCGACCTGCGGTTAGCCTGTGTTTGAGATTGCTCGAAGTCCGGACAGCACAGTAATTAAGCCCCCGGTTGTCATAAGAATACCTAATTAATGTTTGGCATAAAAACAATAACTGACACTTAGTATTAGGGTATAAGTTGTGCCCTAACTGACGCTGTCAACAACATTCTGCTCGTGCTTTTCTAACCTGGATAAGACCAATTTGTTATATCTGCCTACCAGAGACACTGAAAATCAACTAAAAGTCTCTTTTGCTTTTATTACATTCCGGAGGTCAAAAGGCAGTCGTTTCGTGTAAAATATTTAGCCGCAACTGGCTATACTGGAAACCTTTACTATCAGTATGAGAAGACAAGGCAATGTTAAGGGACTTTGGGAATACCCTGTCAAGGGTAATCTACATTACTTTTTCTAAAACTTTTGTCTGTAATTAAACATGGTTGAACTAGTTGTTGCTCGTGATTTTGTTTTCGTACAAAGTTTAGCACTTTTTTTTCAGTATGGGAAGTCATCAAATGACCCCTCCCGCTCTGAGTGGAGCGGAAGGGAGTGTCAGACTTACTGACTAAAACCCAACCGTGTTCCTTCCTTAGCCCTTTATGTTCCGGGTCAGTGGTAACCCTTTCGGACAATCCGGCAGCCTTTAGGCCTTAGAGCTGCTTTGGGATAAAGTTTCGAAAAATCCACGGCATATTTACACCGTCTAAGTATAGGTTTTTTATTCCTTTCTCAACACCAGCCTGGAGTCTATCGATGTATCCAGTTAGGGGCAATAGGTTCCGCCCCAAACGAAATCGGCGAAATGAGTCCTCTACGTATCCGTCCGGAGAATGTGTGTGATGTTCATCATCATCACCTGCCTAGCCTTTTCCCAACTATGTTGGGGTCGGCTTCCAGTCTAGCCGGGATGCAGCTGCATACCAGTATTTTACATGGAGCGACTGCCTATCTGACCTCCACAACCCAGTTACTGGTTAAAACGATACGCCTTGGTAAGACTGGTTGTCAGACTTTCGGGCTTCTGACTACCCGTAACGACTGTCAAAGATCCACGTATGACAGCCGGGACCAACGGCTTAATGTGCTTTCCGAGGCACGGTAGGGTCTCGGTATGTAAAGATGGTCACCCATCCACAGGCCAACCGCGGCCAGCGTAGCTTAACCTGATCGATCGACCTGTGCGGCTGTTATTATTTAGCCACGAGCCCCTCACAGGTGTGATGTTATCTTTATTATTTACTAGCTGCGCCCCGCGGTTTCAACCGCGTCAATGTCGATCTCGTGGGAATATTGGGATAAAAAGTAGCCTTTATGTTAATCCAGGGTATCAGCTACCTCCATACAAAATTTTATCAAAATTGGTGCAGCCGTTTAAGCGTGAAGAAGTAACAAACATATAAAGACATACACACACTCACAAACTTTCGCCTTTGAAATATTAATTAGTGTGATTTTTATTGCTTTATAGCGGGAAGCACAGAACCGGTCGAAGTCGCGATGCTTAGGGAGGCAGGCTTGTCCAGCAGTGGACTTCTGAACTGATGATGGATGATAATATAATTTATTGTACACCAGAAAATACATACCAAAAAATCATCATCTCGATCATCTTTTTCAATTTAATGTGTCTATGTTAAGTGCTTTGGGATGTGTGTTGTCTGTCAATCAGTTTGTGAATATCAGTAACGAAAGTGTTTCTGACGTATGGGTTATCATGCATCTTCTACAATATTCAAACCAAAAACAGCTCTCATCGTCAGTTTTACAGAGTAAAAACGTGTTTGGTAAGCTTTATTAATGGCGCAGTGTATGTATCTATAAAATCAGCGGAAATCCATTAAAGGCTATAAAATATTTAATGGTTGCCTCGGATCCAGTAACCCACTTCACTGTAATATGTTAGAATATTCGAAAATCGACATGACGTACTATACTGACCTGAAATATACTGACTTATTGATGGCTCATAAAATAATGGAAAAATGTAGAGACATCGAAGGACATTTTTCTTATTCATGATTATCATTTCAGTCGAAAATCGTCCACTGCTGGACATAGGCGTCCCCCAAGCGTCTCCACATCGACGTCCAGTGCTTCTTGCATCCAGCGGATTCCCGCGACTTTCTTAAAACCTCATTAACAGTGTTAATGAGGCTGATTCTCCAACTACCTAATTAAGGGTCCACCCTTATAGATACTTGGACAATTTTCCTGATCTTCTCACCACAACAACAGTAATACGTGCAGAATAAAAACATTCGACGATCTTTTTGTATAAATCTTCAAAATGTTTACGAAGCAATTTCAAAATGGTAATATACATGCCTAAATTCTTGACAAACACCCTCTTAAAAACTTTTTTAAACACAACAGGGGACACTAAATAACTGTATACTCAAGTACATAACTTAAATAATACGGAGATTACTTTAAAATTTGATTCAAACAGACAACAAGGGAACATTAAAACATCAATTTGACGCCTTAACGTCCGCCGGAGTTCGTTCACTTGGTACTAAAACTTTTATAACTTTGAAAATTTGAGAGGTATTTTGTTCAAGAATAGAGGTGACATCGAGAAATTTTGCAACTTTATATCAGGCTGCTTCAGTTTCAATTTTGAAATAAACTAGGTATGGAAGATGAACAAAGCATAAGGATTATGGAATTCCCGGAGTTCAGGGTAAATTCGAAGAAGGAAGTGTGTACTTAATACAAAATGAGATTAGGAAAAAGTAATATTACTGCATCACAAAGGAAATGTGAATGAAAGCAGTCATTTTGCCTCTATATCAAAACGAAGTTTGTTTCATTAAAACCTCTTAAGCTTAATGGTTTGTACTACATACATATAGTTGATTTAGAGCTGATTTTTCAATCGACAGATAAATTCTTATTCGTGGAATAAAATTGACGTCAGATAGATTATGTATGGAAGAACTGTCAAACATTCAAAATTATTCCTCGGATAAAATTATTTGGCGTTGGAAAAATCAGCCCTTAGACGTTTATTACGAAATATTGTAATCAATAATACTCGTACACACACACAATAATAGACTATAACAGTAAGTAGATCATACTCAATTCAATGGCCAATATTTAGTTATTGATATAAATAATAGATTTTAAATATGTATTCACTTTTGAACAAACGTCATTTATTAAGTAAGTACTACTAACACCTACTGTGGGCCAAAGCTGTCTTTTAAATATTTATTTATTTTCTCAGGGAAAACAAGCAATTATTGTACATTTTATATTACATCTAAGATTACAAAATAATTGAAAGTGGATAAATGTGTAATCCACAGCGTTTCCACAGATCACCTAGGTTAAGTATACAGATAATAAATAAATATTATAATTTATCTGGCTGAATTATAGCCTTCAACGAACAATGTGGTAACAAAATTAAAAAAGCACCAGATAAGTCATTAAATGGACCAAAACTGACTCAAATTTTCATCGATGTAAGTATGAAACATGGGTAACACGATGCTTTTAAGCAATCAGCCAAAAGGCAATAACTCTGCACTTAACAGTCGTTCTGAGAAAACATAAGTGCCCGTTGGCATTGAGTAACTGCAGCTACTGTTACATTTTTTTAAACAATCGGGATATTAAATTCTGAGTTTTCTTTGAGCCTTTGTTTTATGTATCTTGACTTTCATTGTCTGTGATGAAAGATATTTCAGCAAAGTATTTTAAGTGGAAGGTGAAAAGTCCTAAGATTGCGATATAATATGTGTTAGTCATCACTTATCTTACTTAGATTACTCTCACTACATTATTATGAACCAGTATTGCTCACCCAGTCACCTTCACACTCGCAGCCCTCCACTCATCTTTTACGAAACCCACGGATTGAAAGCGGTGATCCGGGGGAGACTAAGCTCTTGTTCAGTAAGTTTCTACTTTTATTCAGCCCATAATATTCCCACGGCCGGGACTCAGGCTTGCTAAGCAATAATCAGCCTTGCATACCGTTCCTGCTGAGACACAGGCCTCTTTCTGTGAGCTGTAGTAGGCTGTACGTGTAATCCACCATGCGAGCCCGGTACGAATTAAGGATAATAACTTCTTCGAATTTTTCGGTACTAGTATATTTTCATTCACCGTTTTGAGAGCAGCGGTGATGAAATAAATTACGACACGACGACACAGTTGGCGGTTGGCGCAGTGGCTGAGCGATCGACTGCTGCGCTGCGTGTCGTGGGTTCGATTCCCGCACGAAACAAATATTTGTATTGCCTACAGGTAGTTGTTCCGGGTCTGGCTGTTTGTGTATGTGAATTGAAATGTTTGTAAACGCACCCACGATACAGGAATAATTCCTAGTGTGGGGCAACGTTTTTAAAAAAACACAAACTGAAGTACCCGGGTTCGTTCTCACGACTTTAAAACTCGTACGTCGGAGCCGATATATCCTTCTGAGTTGCTTATCTGATATTATCTATATGTTGTGTATTTTCACCTTTCATATAGGAAATAGGGGGGGGGGGGGTAACTTACTGGGGTCTGCAACATAATTGCCATAATCGTTTTTCGAAACAAACCTGAGTGAAATTGATGGGCCGATTTGTCTTCCCACACAAATCTTTTGCGCAGAAAAAATTAATAGTGTTTATTTGATTCAAGAGTCCTTCCTTTTATTGTGCTTTGTGGGAAAACAAGAATATTTCTCGGAATAATAAAAATATCTTCGATTCTTCCGAAAACTGTTTATTTGTCAAGACTTAAATTTGATTTTGTTTAACAAAACAGAAATAGTGTTTTTTTTTTTTGTTGTTATCAGTTTTGAACTAAAACAGAGTAATAAAATAGATGATGATCCCTAGGAATATTAATTGCAGAAATAGATAGACTGATCTTGAGAAGTGGAGATAATTATTCATTTGTGCTCAGCACTGTCTGAAAAACAACATGAATTAATTAAAATAAGCTATTACCCCCTTTAATGTCATAACTATAAAGTACCTAACAATGTTTAGAAACTGTGAAGTTTACCTGGACAGCTCTCGGGATTGATACATCTTCCATCCTCTTCATTAAGAACAAATCCTCTTTTGCACACACAGCCGCCTGGCTTCAACTCATCTGTGCATTTTTGAGGATTCCGGTTAGCACAAGTTGGTTCACAAGTACTTCGACATTCTTTATACATTGCGTTGGGATCTCCTCCACAACCTGTTTTAATGAAACATAGTACATTATAATACGTGTGACTTATTGAATTAGCGCCAGAGCGCAGCAAGGGTGTCAAACGCCGTACATTTATACTACTTAAGTCACAGGTATGCTATTTTACAGCATGAGTGACCTTAACCGCGACCTTAACATCTTCTGTGTAAAAATGGACTACTTAAGTCACAGAAAAATGTGACTTAAGTGCGAGTTCAGGTCACACAGTGCTATAAAATAAATTAATAAACGCATCAGCGAAAAGTTAAATCAAAATGTGACGGTACAACAATAAATACCCAAGGTTGATATTTAATTAATTGAAGAAACTATTACCTGGACAATCCTCTAGTTTGATACATTTTCCATGTTCTTCATTAAGCACATATCCCGGTTTGCACACACAGCCTGCCGGCTTGCAGTCCGCAGAGCATGCTTCGGGGTTCGGACAGTTACACGTCGGTTCACAAGCACTTGGACAGTCGCTGAGCACTGCATTAGGATCCCCATTGCAACCTATTGCTGTTTTAGTAAACCAGATGTTATTATTAGGAAACATTAAGGGGCTTACATGACCTAAAGCGCGGTCACTGTCGGTCGGACTGCATAGAAAAGAAAGAGAAGTGCAAAAGTCGCTATGTGTTTTTAGTGAACTTATTTGAGGTATATGAATTATAAGACTTAGCGTGTTTATACGGAACTTTCGATGTATGAATATCACATAGCTACATTCCGTAACTCTTTAAATATTGCACTTATCACATAGCTGTTTTTACAGTATGTGTGTATTGAAATAACGATTTAAAACTGCATAAAAAACCGAAATTAACTAAATAACACATAGCGACTTTTGCACGCGCAACGACGATTTATTGCAAAATATGAAGGAATTATTTGATTGCAAAAATTTATTGTTTGGAATAAAAAACTAAAAGACTAGTATTTTAGTATGTTGCTTGTAAAATAATGTGACAAAAAACAGAATGATTCTATGTATATTAGTATGGTTTTTATTGTAAAAAGAAAGTTTTTAGAGGTATCATCATGATTTTTTTCTATCGTACCAAATTAGTTGCATTCTGTTTTTAACACACTATCTACCTAGCATATATCCTGAAGAATATAATATATTTTTCTGATTTTGTTTACTGTAGTCGATCATATATATTTTATTGTTTCTAAAACTTGCGTTTTTCATGTTAAGGTCCTGGAAGCCCCTTAAAACGCAGCCCTTTTTTAACAGGATATGAATTTCAATAGCCCAACAGAAAGAAAACGGAGCGAAAAGGCACGGCGAAACTGCCGGCGTCTGGCGTTCTGGCATGCACGGAGATTGGTTACATGTTATGAACTTGTTTGTAGTTTCGAGTCCGGACTGGCCGGCGCGTCCTGCGATCGCTGCGATCACAAATACGAAATACAATTGAACGCATACCTGCGCGCCAGGACGCCGGACGCAAATGGTTTGGCCGTACCTAAAGAAATACGGAACGAAAAGCAATAAGTTACACAATAATGCAATAATATAGTTCAACTTACGACAATCTTTAGCAGGAATACAAATTCCAGATGCATTTCTGAAATGATTCTTCTTGCAGATGCATTTTGGATCACAGTTCAATAGCAACGTATTGCAAACACTTGGTTGATTAGCGATATCTTCACAATTTTCAGCAAGGCATGCTGATGGACAGGAACTCCATTTTTCATTAGGTCTTGTGCAATTTACCCGAGCTGAAACGTTAAAACTATTTTTTTTAAACTGAAATACACATAGGGTATGTAAATCTACTATTCTTGTTTGCTGTTACTATTCTTAAACAATTTTCTTCATCAGGACCAATATTTGTATGCAAGTATATCATTCCTAAACACACGAACAATTTAATCTTCAAATGCAAAATCCTTTTACTGATATACAAAACACAGCTCATCCTTTCTTTTCACAATACTATCTTCTTCAAATATTATATCCACTATCAGTAGATACTGCTCTTAAATCACAATCGTGGCAAACATTACAAAACAAATTTGCCTCTGGATAGGAAGCAATAAAACCGATCAATTTTCCATTCCAACTCCTATTTTTTTTGCAATCCTTGCAAATGGAAAATGCAATTAACATTAAAAATCACTTACGGCAATCGGACGCCACGATACATCTCGGATCTGCGTGGCTTTTCCTTCTATAATTGAAAGTACAAATACAGCCTGACAGGCAATCGCCTGCTGGGGGTTCACAAAATACTAAGTCCCGATTATCATTCACTGGGCAATAGTCTCCAGAGCAATCCGTCTTGCAATCGGCGAAACGTGCCTTTTTGCCACATGGGTTTCCACCTAAAAAAAATGTAAAAATGTTTTTTTTTTAATACAACTGTTGTCTAAGATATAACTTCTGGAGCCAATATGATGGCAAAGTCAAAGAGCAAGAAAGCTCGAGTGAAATCGAAAAATCAAGCACCTTGAAATATGTGTGTAAGCGATACTTTGACTCATCTAGGTCTAAGGCTATATTGTTAAGCAAGATGGCCAAAAATCGGCATTAGAAGAAACCTTATCATATTTCTTCATTTTTCTGGTCTTAAATTCAAAAAGTACTCAAAATGTTACTCACCTGGACATTCATCAGGTAAAATGCATAGACCAGTGTCATTAGATAGTATATGTCCAGATTTGCATTGGCATCCGATTGGATCACACATTTTCTTGCAGGGAAGTTGGTTAGGCGATTTGCATGTAGACGGACATGGCTTAGGACAACGTTTGGGTCTTGCGTTGGGATCACCGTGACAGGCTATTTCAGCTGAAATATTATGAACAAAGGAGTTATTAATATATAGAGATAGACTATTTTGAACCAGATTGCTGCATAGTGCCCAATAATATAGTTTAAAGCAGTTTTGTTTCTCGAAAAATATTTTTCAACACTCAGATCTTTTGACTAATACCTACTGGCACTGCCTTGTTTTGGCACAACAATTTTATTTATGAATGAGTTGTTTATATTATAAACAACTCAATCCTCATTCATAAATAAAATCCTTCCACGCGAACTGCAATTTTAAACTTTTTGAGACTTTTCAACACTGCCCTAATTTTAATTTCTAACATAACAATAAGAGTAAGTATACAGATTTCTATGCTCATAGGATTTTAAATAAACCCAATAACAATTGTTTAATGTTTACCAGGCAATGATTTGTACCTTTAATGTTGCATAAAGTTTATTAAATAAACGAATCGTACTTACGTGGACATTCGTCAATAGGGATGCAGTCCCCTCCTATAGCTGATAGAATATATCCACCTTTACAATCGCAACCGTTCATATTCTCTTTTGGTGGATTATATTCACAGTTTGGAGGATTCGGTTTGCCGCAGGTTCGCTTGCAATCATCGGAAATTTGGCAGGCTGCAATAGAAATGGAGACGGGTTTAGTTTTGTTTCGATAGATTGTTGCACTGTTTGACATTAGTACATGCTTCGATTTGTAACATTAACCTGTAATATGCCTAATCCATATGTTGAAGCCATAAATACTGTATAGATCAACTAACAATATAACTCATAATACCAATCTAAAACAATGCCCTAAAATATGCTGTTTAATCAAAAGTTGAAATCAAAATCTACTTTAGTGCCATAGGTTACTCTCATACGAAGAATTACGTTAGAGAAGGCATAACAATCGGAGAAACAATATTACTTTCTGTAGCAAGCTATCAATGTCAAAAAATGGAAGCTACTCAAGGTCAATAGTTTATTAGCCTGCAGCATGCTTTAAGCCTCGACAACTTAAAAGTAATAAAGAAAAGAAGAAAAAAGAGAGAGGATAGAGAAAAGAAACAGAAAGCAAAGACAGTCAACATGAACCACATCTTACGCGCAGGACATTGTTCGCTCGGTATACATATTCCTCTATCGTCCCTCAGATAATTGGGAACACAGTCACACCCTGGCTCACAAGGTAAGCCTTCAACACAACGGAATAGCGCGTACTTGCTCAGGCAAGTTTGTGGCGGGCAAATGCGTTTGCAGTCTCTGGCTATTTCATTTAACCCACACACGGGAGTTGATGGATCTAAAAATGATGTCATTGTACAGTGTCGGAATTGAGGTTGATGTGCTTGGCGACGGTGATGTTTAGTAGCAATTTTGGTGTGATTCAATGTTTCGTGTTAAGCTTGGAAATTCTGTAAAGTTTATGACACTCTAAGGCTCGATAGCAAAACTGTTTTTTTTTTATAAGACTGATTGTGCAACGTCATAAATTTTACGGATGATCGGACCAACTGGCGAAAAGAGGTCATATGTTTGAACCCTAGTCGTTTCACTATTGACGCTATCTAATCCACTCCACAGTTGAAGATTATCTTTCTTCTAAGTTAATAAAGCAACAGGTGATAGGCATGCTGTAGGAAAATCTCTTACAAGTACACTCCTCATTCGGTACACATATCCCACTACCATTCCTAAGATGATCGGGAAGGCAGTCGCATCCTGGTTCACATATTTTTGATTCGTTGGTACAAGCATATTCAGTGGATGCGATCTCACAGTTTTGTGGTGGACATATTTGTCTGCAGGGTACTGCCACTTCGTTGTAACCACATATTGGTTCAGCTATAAAATAATGGGGTCAAATAAACTACCGACTGCAAAATACATCATTTTTGTTTTTACGAGTAAGCGGCAAGTTAGACAGTAATCCAATCTCATTAGAAGATATTGGGGCTCAACCAAAGACTTGAAGAAAAGAAGAGGAAGAAAACAGTCTCAAAGCAAAGACAGTCAACATGAAACATCTTACGTGCAGGACACTGTTCGCTCGGTATACATATTCCTTTGTCCCTCAGATAATTGGGAACACAGTCGCACCCTGGCTCACAAGGTATGTCTTTAATACAATCAAATAACGCGTACTTGCTCAAGCAAGTTTGTGGTGGGCATATCTGTTTGCAGTCTCTGGCTATTTCGTTTATACCACACACGGGAGTTGATGGATCTAAAAATGACGTAGTGTCGGGTTTGAGGTTGAAAAAGTGATATTTAGTAGCAATGTTTTGTATAAAGCTTGGAAGTCGTATGATTTATGGAACTTTGAGGCTTTGTGATATTAGTGATATACGATAAGACTGCGACTTATTGAGTTATTCAAGTCTATAACATATTCTGTGTGATTTTTTCTTTCATTTCGAACTTTGTGATTTGTCCAATGGCCAAGATATAATATTAGCGCAGAAGGTTTGTTTCCAAATTTCAGCATTTCCACTGATATATATTATATATTATCTTGCCGGTTATATATTCAAATTATAATTATTATACCTTTTTGGTTCAATTGGTAATTCTCTTTTAAAGTTATTAAAGCAACAGATGATGATCATGCTGAAGTCAAACGCTTACAATGACACTCCTCGTTCGGTATGCATATACCGCTTCCATTCCTAAGATGATCAGGAAGACAGTTGCAGCCAGGTTCACATATTTTTTTTGTTTCTTCAGTGCAAGCGTAGTCAGTGTATGCAATCTCACAGTTTTGAGGTGGACATATTTGTCTGCAGGGGACTTCTAATTCGTTGTACCCACATTTTGGTTTGGCTATAAAAATAATGGTGTCAAATACAATACGTGATATCACAGTGGGCCGTATCAGAATCACGGAACACTATGATCATACCAGCGCTGCGACATTTATTTTTTTAATGTCTCAGCACCAAGCTGAGATAGGAGCCTTTTGGCCTGGTATAAGACTTTCTGTTTTATTTTGTTACTTCTGATTTACATTTTAATTTTTTCATTTAAGATTGTGTATAGTTTGAAATCTTCCTGTACGAGTCACAATAAATACTTTTTCTTATACAATTAATTCTTTTTATAATACTTACTTTCTTTCTTCTAAATAATCTCATGTTGATTAATTTGGCCATAAAAATATTGTTTAAAATTAACTTTGACATAGGGTGAATGTTACATAAGCTTCTAAGTTTACTTTTCGATTTTAAGAGAAGTTACTTCTCAATATCAACAAAGGACATCAGAAAGTATAAAAAATTATTGGAACACAATTCAACACTCAAACAAAGTAAAACTTAAGTGTTTCACAAAAAGTTTTTTTGTGGTTTCACTTTCAAGTGATACGTACCTAAGTGGCTCTCTCTAGACTATAGGGAGTTAATATAGAAAAGTTACACATAACTTTTGGGGATCCCAAATCAATATTCTTTCAAACATATAGAAAAATAACCTTAGTACTAAACAACATTAGTTTAAAAACGTACGCAAGCTTGAAATGAATTCGAAGATGGTTATATACCAAATCCTTACTTGAAAAGGCAGTGAAGCCCTCTGTACCCGACTATCATCTACAGAGGCTGTCATTAAGGCATTTGGAGGCCTATAAAGCTTCTGATAACGACCAAAATAATAGAAGAGGTGATTTCAGCCGGTACTGATACGATTTTGACGTTGATGGGCCCGTTGTGGCTTTACTTGAATAATTTATAATACAATTTAGAGTACGATAAGTAACTGTGACTAATTAGAGCATTAGTCATAATTCTATATTACAGTACCCAGCGATAAATATTGCACACCTTTACCTTTTTTTGTACAGACGCCAGCACATCAAGCTACTACAATCTGTCAAATTTCTTTAATAGATTTTCAACTTTATTGCTAAAGCATAAGGTTCAAAATTAATTGTGAAAATTTGACAGTTTCGGGTAGCTTGATGTGCTGGCGTCTGTACTTTATACAAATAATAAAAATAATTATCAAAAGAAGCAAATCATAATTGTTTTAACAGCTCCTAATAGATACCGGACTGTTTGTATTTCGTGCGACAGAGATAACGCTCTGTCGATTGTCTCTTTCCAAAGGTCGATGTGCAATATTTATCGCCGGGTACTGTACTGGCAGCCATTACATGAAATCAGCCTTCTTTAGATACCGAAATCGAAACATAATCCTTCATACTATTCCTTGATTTGAAAGACTCTTACACATACATAATAAGCCTATAATGTTCCCACTGCTGGGACACAGGTATCCTCTCGGTGAGAGGGAGAGGGCCGTAATCCACCACGCCGGCCCAGTTCGGGTTGGTAGATGTCACATGTCTTCAAATTTTTAGTTTTACGACATGCCGGTTTTCTCACAATGTTTTCCTTAACCATTCTGAGAGTAGTAGTGATGAAATGATTTACACAAAGTAAAGCGCCCGTCTGGGTTCGAACCTGCGACCTACAACTCGCGAGTCGCTGTCCTTACCACTGAGCCACCACTGCTCTCACTGGGAGACTCTTATATCCTTTTAATCAGACGACAATAAAAGTATTTTAATAAAGACCAGTTGAATAATTTGGACGCTACTAAAGGCGCCAAACTCGTAGTTAAATTCTGTGCCGATACAACTTACATTGCCCTCGACACACTAAGAAACTTGATGAAAATATTCGTTACCGATCGTAATATTCATCTCTTCTCTCATAAAGTAATTCGCATTTAAAATATGTCACAGACACTGGGTGTTACTGAATAGTGAATGAAGTAAAACCAAAAGCTTTTTTGAATATTGATTGTCGATAAAAGTCACGGCACGTGAGGACAGTTTTTTTCATTTGGATATATATTTTTCATAGGGTCTGATACCTAAAACTCTCTGTCTGACAAAAAGTTTATTTCATTTAATATAGCCGAGTCCGAATGGATTTGCTATATAAAGTATATAGAGATGCACTATCGCATGCCTTTCTAGTTCACTGATAAAGTAATAACAAAACATATCACACGATAGCAAAATTAACCGTCCTCGTTCAACTGTAATTTTCCAAGTTCAAACTGTCAGCAATCCATATTATTATGAGTATTTAAAAACTTATAAAAACCACGGAAATGTAAAATCATTGTCCCCAAGAAATCATCAAATAAACACGAGTTAATTACTTTTAGGAATATCAAAAACAAAAGAAACATTGGGAACCAATGTACCGTAAATTAACGGCAGTTTAATTAATTAAATTCAATTAAGTGAAATTGCTTGGCAGGCGAGAAGAATGACAATTGAAAATCATAGTAACAATAATAAAGCAACATTTTCTGAGAGTCAAGTCGAGTTGAAGTAAAGACTATAGATTTAACAATTAATAACTTCACACCTCAAAAATTATATTTGAATTCTATTTGGCGTCAAGCTTAGCTGCCTAGTATATACCGCTCATAGCCTTCACTCTATATTTGTTCAAGTTCAAATGTCACCACCTTTTTCCCACTCCTGAAACTCCCACAAAAACAAAAGAACGGCGATACGGCCCACATGATGCTTTTTTGGCACACACGCAAGAAAGTAGGCGTAACACTTTTGTGCTATCTTATTGTACATAATTATGCTCAAAAGGGGCGGGCACTAGAAAGTATAGATACAAGCACTGAATGCACACATGCAACTCTGCAGTGCGTAACACACTATCAATCTGAATCATTTTTAAAGATATTGCTAATTCATTGCTCCATATGTTCGACAAATGTGTCTACTCAACAACGTAAATAACGCAATGAATGTTGTTGAACTGACAAAACCCATTGCTACTGATTGTGTGTACGCAATTAAACTTTTGGTCATTTTGATCGGAATGGAGGTGACATGTGCCATGCCTCCATGACATATCCCTCGATATCCGTGATACCGCTTATTCACTGTTATCAATATCAAATAAGTGATTATTTTTAAAATTGTGGGTTGCCAAGCAGGTCCGGAATGAACGACCACTACACGAACGACGAACGTCTACTATTGTTTCTATATTTATGTCTGTAATTTTAATGGTGTACATAATAAAGAGTATTCTATTCTATTCTATTCTACGAGCTCTAATATGAAGGTACTACAAAATCTGGTTGACAACAATAGGCTCGCTCTCTGTTATATGGTACAGACACATCAAGCTACTACAATCTGTCAAATTTCTTTAATAGATTTTCAACTTTATCGCTAAAGCATAAGGTTCAAAGTAGATTGGGAAAATTTGACAGTTTCGGGTAGCTTGATCTGCTGGCATCTGTACTTAAAATATAACTGACGAAACGTGGGCGAACTACAGGTACACCTCTGTCTAACTAATCAAACACAGGACTCTTTTTTCTTAGCGTGTCGATAGCAATTTAAATGGACTCGGTCCAGAACTCGGTTATTTGTTTGGCACCATCACCAGCGTCCATCAGTTTCTGTAACGTGCAGATGACAGGACACCCATCGTTTATCGAACACATGAGTGATTTTATGATATGTTACAAAATATGACCTATGAATTAATTTAAAACAACCTGACCCTCTTCACTTGACACGGCTGTTATAATCCAACAAAAAAAATATGTAAACATAATTATATACCGAATATTACCTTTCTCCTCCACATATTTTGCAACACCACTATGAACAAAACAAAGCACACAAACAGAAAGATACACGAACAACATTGTACGACACTATTCCTCTCAATGAAATACCACTTATATTACGAACTCGGCAAAACAAAGTATATGAGGAAATAAAAACAGCAAACTCGAATGGGATATGACTCAGACGATGTAAGATGTGTTACTATGAAGGTTGTGACGTAGTTCACGCGGGGATTTTTTTGCCCTCACATACGAATTCTGTATTTACTGGCAGTGAGCTGTGGAATTCGTGTTTTACTTACGTCATAATTTATGTGATACAACGGTATAGAAATATGACATTGAAATATTGTAATGTCAATGTCAAAAAATATTTTCACTGGCATAAACTGTTTTGACAAAAACTGACTTTATACATCGTGTCGCTACAATGGCGACTTTAATTTAAGGTGTAAAGATGGCTCACTAACCTTGTGCATGTGGGCGGAGCTAAGCGTCCTACTCCCGATGCTTGCGGGGGCGCGCTACACTAAAACGATGATCAAAGAATATGCAGAGGCGCAGACATGCCGCACGTAGGTCGCCATTTTTGCCTACGATTCCAGAAGGGAATGGCGAATGCAAGACTGATATATTTTGTACTAGCTGTTACCCGCGACTTCGTCCGCGTGGAATTTAAGAAAAAAGTTATTGTTGAGTTCGCAGAGTTTACGATAACTTATTAATTCTGTATTCCGCGTAAAGAAATACCTATGCTAATTTTAATGAAATTCTTCTAATATTTCTCCATTTAGTTCTTTTTGATCGTTTTTGCATTTTTAGTTTAATTATTATTTATTTTTAGTTTTTCGTATTAGCCTTTTTATATACAATATTTAGTGTACGATTTTCTTAAACAAAAACACTAAGTATATTATTATATTATTTATTCAATCAATTTCTATGGAGATTAAGGAATCTTCACGTATAGGATCCACTTATAAACATAACTATACTCCGTTTCTTTATTATGATTTGATTACATTTGGAAGTACCTAATTAAACGGAGTATAATACAACCTCCCTATTTGAATCGGATATTATTCAATATTTCATTTCATTGATTTTAATTTTTTTTCGTAGGAACCTATTTTGTTTTTTTTTCTAAAATAAATGTACCTAGTCTAAGTAACTCCTTATTCACCTATCTGCTAGTGAAAGTCCCGTCTTAATCGGTCTAGCCGTTTCAGAGATTAGCGGGAACAAACAGACGACAGACGGACAGACAGACAAAAATTGTAAAAAAAAATATTTTGGTATATGTGCAATTTAACAGTCAGAAGTCGACTAGCAATCTCACAAAACTATGGCATAGCAATATTAGTACTTATGACCTTCTTCTATAAGAACGTTTGACAACACTACAAATTGGCAACATGATTGTTATTACAAATTTCAAAAAGTTTCGTAAGCGTTACGGTGGCCAAAGTGGCTAGCACTGTGTCTCGCATGGCGAACGTTCGGGTTCGAGTCTCACATCGAAATTGAAAAATATTTTTTAAGTATTACATGTGAAATTAGAATGCCGAGTTGCTAACCAATAATTATGTTAAATATTCCACAACTAAACGAAGATTCTTTTGTTTTACAATTATTTTCAATCTTAGCGTCGTTTTTAAAACATGAGGGTAGATTTCAAACAAAGTGTTAAGTTCACTCTGTTTCAAATCTATCCTAATTTTTTAACTACTTTACTAGTTCACATAAATTATTCCACTATTCGCGGCAAAAATATCTGTGCAAATATTGTAGCGTCTATGTGTCGACGTCTCATTAGCTGTATCGAGGCTAACGGAGGTCACACGAAATATTAAAAATCCTAAACAGGTAGGGTAATTTTGTGTCAGGGGACATAGTGGTCGTAACTTACCAAATTAGTATTTATATTATTGTAATATTGAGGTTAAGTTTCAATCCTCTTTTCATTGAGAAAATGAATAATTAAGCTGTAACCTCTTAAATGATATCAGAATTTTCATAATATCCATAATATATAACCTAAAACCTTATAGTTCAGGCATAAGTATTCCGGCCTCAATTGATAAAGCTGCCTTATTTCGATTCGTCGTGAAATAGTGATCAACATATTCGCCACGGGATACAAGTAACCAGTTGGTCTCGGGGCATAGTGCCTGGTTAAGGTTTGTCGCCGTGGGTTCGATCCCAGTCGGAGGATCTTCTTTGCGTCAATCAAGACATTTTGTTTTATTTTTATTTCGTTTTTTTGGTATACTTTGTTCTATTTTTAATTGTTTTTTTTTATATACTTTGCTTTATGTTTATGTTGTTTAATTTTATTTGTTTCCGTTATTTAGTAAGTAATTAAGGTGTGTTTTTTAACATTCAATACTATAATAATAACATAAGTAAGTGTAAAGGATTTCTTATGTATAAAAAATATTACAATGTTACCATATCAAAATTTATTTCATTTGTTATCATATTATAATAATAAATTACCTTTATTGTAATATCTATTTGTTCAAAGTAATTTACAAAAATAAATTACTAACACATAATAATAATTATATAAAACATCAAAAAAAACTGGCCCAACTCGGATTTGAACTCACATCTATCCCGATCACATAAGCGAGTGCAGCCTCGTTACCGATCTAGCTAATGTTTACTTATGTTATATTATCGAAATTTTGCATTACTATGAAAAAAATAATCAGACGGCGATAAAAAAAACAAGTTACTGATATTGTCATCCTTGTCTAGCATTGACTACTCGTAGCGATGTTACACGGCATGTTAATTTGTTAACGTTGGAGCATCACTCACACGGATAAATATGCGCATGTGTGTATAGACGCCGCAGCCCGTATAGCGCAGGCGATAATGGTCATTGCGGTGTAAGTGGACGTCTAGAGGTTGACTGTACCGTGTATACATTCATATGCATTTAGTAAGAAGCGGTTGTTTTAATATTACAAACAGACACTCCAATTTTATTTATTCGTATAGATAGATAGATACTTATTAGTCCACTCAACGAATAACTATTAAGAGATAGAGATAAGAGGTGTAGAGTGCGTGAGCTGGGCCCTGAGCGATTTCTTCACAAAGTTGTTCAGAGTGCTTAGGGAGTGAACATAGGTACTAAAAGTCCCCGCGTCTAGGAGGTGAGCCGGAGTGGGGGGTATAAAAATTCCCACATTTGAGTTTTTCGCTAATACCTATAAAACGGTGCGTCGTCGTAGAGAAAAAGTATTTTTCTTGACTTGCTTTGCTTTGGCATTTTTATTTATTTACAAATTATCTTATATTTACAAAATAAACAATATAAACAAAAACAGTATTTAGAAATGGCACCACTAATAAAGCGTCCACGCGGACAATAGAAATGGGCCCTCTGCAGCGAGCTAGTCTATAAACGCATACTGATACAATTCGTTCATAAATATTTGCACTAACACAGCCAAACGCGCGTAGTCGATCGATAGCCGGGCGGAGCAGCGAGCGACACAGCCACCCCGTCTCAGTGCTAACGCACGACTGCCGCCCGCGCCCGCGCAGAGCACCTCTGAAGCTCTATCTCAAAATGGGGCATTGTCTTTGCAACTGTTGATTGATTTAAAAACGCTATTTCAAATATGTAGTACTTCTAACCATCAATTTTTCAGTGTAAAAATATTTCCAAACATCAAAGCCGTTTAGAAGTTATAAGGAAATATTAGCCAAAATAGCGTTTTGGTAAATATTTTTTTAAGGCAAAAGTATTAGCTTTATGAAAAAACCCTGTTTCAAAAATGCTGTACATGAATCTATAGCAAACATATATTTTTTACAGACCTTCTAACCAAACCGTTAATAAGTTATAAGCTTCATAAAGTGACCGTGTTACGGTACTAAACGAGAGTAAGGCCCTTAACACACGGGCCAGTAATCACAAAAAATATAACAACATACAATAATTCGTAATTTAAAAACTATGCGCCGCTCACCGACCGACTAAGCTCTCTCTCTTTCCTTCAATTCGCCTAATCTTTGCAAGTTATTTGTTTTTTTTTTAATGCAATATTATAATCGGTGACTCCAGCAAATGACCCCTGCGCTACATTGTTTAAGTACAGGTTGCAGAATATGCTATTTTAGGAAAATTAAAATCCTAATCACACTAATATTATAAAGGCGAAAGTTTGTGAAGATCTTTGGATGTTTGTTACCTACTTAATTACGCGTAAACCGTTGAACAGATTTGGATGAAAATTGGCACATAGATAAACCATTTCCTGGATTAAAACATAGGATACTATTTATCCCGATATTCCCACGGGATCGAAACATACGCAAGTGAAACCGCGAGGCGCTGCTAGTAAATAATAAAGTTAAATGAAATTAAAATATGTATATAAAATTAGACGTGTAGGAACTTAATGTCGCCATTAAAGCGGCACGCTGTATATGATAGATATGTAGATCCTGAAATCTAATCCCAACTTCTAAATACTTCTCGGCGTTTACCAGTAACATAAAACAACATATTTGCTGAATAACACACCTATCTGTGTTTGTTGTTCATCAAACAAAACCAATAGAAAAAAAATAAGGGAAAAACAAAACACGATACAAAACAATACAGTTCAAAACACTTCGTAAGAAGAACAAGTAAACAATACACAGACGAACAGAATAGCGTGTAGCTTAGCCTTGTCGGAACAGGGACCAGAATTGTGCAATAATGTGCATATAAAGTTACTTTGTCGGATAACGTTCCCTCCATTGACTATTCTTTTGTAGATATCTTCATTATTTTTAGATGTACTCACAATATTGCAATATTCACGAAAGAATGTAAGTACGTAAAGTAAATTTTTAACAAGTGCGTTTGAAACAATTTTGCCTTGGTACAAAAGATTTTTGAGATTAATTTAGTAGGTACACCAAGAGAACTCAAAACAAACATTCACAAATTGAGCAAGCCTACCTAAAAGAAAATATTTAAATGATTACTTAATATCACCATTATGTTTAATTAACGTTTCTATTAACTTATCGAGGAATAAATTGACTGTTGCCCGATACAGCACTCTTGACGATAAATTCATTTCACTTTCTATTAGCTCATTTTACTGTACCTAAATAACCTAAAGCGCGGTCTTTGTCGGACTGCATAGAAAAGAAAGAGAAGCGCGATGACACAACGCTGGTAATTTATTGCAAAATATAATGCAATTATCTATTTACAAAAAATCTATTTTTTGGATCAAAATATTATAATAACACTAGTGCTTTAGAATGTTGCTTGTAGAATAATCTGACAAAAAATCATAATGATTGTATGTACGAGTATATTAATATGGTTTTTATTGTAAAAAGAAAGTTTTTAGAGGTCTTCATGATTCTTTTCCATCCTAACAAATTAGTTGTATGTATTATGTTTTCAACACACTATCTACCTAGCATATAACCTGGAGAATATCATATATTTTTCTGATTTTGTTTACTGTAGTCAATCATATAATTTCTAGTGTTTCTAAAACTTGCGTTTTTTGCGTTTAGGTCCTGTAAGCTCCTCGTTTAACAAATATAATAATTTTATCCAAGTGAAATCACCTAAATAGTATTTTACGGTTAAACACCTATGAAAAATAACATGGCGTTGGAGCGTAATCCAGCTTCGGAATATTTTCTATTATATTTACTTAAAACGAAGGAACCTGTTCTAGGTACTTGGGTTTCCACCTAAGCCATCGACTTTCCTTCTAAAAAGCCGGGATTTATTTTCACTTTTCAGTTACGTGTTGTTCGCTCAATGGCATTTGAACAAAGTGATTCAATAAACAATACCTATTGGGATTCCGAATTGTTCAAACAATAGAGTAAACGCATTTCTCATTTAAACCCCTGGACATGGCAGCGAATTGTTTGAAGACAAATAATCAATTTGTCTAAGCAGTTTAATTAAAATTAAATTGACCTAAACCACCCTACATCTATTACAATAGTTAACTGAATTGAAGGCGATTTGTCAGCATTAGAAGAAAATTCTTGCTAATTGAGACAACAGCTAAAAAAGAATTATGGAAATAACTATGAACCTAGACGACAAAACTTTTCAAATAGCTTATACGCATACATACTTCAAGCAACAATAGAATCCTCAAAAAATCTTTTCCTTTTTTTTTTAGAACAGATTAAATTCTCCCTGCATCCTGACAAAATAAAATTCAAATGAAAAATATGGTAATAAGGTTCAGTGTCCAACGGTCGCGGTTATTCTATTGCAATATCTTTGAAATGCAAGCGACAATAAATCTTTCTCAACTCCACGAAGATGGAACTGAATTTTCTTATTTTAAAGGTTTTTGTCCAGGTGAAAAGTAAGTGCATCTTGCTGTGAATATTATTAACAAAACTCTTTTTGAAGATATGACCGTAAACCTACGTATCCAATGAGACTTCTAGACACCTGCCAACACGTAGTTCAGTACAAAGTTCTACTCATCGTCTTGGCGTGATGAAATGAGGGTTTTCGTGAAAATTTACGACACCAGTTGGCACCACTGTGATAAGAGGGCTTCCAATATAAAATATATGATGACGTTCATCATTCGATTCATTCATTCGTTCATCATTCAGTCATGACTAAAGAAAGAACCCGTCAGGTCCAGACATCTGTCAAAGAGCCTATCTCTTTGACAGATGTCTGGACCTGACGGGTCAGTGCTGCCACCTGGCGAACGTCATTTCAGAAAACCCTCTTGCGCTACCACACAATCTGCGAAAGAATAGCACCGCTGAAAAGGTTTTAGTTGTCCACTAAAACCTGTTCAGTGGTGCTATTCTGTAAAAATCTCCCCGTGAAAACTTAGGTGAAGTGAGCGTGGAGTGAGCTGTCAATAGTGTCAATTCCTAGCAAAACCGAACTCACTTCACCTATGTTTTCACGGTGCACTTTTTAAAGAATCGACCGGCTGATTCAGCCAAACTTCATTTCTGTTTACTGCTGCAATATTACGTAGAAAAAGTTTCCTTCTGATAATCTAGGAACAATGTTAAGGTACTTACGACATTCTTGAGCAGGAATACAAACACCTTCTTTATCTTTGTAGTAGCCTTCCTTACAAACACACTTGGGCCGTCCAGGGTTTGGATCTTCGCATGTGTAATACATTTGGTCACATCTCTCATAGTTGCAAATTGAAGGAGTGGGATCCCAAACTTCGTTCGGACGTGTGCATTCCCTTGAAGCTGCAAATGAGACAGACCATAATATTTTTGTAAAAATACATAGCGATCATTGGTCGGGATACTTTTTAGTTACATAATAAGACTTGAAACTTTAAGGCATTGATTGCCACCGCGGTCACCGGTGACCGCAAACAATAGATTTTCTATTGTGTCTGTTATCTAGCAGTCAACGTGACAGTTAGTGAAGCAGTCACGTTTCAGAGTGGTTCTAAACTTAGAAGGCTAACCTAATTTTATACTATCGTGGATGCTGCAGTCTTATTTTTGGACACCTTTTTTGTAACATGAATAAGAATACTCACGACAATCAGCAGCCAAAATACATCGTTTATCAGTCTTATTCGGCATCAAATAGCCTGGTTTGCACTCACAGCCTGACGGACAGGGCCATACAGGATCACAAATTTTAAATATTTCATTCTCGTCCTTTGGACAATACTTCATCGAACAATCCATCTTGCAATTGACATAGGTCATGTTGTCACTGCAAACAGGAGATCCCCCTAAAAGTAAAAAACATTATTAGTTTACTTCAACACAAATTGTATAGCTATTGCTACAAAATGTGATAAGGACAGCAACAAAAGTCGATTACCATGTACTTTTTTTATAAAACGTTATTTTGAAATCCTTAGCAATAGTTTTTCTCTGAACCAGAATCGATAACGGAACCAATCGGTGAAGAAAGAAATATTATATTGTAATAAGTTCCCAATTACTCTTAAGAAAATTTGAATCTATAACAAAGTAAATGATCTTACGTTCATGATAGCACAAAATGATAGTAGTGTAGGTTTCTAATGCGCACTCTCTTACACACTTGCACACAGGAGGGGTAAGGTGAGGGGACGAGGGGCGCGGGGATGGCATTAGGGTCGCTCTCATCACCAAACGCAATTACGCAATAAAGAATAAACAATCGCCGACCAACTGTGACGCGGGTGCGTATGTTCTTTATTACTCGTGCGCACGATTTACAAGGTCGATCCTTATACACGCATTGCAGTAACCGGAAATACTTTGAAATAATGAGAGTGTAGATCGAAAGTGATGAAAGTCTGTAATTTTTTTTGTGGGGTGAAATTGCACGCCTCGCGATGAAGCGCAAAATTTAGAGGTCCTAAAATCATAGAACATTTGACATTGTAAAAAATGATAGTGAAGTGCTCGATAGACTACGGTCGAACGCAAATAGGCACAAAGTCTTAGAGAAAAATGGACTCCACTTCGAGCAATTATTGACTTTTTATTATATTCGTTTTTATCATGATTTTTATTGATTATACTAAGGTAATGACAATGTTTTAAATGCGCTTGAATACAGAGATTTTTTCTATTGTTTCGGTCCTAAGTAGTACTAACCTAAGCCCGTAAATGTATAAAGAAAAATTTGCAACTTATGACAATCACGTACGTATGTAAGTCACTTGCATGGCTTACGGCACACATTTACAATCGTACAATCGGCCACTGAGCACTCGGACATTGACCGCCTGTAGGTATTTTTTCGAAGCGATGACACTAAAGTTCGCTATTTTGTTGGAAACTTTGAGACATTCATTAATCAATCAATATAAATAAAAATCAATGTTTATATATTTATTCTCTATGCGTTCCGAAACCATTAGTCAGATTGTGATGAAACTTTGGTAGGGTGTTCTGGGAACGCCCGTGAGGATTCCTAATTATTAAAACATGGAAAAAAATATCTAAGGCGGTACGAAGTTCGCCGGGTCAGCTAGTAACCAATAAAAATAAAATTATCTAATAATACGTTTATTTTAGATGAGGTTCTGCTAAAATAGTTAAAGTATTTCTTGAATTGTGGTGTAAAAAAAACTGAATTGATAAAATCGACTGTCGTTGCTGAGTGTTAAAGTATTCGAATTTTTATCAACATTGAAAAATAAAAGTTAAGGCATCCTGCCACTTCTGTAATTCATGCCTTTTTTGTAAGGCATGACTTACAGAAGTGGTAGGTTAATAAATGCTGTTCATTTAAGCAGAAAATTTCTTTTGGTGGAGATAGAAAATGGTCTTACCTTCGCAATCGTAGGGTCTTACACAAGGACCATCAGGTTTAGACCGAATGAATCCCTCATTGCATACGCAGCCGGGTTTTGCACAGTCTTTGTCGCATGTTCGATCAGGGTCGCAGCAGGTTGCAGGACATTTACTGGGACAGTCCGATAATGTTGCGTTCTTATCGCCTTTACATCCTTTTTGAGCTGCAATATGATGTATTCTTAGTTACAATGCGCGCCACGAAAGATGAGACTTGACCCCGCCTCCCCCGCTTTTTCCGCCGCCCCTATGACGGTCGGTCCCGTCCCGCACTCAGACCTCATACCGCTAAAGATACCTAAAATGTGTCAAGTCTCATCTTTCGTGGCACGCATTGTATGTATATCTTTAAACAAATTATAGCTCATAACATTTGCTACAACTTTTATATAACGTACACACTTTTTCCGAATTCTCAACCGTCTTTGAGCTAACCGCTCCGGAAAAGTAAATAAAAACTATTTTACAAAAAAAAAAACATTCGACTTCAAAAAACACGTCGGTGTCGATGTTGTTGTGGTTCCGCATTTTTTTTTGACACCGACTTTCGAAATTAAAGTTATTTATCACTTTGTAGTGTTTTTTTTAAAGCGGTTGTTTTTTTTTTTTTTGTAAAAATTTTTTTTTTTATAGTTGTACTTATTCCACACAAATGCAATTAACACTCGTGCATTGAATAATTGAAGACACAGACTAGAAGAATCATCAAAATTCGCATAGAAATGCCGGAGACGTAGTACATGTAAATATATAACTTCGTACATAACAATAATTACCTAATTAATTTATTCTATACTAAAACCTTCCCTAAAAGTATATAGATCACATAAATGAAAAAAATATCAAAATTACTTCATTCGTTTTTGAGAAAATAGCGGACATACAAACATACATAAGTACATACATACGGGTCAAATACAGAACCTTCTTTTTTGAAGGCGCGACGCGCGACGCGAATCGCGCGTGACACAAAGGCACCGCTAGTTACGCGACTTGCGGTGCCTTTGTATCGCGAGCGATTTTATCGCGTGTCGCGCCTGTTTGTAGGAGCCTTTAAACAGCTTTCCTGGCGCACCAAGTGCAGTGGTGGCCTAAAGGCTCAGAAATAAGCTGCCTCTTATGGGCCACTCGTCGACTGAACTAGTTAGGCCCATTTCCTATTTGATTCTGATAACAAGATTTCACGGTCGAATAAACAGTAATTATTCCTATTTTAAATATCTGCTATAATCCTTTCTTAGATATTTTTGGTTCACTGTTATGACCTAATGAACTATCACTTTCTATTATCTGTTCAATTCAATTGAAGGCATTTTTGTACGCCAGGACGCCGGTGGGTTGGCCGTACCTAAAGAAATACGGAACCAAAAGCATCATAATATACACAATAAAACATTGCAACAGTACAGTTCAACTTACGACAATATTTAGCAGGAATACAAATTCCACTTGAATTCCTGAAGTGATCCTTCTTACAGACGCATCTAGGATCACAGTTCAACGCAAAAGTATTGCAAACAGTTGGTTGTTTGTGTACATCTTCACAATTTTCAGCAAGACATGCTGATGGACAGGAACACCATTCTTCGTTTGGTCTTGTGCAATTTACTGGAGCTGTTAAAACAAGTTCATTTTGATGAAATATTGTTTCGGATACCTAAATCTTTGCTAGCTACTACCATTAATATTAATTTGTGTGTTTATGATAATCCGCATTCTTAATCTTCAAAATCATCAAATGCAATACTGTTATCGTTACTGTTAGTTTATCTTTTGTTTTCATAATATTTTCTTTACTTCAAATATTATAATTTCAGTTTTATACAGGATGTTTGGAAGTTGAGTGCAAAGCTTTAAGGGAATAGTTGACACAATTTACAGCATTTTGAGTAATACATGTCTTAGACGAAGTATGTTTTTATTTTGAACTACAAACATTTAGTCAAAAATAACATACCAACGTTAACTGGGAAAAAATAAAATAAAACTTACTTAGTCTAAGGCCTGTATGGCTCAAAATACTCTAAATGGTGTCTGGATTTAAGGCTTTGTATCCAACTTCCAAACACCCTATACAGGGTCCCATTAAAATAGATGGACAAATTTTAACACAGAGCTCTGTACGTTTAACTAAAGATATCCAATCAAAAAACAAACAGATTGAAGTGATTTTATTTTGACCTAAATTAATAAATTGCCGGCACGTTAGTGTATTTTCATTAGCTGATTATTTTTCTTGTAAGTATCTATGCTTTTTTCTTATATTTTTTTACCATCGTCCTTATTTTGGTGGTCTGAATGATTTCTAAAACTTTGTCCATCTATTTTAATGGGACCTTATATATTCACTATCAGTAGCAATAGCTACTGATACTGAATATATTTTTTGTATCTTGACAAACATTACAAAGCAAAATTGCTTCTGCATAGGAATAAATAAAACCGAACAATTTTTCGTACATTTTTTTTTGCAATCCTCCCAAATGACAAATGCAATTAATATTAAAAATCACTTACGGCAATCGGACGACACGATACATGTCGGATTTTTGAGGCTTTTCCTTCTATGATTCAGATTACAAATACAGCCCGACCGGCACTCGCCTACTGGAGCAGGTTCACAAAATACTAAGTTCCGACTGTCATCCACTGGGCAATATTCGCTTGGGCAATTCGAGATGCAATCCACGAAGCGTTCGTTCTTGCCACATGGATTTCCACCTAAGAAAATATTGGAAAATTGGTTTTATCAGACTTCCCTGATATCGAAAATAACTTTTGGAACTCATGTGACATCAAATAGTCAGAAAACAATCAATTTCCGAATGAAATAGAAAAATCATCAAGCTTTTTGTATAGCGATGTTTAATTTATCTAGGTTTTAGAGATTTTTTTTCATCATTTTATAGACTAAAAGCCCACATTGGAGGAAAAAAAAATTAAGTGTACAAAATATACAAAGATTTTGCCATATTTTCTACACTTTTTATTTAAGTGAACACTTTTTATGTATATATATATTCATCACGTAATTATGTATCTCTTTCATTTACCAGGACATTTATTGGGTAAGATGCATCGACCAGTATCATTAGATCGTATATATCCAGATTTGCATTCGCATGCGATTGGTTCACACATTCTCTTGCAGGGGATTTGGTTTGGTGATTCGCAAGTAGATGGGCATGGCTTAGGACAACGTTTAGGTCTTGCGTTGGGATCACCGTTGCAGGCTATATCAGCTGAAATGTAATGAACAAAGGAGTTATTATAAAGATAATATTATGGATCAGATTTTTGCGTCGTTCCTTGCCCAACCGCACAACGGCCCAACATTAGTCTCTTATGTCTGTGTTTCTTATTTTTATAGTTTTAATTTATGTTTATTTTCTATTCCAATTTAATTGTTGTTTATTTAATTTTTTTAATTTACTGTATTTTAATTTAACTACTTGACATTTTAAATTCAATGTAAATTATAATGTTGTAATTAACATAATTATATTTCCGATTCAGTATTTATTATTGATTATACAAGTGCTGTGCACACCTATGAGTGACGAATTCACCGCACAAATGTTAAATAGACTAGATATATTAATGTAAAAATTTTGTGAATAAGTCGTTGGTGTGTCAATAAATAAATAAATAAATAAATTAGCGCGCCGCGAAAACGGTTTTGTTACCTAAACTTTTTATTTTTATAATAATACCTATATAACACAATAGTACTGTGGCTTTGGCACGTTGATTCTATATTTTTGTACTAGTTGCGCCCCGCGGTTTCACCCGCGTAAATGTCAATCCCGTGGGATCCCGCGTTTGAGTGTGAAGAAGTAACAAACATATAAGCACATACACACACACACAGTCACAAACTTTCGCCTTTATAATATTTGTGTGATGACAATGAAGTTTTAGAAGAAGTATCAGTGCGGAGAACCTCAGAAAGTAACTGAAATTTTAAACCTGTTCATTGATTCAACACTTCCCTTATTTTAACCTTTTTTTTTAACGTGGAGAAATGCTCATGCATACTGCACTACCACGGGGAGATAGTGCAGTTATGTGGCACTCTAACCCACTAAAACTCCACGGTGTCCTCCTCTGCCGCTTACGGCGGGAACACGGGCACGCGTTAGCACTCATCCGTGAACCCGCCGCGGCCGTCCGTTACCGGACCCTCCTCTGGGGAGTACTCCCCATCACCGGCGCACCAGAACACATAGCACGCCGTGACCACCCCTGGGACCAAACCAGCACATGGGCGCCAGACGACCCCGTATCTGGACATCCTTGGTCCCCCTGTGACGGGTCAGAAAATTGGCCCCGCCGCCTGCCAATTTTCGGCTGCAGAGGATAGGGAGAGCGGCCAACGCAATACCGGCACTCCTCTTCCCCTGCAGCCCCACCGCGTCCGCCATCTTACGGTGGCGACCCCGTCAAGGCCGCGGAAGGTAGGGAGAGCGGCGCACCGTAATACCGGCACTCCTCTCCCGCCGCGGCCTTCAACCCTCAGCCGCGACGCCCCCGTTACGACATCGCGGCCCGCCTCAGTTGCGATGCCGCTCAAGCGGCACCGCAACCTACTTTTGGCCGCTACGTCGTCGGCTTGGTAGCAAAAGCCCTGACGAGCGGCCCCTCCTCGGGTTCCTCTCAGCTTCACCGTGGGGCTCAAAACCACGGCTACTGAGCCCCCCGCCTCGACAATGCGGGAACCCACCGGGGGGGTCCCTTATTTTAACCTGACCTAACCTAAATGTATTCTGTAGAATCCTAAAAGAGATAAAATTAACTCAATAATAATAAGATAGTCGATGTTGATACTTACGCGGGCATTGGTCAATAGGGATGCAGTTCCCTCCTAGTTCTGACAGAATATATCCTTCTTTACAATCGCAACCGTTCATATTCTCTTTTGGTGGATTATATTCACAGTTTGGAGGATTCGGTTCTGCGCAGGTTCGCTTGTATTTATCGGGAATTTGGCAGGCTGTAACAGAAGTAGAGATATGGTTAATTATGTTTAAACATACGTTCATCTGGCTTTTTCACAACTAACGCCCACCGTGCCCGGTCTACCGGTCCATCGGTACCTACTACCCAACAGACAAAGCACGTAAAAAAGCACTTTACTGTTCGATAGATATTAGCACGAAGTCTTAATCAAAAAAACGATTGTTCAAACGTATCCAGTACGCGAGGTATTTAATAAAAACAAGATTTCCTACCACGTGTTTGGCAAAACATACGAGTGAGAGATTTTTCAGAAATGAGACAAACCTGTTGCATTAATACTAATTAAAATAAACGACCTGGTACGATTCAAATCTAAATATCCACAAACAACAGTTTATACCGAGTTCGCAAGTATTGTTTCTCAACTGACAGATTGCACTGAATTATACTAAATCTAAAATTGTAACTCTGATAATGAGATAAGGCCACGTTCGTGTTGTTGAATAATAAGATGACAAATCACAGAAACATCATATCATACACAGAGTTAAACGGCAGCAACACTTACTTTCATATTATCTTATAGCTTAACCTTGACAATTTAAAACTATTAAAGAAGAAGAAATGAAAAGAAGTGGAAGAAAAAGACAGAAAGCTAAGACAGTCAACATAAAACATATCTTACTCGGAGGACACTGTTCATTCGGTATGCATATGCCGCTAGCATTCCTAAGATGATCGGGAAGACAGTCGCACCCTGGTTCACATATTTTTGATTCTTCAGTGCAAGCGTATTCAGTTGACGCGATCTCACAGTTTTGTGGTGGACATATTTGTCTGCAGGGTACTGCCACTTCATTGTAACCACATATTGGTTCGGCTATAACACATTTGATGTCAAATGAACGAATGGTATGTGTCCAGAACACATAATTGTTTTTTCAAAGTCATATTAGTCAGAAGTCTAATATCATTAAGAGATATTGACACTCAATAAACTTACAACTATTAGTTGACTTAAGAAAAAAAGTAGGGGAAGGAAAAAGTCAGAAAGCAAAGACAGTCAACATGAAACATATCTTACGCGCAGGACACTGTTCGCTCGGTATACATATTCCTCTGTCGTCCCTCAGATAATTGGGAACACAGTCGCACCCTGGCTCACAGGGTAAATCTTCAACACAACGGAATAGCACGTACTTGCTCAGGCAAGTTTGTGGCGGGCAGATGCGTTTGCAGTCTCTGGCTATTTCATTTAACCCACACACGGGAGTTGATGGATCTAAAAACGATGTCATTGTACAATGTCGGAATTGAGGTTGATGTGCTTGGTGACGGTGATGTTTAGTAGCAATTTTGGTGTGATTCAATGTTTCGTGTTTAAGCTTGGAAATTCTGTTGAGTTTATGAAAAAGGCTCGATAGTAAAACTGGTTTTTTTTATAAGACTGTTTGAACGTCATTTATTTTACGCATGATCACACCAACTAGAGAAAAGAGGTCATACGTTCGAACCCTAGTCGTTTCATTATTGACGCTATCTAATCCACTCCATAGTTGAAGATTATCTTTCTTCTAACTTAATAAAGCAACAGGTGATAAGCATGCTGTAGGAAAATCTCTTACAAGTACACTCCTCATTTGGCACACATATCCCACTACCATTCCTAAGATGATCGGGAAGGCAGTCGCATCCTGGTTCACATATTTTTGATTCCTTGGTACAAGCATATTCAGTGTATGCGATCTCACAGTTTTGTGGTGGACATATTTGTCTGCAGGGTACTGCCACTTCATTATAACCACATATTGGTTCAGCTAGAAAATAATGGTGACAAATAATCTCGTCTGTCCGTGAAAATATTTGTTTAAGGGCTGAATTTTGAATTGATAGAATTTTTTAAATCGTGGAATACAATTGACGTCTGACAGTTTTTGTATAGAAAAGCTGTCAAAAATTCAAAGTTATTCCTCCGATAAAATTATCTGGCGTTGGAAAAATCAGCCCTAAAATAAATTTGTGTGGGTGAATGTTTCATAGGCTAATTATTTTAGTTTAATTTTAGATTTTAGGAGCACTTCGTTTTCAATACCAATAAAGCATATTGAAAAGTACCTATACTTCATATTGAATCACAATTCAGCATTCAAACAAAATAAAACAAGTGTTAGACAAAAAGTTTGTAGTGGTTATACTATAAAGAACTTAATATGTATGTATGTGGCTCTCTCTAGGGAGTTAATACTTGAAGAAAAGTTAGTCTCCTGTGAAACAAAAGAACTTCTAAATCCCAGATCAATCATACATCCTTTGTCCCAGAGAGATTATGACAAACATAGCACAACACATCACATGTCACATGTTTACTCATGTGATAGATAGTTTGCGGCATGCAACTTTTTCTAGCAATTATAAGATCATGTGAATTTAGACGAGAGAAAAAAATATTAAGGATCTGTTCAGCTGACAAGCGGTTGTCATGCTATACAAAATAAACATAGGACCGGTTATAGAAATAATTAATAATCATCAAGGTTATTCGACAAACCTTTGTTTAATTCATGAATCCTGTTACAGTTAGCATCCCTCCGATGCTAACAGTACCTATCTTGGAAAAATAATAACCTCGATTCGAAACAGCGTTAGTTTACAAACGGACGCAGGCCGAAAATCAATTTCAAAGACGGTTATATACCAAATCCTTACTTGAAAAGGCAGTTAAGCCCTCTGTACCCAATTATCATCTACAGAGGCTGTCATTAACGCATTTGGAGGCCTATAAAGCCCCTGGTAACGACCAAAATAATAGAAGACCAGATTTTAGTTGGTACTAATACGATTTTGACTTTGATGAGCCCGTTGTGGATTTACTTGAATAATTTGTGTTTGAATTTAGAACAAAATGTATGACTACAACAACATCGTATGACACTATTCCACTCAATTTAATGCCACTTATATTACGAGCTCAGCAAAACAAAGTGCGTGAGGAAATAATATAATAATAATAATAATAATAAAGCCTTTTAATCGGACATTAATTATACAATTGAGGAAATAATACTTAATACTAAACTCGACCAGCAGACTAAAATCCCTACAACACACTATCAATCTGAATCATCTATACTATAATTATAATATATATATTAGGTATATATTTATATATTATATTATAAAGCTGAAGAGTTTGTTTGTTTGGTTGAACGCGTTAATCTCTGGAACTACCAGTCGGATTTGAAAAATTCTTTTTGCATTTGATGGCCCAATTCTTGAGGAAGGCTATAGGCTATTTACCATCACGCTATGACCTTTAGGAGCCGAGCAAAAGGAAAAAAGTCAGGAAGAACGCTAAGCAAAAACGAAGTAATAGCGCGGGCAGGCGATGCGATGCGAGACGGGGTGGGTCGGAGTAACAAGAAATTTCACGCGGACGTAGTCGCGGGCAGAAGCTAGTTTTAAATAATATTGCTAATCCATAACTTCTTAATATGTTCGAAAAATTTGTCTGCTGAACAACGTAAATAACGCAATGTATGTTGTTAAACTATCAAAATGAAAGCTATTGCTAATGATGGTGTTTTACGCAATTATCCTTCGCGATATGATTCAGATGATGTAAGATTGTACAGACGCCAGCACAGCAAGCTACCCGAAAGTGTCAAATTATCCCAATCAACTTTGAACCTTATGCTTTAGCGATAAAGTTGAAAATCTATTAAAGAAATTTGCCAGATTGTAGTAGCTTGATGTGCTGGCGTCTGTACTATGAAGTTTGTGACGTAGTTCACGCTGTGGTTTTTTTTACTCAAACGTACAAAATTCTGTATTTCCTAGCAGCGAGCAGTGGTATTTGTGTTTTACTTACATCATAATTAATATGATGCAACGGTATAGAAATATGACATTGATAATATTGTAATGCTGTCATTATAATATTATCAATGTCAATAACATTTTCACTGGCATAATCAGTGTTATTTATTATATTTTGATATATCTCGGGTCCCTGGGATCCCGGACCTTGGAAAGGCGTGCAGTTCGCAAGCGGCTTGCGATCGGCGCATTCGCCAGGTCTGGACACACCTATAGATCCTGAAAATCTTATCGTGACTCGTAAATAGTTTTCAGTGTAATAACAAAAAACAACATATTTTTCTGAATAACTAGGTGCGTTGTTCAGAAAAACATGTTATTTTTTGTTCATTCTACCATCAAACAAAACCAATACAAACAAACAGGGGAAAAAACAAAACACGATACGTAACAATACAGTAATTGAAAACACTTCGTAAGAAGTACAAGTAAACAAAAGACACACGAACAGAATAGTGTGTACCTAACTTAGTAGCAGCAACTGACACTCCATTATGACGGAACAGGGACCAGAAATGAGCAATAATGTGCATATAAAGTTACTTTGTCGGATAAAGTTCCCTCCATTTGATATATTTTTGTACATATCTTCATAAGTTTTAGAATGTATGTACTAAGTTGCAAGCTGATATTTACGAAAATAAAGGCCGCAGCACACTTGTAACACCCGACACCATTCCACCTTACTTCAATAAGTCAATGCCGAATGACGAAAATAGCTCAACGAGATAAAAAGTATGGCCAATGAGTAAGCTTCATTGATATCGCGTAACGTGGTGTGTTATAAGTCTGTTTCCGCCTTAATGTTCCTAACGTACATTTTTACGGTGCGTTCAAAACAAAAGCATTTAAATAAAAAATAATACAAATAATGAACAACAATTACAAGATGGTTTTATTTAATTAACGTTTCTATAATTAACTTATCGAGGAATAAATTGACTGTTGCTCGATACAAAGCTTTTTACAATAAATTACGAGTATTTCCACAAGTTTCAATGAGCACATTTTACAGCAGTTCGATTTAAGATTCGTTCAATATACAGGGCGGCCGGAACATTGACGTTCAAAAATAAAATTTAGGTACCTCAGACTCTCAGCTTTCATGATCATTAAAAAAAATTGTACTTAATGGGGTACTTTGGCTTAAATCGGACTTCAAAGTCAGCAAGGTGGAAAATTCAAAAAATTTGCCATCAGATTAATAAAAAAAAATTTGCCTATTTTCTCGTTCCTAAGGTTATTTAGTTTGTTAACTAACTGAAAATGACTGCAGGAAAGCTAAGATTTAAGTATTTGGAGATTTTTTTTAGTTTAATTTATCGCTGTTAAGTTGAATTCTGTCTAATTAAAATCCACTACATAGTATTTTACTGTTAAAAGAGCGTCATTTGTAAAAGAATAATGGCGATAAAGCGTAATCCAAGTGCGAAACATTTTCTATTACATTTACTTAAATAGAAGGACCCTGTTTCACTTGGATTTCCACCTAAGCCATCGTCTTTTCTTCCAAAAATCCGGGATTTATTTCCACTTTTCAGTTACGTGTTATTTGCTCAATGGCGTCTGAACAAAGTGATTCAATAAATAAAGGTACCTGTTAGGATTCAGAATTGTCCAAACAATAGTTGAAGTAAACGCATTTCAAATTTAAACCCTTGGATGTGGCAGCGACGGAATTGTTTGAAGACAAATAATCAATTTGTATTGTAGCAGTTTAATTAAAATTAGCATTCGACATTTTTACAATAACGAATGAAATTGAAGACGATGTGTCACCATAGAAGAAAATTCTTTATAGTCTAGCCAAAGGCAAAATATAAAAAAGAATTATGGGAGTGACTATGAACATAGACGACAAAACTTTTCAAACGGTTTACAAACATAAATTCTTCATGCAACAATAGAATCCTAAAAAATCTTTCCCTTTCTGTTCAAACAGATTTATGTTCAAGATCTCCCTACATCCTGACAAAATTCAAATGAAAAATATGGTAATAAGGTTCAGTGTCCAACCGTCAAGGTTATTCTATTGCAATATCTTTGAAATGCAAGCGACAATAAATCTTTCTCAACTCCACGTAGATGTGAAAAGTGAGTAAGTACCACTACCAAGATGTTGTAATGGCCAGTCTTCGTCTTGCTACAAAAAGCATTAACCAACCCCATATTGAAGATTGTATCTTGTATCCAGGTGTAAGTATCCAATAAAATACATCACTCATTATAACAGCTCCGACAAAGCAAATAACTTGCCATTCAAGTAAGGGTTTTAAATCAAATACATTAAAGTAAGTTTTAAGATGACAAGTGGCATGCATGCTGGCACCTAGCCGTCCACGCGGGGTCCCCTTTTAATCTCTTCCAATTATTCTCTTCTTCCAGTGCAATAGCTATGATTGCCAGTTCGCGTAAAGAAAAAAGTGAGATCACTCACAAACAGGTTTGTCAACTAAAAACTAGCCGTTGGCACGAGGACGGTGAGCTACCAACTAGTAAGCGGCACGTTAACAACAGGCTGGCACCTCACGGGTGGCGTGCCAACAACGAGCGGTCATCTTGCTGAAGGCGTGTTGGCGATAAGCGGGTGGATTTTTTCCAAGGCAGTTCCGGGCCGTTACTGCGCTGGAGCGCGAGCGGTGCGGTTATAATTAGTAATGAACTGATGATCTGGACTCCTCAACTTCTACAAACACATAGTACAGTGTGCTATTCATCTTCTAGGCGTGATGAAATTGCACCACCACACACGAATGTAGATAACTAAAACGTTTAAATTATAGGTTTGTTTTGGCCCTTGTGCTGCCGCTTAAGAGCGTTTACGCCGTACGGCATTTCATACAAACTTTCAAGGCCTTAATTTTCGAAATGAATGAACCGATTTTAATGAAACTTTATACGCATAAGTAGAATACAAAGGTCTAAAAAGGTAGTTGAGAACATTTTCGAAATGTCTTATTTAAAAAAAGATAACTGGAAATCTCTGTTTCTATGGAAAATTTAAAATCGGTCTAATTTGGCTGTAACACTATTTTTCGAAAATGTTCTCAACTACCTTTTTAGACCTTTGTATCCTGCTTATGCGTACGAAGTTTCATTAAAATCGATTCATTCATTTCGAAAAATAATGGTTTGAAAGTTTGTATGAAATGCCGTACGGCGTAAACGCTCTTAATGCTTTAACCTTACTGTAGTGAAAAAATCTTGTGTTTGTTTCTGTTTTCTTTACGCACGCTTGACTTGGGGAGTAAGCTGGCGAACGCGTGACGTATGCGTTACGAAAAGTGTGATCGGGCGAGGCGAACGTGAGTTGAGTGGGGGATATAAGCAAGAGAGAGCAGTGCGCGCGCACATTTTCTTTCTCTCTTTGTCTTATAGCTAGTAAATATATATCAGTCAGTAGTTCGTTTGCGAGTTTACTAGCGTTACGCGAACGGTGATTCTTTGGTTATTTTTTTTCGTAATTCAAATAATTGAATTTTTTTTTATTACCTATTTTTTTTTGTGTTTCTGTGAATGAACTCCGTTTAATATGTAAAAAAAATAATACTCACGACATTCACATTCCGGTACACAGATATCATCCTGATTTCTGAAGTAGCCTTTAATACATCTGCATCTTGGTGGACCGGGGTATTGGAAATCACATGGAATGTCTTTATCGTCGCATCTTTCATGTAAGCAACCTGGAGCATTTGCGTCCCATACCTCGTTCGGTCTGGTGCATTCTAATTCCGCTAAAAAACATTAATATTGTTTTTAAAGGATTTCTTCTTTTGCATTTATCGACGATATTAGCTTTGAGGTATATGCTGCCATAATTCCAAAACATGAGAGCTTTTAATAGCAATGCTTCAATTAAATCAGACAAACAATTCACGTTTTTTTTTATGATCATACGCAATCTCATCTCAGTTTTAATTTTAATCGAGCAAAAATTATAAAACGTTTACCCACATTTTTGACATTTGATTGTCGCTGGCATGAGATTTTGACTAGATTTTGTTCGTTCTAGGAATTGGCCTCGAGTTAAAATCTTCCTCATTTGGTCGACTACTGCAAGAATTCAACTACGAAAATAATTAAATTGTACTTACGACATTCTGAAGACAAAATGCATCTTTCATCTTCCACACTGACCATCAAGTAGCCTCCTTTGCAAGCACAGCCTCCGCGGCAAGGATACGAGGGATCACAAGCGATAATAGTCCGGCTGTCATCGACTGGGCAATAGTTATTTGGGCAACCTACTTTACAGTTGACGTAGGTTTCGTTCGCTCGGCAAATCGGCCATCCACCTAAATTAAAAAGAGTAACAATAATTTATATTAGTAAGTAATAACCGCCGAACAGGTCGATCGATCAGGTTAAGCTACGCTTACCGCGGTTGGTCTGCGGATGGGTGACCATCTTTACATTCGGTGACCCCTCCGTGCCTCGGAAAGCACGTTAAGCCGTTGGTCCCGGCTACCATTAGTGGATCTTTAGAAAGTCGTTACGGGTAGTCAGAAGCCCGAAAGTCCGACAACCAGTCTTACCAAGGGGTATCGTATTACCCAGTAACTGGGTTGTGGAGGTCGATAAGCAGTCGCTCCATGTAATATACTGGTATTCAGCTGCATCCGGTTAGACTGGAAGCCGACCCTAACATAGTTGAGAAAGGGCTAGGCAGATGATGGGAAAGTTATGGACAACTTGAAACTGACGTGACCAGAGAGGAAGCCTATTTTTTGGCCAAACAATCAGCATCGCCATACAACGGGGCAATGCTGCCAGTCTTTTGGAAACTTTTCCTGTTGACGGCGATTCGGACGAATTTTTTGCCCTATGATTTCCCCTTTTTCCTTTTTATTTAATATTTTAATTCTGTTAGTTTATATTATCTTGTTTGAAAATAAAGAATAACTTGAAACTTGCAAAAATTACAAAGAAACCATTCTTCAATATTAGTAACTAAACTGAACTTGACAGCTAGAACTTTGTTATGTGAAGCTTACCTTCCTAAAAAGAAACCATTCTTCAATATTAGTCACTAGACTGAACTTGACAGATAGAACTTTGTTATATGAAGCTTACCTTTGGAAGGTAAGCTTAAGAAGGTAAGCCTTATTATAAATTTGCTTGTCTTTCTCACCTGGACAGTCTTCAGGCTTAATACACCGTCCACCTTTTTTGTTCCAAAGATATCCTTGTTTACACACACAGCCTGGGGACGAGCACGTGTCATTGCTATCAATGTCCGGATGCTTACAGGTGGCCTGGCAGTAAGTTGGAGACTCGCTGAATGTTGCATTGCGATCTCCATTACATAGATCTACAATTTTAACATCAATATTAACATCTTGTCAAAATGGCGTTACGATCGCCGATGGATAATTTATTTATTTATTTATTAGAGACAAAAAACAGTTACATGATACAAAATACAGAAAAATACTAAAATAAGATTAACAAACATGTAACCCACACCATTGTCCACGTTTTAACTAAAGGTTAGGAGTGCTAAAGACATAAAAAAGAAAGAGAAAAGTAAAACAATAGTCGCTGCCACAATAATAATGCTGTGATATTTTGCTTAGCTTAATCTAACTTAAAATACTCGCTAGATAAAATATCTATAGCCATTTTCCTAAATGATTGCTATAATAAACGCATATTTTTTAATTTCTCATTTATTTAAAACGGAACTGAATTATACTAAATAAAGTGTTTATAAGTAAGTATAGATCACGAAATTTTACTGTATGTAACTGATTCCAGTCTCCAGATATGCTTATCGGTAGCGGATAACGTAAAATATGCTCTACTTTGCGTTTTATCAGCCAGTTGAAAATTATAGAAATTCCTGAATTATCAGTAATTAACGAATTAGGAGCAATGGTGACTAAGTGGTAACGGTCGCGACAAACGACTTGTAGATCTTAGGTTCGAACCTAGACAGGAAGCGCTTTATTTTGTGTAAATTAGTGAGGCAAACATAGTGAGGAAAACGGCATGTCCTAGAACCAAAAAATTCAAAGACATGTGACCTCTACCAACTTTCACTAGGCTCGCGTGGTGAAGTATGGCCCACTCCCTCTCACAGAGAGGAGGCCTGTGTCCCAGCAGTGGGAACATTATAGGCTGATTAAGCTGAATTACTTGTGCTTGCTTCATAAAAAAAACATACCAGGACAGTGTTCGGGCTTGATACATTTTCCCCCTTTTTTGCTTCGAACAAATCCAGGTTTGCAAACACAACCGCTTGGCATACACTGCAATGTGCATATTTCGGGCTTCGGATTGGCACAACTCGGTTCACAGGCACTTGGACACTCCTCGTACATTGCGTTGGGATCTCCTCCACAACCTGGCACTGTTTTAAAAACGAAAGTCAAAGTTAAACACTCAAATCACGAAGTAAGTCAAGTGTTTTCGACAATAAAGTCATTGAAATTTCTTTTAAAAAAAACCAGTGAAATCAGAATGTGACGATACTACAAGGTACAATTAAATTAGCTGGCAGACGCGATGGGTATCGATACCTCAAAATAAAACAAAAAAAAAATGATTTGATAGAAAAAGGTCACTGACCGCTGGTAGTATATTTACTTGTAGCATGATTGGAGAAAATCATTTTTTTTGTCGTGTTTAGATATCGATACACATTACGTCTGCGAAGTTTCGCTAGCTAATCTAATTTGACCCTTTATACTACCTAAGGCCGAAATCCTTTTTAAAATGAATTTGAGAAAGCATTACCTGGACAATTTTCGGGCTTGATACATTTTCCACCTTTTTTAATCCGAATAAAACCTGGTTTGCAAATACAACCTCTTGGCAGGCACTGCCTGGTGCATGGTTGATTGGAGTCTGGTTTTTCACAGGTCGCTTGACATGCACTTGGACAGTCGCTGTCCTCTGCGTTGGGATCTCCTCCACAACCTGGCACTGTTTATAAGAAGTGAAAATAATTATAAAAAAGTACGACCTAAAAGCCACTTAAATACTAGTACCAAACATTACGTTACTACCCATGGACCACATGAATGTGTGAGAATTAGTATACAATAGTAAATTTTATCTATTACTCTAAGTATCAAATTATTAAGTAAGTATAATGTACAAGGTGTAACATAATAAACGCAAGTCCTGAAAGTAGTTTGTTCATAATAAAAAGTTTGAAAAAGGAATGCATTTATTACAATACAAAATAATATACTGTCAAATTATTGATTAGGTATCGAATAAAGCAAGTTTATTTATCCATCTATCGCAATTTGTTGTAATCGACGTTTTCTCAGTTCGTTCATAAATGAATCCTAAAACGATATCCGTAATTTCTTCAAAAAATATGTATTTTGACATATTGACAAAGAACATTAAACCTTAATTTAAAGAAATAAGACTCAATTTTAAATGCATAAAGTAATGCTACGGTCAACAATAATTTCTTAAACACGCCAAACTCATAAAACCCCGTCATCTTTGCGTCGGGGGTTAATAAAAATAGTAAGGTCTAAAAAAATTGTTTTGGTAATTTTTATTATTTTTAACTCAATAATCTAATTGGGGTGTATGAGGTTTTGCGTTAATTTATTATTTTACATATTGTACAGATAGAGCATTATGACAATATAAAGAAAAGTGATCCCTATGATCACAAATGATAATTTTTTAGGGCTACGTACGCACTGACAGGGGATTGCTTACCCCCTAGAGCTCAGTGACTTAAGAGTCTATACTACCTCAAATGGCTTAGCGTGATCCTCCGTTATGTCGAAAAACCGCAGCATTAATTTTGAAATAAATATATGGTACAGTTGAGGATTAATGTTAAGCTATGTTTGACGAAAACACGATTCCATAAAATTTTCTCGATAGAAAAATATTCTAAAGTTACTTCTAAACCGAACAATAAACCGCTGGTATTCAAAAAATACTTCAAATTAGATCATGAAACTTTGCATACTAACTGAACTAACTATAAAGCAGATGTTATGTTATTTTTTTTTTAAATTTCCATTATTTTCACAGTAAAAAGCAAATACCTAAACTATTGGCGCTGCCTTCCGCCCAGCACCGCACTCTGTCTCGCCCTCACTCAGTCTGCGAGCAGTATCGTGCGAGCGAGATAAAGAGTGAATTTTAGCTGAGGTAGTATGGATTCTTAACATACTCGCTACGCGACTAGCGAAGGCACCAAGCGCGCAGTGGGGCCGGTTGCGAAAATTCTAAAGCGTTCGTTTCACTTTTCTACCCGCACGGTAACTCGCTAGTAGCTAAGCAAGCCACCTGTCAGTGCTTACATAGCCATACAGAGTTCATAATTACCTGGGCAATCTTCAGGCTTGATACACACTCCGCCTTTCTTAGTAAGAATGTATCCCTCCTTGCAAACACAGAAGCTCGGATCACACACAGCGGGACAGAGTAAGTTTTCTTTTCCTATAGTGTACCGATTCTCACAAGTGACTGGGCAAGCAGTTGGGCACTCGTTATATGTTGCATTAAGATCACCGTTACATCCTTTGTCCACGACTGTAATATGAGAATTGCAATTATTTATGAAGGAAATGAAATAACCGAGTCAATTAATCAATCTGACTAGCTTTTTGTGTGTGAAGTGATAATTTGTCAATATCTTTTTGGTGAAACACGGGAGACCCAGGTTTGTGTTCGGGAAAAAGCCGCTCAGCTTAACTCGAACTAGGCCAAGCTAACTCGAATATGACACAGCGAGAGTAGATGCCAAACGGAGTTTGACGATCGGCACGAGTCAGATGAAATCTGAACATGTGTAATTGCTTTGGGTCGGGTTTACTGTTCAACAAATAATTCCGAATAAATATGAAAATTAGAATGCATTTTTATATTACCTGGACAATCTTCAGGCTTGATACATTTTCCGTCTTCATTCTTTACGTATCCTGGGTTGCACTTACAGCCAGCAGGACCACACATGTCTATACAAGGCCTCGGGTGTGGTTCTGCGCAAGTTAGAGGGCACATACTGGTGCATTCAGTGTATGTTGCGTTGCGATCACCTTTGCACCCCACTACTAATATAAAAAAGACAGTTCGTTAATTTTATTGAATTTTTGTAGAAAAAAATTCTAAAGTTTCCTCCAAACCGAACAATAAACCGCTGGTATTCAAAAAATACTTCACATTAGATCATGATTGCATTGCGTGGTGGCATACGGTACATTCCCTCTCACCGAGAGGAGGCCTGTGTCCCAGCAGTGGGAACATTATAGGCTGATTACGCTGAATTACTTGCGCTTGCTTCCTAAAAAAAACAAAAAAAACATACCTGGACAGTGTTCGGGCTTGATACATTTTCCCCCTTTTTTGCTTCGAACAAAGCCAGGTTTGCAAACACAACCGCTTGGCATACACTGCATGGTGCATATTTCGGGGTTCTGGTTGGCACAACTCGGTTCACAGGCACTTGGACACTCCTTGTACATTGCGTTGGGATCTCCTCCACAACCTGGCACTGTTTTAAAAACGAAAGTCAAAGTTAAACACTCAAATCACGAAGTAAGTCAAGTGTTTTCGACAATAAAGTCATTGAAATTTCTTTAAAAAAAAACTAGTGAAATCAGAATGTGACGATACTACTGTTGCGGATAACTCGACTTACCTCTTAAGTTTATCGAGTTCCGTTAGTAAGCAGAGATTTAAAGTGTCTTATGATTTGCACTAACGAAGAATTTAGTTTATTGTAGTAGACAATCTATTTTAGCCCGATCGGTATGAGTCCTTATTTTAGTTATTAGGTATTTAGCACGATTTAGACCTGAGGTGATATTATTAATATTATATATTTTATCACAACACGAACACACATTTTCTTTTTACAACAAGACACATGTCAGTACAAACATTTTGTTTTTTCATGTCACATAGCACTTTTTAAATATTCATTTCTAAAGAGTTCCTAACCTACACTTGATGCTATGCAACCTTTAACACCTTTCCCTCATTAATTAAGTGTATGGCATTGTATACCCAAGGCATCTCGAATTATAACAAGTCTTGGCTTAGGAACTGCCTTGGTCATAATATCTGCCAATTGAGTAGCAGTGCTGGTCTTTTGTACATCCACAAGTCCATCTTGTACAGTTTCTCTTACAAAGAAATGTCTCACTCGGATGTGCTTGGTTCGCTTATGAAACTCTGGATTGTATGCAAGACGTATGGCGGCTTCATTATCTACTTTTAATGTAGGTACTCCGTCCATGTTAGTGAGTGAGCTGAATACTCTCTGGAGCCAAACAAGTTCACGAGCGCCTTCACTTGCTGCTACTATTTCAGCTTCGGTAGTAGAAATAGCGACTGAAGATTGTCGTTGGCTTAGCCATGACACTATTCCTCCAGCAAAGAGACATGCAACTCCTGTTGTAGAGCGTCCTGTTTGCTGGTCTCCTCCATGATCCGCATCACTATAGCCTTGTATTAGGTTTAAGTCATGTTCTGGTTTATACGTTATACCAAAAGAACAAGTCCCTTTTATGTAGCGCATAATCCGCTTAACACGTAGCCAATCTTCATGTGTCGGGTTTTCCAGATTTCTTGAAACTAAACCAACTGCATACGCTATATCAGGTCGCGTCCCTGTCATTAAGTATGCTAAAGCACCTACTGCCTCTCTATATGGAAAATTCTTCTCTTCCTTTTGATTGATAAGGATAACTTTCCCTGCTTGAGAAGTCGTTTCTATTGGCGTTGAAACTGGATTACATTCTGACATCCTAAAACGTTCCAGTATCTTTTTGGCGTACGACTCTTGTTTAATTGTAATGGAGCCATCTTTTGACTGTACTATCTCAAGTCCAAGGTAATAAGACACTGGCTTGCTTGTGATCTTCAGAGTATCCCCTAATTCTTTAAGGAATTGGCTTGCCAAATCTTTATCTGTAGCGGCTACAAGGCCATCGTCTACATACAGACTTATCAAAATTTTCTTGTCACCTATTTTCTTCGTGAATAGGCAACAATCAGCTACATTTTGCTGAAAACCTTTCTCTAATAGAGTCTCCTCAAAGCATGAGTTCCAGCATCTAGGAGCCTGCTTGAGTCCGTATAAACTCCTTTTAAGTTGACATACATTTGAAGTTCCGTCATTAAATCCATCCGGCTGCTGCATGTAAATTTCTTCCTTTAGCTTGCCATTGAGGAATGCTGTTGAAACGTCAAACTGCGTCAAATATAATTTTTCTTTGGCTGCGACACTTAATAAGGCTCTGATGGTGGCCATTCTAGCAACTGGGCTATAAGTCTGTTCGTAATCGATTCCTTTCCTTTGCTTGAAACCTTTTACAACTAGCCTAGCCTTATATTTATCGATACTGCTGTCTGGGTTTCGCTTGATACGAAAGACTCACTTGCAAGGGAGTGCCTTTCTATCTTTAGGTAGCTTACAGAATGTCCATACATCATTTTGCTTTAGAGAGTTCATTTCACTCGTCATAGCTTTGATCCACTCTGCGCTGTCATCCCTTTCAATAGCTTCTTTATATGTCTCGGGAAAATGTTCTGTGCCTACGAAACACACGTAGTCTTGTAACTCCTTAGGACGTGAGAGGCAAGTGCGATCGCGTAGGTTGTATCGAGATCTCGCGTCCAACAACGGTGGTTCGATTATCTCTAACTCCTCGTCAGCGTCAACGAACTCTTCGTTAGCACTTTCATCCTCTCTGGTTTCGTTTCTATCTCCCAAAACTTCAACATGTACATGATCATCATTTTCTCTATCTCCCTCTAGAGCATGTTCATGATTCATTTCTTGTTGCTCTATAGCAGTTTCAGGCACAGCTTCTTGCGTAAACGTTTGGTTATCCCCCTCTGAACTTGAAGTTATAGGAACTCCTGTACAAATACGGAACTCAACGTCAGTTTGGAATGTTATGTCCCTCGACCTTTGAGTTTTGTTTCCGTCCCAAATACGATAACCATCATCGTTTTCATAGCCTATAAGCTTGCCTTTTATTGCCTTTTTGTTGAGCTTCTTTCGTTTTTCTTTTGAAACGTGAGCAAAGCATTCACTTCCGATGACTCTCAAGTGACATATCTTGGGTTTTTTTCCATGCCAGAGCTCGTAAGGTACCTTATCCTCAGCTCTCGATGGACCTGTCCTGTTAAGTACGTACGCGGCAGTGTTGACAAGTTCTGCCCAGAGTACTTGCGGTAGTTCTACTCTCGCATGCATCATGGATCTCGCAGCTTCGACTAAGGTACGGTTTTCACGCTCACTACATCCATTCTGCTCAGGAGTGTAAGACATTGTCAGCCGTTGTCGAATGCCATATTTCTGTAAAATATCTCGTACTTCTCTGTTGTCGAACTCACCTCCGTTATCGCTAAGAATAGTCTTGATTCTATATCCAGCGGTCTTGACTTCTTGCAACATTTGAAGAAGTTTATTCTTAACTTCAAATTTGTTTCTGATGAAATAGACCATGCGGTAGCCAGAGTAGTCATCTTTAAAGAGTACGTAATATTTGTATTTTGAGATGCTTTCTACGAAGGGACCGCAAACATCGGTGTGAATCAGCTCTCCTACAGCTGTTGCTCTTTCCCTTGTTCCGAAAGGCTTTCTGTGTAACTTACCATAAATGCAGCCTTCACATTTGATGTTGTCAGGACTCAACTGTACTCCAAGCTCTCTCTTCACGAGGCGGATCACATGTTTCTTGTCCTGATGTGCAAATCTCTCATGATATAACTGTAACATATTAGAGCCAGTCACAACGTTGACCTCTATGGTCCATGGTTTAATTGGCATGAGCGTCTTCATGTCCAACCTGTAAAGTCCTCCATATTGGACTCTCTTTCCAATAACTCTAGTTGTGCCTCCAATATCTAGCTTGCACTCTTTAGTCGTGGAACTGAAGATGCTGTTCTGCATCCTGTCTTGTGCTGCAAGCGGTGAGAAGAGATTCTTTGTTAGTGATGGTACTAACCACACATCGTTGAGTGTTATTCGCTCCCTCTTGCCACTGACATTTGATTCCACATCAACGGTGCCTTTCCCTATCGCATGTATGACGCTCCCGTCCGCAGTCGATACAGTATGGTCTGAATCAAATTCGTGAAACTCCTGGAAATAAGCTCTTCTTACTGCAATGTGAGTTGTGGCTCCATTGTCAACGAACCAGCTATCTGAGTCTTGAGTTCGTCCAGTGGAACAGGCATTCACTAACAGAGAAATGTGTTGCACTTGCTTTGACGTTGAAGCAGCTGCTGATGTGCCTGGTGTGGGTTTGGGTGGCCTCCCATCCTTTATCCACTTTTTGCACTTCCGAACTCTGTGTCCTTTACCGGAACAGTAGTTACAGATGAGCTCTCTCTCGTTGCTTTGCTTGCTCTTGCGTTCTGTGCGTGTTGCCACTAAGGCCTCTTGCTTTATGTGCTCTTTAGTACCAAGCGCTCTTTCATATGCGCACAAGTGACTCGTTAAATTGTCCACTGTCCGTTCACTTTGGTTCAGTAATAACCAGCTCGATTTGAAAGCAAAAAATTTTTCATCCAGCGTATCTAGGATTTTGCAAATTAGAAATAATTCCGGCAGTTTAACAGTGGCATCTTTCTTTGTAATTTCCGCATTTAAATTTGTCCAGATATTTTTCAGTTTTGACATGTGAGAAGATACGTCATCCTCATTGTGACGTTGAAAATTGAAGAACTCTGCACACAAATTGTATGCCCTGTCATCTGACTGTCCGTCAAATAATCTATGTAGCTCCTGCCAGACCTCTTTCGACGTTTCAAATCTCATTATTTTTTTAAGTGTATCTTCGGACATATTAGTGGTTAATATGAGCAGAGCGCTACATTCAGTCTTCCTATATTTAGCCATTGCCAAATTATATGTACTGACCACAGTGTCACCAGCTCCTTGGGCGGGGGTAATGGGCTTTATGAGGGTTCCTTCGACTGCTTCCATTGCGCCATCTACACCTCGTAACATTATGGAAATTTTGTATTTCCATGTGGCCCAATTTTCTTTCCCCTCTAGATTGCCTATTTGCAATTTTGACGTAAAACCTTCCATTTCGGCAAAAAAAGATTACTTTTCTGGGCAAAAAAGATTACTTTGCTGGGCCCATAACCTGTTGCGGATAACTCGACTTACCTCTTAAGTTTATCGAGTTCCGTTAGTAAGCAGAGATTTAAAGTGTCTTATGATTTGCACTAACGAAGAATTTAGTTTATTGTAGTAGACAATCTATTTTAGCCCGATCGGTATGAGTCCTTATTTTAGTTATTAGGTATTTAGCACGATTTAGACCTGAGGTGATATTATTAATATTATATATTTTATCACAACACGAACACACATTTTCTTTTTACAACAAGACACATGTCAGTACAAACATTTTGTTTTTTCATGTCACATAGCACTTTTTAAATATTCATTTCTAAAGAGTTCCTAACCTACACTTGATGCTATGCAACCTTTAACAACTACAAGGTACAATTAAATTAGCTGGCAGACGCGATGGGTATCGATACCTCAAAATAAAACAAAAAACAAATGATTTGATAGAAAAAGGTCACTGACCGCTGGTAGTATATTTAATTGTAGCATGATTGGAGAAAATCATTTTTTTTGTCGTGTTTAGATATCGATACACATTACGTCTGCGAAGTTTCGCTAGCTAATCTAATCTGACCCTTTATACTACCTAAGGCCGAAATCCTTTTTAAAATGAATTTGAGAAAGTATTACCTGGACAATTTTCTGGCTTGATACATTTTCCTCCTTTTTTAATCCGAATAAAACCTGGTTTGCAAATACAACCTCTTGGCAGACACTGCCTGGTGCATGGTTGATTGGAGTCTGGTTTTTCACAGCTCGCTTGACATGCACTTGGACAGTCGCTGTCCTCTGCGTTGGGATCTCCTCCACAACCTGGCACTGTTTATAAGGAGTGCAAATAATTAGAAAAAAGTACGACCTTAAATGTGATGTAACTTAAATAGTAATACCAAAAATTACGTTACTACCCATGGAGGACATGGATGTGCGAGAATTAGTATACAATAGTAAATTATTATCTAATTATTTACTCTAGGTATTAAATTATTAACTAAATATAATGTACAAGGTGTAACATAATAAACGCAAGTCCTGAAAGTAGTTTGTTCATAATAAAAAGTTTGAAAAAGGAATGCATTTATTACAATACAAAATAATATACTGTCAAATTATTGATTAGGTATCGAATAAAGCAAGTTTATTTATCCATCTATCGCAATTTGTTGTAATCGACGTTTTCTCAGTTCGTTCATAAATGAATCCTAAAACGATATCCGTAATTTCTTCAAAAAATATGTATTTTGACATATTGACAAAGAACATTAAACCTTAATTTAAAGAAATAAGACTCAATTTTAAATGCATAAAGTAATGCTACGGTCAACAATAATTTCTTAAACACGCCAAACTCATAAAACCCCGTCATCTTTGCGTCGGGGGTTAATAAAAATAGTAAGGTCTAAAAAAATTGTTTTGGTAATTTTTATTATTTTTAACTCAATAATCTAATTGGGGTGTATGAGGTTTTGCGTTAATTTATTATTTTACATATTGTACAGATAGAGCATTATGACAATATAAAGAAAAGTGATCCCTATGATCACAAATGATATTTTTTTAGGGCTACGCACGCACTTAACATAGCCTTATAGAGTTCATATTACCTGGGCAATCTTCAGGCTTAATACACACTCCGCCTTTCTTAGTAAGAATGTATCCCTTCTTGCAAACACAGAAGCTCGGATCACACACAGCGGGACAGAGTAAGTTTTCTTTTCCTATACTGTACCGGTTCTCACAAGTAACTGGGCAAGCAGTTGGGCACTCGTTATATGTTGCATTAAGATCACCGTTACATCCTTTGTCCACGACTGTAATATGAGAATTGCAATTATTTATGAAGGAAATGAAATAACCGAGTCAATTAATCAATCTGACTAGCTTTTTGTGTGTGAAGTGATAATTTGTCAATATCTTTTTGGTGAAACACGGGAGACCCAGGTTTGTGTTCGGGAAAAAGCCGCTCAGCTTAACTCGAACTAGGCCAAGCCAACCCGAATATGACACAGCGAGAGTAGATGCCAAACGGAGTTTGACGATCGGCACGAGTCGGATGAAATCTGAACATGACATGTGTAATTGCTTTGGGTCGGGTTTACTGTTCAACAAATAATTCCGAATAAATATGAAAATTAGAATGCATTTTTTATATTACCTGGACAATCTTCAGGCTTGATACATTTTCCGTCTTCATTCTTTACGTATCCTGGGTTGCACTTACAGCCAGCAGGACCACACATGTCTATACAAGGCCTCGGGTGTGGTTCTGCGCAAGTTAGAGGGCACATACTGGTGCATTCAGTGTATGTTGCGTTGCGATCACCTTTGCACCCCACTACTAATATAAAAAAGACAGTTCGTTAATTTTATTGAATTTTTGTAGAAAAAAATTCTAAAGTTTTCTCCAAACCGAACAATAAACCGCTGGTATTCAAAAAATACTTCACATTAGATCATGATTGCATTGCGTGGTGGCATACGGTACATTCCCTCTCACCGAGAGGAGGCCTGTGTCCCAGCAGTGGGAACATTATAGGCTGATTACGCTGAATTACTTGCGCTTGCTTCCTAAAAAAAAACAAAAAAAACATACCTGGACAGTGTTCGGGCTTGATACATTTTCCCCCTTTTTTGCTTCGAACAAATCCAGGTTTGCAAACACAACCGCTTGGCATACACTGCATGGTGCATACTTCGGGGTTCTGGTTGGCACAACTCGGTTCACAGGCACTTGGACACTCCTTGTACATTGCGTTGGGATCTCCTCCACAACCTGGCACTGTTTTAAAAACGAAAGTCAAAGTTAAACACTCAAATCACGAAGTAAGTCAAGTGTTTTCGACAATAAAGTCATTGAAATTTCTTTAAAAAAAAACTAGTGAAATCAGAATGTGACGATACTACAAGGTACAATTAAATTAACTGGCAGACGCGATGGGTATTGATACCTCAAAATAAAACAAAAAAAAATGATTTGATAGAAAAAGGTCAGTGACCGCTGGTAGTATATTTACTTGTGGCATGATTGGAGAAAATATTTTTTTTTGTCGTGTTTAGATATCGATACACATTACGTCTGCGAAGTTTCGCTAGCTAATTTAATCTGTACAGTATACTACCTAAGGCCGAAATCCTTTTTAAAATGAATTTGAGAAAGTATTACCTGGACAATTTTCTGGCTTGATACATTTTCCTCCTTTTTTAATCCGAATAAAACCTGGTTTGCAAATACAACCTCTTGGCAGGCACTGCCTGGTGCATGGTTGATTGGAGTCTGGTTTTTCACAGGTCGCTTGACATGCACTTGGACAGTCGCTGTCCTCTGCGTTGGGATCTCCTCCACAACCTGGCACTGTTTATAAGAAGTGAAAATAATTATAAAAACGTACGACCTAAAAGCCACTTAAATACTAGTACCAAACATTACGTTACTACCCATGGACAACATGAATGTGTGAGAATTAGTATACAATAGTAAATTTTATCTATTACTCTAGGTATCAAATTATTAAGTAAGTATAATGTACAAGGTGTAACATAATAAACGCAAGTCCTGAAAGTAGTTTGTTCATAATAAAAAGTTTGAAAAAGGAATGCATTTATTACAATACAAAATAATATACTGTCAAATTATTGATTAGGTATCGAATAAAGCAAGTTTATTTATCCATCTATCGCAATTTGTTGTAATCGATGTCCTCTCAGTTTGTTCATGAATGAATACTAAAACGATATCCGTAATTTCTTCAAAAAATATGTATTTTGACATAATCTGATAAAGACCATTAAACCTTAATTTAAAGGAATGACTCAATTTTAAATGCATAAAGTAATGTTAGGGTCAACACGATTTTCTTAAACACGCCAAACTTATAACACCCCGTCGTTTTTGCGTCGGGGGTTAATAAAAGTAGTAAGGTCTAAAAAAATAGTTTTGGTAATTTTTATTATTTTTAACTCAATAATCTAATTGGGGTGTATGAGGTTTTGCGTCAATTTATTATTTTACATATTTTACAGATAGAGCTGCCGGTCGATTCTGTAAAAATCTCACTGTGAAAATTTAGAATAGCACCGCAGTATGACAATATAAAGAAAAGTGATCCCTATGATTACAAATGATTATTCTTTAAGGCTACGTACGCACTGACAGGTGGCTTGCTTAGTGACTTAAGAGTCTATACTACCTCAAATGGCTTAGCGTGACCCTCCGTTATGTCGAAAATACCGCAGCATTAATTTTGAAATAAATATATGGTTTAAATATATGGTATAAGTTGAGGATTAATGTTAAGTACTATGACGAAATCACGATTCCATAAAATTTTCTCGATACAAAAAAAATCTAAAGTTACCTCTAAACCGAACAATAAACCGCTGGTACCTATTCAAAAAATATTTCAAATTAGATCATGAAACTTTGCATACTAACTGAACTAACTATAAAGCAGATGTTATGTTATTTTTTTTTTATTTCCATTATTTTCACAGTAAAAAGCAAATACCTAAACTATTGGCACTGCTTTCCGCCCAGCACCGCACTCTGTCTCGCTCTCACTCAGTCTGCGAGCAGTATCGTGCGAGCGAGATAAAGAGTGAATTTTAGCTGAGGTAGTATGGGCTCTTAATATACACGCTAGGCGACTAGCGAAGGCACCAAGCGCGCAGTGGGGCCGGTTGCGAAAATTCTAAAGCGTTCGTTTCACTTCGCTACGCGCAAGGTAACTAGCTAGTTACTGACAGGTGGCTTGCTTAGCGCCTAGAGCGTAGCGACGCTCTAGGCGCTAAGCAAGCCACCTGTCAGTGCTAACATAGCCTTACAGAGTTCATATTACCTGGGCAATCTTCAGGCTTAATACACACTCCGCCTTTCTTAGTAAGAATGTATCCCTCCTTGCAAACACAGAAGCTCGGATCACACACAGCGGGACAGAGTAAGTTTTCTTTTCCTATACTGTACCGGTTCTCACAAGTAACTGGGCAAGCAGTTGGGCACTCGTTATATGTTGCATTAAGATCACCATTACATCCTTCGTCCACAACTGTAATATGAGAATTGCGATTATTTATGAAGGAAATGAAATAACCGAGTCAATTAATCAATCTGCCTAGCTTTTTGAGTGTGAAGTGATAATTTGTCAATATCTTTTTGGTGAAACAAGGGAGACCCAGGTTTGTGTTCGGGAAAAAGTCGCTCAGCTTAACTCGAACTAGGCCAAGCTAACCCGAATATGACACAGCGAGAGTAGATGCCAAACGGAGTTTGACGATCGGCACGAGTCGGATGAAATCTGAACATGTGTAATTGCTTTGGGTCGGGTTTACTGTTCAACAAATAATTCCGAATAAATATGAAAATTAGAATGCATTTTTATATTACCTGGACAATCTTCAGGCTTGATACATTTTCCGTCTTCATTCTTTACGTATCCTGGGTTGCACTTACAGCCAGCAGGACCACACATGTCTATACAAGGCCTCGGGTGTGGTTCTGCGCAAGTTAGAGGGCACATACTGGTGCATTCAGTGTATGTTGCGTTGCAATCACCTTTGCACCCCACTACTAATATGAAAAAGATAGTTCGTTAATTTTTTTATTGTTTAAAAATTAACTTGCCAAACATTAGGTTTGCGTTACAATTTTATGTGAAAAGTTTATTTGCTAAGTAATGATTTGGCAAATGAAATTATGTGGAAATTTGTTTGGGAAGTGATAATTTGTCAATATCTTTTTGGTGAAACAAGGGAGACCCAGGTTTATGTGTTCGGGAAAAAGCCGCTCGGCTTAGCTTAAATTAGGCCAAGCCGACCCGAATATGACACAGCGAGAGTAGATGCCAAACGGAGTTTGACGATCGGCACAAGTCGGATGAAATCTGAACATGTGTACCAATTGCTTTGGGCCGGCTTTACTGTTCAACAAATAATTTCGAATATTATAGTATTTATGCATACTTACACTTTACTTTCATCACGCATAATACTATTTATCATCCTTTTTATTTGTTTATATGTTTACATTATACTTTTACTCAATTTTCCTGTAGTGACACGAATTGTCAAACTGTCAGTTACTTTATGTCTTTCTGCCTTAGTCTATGGTAATTACTTTTTGGTCTAAATAACTTAAATTATTTTTATCAATATGTTTAGCTATTGTATTATAAAGATTATTACGATTGTTTAGTCTAAATAACTTAATTTTAAATTATATTTATATAATTCTTTACGCACTCGTGGATATGTCCTGGCCTACACCTGGACTACACTTGTCAGATGAGATGGTGGCCTCAAAGAAGAAAACTAACATTTGAAAATGGTAAACTACTTTGGAAAATGAGCTCACGAACGGCTGGAGTCATTCGAGTCTTGGGACAGAGACGTGAAGGATCAGAAAACTGCTTGGTTTTGCTGTGACATCTTTAACAATCTGCTTGTTTTTGCTGTGACATCTTTAACTAACCCAGGGGATCCAGCTAAAGATCCCACCTGGGACCTTCTACTTCCAATCTTCGAAAGCTAACCACGTATAACTTGCTACCCTGACGCCTGATTCCCGTTCCTACAGTGCTGAGCTGATTCCAAAACGTGAACTATAAAACTCCTGAGAGTGCGCGCGTGTGTGAACTATAAAACTTCCGAGAGTGCGTGCTAAGTAGTCCTTTTTTATAACTAGCTGTTTTTATAACTTGTTGTATTTTGTCTTTCCCTAATAAAAATTTATTGAACGGTCTGCTTACCCTCTATTTAAATAGGAGCAAGTAGATTTGTTACAATATATTATATAAAAATACTTTATTAGAATGCATTTTTTATATTACCTGGACAATCTTCAGGCTTGATACATTTTCCGTCTTTATTCCGTACATATCCAGGGTTGCACTCACAGCCAGCAGGACCACACATGGCTATACAAACCCTCGGGTGCGGTTCTGCGCAAGTTAGAGGGCACATACTGGTGCATTCAGTGTACGTTGCGTTGCAATCACCTTTGCACCCCACTACTAATATAAAAAGACAGTTCGTTAATTTTATTGAACGTTTGTATAAACTTAAAGGGGAACCACCAGGGTAGCCCGCGAAATTCTATTTTTTTTTTTTTTTTGCAATATGCAGGTCAATGTCAGGTTGTATGTTGAACAAAATTATATTCGCGAGCGTAACAAGTATGTATTTACAGAATTGTAATCCTTAAAATCAACAATACAACCCTCTAAGTTCATATAATCCTATGAAATTGCAAAAACGAAAGGAAATTTGAATCCGCGGGCTACCTAGCGCATCCCCCTTTAAATGTTTGTCATAGGTAAGTTTATGGTTGAAATGTTACCCGGACAGCTCTCAGGCTTGACACATTTTCCAGTCTTTTCATTTTTCACAAATCCAGGCTTGCACACACAGCCGCTTGGCATACACTGCTTGGTACATACTCGGGGGTTCGGGTTAGTACAAGTCGGTTCACAAGCACTCGGACAGTTTTTGTACACTGCGTTAGGATCTCCTCCACAACCTGGTGGAAATGTCATAGAGTAAAGTAACAACTTGTTCTTGCCCACACAAACAAGGATAACGAACATGACAGACGATGATCCATAGGTATACAGGGCGGCGGCAAGGACATCGACGCGCGTAATTTAAAATTCTTCGACGCGCAACCTATAAAGGCTCCTGCGACGCGTGACGCGAATCGCGCGCGACACCAAGGCAACGATCGTTGTGCGACTTGCGGTGCCTTTGTGTCGCGCGCGATTTTATCGCGTGTCGCGCCTGTTTGAAGGAGTTTTAATTCAGTACATGATTCTGAACCCCTGCATTGAAAATTTTCGTCGGTTATGAAAAAAAAATACTGTTCCGTACATTTTCTACGCTTTATGGTGTAAACCATGTGCTCAAGTCATGGTTACTGTTTGCGCGTCTATGATTTCAATGATAATAATGATAGACGATGCGATCCAGTATTTAGTTAATTTTACACGGTTGTGATTAATAATGATAGTCTTCACCGAATTTTTTTAAATGGTATAAAACTCTGTATATCCGAGACATAGGCTTCTACAAGATAATTCCTCGACAGTGCTGCTGTCAGTCGTCAGTCTATATTGAAGCTGGCATTGATGGTTTGAGTATCTTTAACTACACAATTTTAGACTCTCGTCATCATCGTTTTCCCAAATATGTTGGGTTGGGCTTTCAGTCTGACTGTATGCAGCTGAATACCGGTGTTTTACATGGAGCGACTGCCTATCTGACCTCCAAAACTCAGCTACTGGGTAATACTGTTGTCAGTCTCTAAAGGAAAAATATGTCTCACCTGGACAGTCTTCGAGCTTGATACATACTCCTCCTTTCTTTTTGCTCAATACGAATCCGGGATTGCACTCACAGTCGTCAGGAAGACATATTTCTATGCAACCTTCGCTTCCAGCGTTTGGATCATCACAGGTTTTTGGACATGGTGACGGACATTGTGTGAGTGTTGCGTTAAAATCGCCCTTACATGAAAGTGGTGCTGTAACATTTGAGAAACATGAAAAATTAGCATAATAAAATAAAAAATAAATAAAAAAATATATAAAAAAGCTCCATAAAAAAGCATGTTCCCACTGCTGGGACACAGGCCAGCTTCTCTCGGTGAGAGGGAGTAAGCCGTAATCCACCACGCGGGCCAAGTGCGGGATGGTAGATGTCACAAATCTCTTCTAATTTTTGGTTCCAGGATATGCCGGTTTCATCATGATGTTTTCCGTCACCGTTTTGAGAGTAGTGGTGATGAAATTATTTACACAAAGTAAATTGTCTGGTTGGGTTTAAACCCACGACCGACGACGACTCGTAAGTCGCGGCCGTACTACCGACTATGCCACCACTGCTCTCCGTAAACCATTACTACAATAAAATTAATTAGCCAAAGCAACGAAAAAAGATACTTCAATACATAGTTACTGGTAATGGAATTAATCATAGATATTTAAAGCTGCAATTGTTGAGAATAAACAAACAATTTCTTGTGAACATTAAATTTTTTAACCACAAGGGTGAACCAGGTCCTCCCATTAAATGGTATTTCATGAACGGTCATGTTGTTAATATATATTAAGTTCCTTATAAAAGAGTATTCAGCTATAAACGACACCAGCGTCTTAGAAGAAGTTAACCAATATAGTTTAATCTAATGTATAACTTACGGCATTCTGAAGCAGGAATACAAATATCGCTTTCATTCCTGTAGTAACCTTTTTCACAGACGCATCTTGGTCCAGGGTACGGATTAGGCTGGTCACATACACTGCCTCTATCTTCACATCTTTCTAGGAAACAACTTGAGGGATTGCGATCCCAAACTTCATTTGGTCTTGTGCATTCAACTTCAGCTGAAAAATCAAGTAGAAATTAATGATAACATAGTTCAATAGAACTCTTTCAATACAAATTCAAAATTAAATTTGAATATAGAATGAAGTGAATGATGGGTGAGTGAATGAAAGTTAGGTAAATTATCTTCCATCTTGCTGCTACAGAAAACTAATTCTTATTGCAATCAGAATAAAAGAAAATGTTAACTTACGACAATCTGAAGCTAAGACGCATCGCGGGCCTTTACGATTGACTATCAAATGTCCTGATTTACAAGCACAACCGCCTCTACAAGGATATGGTATAGAACAAGCTACCTGAGCCCGACTATCATCAACTGGGCAGTTGTTTGTTGGGCAATTTATTTTGCATCCGACATATGTTTGATTTGCTCCACATTTTGGCGATCCGCCTAAAAAAGTAATTGATATTTTAAAAGAATTTATTAATATTCATATGAAGATTCATAACAGGTAGCATTATAGGATTCCTTAGAAAGAAAAACAGTTCAAAGCTCATAGTTAAGTAGAAACAAGTGGTTGGTGACGCAGGCCTTCCCAAGATCCTGTAGGCATACCTCACTTTTGTTAGTCGATCGCTACTCAAGAAAACTTATCATACTTCGCCATGCGGCATCATCATCGGGTCAGCAAGCCAGGAAAGTCTGGTACAAAGAATATATTCACTCACCCGGACAGTCTTTTGGATCGATACAATACCCGTCATCACATGACCGAATGTATCCCGGCTTACAATCACATCCGTTTAATATACAAATAGCAGGACACACTTTAGGGTTCGGTTTTTTACAGGTCGGCGGACACGCATCACCGCACCCATTCACGCGTGTTGCATTGCGGTCTCCGTTGCATCCGGCTGGATCTATGATATGAACAAAAGTATTAAATGAGTACTGGTCCTAAGATAGAACCTTGTGGCGCTCTTTGTAACACTGTAACCAATCGGTTTGTTAGTCTGTAAGTATGGAGCAGTTAATTGAAAAATAAAATTTTCTAAGTATATTAAGAGTCAGTGATATGATAACGCCTACCAACAGGTGAAAGTATATTATTGGTTAGTAACAAAATTGACTGTATTAAATATAATGGTATTATGAACACACTTCAATACAATACAGAGTTGCAGCCGGTCGATTCTGTAAAAATCTCACCGTGAAAACTTATGTGAAGTGAGTTTGTTTTTGCTAGGAATTGACACTATTGACAGCTCACTCTACGCTCACTTCACCTAAGTTCTCATGGTGAGATGGTTACAGAATCGCACTGCAGGTATCAGGTACTAACGCGGGGTAAACGTTGATGAAACGTAACAAGAAATGCGTTGAAACAATTTCGCCTTGTTGCGATACATTTCGTGTTGCATTGCATATTTATTTGGACGGCTAATTTGTGTTGCATTTCATGTTAATAAAAATAAAACCTTATCTATATTTAGTTCAACACGCACCGTTAGAACATTCGTCACTCGGCACACAGACCCCACGACTGTTCCTAAGATAACCGTCAATACAATTACATCCAGGTGTACAGTTCGTTTCGGCACACGTGTATTTTGTATACAGGCTTTCACATGACTGAGGGGGGCATACAATTGCACAGTCAGACCAGATTTCCTTTGGTCCACATTCTACCGCTGAAAACAAAAATATCCACATTTTGATTGACATTATAGGTGCAGCTCCAAAAAATTTAATAATATTTGAGGGGAGCAAGAGAAGCCTATAACAATACTTACGTTCAGGTTTGAAACAATCCTCAGACAGGATGCAAACTCCATCTTTATTTCTCAGATAGCCGTTGAAGCAGTCACACCCTGGCTCGCAGTTGGTTGGGTGACATGCGTATTTAGAGAAGATACTTTCGCATGTTTGTGGAGGACAGATTATTCGGCAGCTAGTTGGTGTTTCATGAATTCCACAATGTTTCGGAATTGGTGCTAAAAAATTGAAAGTACCAACATTATTTTAGGAATAATTTTCAATTTTGCAAGGTATTTCATAAAAAGGTAGATTCTTACGGCATTTCCTTTTAGGTATGCAAGCTCCAGTAGCGTTATCATATTTTCTGACGGAACCTGGATTGCAGGTACATCCTGTGAATGGGACGCAGGCGCCGGCTACGTCCTTAGTAGGTAACAGTCTATTTCCACAAGTTCTTGGACATTGGTTATCGTTTAAAACGTAATGTGAATGTTTTGGGCAACATATTGGCACTGAAAAAATATGAGATACTTATTAATTAAAATCTGTCAGTCAGGAAAGAAGGACCGTGGTGTCGCGTAAGAAGCGGGTTTTGCAAAAAAAATGTTATATGTATAAACTGAAATAACACAATAAAAAAGTTTCAGTAGGTACCTGGACAATTTTCAGGTCTAACACATTTTCCGTTCCTGTCATTGCGGTCCAGTATAAATCCTGAGGCACACTCACATCCAAATTCAACGCACGCCCTATTACAAACTCGCTTTGGAAATGGATGATCACATGACACAGGACATGGGTTGGGGCAACGTTTGTACACTGCATTTGGATCTCTACATTTCTTTCCTAAAATAGTGAGAAAAATATTGGTTAAAAGAAGTTAAAATATTGGTAATATAATTTTAAACAGTGTGCAGTGAATAGTTATAGAATAATGCATAATTATTTATCATAAATGATAAAGAACCTGAGGGGTATATGGCTAAATAATAACAGCCGCACAGGTCGATCGATCAGGTTAAGCTACGCTTGCCGCGGTTGATCTGTGGATGGGTGACCATCTTTACATACCTTGACCCTTCCGTGCCTCGGAAAGCACGTTAGCCGTTGGTCCCGGCTGTAATTCGTGGATCTTTGACAGTCGTTACGGGTAGTCAAAAGCCCGAAAGTCTGACAAGCAACCAGTCTGACCAGGGGGTATCGTATTACCCAATAACTGGGTTGTGGAGGTCAGATAGGCAGTCGCTCCATGTAAAATACTGGTATTCAGCTTCATCCGGTTAGACTGGAAGCCGACCCCAACATAGTTGGGAAAAGGCTAGGCAGGTGATGTAATAATAAAGAACCTGTTAAAGTAATAGAAATCGATCTTTAAATTAATATTAGTCCCCGTACAATCCTCTGGCCTGATACATCTACCGGTAGCTTCATTAATAACAAATCCTGATGCACATTCACAACCTCCTTTAATTATGCACATTAATGCACATGGCCTTGGATTTGATTTAGCATATACCAAGGGACATGGATTGGGACAATCTTTGTATACTGCATCTTGATCACTGCATCTTTAAACTGGAATATAGCTTAACCTGATCGATCGACCTGTGCGGCTGGTATTATTTAGCCATGGACCCCTCGGGTTCTTTATCATTTACGATAAATAATATATATACACAGTACATTGGCAAATGAAGAAAAGCAAAATATTACCGAAGAACTAATAAGCATGTGGTTTATTATTCCAAACTCAATTTTGAGTCAAGCTCGCCTTGTACCTACATCGAATGACCTTAAATGAATGATTACTAAAGAAGAAAATCATGTTACATAAAATACATAAAGAAAGATAGAATAAAATTTAAAAAGATATAAATAAAAAGAAAGAAAGAAGAATTACCTCTATAGTCACTAGATATAACAGATGTAGAAGATGATGATTTAGAAAAAGATGAAGCTTTTGCACTGGAATGACTTAATGATTTTACATTTGAAGTTGTCTTTCCTTGAGTTACTGCTGAGGAAGCTGCTTGACGCTTTGGATTATACGAATTTTTTGGATCGTCTTTATAAGCTGAAAATGTAAACAATAGAATATTATAAAGATGTAACACTTGTTTTCTTTGATTGTTTGTAGTAGGTAATCTCCGGAACTACCAGTCCGATTTGATAAATATTTTTGGCTTTGATAGCCCAATTCTTGAGAAAGGTTATATGCGATTTAACATCACGCTACGACCCTTAGGAGCAGAGCAAGAGGAAAACAGTCAGAAAAAACGCTAAGCTAAAACGACGTAGTAGCACGGGTGGGCGATGGGATGCAACGCGATGGGTCAGGTCCGAAATTTCACGCGGACGAAATTGCGACCAAAAGCTAGTTTGACGTGACGTTTGAAAAAAGACGTGAGTATACCCTGCCGGGTCAGCGGGATTGTCCGAAAGGGTTACCGCTGGCTCGGAACATAAAGGGCTAAGGAAGGAACACGGGTGGGTTTTAGTCAGTAAGAGTCTGACACTCCCTTCCGCTCCACCCAGAGCGGGAGGAGTCATTTGATGATTTCCCATCCTCAAAAAAAAAAAGCTAGTTTTAGTATATTTGCACGTAGCGGACGTATTTTTCATATATTAATTATGCCTTAGTGAGTGCAATGTGTTGCAGTTAGCCCTGCTACCAATTTTACCAATTTGAAATAATTGGTAAAATAAAAAAAAAAAAACAGACTTTTAGGTTGTGTGGAAAACAATGGCAACAGAAAATAATAACGATTTGTTAATTATGCACGTTTTTTTAAAACAAATACTATTGACGCACGAGATTGTTTTAAACTCACGTATATTACTAATCTAAATACCCACTATTGTTATTAGACAATTAACAATTATTTATGCACCGTGAATAAAACCATCTGTATAACTTTTTCAATCACCTTGTGCGATGTATTCTTGTTGTAACAAACAACTCTGGTAGGTATGCATAATAATAAAAATATTTAATTTTACCATCTGTTAACATTTCATGTTAACCAGATTTATACAATGGCATTACGTATCAATATCACATATTTATGTGATATTAGTTTAGTAGCTATTTAAAATATCGCTCTGTCTCTATCAACTTCAAACTATTGACAGAGACAAAACCGTCGACAAAAGTTATACGAATTTTGTGACTTGTGTTGCAAGCGGGCCTAAATAACTACACTGCACTCCTGCCACGATCTTTCAATTCGGATGTTCCTCTGAAATCATGCCCGCTGACGGCATTTTTGTTCAGGAACACAGGGCCCACTGGCATCATAGTTGAGTCTCACAAGGTCATCGTCGCAGATGCATCCCGTGAAGGGTTTGCAATTGTCGCAGATCGCCGCCTGCTTGTTGGCACAGGTCCTTGTGCATCGTAAACTATTTTTTATTATAACGCGAAAGTAACTCTGTCTGTTTGTTGGTCTGTCTGTGTATTACCGTTTTGTATAGACCATGACCTGGCTAAAAACTGACTGACCGCGATAAAAAGTATCTTAAGTCCCAAGTCTTAGGATACTTTTTATCCCGGTAGTGCGTCTCCGTAGGATAACACTTTCAAGGGTCCTATACGGCTATAGCCGTCATAAGAATAAAACCGCACCGGAACCTGATAATTTCGTGACAAATGATGACATACATACATACATACTCAGCCTATAATGTTCCTACTGCTGGAACACAGGGCTCCTCTCTGTGAGAGAGAAGGGGTGGGCCGTAATCTACCACGCGGGCCCAGTGCAGGTTGGTAGATGTCACATGTTTTCGAATTTTTGGTTTTAGGACGAGCCGGTTTCCTCACGATATTTTCCTTCACCGTGTAATGAATTATTAGATACGAAAGAAGAAAATTCTGTTACATAAAATACATAAAGAAATATAGAATAAAATTTTAAAAGATACAAATAAAAAGGAAGAAAGAAGAATTACCTCTAAAGTCACTAGATATAACAGACGTAGAAGAAGATGATGATTTAGAAAAAGATGATGATTTAGAAAAAGATGAAGCTTTTGCGCTGGAATGACTTAATGATATTCCATCTGAAATTGTCTTTCCTTGAGTTACTGCTGCGGAAGTTACAGCTTCTTCATTCGCTGTATATACATGAAGCTTTGGATTATTCGGATTTTTCGGATCGTCTTTACAATCTGAAAATGTAAACAATGGAAAGCGTAATTCACGAAATGTCGTAAAAATACATTCATGAATGTAAGAGATATAAATATGAAGTTTAATTGGTAACGATGCGACGCTAGTTAAAGAGAGTTAACATAATTTAAGCAATCAACATACATGGAATCCAAGTAAAATTACACAATTTGACCATATTTGCAATTAATAAGCTTCTAATGGATGTATTTCTCTTATATTCATTATACCGTTTCGTGTGAGTGCAATATGTTGTTGGCAGTCAACATTGCTATCAATTACAAAAATTAAAAAAAAAAACATCCTTCTACGTTTTGGAAACAATGTCAACAAAAAGTATCAACGATTTGCTATAAATTATACACGTTTTTTAAAACAAATAATGTTGACTCACGAGATTGCTAAATCTCACGTACATATATTACAAGTCTAAGTAGGTACCTAATGTTGTTTCTTACACGAACAACAGTTATATATCAACCGTGAATGAAACCAGTTGTGTAACTTTTTAAAACACTTGTACAATTTGTATTGTTATTCTAACGAACAAGTCTGTTAAAGATTTATTATAAAATTATTAATTATACCATTTGTTAACATTTCATGCAATGAAAAGAAATGTTTATTTCATTTCATTTACCATCTGTTAACATTTCATATTAACCAGATTCTGATAATTGCACTAAAACATTACATATAGGTAATATCACATACTTAGGTACGTACCCATTTCTTTTCAAACAGAAACAATGCACTTAAAAATGGAATTAATTTATTAATCCCCATGAAGAAAAGGATTGTTGTTGTGTGTTAACTTATATAAATAAGAGTAAAATATCAATTGTGATGAATAAGATGGATTGTGTGAAAGATGATAATGATAGAAAGAGTGTGAATAGATACTGAGATACGAATTAATAGATAATGAAAGATGTATGGAAGAAAAGACATGCTGTGCGGACCCAAAATAAATTGGCATAACATCAGGTAGTCCTCCTCGATGATGACGAGGATTTACAAAAATCATGTAAACCATATTTTAAATGGTACAATATATTAACTCTTCCGTGTCTATATATCCTAAATCTGCAATGTTTGTTAGAACAAACCCAAATCTGTTCTCACGTCTACAGGACATTGTACCGCATAACAGACGGGATATGACTATTCTTCGCGTCTACCCAGCAAAAACGGCACTCGTGCGCAAAAGTATCGTATGCATGGCACCTACTATATTTAACATTTATTGCCTAAACGTTGGAAGGAGCTGAATAGTAATGCATTTAAGCGCCAATTAAAAATGTTTCTATCGCAAAAAGCATATTATAATGTCGCCGAATTTCTAACCGAAAAAGTTTTTGATTGAATAATTTTGACTTTTTCCTGACACTAAGATTAAATTTACATGACCACGGCTGTAATTTTTGACATAATTCCTGTAATTTTTGACATAATTCCTGTAATTTTTGACATTAATCTTGTAATTTTGACATCTGTCTTGTAAATTTGACATAAATCTTTTAATGACAGACATGTAGTAACTTTGACATTATTCTTGTATTTGATTGACATTAAAGTCTTTTTGCCTGAAATTGAATTTTGACATTATAACATAAAAAATAATTTCTAATTTGTAAAGATTCTAAATTAAAACTTTGTAATTGCATTTTTCGATTTTTAGTATTGTTAATTCTTTTGATTGTTATGGAAATATTTGTACGCCGATACTTACGGCTAAACATGACTGGACTCAAATATGTAATATCTTTGTATACAGTATATAATGTATACAATGTTTCACAAATAAAGAAATCTAATCTAATTACAAGACTTCATTTCTCATAGTGGCCTTATAATGATCCACGACAGTCGCTTTCGGTTAAGACACAGGGTAGCAATACTAGGTTGGCCTCTGGAAGATGTCCGAATTGATTGTGTAAATTACATCAACCTATTGTCAGGTGTAATGAAGAGAATTTTAAAAATAGTAGACGAATGTAAAACTGTTGCGATAAGAAACCGCATCTCAATTTTTGCTTAAAAATCAACAAAATAAAAAAGGATTGAAAAAATGTGCCAGTTTTTGAATATTTTTTTAATCCTTATTCTAAATTGACTATTCTAGATACCGAATCTAGTCTTAACTCAATACCCCACTACTGAACCCTTTTTGCTTGGATTCAATATCTGCCTCATTTTCTTTGAAGGCGTTCGACTAAACAACATTCTGGTTAAAATATAGAAATATCGTCTTGGTTTTTTAAACGATCTTCTGATCCAAATGCCTAAAATGTAAAATATAAGCATACCTGAATCACATGGTGGTGGCTTGTGACCGCTGAAAACACCTCCTACAAAAGTTAAAATAAAAAAACCAACGTACACCAACATTACAACTGAACTGTCTGTGTTTAGTACCTACAACCGCAGTAGTATTTATTACATTCGCCGTGCAAACATTAATTATTCACTATCTATTGAAATATTTCAAACAATTAAAAAAACATACAAGATTACAGTTGAACAAATTCGATAAAATAATTAAACGTTGAACAAATACTGCACGATTAATCAATAAAAAAAATTATGTGTGTGCCGTTTAGTCGCAAAATAAAATAACAGGTCGCATCATTAGCTTTGTGAGCGACATCTTAATGCCTTGCTTTGCTTAATGCGATGCCTTGGTTCGCACAGGTGATTCTTTAACGCGACGATTTTTCTTCGCGCATTTGATTTTCAACTCTCGGTGTTGGACCGAGAATTGAGAATCCGTCCCATCCCAGGGCGTTAAAAATATACACTGTTGAATTTCAACGCTGGGCGCTAAGCAATGTGTTGATAATCCAGAGCGCGATTGAAAATCGCCGCGTTAAAAATTAAACCAAAAAAATAAAAATAAATATTAAACCCAATGGGAAATGGAGAGAGCTATGCTTGGAGTTTCCCTACGAGATCGAATCAAAAATGAAGAGATCCGTAGGAGAACCAAGGTATCCGACATAGCCTGAATTGCCAAACTTAAGTGGCAGTGGGCAGGGCACATTACTCGCAGAACAGATAGCCGATGGGGCCGAACCAATATGAGTAGCGACCGCGTACTGGAAGACGTAGCGTAGCCTCCACACACATGGTGGACCTGGATGATCTGTTGAAAGTCGCAGGAGGTGAAAAGCACAGAACCGGTCGAAGTGGCGGTGCTTGGGGGAGGCCCATGTCCAGCAGTGGACATTTTTCGACTGAAATGATGATGATGAATAAATAAGGATCCCAAACCGTTTCTTTAGTATCTACGCGACTCTAAAATACTCTATGGACTCCTACTCACTAAAGCTTATTATAATTTTCCTTCAATTGATTCTTGTAGACATTTCATTTTGTAAGTATATAAATTCTATTTCTGTACCTACCTAATTTTTGTGTTTATTTCATCTGGAAAAGTTACATTTATCTGGGCATATTGAATAGGAGTTACTGAAATATTTTTACGAATTCTATTTTTAGGTAAAAGAATCCTACGCAATAATTTATAACATGATTTTACTCATTAAATAAATAAAATAAAATGTGAAAACTTCCAACGTTGCGGAACGAATTTAAATCGATACAGACTTACCTAGGTAGGTAACTAATTATATTGAAAACATATTGAAAAACATTGTAGAACCACCGAATGTGAATAATAACATATTATGTACATGTCATTCAACTTGGAGCACTTATTACTTCAGTTACAGGCATTACAAAAAAAACTACTCTCATGATTTTTTTCAGGGGCTATAGAGGAACTCCCGGCTACAGAGGGGCCCGTGTCTAAAGAAGGGCTCGTAAGTTAAGAGGGGCTCGTAATTTAAGAGGGGCTCATAAGTTAAGAGGGGCTCGTGGCTAAATGATAACAACCGCATGGGTCGATTGAAGGTTAGGCTACTCTTGCCGCGATCGGTTGGTGGATGTGAATAACCATCCATTACATATTGAGATCCCTCCGCGGCTTGGTCATTCGTAGATCTTTGACAGTCGTTATGGGTAGTCAGAAGCCCTAAAGTCTGGCAACTGATCATGCCAATGTATATCATGTTACCCAGTAACTAGGTTGTGGAGGTCAGATAGTCAGTCATTCTATGTTAAACACTGGTATTCAGCTGCATCCGGTTAGACTGGAAGCCGACCCCAACATGGAAAAGGCTAGGCAGATTAGCAGATTGATTTTCATGATATAAAAAACCATTTTGTTGTTGTACAGACACGATGTGCTAAAAGTGCTCCAAATTGATGAAACCTGGTTTTTCCTGTTTCCACATAACAATTCAATTTTCTTTCTTTAACTTTCTAAATTTGTAGGTATAATTAGCTACTAGATTTTGTTCGAGGTTTCGCCCACGTGGATTTCGGAAATATCCCACGGGAACTTACTACCACGATTACAAAGTACCCTAATTTCATCCAAATCTGGTCAGCCATTTTAGCGTGATTGAGTAACAAACATACAAAGTTTCACATTTAAAATATTACTAGCTAACCCGGCGAACTTCGTACCGTCTCTGATTAAATAAGAACGAATGTATGAGAAAATTTACTATCTTCATCATGTTTTTTTTTTCGTGAATTTTTCCCGACAAATCCATTAAATCGAAGATCATAGAAATCGGTCCAGCCGTTCTTGAGTTATAACTGGTGGAACTAACCCGACTTTGTTTTATTTACAAAAAGAGTAAGATTATATTAATACTAGCTTTGCCCGCGGCTTCGCCCGCGTAGTAGTCAGAAATTATCGCTACCGAAATATAAAATATAAATACCAGGCCACTCAGAAAGTATTGCGAAAAAAAGTTTTTATGTATGAGAGACTGGCCAGTTATTTAATCTATTTTGAAAAAAGTATGATCTTCTTCTTCTCTTCGTTTAATGGCTTTTGAAAAAGTATGATTATCTGTAACTAAAAATAGGTACGTTCCAATTTCAAAATTTCCCTCCACTTTGTTTGAGAGCTAATTTGAATTGCTCAGGTGCGGTTCGCCCAAGTGCGGTTCAAATCAGTGCTCTGACCTCAAATTATCGTGTCTCATTAAAAAAATGGATCTGTGCCGTGAACATTTTCGTGCTATGATTTTTTACGATTTCAAGTGTCACCTGAAAATCATATTAAAATATATACTAAAAAAATATAAATAATAAATCGTACGATAGACTTCAAATGGCATTCATGGTTGAAGGTCCTTCTAAGGCAACCGTGTATGGTTGGTATAACGATTTCCAGCGCGGTCGACTAACACAGGTGATGAGTCTTGGATTTATCAATACGATCCAGAAACGAAGCGCCAGGTGACAGTTTGGGTGTTTCAAAACGAATCAACGCCTACCAAAGTGAAGCGATCTAGAAGCGGGGGGAAGATATTGATCGCGAGCTTTTTCAATCTGACTGGCTGCTTAATGTCAATTCCTTTACGGAACCAAAGAAGCATCAACGCTGAATGGTATACCACCGAATGCTTGGCAGAAGTTTTCTCTGTTATGAGCAACAAGCAACCAAACACAGGGTTCCGCGGGCTACTGCTCCACCACGACAACGCGCCTTCGCACACCGCGCTCAAAACGAGGAAGTTCCTGGACAGTATGCCAAACTCCTAGGTCACCCTCCTTACAGCCCTGACCGTGTGACTTCTTTTTATCCCCGAAAAAAAATCAGCTCAAAGGTATACAATTTTCGACACCAGAAGATCCGCTGTCAGCGTTCGAGCAGGCTGTAAACGAGGTGTCTGCGGCGGACTGGAAAAAGTGTTTCGAAAACTGGTTCAGACGCATGAAACTTTGTATACAGGCTGGTGGAAAGCACTTTGAAAAGATTTAATAAAAAATATTTACCTAAAGAACATTTGTTTCGCAAAACTTTCTGAGTGTCCCACGTATGTACCCTACAGGATCCATAATTGTACCTTAGCTGTAAGCTATTGTAACACCTCTACAACATTATGGAATGCAAATATATATACATGCATAAAGTAGATATCCTTTATGTTAATCCAGATTATAAACTGTCTGTGTGCCAAATTCTATCAATATCCGTTCAGCCGTTTTTGCGTGATTGAGTAACAAACATCTAAAAATATAAACTCTGACATTTTATAATATTAGTAGGTTATTATTATATTGTTTATGGTAGGATAGTAACAAAGTTGATAAACCTTCCTTCTTATACCTGCTATAAATAAGTAAACAGGAACATACGAAAAGGCTTTTAGTTTTAAAAGGGTTTATAATGAAAGCTCGTGAACCTTTTAGGCTCTGCCTGATATTCAAAGGTATAATATGTCCGGTAGCCTTTGTTGGTCCCTCTGTGTGTCCATAGGATACTTTAGGGTCAGTTCGTATCATTAAGATAAGGTAAACATGGCCGTCTGGTCCTAGTTCCAAAAAGGCTTAAGTGTTATTTTTTTGAAAGTAGAGTGGTTAGTTACTTGTTCATTTAGAGTTTAAGAAAAATCGTCAGTTTAGTGGTCGCAAGCGGTACTTCAGTTGGTCTAGTGGACGCAAGAGCTCCTCTTGTGTCCACTAGACCAACGATTTTTCTTAAACTGAGGCAGCATGAAAGCATGAGGTCTTGGGTTCACTTCCCAGTTCGGGAAAAGTACTGGGTGTTTCTAGTTGGGATTTCTCAGTAGCAGCCTGGAGTCTGAATTTGTGACAGATTGATAGCACTAAGCTTATCCCTATTACACGAGATTCGATATTACTGGCGAAATGTGGGTGTACTATACTCCATTTGTTTAGGTAATTAAATAAAGGTAAACAGAAAAACTACGTGACGTGGTTAACCGACTAAACGTAATACCAGTCTATTCAGTTGTCATGCTACGTCACAGTTGTACTCTTCAATTTAGCAACGTTATAATCCGTTAATAATATTTCTAAATTGAAGAGTACAGCTGTGAAGTAGCATGACAACTGAAGTATTGTAACAACAACAACGGTTTTGGAAGGGGTCGCCCGAAGAACAGTCAGTCCCAAAGAAGTGGCATGCAATTTTGCATCGGCCGCACTTGGTGACATGGCCCGCTCAGCTTGGCGGCCTGATACCAGTGCGGTGAATGACTGCGAATGTACATATAGCCCCCGACTTGGTAGTAGCTTTCTAGCTACTACCATAAGTCAGGGACTAGAACCCCACTCTTTCTTCTGGATGAGTGGGGTTCTAGTCAGTAGGAGTCCAACATAACCCTCTGTTCTTCCCAGACAGAGAGTATCCATGTGGAATTCCCAAAGAAAAAAAAAAGTTAGGTGCCATGGCCCATCCATGAGGACTTCCACACGGAAAAAATGGGGCAACTAGAATCAATTCTAGTTTTTATCGTTCGCTTTCTTTGTGTGTTAACAGAACTGTATTATTTTAATTGACATAATGAGTCATGACTAACTTTGCGTTTGTAATATCCATATTATAATAGGATTACTGGTGGCCATCCATATATTGCTTATAAATCTTTGACATTGTTTTATAAGTAAATAAATAATGCGTCACATCAGTTATCAAAGAATATATTATAATCATATTGTTAAAAGTGGAAAATTTTCATAACACAATGAAAATGTGTTTTTCAGAAGTTACACTCACACAACAAAGCACAATAGTTTGATTTACAAGTACGGAGTAGGTAGAGATTAAATAACATTACATGTAGGTATATTAAAGAATAAAGGCTCCTTCAAACAAGCGCGACACGCGATAAAATCGCGCGCGACACAAAGGCACCGCAAGTCGCGCGCGATTCGCGTCGCGCCTGTTTGCAGGAGCCTTTATTCTGAGGTTTATGGATGTAGATATGCCGTTTTAATCATGCACTATAATTCCAAGTAGGTAGGTATCAAAGTAGGTAAATTAAGGTGAGTCGACGAGAGCCTTTATCATGAACTTACTTAGGTATTTTATTTCTGTTTGTTTTAGTCCTGTACCAACAAGATCTACATTGTGTTCAACTGTATCAATCGAAGAATTTTTAATGAACCTTCAGTTGTTGTTTATTTTTCCTAGCGCACTTGCTTTTCCACCTCACTTTTGACATTGGCAGAATGGTCGACATCGGCTTTGCTTACCATTTAATAAATACTAGCTGACTCGACGAACTTCGTACCGCCATCGAAGTCAATCAATCTGTTCTCGAGATATCATCAAAAAAGCCGTTTGTACCTATAAAATGTATGAGAAAATTATATATATATATTTTTTTTGTAATAGTACCTATTCTCATGTTTTAATAGTTATTCTGCTATTCGGAGCGGAGTAAATCGAACAAATCAAAGATCATAAAATTCGGTTCAGCCGTTCTTGAGTTAGAAATGGTGTAACTAACCCGACTTTGTTTTATTTATTACTGTATAGATTAGTAGAAAAATGTCATTCTTGACTTGACCGTCGATCGTACTAAAGCTATAATAACAACCATCTTATAAATGAGACTAAATTGTATTGAATTGAGAAGTTTAACCTACCTAACTGAATTTTGACGTCATGATTTACCGTCATATAGTCCCATAACTCATCAGGCGCATTAGTATGCAAGTAAAGGCTCCTACAAACAGGCGCGACACGCGATATAATCGCGCACGACACAAAGGCACCGCTCGTTGCGTGACTTGCGGTGCCTTTATGTCGCGCGCGATTTTATCGCGTGTCGCGCCTGTTTGTAAGAGCCTTAATGATGGTCCGGTCATAAGACATTAACAGACTGGCTAGGTTACACTATCGTAACACCGTGTTATTCTGCTGCATGCACCATGTATAATTAAGTTAGAAATGCAGTACCTAGGCTGTGATACTCTTTGCTTCAATTCAATCTGGTAAGCCTTTTCCAAACTATATCTAGGGTCGACTTCCAGTTAAACCGGATGCAGCTGAATATCAGTATTTTACATGAAACGACTGCCTATCTGATCTCCACAGCCCCAGTTACCAGGTAACACGTTACTCACTGGTAAGACTGGCTTTTTTGGGCTTCTGACTCCCCGTAACGACTGTCAAAGATCTTTAAATAACAGCCAGGACCAACGGCTTAACGCGCTTTCCGAGGCACGGAGAGGTCTCGATATGTAATGGATGGTCACTGAACAGACCGCAGAAAGCGTAGCTTAACGTTTAATCACGAGCCCACGATACTCTGCAACTAAAATAATTAATTATTGATTTTACAATCAATGAAATAGCTAGATGATGGCTATTTGAACGGCAAAAGATATCAACTTACTTTCCCTAAAAACTTTGTAAGCTTCAACTATATCCGACGATCATGCATAATTATCTCTTTTGTTGACTGTACCTACGCTAAATAATAGCATCCTCCAATATAGTAAGAATGTACACTGTTGCCTCCTCGTTTCTCGCATTTACAATACAAGGAGGACAACATCTCCCACGCCAGCAGTTACTGAGAAACATCAAACTGGAACTAATTTCACAAACATTAATTTGTGAGCGATGACTCCGTTTAGGTACATACAGCTCCCTTTTTGTCTGACGTGTATTCTCTAACGCTTGACACAAATCGAAAATAATGTTCGATTCATCTACCTATATGTTAAATCAAAGGTCTAGGTTTAATCTAGGCTCTAGGCAAATTCACAGGAATGTTAGTAAAATTAACTTACAACAAAAATCACATTACTCAAAAACTCGCCGATAACTCGCTGCTACTACCGAGAAAAACAAAACATTTCAAATGTATAAATGAATAAGCCATTAGATAAGGTAACATAGAATTTTATATCATTCGACGTTTCTGTAATTCCGTACGACGTTATATTCGCAGGGGACCACGCTACAAAGAGATATTAAATTTAAAAATGTACGCAAGCAAGATTGCTTGGCGCGGACCGATGTGCTCGGGAAATTTTCGGGCCTGCTCTGTGAAGGGTTGAAGACGAGATTAGACGAGAAGTTACCCTTATGCACCATTTAGTGTTGAATTTTTAAATCTTATTTCGAATTTTCTGTTCTGGTTAAAATGAAAAAAATCCGTCACTATTAATGTTGTTTCATCAAGTTTTAGGCTGAAGTTTTTCAGTAGGTTTTCATCAAATTGGGTCAATTTTTGGACCGGACATCCATAATCAATCAACTCCTCGAATTAACTTTACAATTACGGATACTGACTGAGCAGTGGTGGTCCAGTGGTAACGACCACGACTTACGAGATATAGGTCGTAGGTTCGAACCCTGACAGGCGCTTTACTTTTTGTAAATTATTTCATCACCACTGCCCTTAAAACTGTGAAGGAAAACATCGCAGTACCTACCTACTAGAAAAGTCAGAAATTACAAAAACTATGGGAAAAGTTTTTGTAATTTCTGACTTTTCTAGTAGGTAGGAACTCTAACCTCAGTTGTTCCGAATACAGTATTTTTTTATCCTTTTAAGAAACAGGATCGATTGGCATCAAAAAATAATTTTGTGAAAACTGCCCATTTTCTTGATGTGTAGGTACCTACCTATTTTTTTTTTAGAATTTTTGAATGCAGATCAAAATTTAAGTTTAAGGTTTTATTCTTGATGAGTGTACCTATTTTTTTTTAGAATTCATGAATGCAGATCAAAATTTTAGTTTAAGGTTTTAATTAAGTTAAGGACAGTCTACTAAGACCGTTTTCCTGTAGCTACAGCGGTTAAAATACCTACCTGCCATTGCTGCACCGACTCAAAACTCCATCCTATAAAATCGAGCCCTTATTGACCCTGTTACTTACCCATACGATGATGAAAAGTCCACATTTTTTCCACCATTATGTCTGTAATCCTTCTCCTTGAAGGAATGAAACAAGTGTCTCGACATCTCCGAGTTTCACGATCCATCAAAAGTTGACGCTCGCGGTTTGTCAATGAGGTCCCTTTTTATGTACCTAAGTAAAACTTTATGGCTACAGGGTGGGTTCAATTTCGTAATGACAAAACGACCTTGGCACTAAGGAAATGTACTGATACATACATACATAATATATCTACAGGGTGACTTGTCAGTCCACGTATTCCTTCCATGGTGTAATAGTATGATATTTTTGTAACAATTAAATATCCCTATAGCCTTGGTATCATCAGCTAATCTTAGGTTTTGAACGTTAGTAGGTACATGTAAGAACTTAACTAGATGGACAGCATTAACGTGTCAGACTTGTGATTGAATAATCGTACAAAATATCAAAGAAAACAGCTAGTTAGGCATCGATCACTATAATTAGTGATCGATGTAGTTAGGTTAGGCAAAACCTAACCTTAGGTACTTAACCTAACTATTATCAATTGACCCTAGATTTTGAAGGAAGTTACCTACATGGAACTCCTTCAACGACGAAAAGCATTTATGTTTTCTTGCGATTGGGTTGCATAACATCAAAGAAAACAGCTAGTTAGTAGGTACAAGGACTACAAGGACGAAAGAAAAGGTTAACATAACCTAACACAGTGATCAACTAATCTTGGATTTTATTTTATACAAAGGGCCGCTGACGCATTCTAAATCGGCTAAAAATACGAATTTCCATACAAACTTTCAACGCCTATTCAATGAATTTTCAAAAATCCGTTCGTGTTAAGAAAATTAGAGTCACATTCACAATGATTTATAGTTTAAAACAAAACCCATGAAATTACTTTAAGTTTAGACGGGTTTCGACCACTTAAACTTAATTCATCATAGAAGGTTCAGCAAAAAGGATTGGGTTTGATCATTAAAATTCAATTTGACACGACTATTCAGAATGGTTTAATGGGGTTCTTGGGTCTTACCTGTACCCTTTTAATGCCTTTTACGTCGCCCTTGGGGTACACTATTTTATTGTGTTGTAACTTAGGAGATTATGGTATATTGTAAGAGTAAGTGCATTTATTTGTATTGAGCTTTAGAAAGTTCCGCAAAATGATGTTGATTGAACTCCAGAACTTTTGTTGTTATATAAATTCTGAACAAAGTAAATTGGTTAATAGTTTCTTAAACTGGGTCATTTGTAAAACACTAATAATCTCGTCGGACTATAATACTAATATCATAAATAACAACTTTTGTTTTATGAATTTTAATAATTTATCAATTTTTTGTTCGTAGTATAATTAAAAATTATTAAATTGATCGCTCTAAATTTGAAAAACTCTACGCGGTTCCAAAATAAAGCAGATAAGAAAAAAACAGTACGTTGCCAATGCAGGGGTACTTGTTAGAAAATACACATCTAAAAACTGTTATTATATTAAGTATAACAGAACTTATTTTATTATTTTTGGTTAATCTATTAAGTTTTATAAAAATTCGTAGAGCAAAACTTGTTTCTTATGATGTTACTAATATTTATCACGAAGTTATTAGTATTTAAAAAATAACCCTGTATTATATCGAGGTCCCTTTATTGAATTTGTTCACAATAACATGCCAATTTGAAATGCACACGACCCAACATTTGAGTAGATTGAAATGGGAAGTTTTATTAAAAACAAAAGTTGATAATAAAAATTAATTTATTTCAAAAATTATATTAACAATTTTACCACAAAATTATGATACAATTTATTCTTCACAATCAAAATAAACATTTTATTATTTTACAAGATATACAATGAAATTACATTAGGTAACATTTTACTCTCCAATACGTAATAAATTAAAAAAAAAGTTAGTATCGGTTTGGCACAAATCACATTTTGAAGCCAGATTCAAAACTAAAAATTCAAAAAAAAAAACTGAGCATTTTTATTTATTATGCTAATTATATTTTATTTTTTATACATCTACGCACACGTATTGTTATGATGGTATAAAAATGTTTCCTTCTTATAATAATAGGTGAAAGTTCGCGTTTTTGCGGCTTTCTGCACGCAAGTAAAGAAGTAGTAAAAACCTTATAATAACATTTAACAGTAACTGGCACAAAATTCGTAAAGAATATGTAAAAAGAAGAAAGATAAAAAGTTTTGTTCTCAAGAAATCTAGAATGAAATTTCAGATAAAAACTCACTTCCTTTGTCGCCAATATATTGGGCCCAACGTTTGTACCCACAAGGCAGTCAAGGATCGATTGTATAAAAAAGTTTCAGAACAATCATTGGCGCCAATATAAACGATGTCAAATTACGTATTAAATTTAACAAAGTTGATTGATGGCACTTTGCCAGAGATGCGTAAAAATAGAGATTTACAAAAATAGTAAAGAAGTATTTGTACCTGTATTTACAATTCAGGTACCTTAAATATATACATCACCATGTAATGCCATATTTACATCATTATTATGCACATTTGTTCATAAAAACGGGACTAGCCTTGGCTAAGAAATCACGTTACCATTAAGTACAAAAATATAATTATCTAAAAATTCGTTATTCACATTTTTAAACTTTAATTATTCGAAAGTTCAGTCGTATTCTTACACGAAGAGAATTATTATATTCGTTGAACACAAACGTTATAAAAATATGTTTTTAAAATTAATTAATGATTTTCGGACGGAATCCACTTCCATTCATTCACTTTAGAGTTTTAGTCACTTTATAAGTCTTGTGTTAACACTTTAAGAGAGAAAGTCTTGTTATTCACTATTTACGCTATAGTTGGTGGTTTTATAACTCCGTAGTGGTCTCCACTGGTGATTGGTCGTAATTATAACCGGAGAAGTTTCTCTTGCCGAACGTTACATTATCGTTTTCTGATGCCCTGGAATAGAAAAAGCTATTATAAAGCTATTAAGCAGTTCCATTTGTTACATAAATGTACGTGCTGGGCTAACCAAAAAGATCGTTCGTGCGAATACGCGATCGTCGCGTTTATATGTCACTCATTTGTGCAAAACCGGAAGGCGCCCTCTGTCGACAGGACCACGCGTTTGGGTTAGTCGAAAAAAATGAACGCCACGATACCGTAGCTTAGACAACCGATTCATCGATAGAAATTTCAAAAGGCCGATAAAATCTAAACGTGCATTTGATCTGAATGTATCCCGAGCTGCAGTATAGCCACTCGGGACCCAACAAGATGTCAGCCAACAGAAGACAGATTTATCGGCCTAATGGAGGGCTTTCGTAGCCAAATTGTGACGAAGGATGACCATCTGTATGTATCTCGAGCTGTAGGTGATTGAGCATTAAAATATAATGAACGAAACGAACCTCTGCAATCCAGGTATCTCATCATACGCCATAATAGGGTGAGTAGCCTTCTTCTTATGATTGTTTCCACCATTTATTTTCCTTCCCAGAGTTGTAGCCAACAACCCGCCACCAACTCCATTGTTGTTGACGCGTGGTAACGTCCCTATCGCATTGTTGAGCGGATGAGCGTTTGGTACTCGACGGTTGAGCGTTTGAGTGTTGCGTACGAGTGTCGAGTTGTTGGCTATTGACTCGAATAGTTGGCTGTTGTGCATGTTGTTGAGTGTGCCGCCATTCTCGTTGACGCTTGAGGCGCGGGCTGTGGTTGCTGTTTCTGAGAGGGTTGGGCTGCGTTCACCTGAAAATAATTATCACGTTGTGTAAGCCATATTATATTTTTGCAGGTAATAGGGAATATGCATGAATTTTTTCATGGCATTTATTAACAAAATATGAAAATACCGTAGTAGAGATGACAAAAAGTGAAATTAAAATTAAAATCGGCCAAGAAACACGGCCGATATGAGCATTTAAAACTATTGATTACACACCAAATTGGACAGAGATCCGACATAGACTGTGACGTCACATGTCACTACGGCCATATAAACTCCGTGTTAAATTTCGTTTTGCAAGGAAGAGATAGAAACAAATCTTCGATGGCTCATATCTTTTTTAATTTCATAGTTATCCGAAAAACAGTTTTACTAAACTGTTTATTACATGAATGAGGATTAATTTTTTTAATAGAAAAAATCATGCATATTCCCTATTAACAGTATTTACAGTATTTAAAGATAAGACAAGTTGTACTCATAAGCTAAGTCATTTGTATCGCTTGTTTGAGCGACCATTCAGAGTTGTTGCACAAGAAACTTATGCAATGCCTCTTGTATGACCCAAGACTTTATAGACTCGATTTGTCGGAACGTTCGCTAAGTATATGAAATGTATCAAAATGTAGTGTACTAGGAAATTAATTGTTTTAATTACCCTTAGGCTCATGAAATGAGATGTATACTTGATAACAATTATGTAAGAAGGTCGAGTTTTTATTTAACAATAGAACAAGAAAATCTCACCATTATCTTTCGATAGGTATTGCACGCTGTGTATGTTAAAAGCGTGGTTGTTTGGACTGAAGTCTAGCTGTAAATCTGCGTCATCCACTGCCATGTTTAGGACCTGTAAATATAATGATATTAATACTTTTATCCAGAACCTGCTCGATGTCAATGAATAATGAGCGAATTTTGTTGCGAAATTACAGCGTGCAAAAGTGAATCGCGATATTATTTTCAATTGTTTTTTTTTTACAAAGCATTAAACAGTGGTGAAAGTTAAAAATATAAATAGGTAAATAATTTGACGAAGCTTTTGGTTTTGTTTTGGGCATCATATTCATGCTTTTTTTTATTGCGAAATGTGCCTGTTTTTGACCCTGATCTCGCTTGCTTGCCCAGTAAATATATTTCAGTATAGTTTTCTCGTCAAGTCTACAGACATTTACGAATTTTAAAATCGCTCCAATAAGTTACATGAAACTCATTAAAACTTACTTGCAACATTTTCTATCTCGCATGCGAAGCCAGCACTAACTATTACCATGCGAATGATAATGAAAAGGGTAGTACATACTCGTCTATTTACCTGTGTTTCGTACCGGGGCGCGGGTTCGTCCTCACTTGATTCGTAACCCGACGCCGGTCGTGGTGTTGGCATGCTCATACTGAGCGTACCGTACTGCTGTATGGCTTGTTCTTTGTGTTTTTTGTATCTGGGGACAATAAAGTTAGTGTTTTACTGCAAAATTATTTCCCAAATTCCACTGCAGCTCTTTAACATCTATAACTGACAAGGGTTTCTTTAAAGACGTGAGTCCAATCTAAGTGTCATGGGAAGTTCTCTGGAGGTTAAGCTGAAGAAGAATTTTGATACTTACTGACAATTAGTTTCTAAATATTGTCTAGATAGTCCTTTTCTGGTTCCGGTATATTTAATATGTAAAATCGTCAAGCATGTATTACAAAATTTATCAGAAAGGTATGGTTCATATACAGACCATTAAACTGAACAATTTTCTACGTGGTAACAACAATTATAACCGATTGATTGAACATCGCAATCGCGAAGAAATAATCAGCCGCCTCATACATTTGGGTCGAAAAAAACAAAATTTCAATACCTACTCGACCCAAATGTATGGGGAATTTGGGTCGAGAGGTATTGAAATTTTGTATGGGACAGTTGCTATTTTTTTCCGTGATTACGATGTTTCGATAGAAATATGACCACACCTTTTGTTATAGATGCTGTATAGAAGAAAACTGTGTGGCTTTAGCGAGTCATTTAAACCCTTGTTTGGCTAGTTGGTTTAGTAGTTGCAAGCGCTTCTGTTGAGCATGAGCTCTAAGGTTCTATTTCCAGGTCGGGCAGAGTGTTATTGGATTTTTCTATCAGGAATTTCTTAGTAGCAGCCAGGAGTCTGGATTTCTGCACGGTTGATGGCAATAGGCTCGCTCCCATTTACATGGGATTTAAACCTAACTGGCGAAATAAGGGCTTACTATAGGTACACTCTAAACCACTCTAAACTCTAAAAAAATGGGGGTGTTGTGTAGAGTCTACACAACACCCCCGTTTTCTTTCTGGGTCTCTTACTCACCCCCCTTTAGGCCTGCAGCGCCCACAAGGGGGCGTTATCGCCCACTTTGGGAAAGGCAAACACTTCGAGCTATACAGGCGTGACGTTAAGTTATAATCTCACCTGTTCCAAGACGCACAAATATAGATGGTAGCAGCGATGGCAGCGACTAGTACAACGGCCGCTAAAGCGATTAAAGCGGCCGGCAGCGCTGTGGCGAGCGGCGCGGCTGCCATGTGCGGCTTGCGCGGCGTCTGCGCAGGCGCAAGCGGCGCGCGCGCCGGGCTCACCGGGGACTGCAGGCGGGCCGCGACTGCTTTGTGGATGCCGTTGTCTATTGCTCTGGAAGGTGGAAAAAGGTTATTTTGATGTATGTAAGGACGTTGCATGTGTAATGTTTGAAATAATATAGATTTTATGGGTATCAATCTATTTTGTATTTATTTATGTGTGATTTTTGTTGATACCTATACAGCTATTTCAGACGAACGTGTAAGTTATTTAACTTCTAGAATATCTGTTTAGTTTTAGGTGTAACTGATATTCACACCCTAAAGCTGAACAAACCAGCTGATACCACTTTCTTACTCGGTAGAGGTAGGTGAAGCGAGTTTTTTGACATGAAACTGCTATTGACGTTTCATTAGTAAGACTCAAACCTCAAAAACTGAAGTCACCTAACTAGTAATAACAGCAGAGATGAACTCTTATTTAGACTATTTACAACATAATCTATGAACAATATAACAAAAATTAACTTACTTTTTAACAGGCTTCGATTCCCTACTGAGAATCTCTCCCGTATTCGGATCAACGAGATACAACCACACATCGGTTCCCTTTGTATCACTCTCAAGCGTCCCGTTCTCTCCTAAGTAATGTCTTGAAGTCAGTTTCTCTAAACCAGTGTACAGTCCGGTTTTCTCCTCGATGGCAGTGAGTAAGCTTCGCGATCGTCGACGCATAACGTCCGCGTTTAGGTCTGACACTTCGAATACTAGTTGGTTTTCTTTTTGGAGGAGGTTTATCTTGAAATTGAAGATAATAATATAAGTAATAAGTTAAAATATAAGGTGTAAGGGACATTTTCAAACGAAAAGTACAAACAAGTAAGTATCACGCACGGTATGCAAACAACGTCATTAACAGTTCTAACGACACTGAGTTACTATTTGATATGCAATAATTTTCCTTGTACGTCTTAATTACGCAATTTGAAGTAGGTTTTTCCAACCATGGCACAACTTTGTCTTAAAGAAAATATCAAATTCGACACTGAATAGAATAGAATACTCTTTATTATGTACACCATATAAATTACAGGCATAAATATAGAAACTGTACAAAGGGTGACACAATGGACGGTCTTATCGCTAAGAGCGTTCTTTTTAAATACAACCTTAGGATGGATTTAAAAAGGGGAAGGACAGACAAATACTGTAGGTAGTCCGTGGTGTACCATTTACATAATACAATAAATACACACATAAAGCATATTATACTAATCTAAATATATATATACACATACATATAAATATATCCATATAAAAATGAAACAGGAGCAAAGAAAATATAACGATGATGTTTAAGGAGAGAGGAAGTGCTTTTTTACCATAATTTTAAAATGAATATACTGATATTAACCCAACTGACAATATAAATTACCAATAACAATTTTATCACTTCTGATAACATTTGAATATCAATTTTAATTCTATTATGTAGGGACATCGACGCGCAAACGGTAACCATGATAGGTTGCGCGTTGAAGTCCCCCCTTGTATACCTACGCCCTTCTAAAATAATACGAAACAACTAGTAAAATGTGCTACATCTTCACTTTCGGCAATAGAGTCGTGACGTTATGTAACCAATTAAAAAATGAACGATAAAAAATGTGCAAATACTCACAATAACCGAAGCCCTCGCAATATTGTAATCCTGCGCAGAATTAGGGTTGTCTCTCGCAGTCACACTAAACTTGAACGGTAGCACTTCTTTAGGCACGTTCTCAAACGTCTTTATATTGCTTATCACTCCGGTGTCAGCATCAAGACTGAAATACTCTTCGGCAGCCTTCGTCCAGGAGTTCTTTTGGTACTCCAGCTTGCCGAAATCCCCGCTGTCTTTGTCTTTTGCCTAGTATCAATTAAGTGAATGGTTGGTAAATGGTTCACGATTAAAATGACTCGTAATATTAATGGAATGGACAGGTAATGATGTAACTAATTAACCAATGTATTGATATTTAGTTTTGTCATTACATGATTGACTGCGCCATTTAAATAACGAAGTACAATTTTACTGCATAGTGCTCAGGGTATGTATCATAGGGTAATAATTTATGCGGTAGTTAATATTTTGATGAATTTTGAAAAGTATTATTTAGCTGGTAGTCTAGTATAGCAAGCTGCCATAATGCATTCTCGGCTATGAAATTCGGGTGTTTGTGCTGTACAATTTAATAATTTTATTCAAATAATAATTATTGTTGGAAAAAGTGGAGAAATATATAGTTGAAACCCTCTTAATACAAAATGTTTTGCTAATTCCCTTTCCTGAGTGATTACGTAAAAATTTAACCAGAATATGTTTTTTTTACACTTTCATTAGTTACTTATGGAGCAGACATTAGTAAAAATAAATTCTACTAAAAATACAAAAAGTATGAAAACTGACCTTGATTTGTAAAACATTGGTCCCCAGTAACATATCTTTGGTCACGATTGCGAAGTACTTTCCCTTCGCGACCGAAACACTGCTTTGTTCAGGGAACGCAAACACTGGGTCGTTATCATTCGCATCGGTTACATGCACTTTGACCGTTGCTTTACTGCTTTCAGGGTTTATCAACCCCTGGATGGATTCTAGTTGGACTTCTAAAGAGTATTCTCCAAGAGTTTCGTAGTCTAAGGAACTTGTGTTGAGGTAGATAGCGCAGTCTCGTTCGTCTGTTAGTTTCACGTAGAATACTCCTATGGAAGAAAGTTACGAGTGTTATGTTTTTTTTTACAAAAACTATAAATGTGTTTGTTTCCTTTGATAAATTATGTTTATGCTTTAAACTGGTTTTAACCAACAATTTTACACATCAAACAATATGTGTTTTTTCCCACCTCATTTAGTTTTTATGATAAAAACTAGATGAGATGAGAAAAGAAACCGAAACAAAGTCAGAAGTCTCTTTTATAGTCGTTTTAATAAGACACATTCATGTCCGACAATATTTAGACAAACCCGACACTTAATTATTTTAAAACTGAGAACATCACAGACATTCGGGATATTGATTTGTTGTCTAGATTATTTTCAGTTCAAAATTCTGTCCTTTATGGCTTGATGAGGACAAAACTTTCAATATTTTGCAAAAGAAAAAAATTATAAGTGCCATTATCGCTTGAACATTAATTATTATCACACCACGTTAGCAACAATTTCAGAAATAAGAAAGCGATTAATACCGCATCTAAGAAAAAGAAAAAAAAAAAGAATGAAAGAAAAGTTTTCTTATTTACACAAAGACTTAAAACTACAGTGCGGCCGACGAGAGTTTGCGTTCTTGACAGCTGTCAGTTTCATACAAACGAAAACGTGTTTTGCGAATTTGATGTTTATTAGTTACTAGAATTGTCGCACTGACAACTGACAACTGTGGCAGCAACGCATTCTCTCGACTAGCCGGACTGTAAAGAAGTAAGTACACAGAGTAGCAAAAAGAGAAGTAACACAGAAACACGGTGATATCTTCATTTTGCCACTAACCTTTCACCTTACCTTGCTGTGACGACTCGGTGAGACGACACTTGAGTGGCGTGTCGGGAGAGTGTTCGCGTTTATTCAACAAAGGCAGGATTCTGACTAGCGTGCCGTTTGGAGAGTTCTCTGCTACATGTTCCGTGTATAGCGTATCTGCGAAGCCGAGGCCCACCTGAAAGAGATAGAAATAGGGAGATTAGGAAAGTGCAAGAGATAGAGAAAGAGACATGTTTGAAAAATTTTGACGGAAACTCGATTGAAGATAATGGCTCCTTGTCAGCTAAATCTTATGTGCATTCGGCTCGGCATTCATTGGCACAGCAGGTCAGCAAAATCGAATATAAATTATAATGTATTAATTGCTTCGGGTCGGCTTTGTTGTTCCTTCAATATTGCCGAATCGAATGAACCGAGCCGAAAAAGTATAGCACGCCTTAGAGAGTAGGTAAAGTAGGTTCATTTTGTTGCCTTCAAGCAATGACTGGTAAACGATTTATTTTGCTGTTTGTTTCAGATTTATCATAATCCACTTTTAGCTGGAAAAGCTTCAGAGTAGATACTTACATCTGGCGGCACAGTAGCAGAATGACTGACGTAAACAGTAAGACTAGTAACTGAAGACATCATTGGCTCGCCTTGATCGTAAGCTTGCACGTCCACCTGGAAAATAAATAAATAAATCATATAAATCTGATGAATGAAAACGTGTTATAAAAGGTGAGTAAGTGATTTTCAACATAGCCTGGGGTAGGCTAAAACAGCATACATCTAGTACAGTTTCGCACCATAACCCCTTAATGCCCCTTATAACAATTAAATTACAGCAGACATTGGGCATCCATGTTCAAAATAATAGTACATTATGATGCATGTGTGCTGTGTTGATTAAGCCGTGTGTAATGATCAATGCTCACGCGTTTCATACGACGTTTTCCAACATACTTGCGAGGAAAAAAACAAACTTGTATTGTTATTAGGTAATACGGGCTAGTGTCCGCAACTCCACGTCAATGCGCGTATTTTGCGTAATTAACTTTTATGGAAAATGGCGCGCTTACTTTGTTTTTCCACGCGCCGCGCTAGCCATGCGCGCGCAGGTGTAAATAAAGGCACTGGCAAAAGCGCTAAATAGCCTATATAAAAAATAATAGTAACCACAAAATAATGTTTAAACTGATCGTGGTGTTGTCGTATGTCAAATTATAGTTTAGTAAGTATGGAATTAGAAATTACTATTGGCATAGAGAAATATACATTAGTTCAGTGAGAATCCGCAATAATAGATCGCCAGTCAGGATCTTTTCCGTTTGGTTCCGGGAGGGACCAAGGACAATTTAAGGTAAATAAATTTAAGTTCATTTTGGAACCAAGGACAATAAAATTCAGACTATTAAAAATAAAAGTGAAATATGACCCGCGGATTCCTTTTGGCATAAAGTCTCTTTTATGAGATTAAAAAAGTGCACATCTCCGACTAGTAAATAGTTATCTGTGGCGTTACCGCATTAGTGCGGTAACATAAAGTAAAAAGCCTCATACACTGCATTATGGACCTAAAAGCGGTTCATTAAGAGCCACTTTCCGAGCAAGTGTGTTGAAAATCAGTTTATGGTCAGAAAATCTTTATGATGCGTTCAACATCGCTGTGTGCCAGTACATCAAGCTACCCGAAACTGTAAAATTTTCCCAATCAACTTTGAACTTTACGCTATAGCAATAAAGTTGAAAATCTATTAAAGAAATTTGACAGATTGTGGTATCTTGATGTGCTGGGGTTGTACATCAATACTTCACACTTTTCATCCTAGAATTGACATAAAGCATACCCAGAGTTTAGATTATTAATTACCCTTTATTTTCATATAGAAAAAGTATTTTAAAATGCTACTCACAGTATATTCACTATCAGTCTCCTTCCGCAGATCATCCCGCACCCTTACTGCGCCTGTATCAGGTTCAACATGGAAGTATATAGAAGCCTTCCCCCTGCCCACTAGTTTGTAGCGCACTCTGTTGTTAGGCGGCGTAGCGTCAGCGTCCACCGCGACCACAGTATCTACGAGACTGCCGATTGACGATGAATCCTCGATAGTAACGGGTCGAACAATGGATGTGAATATTGGGGAGTTGTCGTTTTTGTCCTGGAAATGAAATAAAAATTTAGTAAAAGATAATAATAGATGGGTACGACACTTCTTTCGTTCTAGGGTTTATGGAATAAAAATTACGTACCTTAAGGCTGTCTTTCTACCAAAGATTAACGAGGATGCGTAGCGAGTGATGTGTGTGAAACCAACCAATAACATCGCTTCATTTTTATAGCTTGAACTAAGTTAGCGTTGGTATTGGTTAGTTTTACACACATCCCTCGCTACGCATCCTCGCTCATCTCTGGTGGAAAGGCAGCCTAAGTCATTCTGAATGAAACAATAGGGCTTTAACGCTATCTATTTAGTAATTCTGGAGAAACCGAACGATAGGCTAATCAATGCCCTGATGAATAAGTCTCATGTAATTGTATAATTCACATGTAATGTACACAGTATTTTTGTCTTACGAAGCGACGCGCGCTTTACTTGTGTTTACCAAGTGTACAAACATGCCGTGAATGCGAGCATGAAGACGCGTAGCGTCAGCATATAACACACACACAGACTTCCGACTTCGCCATTGTCTCAGAGGGTGCCGAGAGCCCCTGCGCTTACACACAAGTTGACAGCGCGTTTCTACCCTTAGCAAACACAAGTAAAGCGCGTGTCGCTTCGTGAGACAAAAATACTATATCAGTCAAACTAATCAATCACTTGACATGGCGTAATTTGTTGAGAATTTACAGACCTTGATATTACTTCAATTTAATATTCAGTTCAAATAGGATTATCCCTATATCAGATTTTGAGTTCACAAACCTTAGTGTGCGTCCACATTGCGAGCCTAGTGCGATTGCGACGACGGGCGCGAATTATCAAACAAATGAAACGCGCCTTTGCGTCCATAGTGTAGTGACTAAGGCGGAAGCCTAACGCGACGGGCCTGAGCGAGACAACGCACGTAGTTTTCAAACGTTCCCGTCCGCGCGTTCTGGCCACACTACGGGCCTAGTCAGCAAGCGACACAACGTGCGGGTAGCGGGAGTAACAAACCAGTTCGGTCTTATCGCTCGGCGTATGCGCGTCTGTATATTGTTTGTTGTAAAATGGCGGTGAATACTGAATTGTTCATAACTGCGATTCAATCTTCATAATAATCTCAATCTCTCTAATCTCAGTTCTTCATATAAATTTAAAAATTCACCAAATACTTCCCGGTTTTTATTTATTTCGTGCACACCATCTCTAGTGTTCAACACCTCCCATCTCAGGATCGGACTGTCTAGTAAAAATATCAAATCCTCGTCCATAGTTTGCAATCCCTGAAATACGTCGAACCGCTACAGGAGCTCGCGCGTCACTGTGGCCACCGCACGCGCCCGCTCGCCGCGCCCGCGTTAGGCCCCAGTCACTCGCATTCAGTGTGGACGCACACTTAGACGTTAGACATTACATAAGCTCAGACTAAAGTACCGTCCGCAGGTCCTGCGACGACGAAGAATAACTTTACTTGCAATAGATATACCCTCGTCCGTCAGGCAAGCTTATAAGTTCGGTATCAATAGAACTAGTAATTGTGTCTCATTAGTGACAGTAATCGGTAAACGTAAGGTGGGACGCCCTCAGGCTAGGTGGAGCGACGATCTTCACAGGATGGCTGGTAGCAGCTGGATGAGAGTTGCTGAAAATCGGATTGAATGGCGTGCAATAGGAGAGGCCTTTTATTTATTTTTTTCAGGATGGGAAATCATCAAATGACCCCTCCCGCTCTGGGTGGAGCAGAAGGGAGTGTCAGACTCTTACTAACTAAAACCCACCCGTGTTCCTTCTTTAGCCCTTTATGTTTCGGGCCAGCGGTAACCCTTTCGGACAATCCCGCTGACCAATAGCAGAGGCCTATGTCCAGTAGTGGACTGCTATAGGCTGATGATGACAATGATGACGATTAGTGACAGTTGAGCTCATAACATATTATTCATTACTCACATCAACAAAAACTTCAACAGTAGTACTAGCGCCGGGTTCTTCCTCCATATTCTCCTCAGTCCCCACAATGATCTGGTGTCTCGCCGTCGTTTCTCGGTCCAATGCCTTTAGCGTACGTATCATACCGGACTTGCGATCTATTGAGAAGAGCTCGGTGTCACCCATTAGAATCGTGTAGGTTATTTCTGGTATCGTGTCTGGGTCTTCGGCCTGAAAACATATCGATTTTATGTTAGTTTAATGTTCGGAGGGTCCAGTAGCTAAATAATAACAGCCGCACAGGTCATCAGATCAGGTTAAGCTACGCTTGCCGCGGTTGGTCTGTGGTTGGGTGACCATCTTTACATAACGTGACCCCTCCGTGCCTCGGAAAGCACGTTAAGCCGTTGGTCCCGGCTGTCATTCACGGATCTTTGACAGCCGTTACGGGTAGTCAGAAGCCAGAAGAGGTAAACTCTGCTTGCGAGATGCAGGATTTTGCGTGACGTCAGAATGACTCGTTGTTCGCATGTAAATAATAAATAATAATAATAATAATAAATCATTTATTTAGGACCAAACATTTTTCACAATTTATGCACCCACCAAACTGCGTAACAGTTTGTCGGCGGGATGTGGCGTTGTAGATTCCGCTACAGCATATTTCTTTGGTTTTGCTGTCAATCCTTCCCATTTATTTGGTTTTTGACGTTTATCGTTGACAGTTTAAGATTGACAATGCTCCCATACTAACCTGAACTTTAACAACAGGGTAATTAGCAGCATTTTCGGGCACATGCACCGAGTAGACGAGTTTGGAGAAGACAGGCGCTTCGTCGGGTATGTCCGTTACTTGTACCGTGACTGAGGCGGTGCCGAGTCGCTTGTCTATCGCGCCGTCCATTGCTGTTACTACGAAGGCATAGTCCTGGAAAAAGAATTAAGAATAGTTTGACTATGTGACCATTGTTTTTGGTGATGACAAAGGGGTATTCTACTCAGAGCTCTATTTATTCGGCGGTGCTATTCTGTAAAAATCTCACCGTGAAAACTTAGGTGAAGTGAGCTTGCAGTGAGCTGTCATTCCATCTGATGCTTGGGATTGAGACTATTGACAACTCACTTTAAGCTCACTACACCTAAGTTTTCACGGTGTGTTTTTTATAGAATAGCATTACAGGACATTACCAACACATCGATATAGCAAGTGCGTGTCGAACCACGCACAATAAAGAGCTCTATTGTCGTACGTAATGAATGCGTTGAAACGGTAATGCTATATTGTCTATGCTCTATCGTTTAATATATATTTGTATCTTACCTTAGTCTGCTCATAGTCCAGTTTTGTTTTGGTAGTGATCATGCCAGTTCCGTTGTCTATGCTGAAGGGCAGATGCGTCGGTATACTGTAGCTGACCATAGCGTTTGCTCCTTCGTCTATGTCTGTCGCGTGCACGTAGCCTACGAACTCGTTTGAAGCACCTGGGAAGTGAGAATTTTAAGGTATTTAAGGAAAGTGTCTATACTAATATTATAAAGCTGAAGAGTTTATTTGTTTGGTTGAACGCGCTAATCTCTCGAACTACCAGTCGGATTTGAAAAATTATTTTTGCATTTAACTCGTCGCACGTCGAGCGTACACCATGTGTACCGATAACAATAAAATTTCTATTGTGTCTGCTAATTAGACGCGCGATGGGTTAATAGCCCAATTCTCGAGGAAGGCTATAGGCTACTTAACATCACGCTAGGACCCTTAGGAGCCGAGCAAAAACCAAAAAAGTCAGAAAAAAGGTAAACGAATTAAAAGCGCAGGCAGGCGATGCGACGGGGTGGGTCGGGGGAACAAGAAATTTCACGCGGACGAAGTCGCGAGCAGAAGCTAGTCATTAGATAAGTAATCATTAACGTTTGTCAGCGTGACGTGGCGGTGAGGCAAGCCTCGAACTTGATTCTTTTCAATAAATAAACTGCGAGTCTTGCTTCACTGCCTCCATTAGGCCACGTAAGTCCAAACTATTTTATTTCACGTAAATACTACTAGCTGTGCCCCGCGGCTTCACCCGCATAAGCTTCGATCCCGTGGGAATATTGGGATAAAAAATATCCTATGTCCTCTCCCGGGACTCAAACTATCTCTACTCGAAATTTCATCTAGATCGGTTCAGCTGTTTAAGCGTGAAGAGTTATCAGACAGACAGATACACTTTCGCATTTATAATATTAGTATGAATTCCTCTGTTTCTGATAGAGTAACACAAAAAAAAACTGACCAGCCGTCAAATCGCATTTTAACTTCTGTGGTTAATTGACAAAAAATAACTATAGCCAGTCACATCCCTTGCCATGAGATTAAGATTCAATTCAATAGGGTTTTGGAAACACGAGATTCGAACTGATTTTTTTAGGCAACTAACCTGCGTACAATACCCGGCGATAAATATTGCACATCGACCTTTACCTTTTTTTGTATTTCATACAAAGAACAAAAATAATTATCAAAAGAAAAATCATAATTGTTTTAACAGCTCCTAATAGATACCGGACTGTTTGTATTTCGTGCGACAGAGATAACGCTCTACGAAAACGAAATTAGCCGATTATCTCTTTCAAAAGGTCGATGTGCAATATTTATCGCCGGGTACTGTAAGCTTATTTTGAAACAGTGCAATTTTTTTCTTACCTTCTTTAACATGGAACATGTAGGAGTCCTCGTCGAAATTGGGGTTGTTGTCGTTAATGTCAGTGACTTTGATGTTCACGGTCGCTGTGCTCGACAGTCTTCCTGGGTCTTCCGCTCTTACCATCTGAAATATTAAGGGTTTTCATTATTTTGGGTCACCAAAATTAGTGGTAGAAGTCAGTAAACGTTTTAAGGGTCTATTAGTGCAAGACTGCAGCCGGTCCATTCTGTAAAAATCTCACCGTGAAAACTTAGGTAAAGTGAGTTTGTTTTTGCTAGGAATTGACACTATTCACGCTCACTTCACCTAAGTTTTCACGGTGAGATTTTTACAGAATAGCACCGCAGTCCATAATATCAGCAATGCAAGTTGAGACCCTTGGTGAAAGGTCGCTGGCAAAGAATAATATTTTTTCTTCTATAACTTGATTCGTACGATAGAAATCTGGCCACTCATCCGGTATCGTAAAGTATCTCCTCCCGCAATAAGCGCTAACAACATACTGTCTTCACCAAGCGTTTTGCGAGTAAGAAACGTTTACTACAACAATACGAAGAAGTCAAAAAATGACCTCTTTATATGACCTAATTCATAAAAATAAAACAAATGTCTCACCAGCTGATATCTCGTCAGCACTTCCCTGTCCAGACTCCGGATAACAGTGATGATTCCAGTGTTAGACCCGATCGCGAATTGACGGAGGTCGTTGCCCGATGCTATGGAGTATGTCACTGGCTCGTTTTCTGGGTCTTTGGCCTGAAAATTATAAAATTTAAAGTTAATTGAAAGGAGAGAAAACATGCACAAACTTTTAAGATCAACAGTTTACAGCAATGCATTAAGGCTGGACAAAAGACAGTGTTTATGTTCAGAATTAGCTGATGTTTTTGTTAGGGTTATGGATGAACACCAAAGGAAAGACCGTTCTAAGGATTTCAATAATACGTTTATTAATCCTTTTATTTATATGTATATTGGAAGGTGCGTTTACTAATATCACGTGAGACGTGTGATCTCACACAAGGCTAATAGAGTAGTACAGTCACTATGCGAAAGTAAGGATTTCGGTCAAGTGGTTCAGGGCGGGCACGGATACATAAATAACATTTATGAGTTAGAATGAGAAAGACGATAGTGTTGAAGTAGGATCGATTTGTTTTTGCTATACTACAACAGTTTATTAAAAAGTTGCATATATTTTTAATAAGTTGTTGTTGTAGACATTATCATTTGAGTCAAATATGTTACGGAATTTGGGTGTTGATGCCGCTAACGACTTAGTTTTAAAATTCGTGTAAAATTTTACGTCTTACACAATGTTCAAAAATGTAACTTACAGTAACAGTAGTGACAGTAGAATTGATAGCAGCGCCTTCAGAGATGGGCGCGTAATAATCCCGGGATGAGAATTGTGGAGGTCTGGTATTAGGCCCCGGTGCTACGGACAGCTCCACAATGCCTTGAGAACTGAGGCCTTTAGCATCTGTGGCCCGAATTGTGACGCTGTACTGTTCGCCGGCTTGCAAACGGCCTGTGCTTGCTGCGAAAGGGAAAGAAAGAGGTTTTAATATTGTGTTTCTTGACTGGAAAAGGTACGGGTAAAGTTACGGTTTCCTAAAAGAGCGGTGGCTGCATTTCACGGCCGTAGTGACAGCTGTCATGAAAGTGATGACAGCGACAAAGATCAAATCACTAGATTCGCCCTACTTCTATTATCTTCTACTCGCGAGTCAAAATATAGTCGCGTTTACTGTTTAGTTTTGACACCTCTGATACGCAATGACGCAGTATTTAATAGTGTGTGAGCTTACTCTTCTCAGTATGGACACTCGTTCGCGTGACTAAGAACGGTGAGAGCAAATCTAGAGATTTAAATCTGTGCGCAGTGGGGTTTGACTTAATGTCAAATACTGACAGATGTAAATGACAGACTTTTATGATGACCATTATAATATGACGGAACTGCTTTCTAGGAGACCAAAGCTTAAGTTCTATTATACGGTGATTTAGTTTTTGTTCCAGAGAATGGTGTAAATAAATCATGGTTACGGGTATAATTGCAAAACAAAATACATACAAGAAATGGATTATAATTAGTGAGAAATTATTCTATCGTGAGATCATGCTAACAACGTGATATCAATCAAACACGCTAAAGAGGTCGTATCATTACGAGTCATTTGAACTGATACAGTTTTTCATTCTTCGTTTCAAGTACTTTTTATTATGAAGCCGACTCCAACATAGTTGGTAGTAAAAACTCAATTAATCATAATAAATAAGATAGAATAAATTTTGAAGAAAAAAAATCCGGCTCATAATTGGCCAGTTTTTAATTCAACTGTATCAACACAAAACCACTAGTACACGTACGACCAATAAAACTGACTCAAAAATACCTCTATAAACACAGCTACATCTAGTCGTATTTAAATACATGGTGCAACTTACATATAACTCCAGTGTTAGGGTGTATAGTGAACTTGTTTCCGCCATTGTTAGATACGTGATATATGCTGTACGTTATGCGTGCGTTCTCACCCTCATCGATGTCTACCGCCTCTACCTGTGGGTGTAAATATAAAACACTTTGTAACAGATTTTTTTTTTTTATATACAACAGCCCATAAACTAACTCTATAGAAAAAATCACGTCAATCATTTGCTGCGTTGTTCGTGAAAGCAACGCTTTCTTTATAAACAGTAAGTCAGTATTTTCGACCATAACGGCAGAAATGAGCACCATTTTTTTTATTATTGTTCGAGTATGCTCTCCAATGTAGTCCCATTTTACAAGTAGGATTTTGTATGATGATAGATGAGATATCTTGTTTTACTAAATCTGTCTGTCTGGCATGTCCCTATCACTGAATTGGGGCTAAATAAATAGTTTTAATAACGTTTCTGAGTTCAGCTGTACTGTATGTATGTCCTAAATATCTGGTTGTAATTTTATTCTCCTGCAACACCTGTGTTCACTTTGAATTAAAAAAAAACAAAAATAAGTATACTGACCGTATGGACTTCAGCTGGTTCCAAGCTGGCTGGTACAATGATCGGTTGAGTCTTAGGTATGACTGGTGCGTTATCGTTCTGGTCTAGCAGCTGAACTGCCAACGAGTATGGAGCTGATGCTGCACCGCCATTCGCTTCGCGGGCGACCACCTGAAATAAGCGAATATGAAAGAAAATATTTAATGGATGAAAAAGATATTTTGGACTTTAATGACAGGTATTATGGTCTATAACGGAATACCGAAGTATTTTACGATTGTTGAGAATTATTGGAAAAGTAGATATTATAGAAAAATATAATTAGGTAATTGATTATGCAATCGTTAAGATTTTAGACAACAGGGGCCGTATTACGAAGTATTAATGTTGTCATGATTCCAGCGCGAAAAAGGGATGGTGCTATAGGTCATGCATAGCTCCGTCTGTCTCTTACACTGGAAACATGATGGCATTAAACCGTCATCATACGGCACCAGGTCAAAGTATTTAACAGCAAGCAAGCAAGCAGCAAGTGTTAGACCTGACGCGTATTCTTATGGAACAACGTCTGGACCATAGGATGCAGGACTGATAGTACGTTAACATATGGTATGTTCCAAAAGAATATGATAAAACTAAAAACAAACCCTATTCAAGTTACAAAAATACATCAGTAGTTATATAAAATCTTACCTGGAATCTAAATTTGCCTGGGTTCGGTGGATCTCGGTCGAGTTTCTCATCGCTGACAACCAGGTAACCATCTTTGTCGATGTCGAAGAAGTTCGTTGTCAGTTCAAACGTGTATTTTGGTACTGGATCTCCGGGACCCTGAAAAACACAATACATTGGTTCAGAGAGATATATCTACCAATAGCTCTCGAACTCCTACGGTTTATGGACACTTTTTTGCGTGCTAAGAAATGTTTTAGCAAGGCTGAATCAAAACTCAATCACAACAACTCAACTCAATTATTATGTTTTGCAAAAGCATTCTTAAATTAGCCTTACAGCCTTCTACAGGAGTTGCAAAAAGAAAAAGAAAGTACTGAGAAAGTCCTACAAATCCATATCTTTTCAGAAAGTGGACCGGTATGTACAGACGCCAGCACATCAAGCTACTACAATCTGTCAAATTTCTTTAATAGATTTTCAACTTTATCGCTAAAGCATAAGGTTCAAAGTTGATTGGGAAAATTTTACAGTTTCGGGTAACTTGATGTGCTGGCGTCTGTACAACAGCTGTTTTACACCACTTACGTACTTAGCTGGTATACACGATAAACCATCTTATAGGCGCATTAACGCAAGAGCGCTTGTCTAATACCTTTAGCCCAACCAAAGGTTCATTATCGTACAACTTAAACAAAAATCGCTCTTACGCTCGCTACGACATAAAAGAACTTTCAATGTCAAATAATATGCGATTGACTTTCAAATACATGTATATGAATGTATGCATTATATTCATAACTTACCAAGTCAGGAAGCCCGGAAGTCTGATAACCAGTCTTACCAAGGGGTATCGTATTACCCAATAACTGGGTTGTGGAGCTCAGATAAGCAGACGCTCCATGTAAAATACTTGTATTCAGCTGCATCCGGTTAGACTGGAAGCCGACCCCAATGTATTTGGGAAAAAGCTACGCAGATGATGATGAACTTACCAAGTCAGGATCCGAAACAGTCAGTCTAATAGGGTTTTTATCGGCGTCCAATACTTTGGTGCCTTTAGCGGAGTTTTCTTCCACCACTCCTTCATCGGAAGATGCTGCTACGACGGGCGGACTGGCGTCTACTGGGCGTACTGTTATTGTTAGCTTCGCTGTCGTGAATCGACGCGCTTCTGAGACTTCTGCCGCCTGGAATGATATTTTAATAATTAACAATATTGCTTTATTTAATCATAATTGTTTTGGCAAGAAGCTAGCCGTTTCTAACAGCAACAACAAAAATATTTCACTTTTTTTTGTAAGTATTTTGTGTTTCATGAACTGTTGCCATATAAATGTTACTAGCAACGCCCCGCAAATGTCGATCCCGTGGGTATATCGGGATAAAAACTACTATCTCTCTGGAAAATTTTATCGAAATCCGTGTCCACTACATGGATTTCGATAAAAATTTTTTTTTTTTTTTAGGCGTGAAATGTAACATTCAGACAAACAGACAGAATTATTTTCGAATTTAGAATATTAGTATGGATTCTTTCTTTTTTTCTCAAAGAGCGACCGTACGTGGAGGCTAGCATTTCGAACCACATTTAATGGTTCTAAGCGCGCTATATATATTCAACAGTATTCGCGGTTATTATGAGTTTAATGCACCGTGGTGCTTTTATTATGATAAAAATCTTAGTCTTAAAAAAATCTTAGAAGTATGGACTGACTTTGCCAAGAGACCCAATCGGGTGACTCAGTCAAAAATTATTTTTTTCAGCAGATAACGATACTTGGTTCTGAAGTTTTCTTTTTCTACAAATATCAATATCTCTAACCACTTGGATCCTATCATTCCTTACATTCAATCTTTACATATCGTATGGTTTATAGAAGTATTTACTGTTCTTACCTTTATAACTAACTGAAACTTCTTCGCAATGGAAGTATCGACCGGCACAAGCTGCCTTACTCCTCCAGTATTAGGATCTATCGCGAAGTATGTAGCCCAGGAGTCAGGCTCCCCACTGTCGATGGTATACTTGATGCGGGCGTCTAATGTGTCCATGTCTACTGCTTGGATCTTCTCTGGTTCGATTGTAAGGATGCCTGCTAGGACGCCGCTGTTTACCTGGGGTTTTCAAGGTAGGTTTAAGTATAAAAGTCGCTAAATATATGCAGTAGAATAAGACATTTTGCATGTCATTGTCTTTTATCTATAGTCTCAACGTTAAGTTCCTAAAATCGTCAATACATGTGAATCAGCTGAAAACTCTTTCAATACTATGTAGTTCTGTATAGTTTCTTATCTGAAGGAATGGATTGATGCTGTGGGACAATTTACAGGTCGCAACCATGAACGCTGCGAGTAAAATGCATAGACATTTTCAATGTCTGATTATGGTCGTGATATTAGGGAGAACATGAGATAGCCTCGACCTTCTATAGGTTCCCAAAGGCGCCACATTTTACTGGTGAGAAGTGCTTTATATTGGGTACATTACTACTACAAAAAAAACAGTGGCACTCCGGGAGTGCCGACAGAAGTGAAAACTTGAACAACTACGTGTATTTTGCGAATCGTCTTATAAACAAAACACGCGCGGTACCGGCTACGGCCATCCGTCTTACGAATTTTCGATCAGGTCACGTGTCCTGACGCGAGTTTAACAATTTTTTTACCCATTACAAAAAAAGTGTACAACGCCGCTTAAGAAGTTTTCACTTCAATAATACTTACAAAACTAGTATACTCCGGATTGAAGCAAGCTCCCTCGTGGAGCGTGCATCCCTTGTATATGAAGGACGGATCCTGATCATCATCATCTTGTACGTGCACTGTCAACGTTGTGGTGCTAGATAGACGTCTCTTTGTGTCGCGGGCACGGTCCTGTAATGATTGTGACGAGGTTTTACTCAATGGAACTTAAAACTGGTACTTTATTTCGTAATTCATTTGTTTTCTAAGAGGACAGACGGATGCGAGATTTTAATTGATCTAATATTTCCTTCCTTCGTAGTAAAAACTAATGAAGACCTGATCCAGATGAATGATGTAGATTGTAGATGTATCGCGAATTTCGCAAACACTGCATTTGCCATTTTATCAGCCAGGGTATCTTTTGACTAGCACTGGCCCTTATCAAGGAATAGTATCACGAAGCCTCCAGAGCCGTCTACTGCGTCCACCCTCTTTAAAATTTAACCTCCTGGTACCAATACAAAATTTCTGAAATACTTACAGAAGCAAGGATAGTGACTAGATACTTCTGTGTGCGCTCGTAATCCAAACTCCTGTTGACTGTGACTTGCCCCTGATGAGGAAGTGGTATGGCAAAGCTCCCATAGCCATCTACTGCATTCGCTGCCTCTATCGTTGCATTATCTCCTGGTATTATGAAGTACTCTGATAGACCGTTAACGCCTGCGTCGAGGTCTAGTGCTTTGATACCGTCGAATATTGTGGTACCGATTGGTACCAGCTGAAATAATATAAGGATAGCGTTAAAGTAGGAGAGTATTTAATAAGAATTGTGTTGTGGAGTGGGTGAGTTGTTGTGTTAAAGCTATATAAAAAAAAATTGAATCATGTTAAAGTAAACAAAATAGAAACGCTGAATTGAATGAAGTTTCATCCTCAATAATAAAATGAGACCAGAATCCACCTTCAAAACAATTTTTTGGCCCCTTGCCTTAAGTTAATCGTTTCTTTGCATATTAATTCATTTGTATTTATTTGTTTTGATTCATCTCTATTTAAACATGCAATACAACACCCAGAATACAGAACAATTATAAGTAAAAATGATTAATTGATAAATGAAGAATGATGAATGAAATGAAATGAGTGATGTGATTGATTAATTGTATATCAAACAATTGGGAAGCTGTATTCTAAAACACAATCATTGACAGCAAAGGGACAAACCGAATAAATTCAGTCTGTTGTATGGAGGTCTATTCCCCAAGCCCGAAATCCGTAATTTCAGCGTTTCTTACTCCGTATCACTTACGGACATATTATGATTAAGTTGGGGAAAGAAATAAGAATGACTGGCAACACGATTTTATAGTTGTCCTGACTCTCGATATGTATTTGCTTCGTTGACGGACTTAGAGAGTACACCCCCTGTACTATAAAACATCCATCATCTATCACTGACGATTGAGCACAGACATAAACTGTAACATTGACATTTCTAATGTTGAAATGAAATGTTTATTTCTGTAAGTAGATCTTTGAAGACACGTTTACACGTGGTATATATTGTGGTATATATTGTTGGTTAATATTTGAAAACTAGATGGCGCCGGCATTTCCTAGCTGACTGATCCCTGAGAAGGCGAAACAACCTGAGAGATCATGGTCTCTTTTAAATTCCAAACATTATTATTAGGATTTTTTGCGAGTCTAACAATACAGGACCATGTCTGGAAGGGCCTTTTGAAGAAAGAGCCATTGCAGCTTTGGGCTGACCTGACCCCACAGATGTATGCATGATTCATCGTGACTATCTTACCTCAGAAACTGTAGATTCATAGGGCGTCCCTTGGAAAATCGGCGCGTTGTCGTTGATATCCGAAACTCTTACTATCACTGGTATCGTTCGCCGCTTCTTCGTCGCTTTCACCTGGCAAACCAGCTGCAAACAACACCCATTAATTATAACCAAATTACTTCTAACACAGATTAATAACTACCATATTGGCTTTAGGCGATATATTATCAGACTTAATTCGGTTAAGGCAATATATATATCGGTCCACATTTGCATCTAAAGCAGCAACAGTGAAATTTGAACTTTATTTTTGTAGTGTAAAGTCTGAAATTGATTGTAAAAAAAAGTGGCAACTTATGAAGTGTCTAGAGATCTTTATAAATTATATGACAAATTATCATAAGATGATTATGATAGATTATTTATTTTAACAATGATAAATAATGGCATAATAGCTTACAGAGAGTATATTCGGATGAATTGACAACACATTTTTGATCGTGGGAACTGTATAAGAGATACTGTATATTTGTTGTGTAACAGTTATTTAATCGATGACCTCTACAGACGCGGGAGTGTATTCAAACTATTCAATCGTCCGTCCACACGTTTTATTGAGTTATCTAACAAGATTACGTGCATCTTATTATCTACTCCGTATGCAGTGCATATAGCCTATATGATATGCATATGCTAAGCATCAGAAACTAACAAACATTAGGGCTGTGGCTACTACAACTTTAAAAACTGGTGAACTAAAGAAGACTTGCTGGGTGACATGTTAAAGTAATACCTACAGAAATATTTTTCGCATGATGTTTGGCAAATCAGCCATTTTTAACTAATCCGTAGGTGCTGTAACTTCCCTTTTACAGCACCGCGGTTGGCAAATTGAGTAACTTTCGACTGCTGATAAGTTACCCAAGTTGCAAACCATTGATAGAGGAAATCATATTCAACAAGTAATTTTTCAGGTCACTATGCGTAGGTGTTTTAAAAGACGACTATGATGACGATTAACGTCAGTAGGTTCACAAAAGAGCAACACAAGTTGCCGAAAGGCCCTCAAGCCGCCGACCGTGGGTTACTCAGGAATTATTCCAGCTAACATGATAAAACCCTAAAAGATTATATTATTATTATTCTAGTTACAAAGCAATAATCCACATTACCTGAAACACCATATGCGACAAGTTATCCTCATCTCTATCGAGAGGCTGTAGGAGCTGCAACCGCTTCCCATCGAGCTGGAACAGCGTAGGGCCCTTAGGAAAGACCGTGGATAACAACACGTCTTCACCTGGCTCCCCGACTATTGGCAGCTGGGCTGGCACTGTGCTTTGGTTCACCTCTGAAATTAAAAGAAATACACATGAGAAGGGGTGGAGGTGAGTTCAGGGGACTCCCCGACTATTGGCAGCTGGGCTGGCACAGTGCTTTGGTTCTCCTTTGAAATTAAAAGAAATAGACATGAGAAGGGGTGGTTGAAGGGGGGGGCTTCAGGGGATCAGATCGGAATAACTCGAATATTGTTTATTTACGTAAAGGAAATCCAGCAGCAATAATAGAAGCATGAAGATTCGATTAGAAATACAGAGCCAATTTCAATCGGTTATATAATCTATAGGTTAAGAAGTCAAAGTGAAGAAGTTGCAACCACAAGATGACAGACAGAAGTAATTAATCTTCTTTATATTATCACTTCAGCGTTCATGACTTTTATGACTTCGAGAGTTTACTGGTAGGTTGACCAAGTAGGTTTATGTACAAAAAAAAAGTGTTAAAGATGTAAATATGGTTTGTTACTTACGATCTCCTCTGCTCTCTTCAATATCAACTATAATGCTAGACTGGCCGGTTTCCACTTCACATGGACCTGTAAAAACAAACGAACATTCATCAAATCATTAACACTTCGCTAATTATGACAGAAAAACAGGTTCCTACTACCTCATTTGAGCTAAGTGTCGTTCCGGTTGCTAAGTAGCATACTCATAAAACATCACAACACTTTTTCTTTAACAAATTCATTACTAAATTACTTCAATTAGCATAGAACAATTTTTCAAATACGACTTTTTCCAACATGCCCAGCACACCGTAAAACAAATCTGAGGGCCATTAATCCCACATTTATCACCGTGGAAACAAAACACAATGCATTAAGATAACAGAGACTACAAAGCCCGCAGTTCCAGAGATAGAATAAGCAAATACTCTCACATGAAACAAACAGTACCTAATAAATAAGAGAATCGACAGGTGCACGAGACCTTAGCTTCGTTAGGCCTTTGAACAATTAATTAAGGTTTTGCAAACGTTGCCTTTCCTTTTCCCATTAAATTGTTTAGAGATAATGTTTACTGTATATCGAGGTGCGCCTGCCAGATGTATCAGAATGGATAGACATGACAAAATGTCTTGATTGTTTATTTCAAAGTAGGTACAGTACAAAAATATTTCGAAAGTTTTATTTTTTGAATAACCCTCTTTGTTCTTAAGAGTAGCATGTGAAATTTGAACAATCTGATAAGTAATAAGAACTTAATTCGCGCTTTGTTTTTACAAAAATTAAGAACTTTTCAAAATTGCCTTAGATTTTAATATGACTGAAATCCTGAGAGAAAACTTTTATCGAAACCTTTTTGTATCTATGACCATATATGTACATAATCAGCCTATAATGTTCCCACTGCTGGGACACAGGCCTCCTCTGTGAGAGGGAGTGGGCCGCAATCCACCACGCGGGCCCGGTGCGGTTGGTAGATGTTACATTTCTTCGAATTTTTGGTTCTAGGACATGCCGGTTTCCTCACGATGTTTTCCTTCACAGTTTAGAAAGCAATGGTGATGAAATAATTTTATCGAAAGCCAGCAATAATCTTTCTAAACCCGGTTTGTGAGGTTTCAAAGCTGAGTTGATGATAATTATATCTATTCTATAGCGTTGGTCTGATATCTTGACACAGTGTTGACACATTGCGTTTTTGTACACTTGGATAAGGAATAACTTTGATTTAACAGATAACTTTGTCGAAGTAATTAGAGCTATTAAAAGATTTTCTAAGGACTTCAGAAACCCAGCGTTAGCGAGTCGCTAAATTTCCAGTTTTCCTCATCCCCTTATTGAATAAGGCTATCAAAAGTTTATGGACATCCAATTATTCGTATCGACACACGCTAATCACCTATTAATCTCTGAGCACCATTAAACTGGCTAATAAAATACGATCCTATAAAATTTAAATATACCTCATATTATAACGAAAATTATAAATAACTTAGTGTAACGGATAGTTTGAGATTGGTCGTAAAGTTAGTAAGTTTAATAATGAATAGCCACGAGAATCCTGATTTAACTATTATTACACAATCTATGAACTACGTAATTTAATAAATAATTACAAGATTTTCATTATTGTTGCGTTAAGATATTACTATAACTAGCTATTGCACGCAGTTTTACTCGCATTCTTAGGGAAGTACCTACTTTATGCATCCTGATAAAAATTATCCAGGACATGGTCTTTGGTCAAAGCTCATCTAAATCAGTTCAGCAGTGTAGCAGTATAACGTATTGAATTTCTGTCGTAAGTATTTGTAGAAGTATTCAAGAAGTAAACAATTTAGTAGGTATATAGATTAAAAACTACTACTCACATAATCCGTAAAATCAAACAAACGAACACGCTATCCTTCCGAATTTTTTTTTTTTTTAAATTATTTATTGGTTCTCGAAATCAATAAATTAATTTTCATCGGGCATTCCCTGCAATAATATAAATAGGAACCATAAAAGACAGTGTTAATTAGTACCTATACGTGATCTTAATAAGCACATATATTTTGCTTCCTCTAAAGGAAACCGGGACTATCCTTATACGTATTTGTTCCAATTAGAAAATACTGTTCGTACCGTTTTCGAAGTACGTAGGATTCTTGTAAATTGTTCGTTCAAGCTTTTAGGCTGTAAATAAATTAGTTGGAACTTGGAACGTGCTGCGGTTGTTATGTTACGGGAACAGTTGTAGCGCCATTTTCTTGAAAGCATGGTTTTGTTAACTGTAGTAGCTTGGGCTTGCTGCTGAAACACCAATTTCCGGGCCTTTCCGGGATTGATGGTTGATCTGCGTTTTGAGGATTTGAACTGACCTGCCAAATATCCAGATAGATTTTTTTTTCATTTTCAACAGAATGTCAGCCAAATCTTATGAAATCTTGTAGTAAGCGTCACTTGCAGTTAATATTGGGCTGTATTTAGATAGACTGAAGGCTAAAATTTACCTGGACAATCTGTCACCGGCCTAAAGCCCACTTTTGTTATGTAATCAAAACATTACCCTGTTTTAAAAATAATAATTTATCATTCTCTTGACCTTATGATATTTATTCGGGGGTCAGCGCAACATGTATTTTTCTTCCATACTTCTAATTATCCTGCTTTGATACTACAAAAATATCTTGCGCATCACGTGATAACGGCTGGACCGAATTGGCTAATTAGCTTTTTATGGTTCCGCACGTTCCAATGGGTAAAAACCCTACTACTAAGACACAACTGCCCGTCTGTCTGTCACCAGGCTGTATCTCATGAACCGTGATAGCTAGACAGATGAAATTTTCAAAGATGATGTATGAACAACAAATACTAAAAACAGAATCAAATACAACAAACGTGTCTTTTCAGCGTTTTTGCCTTGTGGTACGGAACTGAGTCTGACTCGCACTTGGCCAGTTTTTTTTAATGTTTGTAACGTCCCAAAAGGATATAAAACACAATACTTATCCTGCCAAACGATAATTACTTTTCCGATTCAATGAAATTCTATACAGCGTTTTACAAGCTTCACTGAATATGTTTAGTTTTGATGAATGAATGAAGCGGTGACGTTATTTTATTACTCGGTCCATTCAACGGGTATTATTTGTAAACACAATACAATGGAGTATTGATCTGTTTGTTAACAAACACGGTTAATGATTTAATCTTGTTAGCCTGTCAGTGTTTGTGTATGTTTTAAATCACGTCGCAAAATAAGTGAGATGATTTTGGCATCTGTAGCCTTTCTCGGAATTTGTAGCTGTGCCTACAAGCTGTGTGCCCGATGGGATCAACATTGGCTAAAATGACGAATTTCAACACAAACTTTCATCCATCATTACCTCTAATTAGAACTTCTTTAAGGAACGAATTTTTCAAAAAAAGCTTTCTTACTGCTTACTTTCGCTATAAGGAAGTATTTTTCACAATTTCAGGCTGTGCGTTGTCTGTCAGTGAATGAATGAATAGACATATAAGATTTTTATTACTCACTTAAGTAAATGTAAAGGCGTGATTTCAATGCGTCCGTTTTTCGCAGCAAAATATTGTTTAAACTTGGTTTTACATTTTACAGTTTGGCTATATACTTCCTACCAACTTGTGAGAAAATACCATTGATGGAGTTTGCCATGCATAAACCACCATAAATATTGCAGGTATCGTAAAAACTTACTAACCCTAGACAGGCAACAAATTCTTAGATCCATTCGCCAGTCTCTACTAGCGTTGGTCCATTAACTTAGGCATCGTTTGTTTTAAAGGTCTATAACAGAAGCCTATGTTCAGTACTCATAAACACTTTGACGAGATATTATTTTCTGTTCTTTTTACAGTTACATAGTAAAGGCACAGTCTAACTAATTTTAAGGCGCACTTGCACCACAAATCAGTAGGAATTTAACGCTAAACTTATTTACGGCATCATTCTTTCTCTGTCATCTTCAAACTATTGTCAGAAATAGAACGATGATCTAAAATTCATTTTTAGAGTAGTATGGACCTTAGTGTGTGTCCTACACTGCTAAATTGCAGTTCGAGATTTCTCAGGTTATGTCAAATTTAATGTATGATCGGTGACCAATTGTAAATAGTTACACTGTGGTAACGGTTCTAATAAAGGACGGTAGGCACTTACCAGGCGTTGCCCTCGCCACTTGCAGTAGGCAGAAGAAAACAAGCCAAGCCGTTGATCGTCCATGCTGGAGCGCACTCCACTGCGCCATCTCACTGTAACAAGGGAGAGTAACTATTAGAACAACACATTCTTTTTTTTTGTTTTCAACGAAATTCACTTCCACGGTTTTATTCAGAAGCTGCATCTGCATTTCAAGTAATTGTTCTTAGGTAGATAACAATAAGTTACCAAATTGTAATGTGTATAAACTTTTTCACAGATAATGGGCTCGGAACTGATAATAGCACAAAATTAAAGTCAGCATAAAAATCTAAAGATAATCCGCATGATATTTCTAAGATATTATGGAAAAGAGGTGATTATGGATTACGACTACAAATAAGCCGAGTCAGCATGTCGCCTCATCGTACACCGCCCACGAACATCAAAACAATGAGCTTTATGTACCTACAGCTAAACATGAAAATGTTAATATTAATACAATATAATGTGAAGCTGCATCTCTGTTCTAAATACGATTGGTTTTCAAAGAAATACCTACGTGAATCACTTGCACTTTATCTCACTCACACAACTGTCATTTTGGAGAAATTTCTTCGACAATTTGTCGTAGCAACCCATCATGTGTGCAAAGACAAACGATTACCTAATAAAAATATAACACCCTCCGCAATATCACTGGGCCACAGAACAAATTATAATTAATGTCCTCAAAAAATAATAAAGATAACAATACCTCAAATACAACAGAAAACCGACAAGACTCCTATCCACATGCGATATCGTCGAACAATAACTACACGTGTTTTCACTCAGTCTGTTATAGACAAATGAACTAAGAACTATCTACTGATGAACTAACAATAGAAGCGTAATATAATAACAAAATAAATAACAAACAAGATAATAAATCTGCAACAAATGGTAATATGAATCAAAGCTTATCTTCAAGTCAGTTCCCAAGGGATAACATAGCTGACACTAAACTGACAAGCCAGATTGCGATAAAAACGCATCATCAAGTTTATTACAAATTAACGCTTATATCTATGATCTTATTGATGGTAATGGGAAAGCTTGTAATTGATAGATTTAAATTATAATAAACTAGCTTTATACTGTAATAAGCCAAGTTAATGATGATTATGAAACTTTTGTCCGCGGATTTGCCCACGAAGATTAGGTTTCTTGAAATAGGTTAGAATATACTATTTGAATTACCTACTTAAGATTAAAGGACATGTTAGGAAATGGGCTTAAAATAATATTTTTTTTGAACAGCTGTCATGTATGGTTTTTCTGATAGGGAAACATATTCAGGATGGTCTGACAAAAACAGAAAAAATATTAAAAGCACCATTATTGAATAAATACATATTTTAAATCCAGATATTTTTGGTGTCATAATATTATTTTTGCACATTGAAACAAAGAAAAAATGGTTAAATATCATTTTTTAAAGCAAATTATACACCTTATTGTTATTTAAAATATTCTAAAACAATATTAGATGGCTTAAAATAAAACCAACTCCATGATTTGTATGTATGGCATTAATTCCTTTGCCTCCTAATGAAATCTATGAAAATATTACCTCTGCCAGCAAGGTTGTCATACTTGTCAGCTGTCAGTACACAGGTCAAAATTGAATTGAATTTGACACTTGATTGACGTTGACAATTCACAATGACAATAATGACATCCAACCGAAAAGTGTTGCCAAAATCAATAATTATTGTGGGTTGCAATTTATTTTTTAAATAATGATTATTAAAATGTATAAAAATTAAGGAAAGGGTGCTTTAAAAAAAAGATTAAAAATTATACAAAGTCTCCTTAATTTATGTACTTTCATAAAAATACGATCTCTTCCCTGTTCACAGTAGCTTCGAATAAAAGCCCAGCCTCCATACAAAAACCTAACATGTCCTTTATTGAATGTTTACATTCATAACATGGATTATATTGATACAAAATTCAAAGTAGATCGATTCAGTTTAACAGCCGAGCCATAAGTGAAACAAACTCCACTATAACTCCACAATTACCACATTTGTAATAACAGCAAAGATTAACACAAATAGTTCTGACCTTATTGATGGTAATGCGAATATTTGCGATCAAGGGATTTAAATTATAATAAATAAGATATTCACAAGACTTAGTTTCGAAGCCACTAGAAATATCAGAAATGCACCAAGGGCTGCTACTTATCGCACCAATGCAATAACAGTAAACCTTTGGAAGAATCTGCCAAAGATAAATTGTGGAGAGCAGATGCAGATATCACAGTAGTCAACTTAACAGAATCCTTTTAAGCGCTACGTGATGGTCGTTGTGAAAAATCAAAGTAGGTACCATTCTTGCTACACTATATGTATTTCAGAGATGTTCTTGATATAAACGATATTTCAAGCACGGCAAATACTAAAACGTTATGTTCAGATTGAAATCGCTTGATATGCGAACCTTGAAAGTTGAAGGGTGCAATGATTAAGAACTTTACGTCAGTTAATAAATTAGTCTGCAGTCAAAATTTTAGGTAGTTAGTTACAACTCTCTCTGTTGAAACAATAATTTACAAGTGAACATGGCAGGCTACCAACAAATCCCAGTGTTGGACTTTCTGGTACCGAAGTAGATAACATTAATCGGATTACAAACTACATAGTTATCGCACCTCCAATTCTCACGATTAAGCAAACAGGCACAGCCTTGGGAACACTTTACAAATCCATTTATATCTTAATGCAATTTACAATCATTGAAATCCCACAAGCTAAAGCAGAAAAATAAATGGTGTCATATAAATTATTTGTATTGATACCCCGGTCAATATATCGTTTCGAAGCTTAAGACCTCAAAGCCTTCGGGTCTACATTATAGTGGAATTTATAGGCAGATAGTTTGTAGGTGATATTCAGCAAATGTATGGACTCACGTTGCTTGTTTTTGCAGCAATGCGAATCATGTTTGAATCATATACAAAAACCTTATACGAATTTCTGAAGGTCAATTCCCGTCAAAAACTTGTCAAAAAATTAAGGAAAATTAGAGGTATTTTTGCCAGATTGAGACTAAGATCAGACTGTGAAAGTGCTTAAAATGACGAGAATTGCCCCTCTGATGTCCTCTCAAAAATTTTCTTTTTTTACTTCTATACTCAAACTCTCAAAGTCAAAGCATTTATTTATTTAATCTTTTAACACACAATAAGCCACAAAGGCGGACTTAGGCATTCTCTACCAGTCAACCAAGGGTGGTGATGAGATTAGATGGCAGGTGGCATTTATTTCAAATAAACCAATTACAGACACTTTTGAATTGTCAAGGGGTCAGTCAGTCAGAAAGATGAAGCTAGTTGCCCATTCCAAAGCGTAGTAGGTACGGTCAGCATCAAAACTCGATTAACACTTCAGTTTTTTTAATCTTAGTTATTGAGCAAAATATTAACACTTCTGTTTTTTTTAATCTCAGTTATTGTGCAAAATATTTGTTGAAAATTGCATCGTACTTCTGCTGCAATTTTGAATAAATATTTTGCTCATTAACTGAGATTAAAAAAACTGAAGTGTTAATCGACTTTTGATGTTGACCGTACTAGGTATCTATGGAGAAGAACGGGTAAGAAACTGCACGGACACTCTTTTAAATCATAAAATAGTTACAAAATATTGGTTACATCATTCATGTTAAAATTATACATATGAGAACGGTGTAGAATGACGTGCAAGTTAAATGCGTTCGTTATAAAAAAGATAAAAACAATTGCGAAATTAAAATAAGTCGTGGCAGCTAAGAGATGACCAGTGATCCAACACACACACCAGCACCAGCGAGACATTTGAGTGAGCATGACATACTCTCAGCCGCTAGGGCACATTCAAGCCAATGAAAGACGACCCAGTAAATGGTAACTTTATAGTAAGTACAGTGCTCACACGTGTACTATGCAATTATACAATGCTAAGACATTGAATTTATAGCAAGCAAAGATAGTTTTTTCAATGTTCAGCAGCTCTAAGAGCCATTTTTGTCAGCGATGTAATCAACCAACTTATAATATACTTGGCTGCATAGTGTGCGTTTAATAGAAGATTTAAATTTCGTTTCATTTAGTTGTAGTATGTGGGGAGGAATCTTGTTGTAACATTTTAAACAGTAGGTACCCCATGATGGATGAGTCACTATATATCGTATAATTATGTAGTTAGGGTACGGCTTTCATTGAAAAACCGGTAGGTAAAGCGTTCATTAGCGCTTTTATGTCGTAATACTTCATCCGCAGTATTGTGAGATTCTGGTTTTACGCGTGAATGCGTATTTTCAATTTCTAGTACTTGCACACAATGTAGAGACATTTGCACGACATTTCATAATTTAACTTCAGGCTACATTTAATCGAAATTAGGGCACGCATAAACTATATTATTATTGTGTTCAAAATTTCGTAAACATACTTCCTAAATCCTACATCACAAGATTCAGAAAACATAACAAAGGACTTTACTCCTTTGCTCGCAAGCACTGTAAATTCTCATTACGATTAAGGTCAAGCGCATATTGTAAGTCAGTAAGTAAATAGTCACCGTAGACACCGTAGACATTAGAACTTGAGCCTTTTAAAATATATGCAGTTCAGAACTAATGACGGGACAGTGTAAAGATATGGAAGGATAATATTTAAGACGCACGCATATTATTACTGTCTCATACGACTTAGAGAAATGCTTGCGCATCTAATTTGCATACAACTCCAAGCATTACAAATAGATAAACATGAGAGACAGCATATTCTTAGCGGAAGATATCTTTCTTCGAGACAAATTATGAAATTGCTACAATACCAGCTTACCGATAAATATTCCCACATAAATAAATTCTTCTTAACACAATCTTACACTGTTTATTTTTAATACGGATGCGACGGGTTTGCTCTATGCAGATCTGCAAATGAATGCATCACCTGCTCATAATCCCACGCGGTAGAACGCAAACAAAGAAGCGAAAACTTTTCATATATTAAATGGAGGTATTTGATTTTATGCAAAAAGTTTCAAGCCGTTGTCTGTAATGCGCGCTTGTTCTAAGTGAAATTATTTATAGTTTATAGGTGCAATAAAACAAGCGAAGCGGTCCTGACCGGTTGCAAGTCAGTGCAAAAAGTAGACCCAGTATTAACAGGCTATCCAGAAGACAGAGTAAATCATGAGAAATCGTTAAAATAACGCAACATCTAAGTTTGTGGGCGGAGACGACAATAAACAAGATAATGCAATGATACGGCTAACGGATGAACTTATGTACTTTTACAAGTGCTAATCTTTTATAAAGAAGAATTGTGAGAAAGAAAAGGGAAGCACTAATGGTTGCTGTTGTAAATTGTAACCCAGATTGGAATCGTAATTTGTGTTCTGGATGAATCTAGTCTTTAGCAACTTCCACGTGTCAAAACGTGGAATGTAAGCAGGCAATGAAAGTCTAATCCAGCCAAATCAATTTTAATATATAGTGCCCTCCAAAAGTTAGTTGACATTTTTCCACATCAGCTGTAAAGGCTAGAATTTGAAATCATAATGTGGCATTACAGCCGAAGCGGATAAATGTCAACTAACTTTTAGGTACAGAATAAAAAACGATAACCTTAGGACTTCTAGATTCCATCTGACCTCTCATTAGCATTCACTAGGAAATTATTCTCTCCGATAATATGAAGGAGTGCACAATTGCACATTCCTTCTTCGTTCTCATAAATCATTTCACAATTAGCATTATTGCTAGTTTAGACATCGGATCGAAGCCAGCGTTGCTTGCACGTAGCTTTAATTTGTCACGCGTTGTATTTGCATGCTAAAGGGATGTCTCGAGCAGGCCCCTGGCGAAGAGACATAAAGTTTGATGGGACTACGAATAACCATTTGTAGAACACGCTAGACATGTACACGGAATCCTGATAAGGTTCTGATAAATTGGTTTAAAGGCTCCTACAAACAGGCGCGATTTTATAGCGTGTCGCGCCTGTTTGAAGGAACCTTTAAAATTGCAACAGATGATAATAGAATCAGAGGATTTGTTGGCTAAAATGAAGAATATTAAAACATCGACAAGAATATACTTTGAAAGTAAGATAAGATATAATAAGAAATCGGTTTATTAAATACCTTCGATCAAGAGGTTATCGTGTAAGTGACAAACTGCAGGAGTATCGTTTGATGGATCGTCCATGTTTATAAGCGTAGATAAGTACATGCACACGCATCACATCACGCACAAGCATCAGCTTGAGCTCGGACTAACGGTATTCGTAGTAAGTACGATGTTGTGAATGCCGATACTAGACTCGATAGTAGGTATATATAAACCCTTTGGTGATATTAAATCCAAACAAATTGGAATACAATTGAAAATAACAAAACTGAACCAAGTATATGAAGCTAAAGGTGTTATATGAATCAGAATATTCAAAATAGAACAGAAATCTGATCAAACCGTTTTTAATTCCAATGAACAGGTCACAAGAACAACCTTAAAAAGGTGGCTGGGACAGACTTGCTGTGGAAGACGTTGGGTAGGGTGTTGTGGTGCACTCTGGGACAGGCCTATGTCCAGCAGTGAACTACGATAGGCTATGTTGATAGAGGTCACAATATCATCATCATCATCAACGTCATCGTCATCGTCATCGTTTGAATGAAAGCCCTATAAGACTCAAAATAAATTAACGCCTTTATCCAGATATATACGTTTACGGTTTGCCTTGATTACGACTGTATAATCCCATAACAGCATTACGGTGAATTACGAACAGTAGGTCACGTTGACGTCTCTCATAATCCTATTCGTGTCCCGAACATTAATGTTTCGGAAATTGGTCTTCGTTGTCACGGTAATTTAGGGTATTACAAAATATTGATTAATGTAATGACTGTTCTTCGACTGATGCTAACATACGATGTTTATTGAAACCGGATGTCATAAAAATATGTCGCATTCCTAACTTTTGAAACTGGTGATTCTCGTCACGGTTATTGTGGATTCAACTGCGTAAATCTTTTCCTAGAATATTGACCATAGTTTCCCCCAAAACTTTCTCGACCATTGCACCATCATGGCTGAAATATTACCTGAATCACAACGCAAAAAAAAAAACAATGGCAAACGATGCATTATTTACGACGTTAGCAGGATCGATAAAGCAAATTATAAATATTATTAGCGTGAAAACGTTATTTTTCAAACTACCGTGCGGCGCTGTGTATAAAAGGGGGTGCGGCCAGTACTCGTCCCTCACTCCGTCTCAAGCAGCCGTCGCGATAACATCTCTCTGTAATATTGTTTAGAGTCGTTTTTAAATCAGGAAGTATATTTTCTTAGTCTAAAATTGTATTTGCTTAAAATTGATTAAAGTTTAGTGTTTCGTCATTTTGTTAGTTTTTTTTTAAATAAAAATAGTGTTAACCGCTAATATCAGAAGTGGGATAGGCTCCATTGGCTATCTTTTTTCTGTGTCGTGCGAAAAGCTTTTGAATCGTGTGTAGAAATAGGCGTGATCAAAATAGTGTTTTGGGACTGTTTAAAATTTTTCACCACGTGTTGTTGATTTTGTCCGTTATTAGTTTCTGTGCATTTTAACGTGATTCGCCACGTGTTTCTACTCGATTACATTATATTTCGTACGTGTTTTTGAAGTAAACAACTACGTGTTAATTCTTTTATTTCGCGGTTAGTTTGTTGTTCACGTAGTGGTCATATACGTTGCCTATAGTCATAATCATATCGAGTCGTGGATGCACGCCGCATGAGAATACACCTAGGCGTAATTCTCGGGAAAACGATTCGCATAGCTGTCGTGATGTTTATAAAAGGCGTCGTGGCCGTTATAGTCAATCGCGTAGTAGATCTCCTAGGCGTCGTCGTGATAGATCAGAGTACTCTCAAAGTTCACGTAGGAGCCGGGATAGTTCGTATGGGTGTCGGGATAGCCCTCGACGCGACCCTTTGGATGGAGTGCTGGTTCGATCGAGCGCTTTAGGGGAGCGTTTGCCTTCAGACGCTATACGTGCGTCTACTCCCGTGTCGTCGCATCCGGGCGGCGCTCCGCCGCTAACGGCTTCGGTGGTTGCCGGGGCACCTGTTGCTGCTGGTGAGGAAGCGTGTGCTGCGGATGGAGCCGTGACCGCTGAGACATCGCGAGAGGCTGATGCTGCGGACAGGATTGTGGGGGCACTTTCTTCCCTAATTCAAGTAAGATCTAAGCATTACTACAGATCTATTGTCTACAGAATTTGGTGAGTCGTTTTCATTTTGTTTTGACTCTGGTACCGAGTGCTTCCCTGGTAAACAACAGCAAAAAGTTGTTACATTGTTAGGTATAGCCCAATCTAGTTAACAATGCAATTTTTGAATACGCTCACGATAGGTTACGAATGATGCCAGTAGGTCATGTACCAGTCGAAATAGATGGTGATCACAGTGGTAATGAGCTATGAGCAAGCCTAAGTAATGGGAACCATGCGAGTAGTAGTTCTCTATCGGCCGTAGTAAAAAGTGTGTAGTCACAGGGGTGATACACATGGATCCATGCGCTGGATGTGTGAGAGCAATGCGATTGCTGGTCGGCCGGAGTGCCGTGACGTTAGAGTGGTTTACTCGTCTGTGGGTTTCCAGGTGTCTAAGGCTCTTAGTAAAAAAGATTGTTGTAATGTGGATAACGATGGTACATGGCTCTGGTTGATTTTTTTTTGCTAAGATTAATTAAAGTTTGATTACATGGCTCTAGTTGAATCAAGTACACTCATGAGGCTGAGGCATATGCCATGGCACAGGCCAAGGGATCAGAGTATTAATGACGAATTTGAGGAAAGCAAAGTAGAAGTCTGGTTGATGAAACAGAGTAGAGATTAAAGTCGAGTGATAGTGGTGAATCTTAGTTCGGCTGGCCGGGGTCTTGTAGAGACCATAGAGTCCGTGGGACTCGGAATTCAGGAGGAATTCAAGGTAACAAACATGAGGTTTGTTGTAGGGGCTTAATGAAAAGCCACAGGCCACGAATAAGATTCCTGCTGTGTTTTATTATGCTCTAAGGATGTTTTATTAGCCGCTCTATCATGTTTACTTGATTATTTGGTTTGTGATCTTGAGATTTGGGAATAAATGAATGATTAATACTCTGAACTCTGCAATTTTTTAGTTTGTGCGAATTTTCATTGTGTTGTTTTGCCTGTACCATATTTGGTCAGGAGTGACCGAGCTATGAGATACTATGCGGGATATGTCAGTGGGAAGATCGGGAATGTTTGGGACGCATTGGTGGGTGTTAACGGGGTGACGCTAAGACGTGGCTCAACGATTGCGGGACCAGTGATCGGTCGTGGTCCGCGGTTATACAGAACGTAGCTGTTGACGTTCTAATTGATTCAGATTCTGATATTTCGCTGATTTCTGATTCCGTCTTAAAGCATTTTAGTTTAAATAAAATTCCGACCTACCGCCGTATGCGTGGTATTGGATGTCATGATATAGAGTCCACTTTGTAAGTATGCACTCTTATCGAATTTCCCGAATTATCTTTAGAAGTAGATTTGTTTGTTATTCCCCCGGATTGTATTCAGGCACCGGTTTTGATTGGCACTGATGTTTTAAATCATAGTGGAGTTACGTATATTAGAACAAATAAATCTCAACGGTTAGTCAGGGATTCGCACGTAAACAACGTGTTGACTGTAGAGTCCCCTAAGATAAGGACACCCTTAGGTGACGAAAAAGAGTGTTTGTTAGCTCTATTAAACGAGTATTCAGATACGTTTACTACCGGTTCAGCGACCTCTAGAGTAAATACTGTGTTGGCGATACAAAAATAAGATCGACCTCAATTATAGTTAGTAGTTTATTTATTGAAAATTACAATTATGTGTGTCGCGACAAAGGTATGGCGGTGCGCGCTAATATCGTGAAGTGAAGTTCGTCCGGTTCGTCCGCGTGAAGCCTGTCGCGAGCGCCGTTGACATTGGGTGCGTTCGTTTCTTCGTTAATGTGAAGGGCTGCATTCAGGCGTACACACACTGGTTGTATGGAAGTAAAAGTTAATAGTGACATCCCAATTTACTATCGACCTTATAAACTCTCCGTTGACGAAAAGCGTCGCGTTCGCGAGATAATTAATGGTTTGATTAGTAAGCGAATCATTCGCGAGTCAGTCTTATTACGAGAGTCCTATCATCCTCGTTAAGAAAAAGGATGGGTCTGATAGGATGTGCGTCGACTACAGAGCTCTAAATGCCATCACTATTAAAGAGCGATTGCCGCTACCGTTAATCGACGATCACATTGACAGGCTAGGCAGTTTTATATTCTTTACAAGTCTCGATATGGCAACAGGTGCTGATGAAGGATGATGACTCTATTAGTAAAACAGCATTCGTAACGCCTGAAGGGCATTACGAATATTTGAAAATGCTTTATGGGCTCGCTAATGCACCTATTGTCTATCAAAGAATCATCTCCAAAACCCTGAAGCACCTGCTGGATATCGGAAAGGTATTGATTTATATCGACGATGTGTTAATAATGTCGAATTCTGTCTGTGATGGTCTGAAAACTTTGTGAGAGGTATTAAAAACACTCACTGAGGCGGGATTTTCAGTAAATCTAAATAAAATGCACGTTCTCAGACACAGAGTTAGAATACCTAGGTAGGCTTATTGGTCACGGTCAGGTACGGCCGAGCCCTAGTAAAACTGAAGCTTCAGTGAAGTCTCCTAAGACCATAGAATCTTGGACGCAGCCTGAGGTACCCTTTTCAGTGGTTCACACTGACATCCTTAGTCCCCTAACGGAGTCAAACGGTTACCGATACATACTCCTTGTGGTAGATGCTTTTACTAAGTACTGTCTGTTGTACGCCCTGTATAGAAAAGATACCACAGAGTTATAACGTGTATTTTCTAATACCATTTCACTATTCGGTACTCCGTCAACAATTGTGTGTGACCGTGGCAGAATGTTCGAAAGAGCATCCTTTCAAGACTGGGTTACCGAGTTAGGCTGTAACATACATTTTATCACGCCTGAGATGCACCGTGAAAACGGGCAGGTCGAGCGTTGTTGCAGGACTGTTCTCTACATGTTGCGGATAGAGGCGAACAACAAGAGTGCGCAGTGGTCCGATGCATTTTGGAAGGTGCAGCTCACCTTGAACATAACGAGGCAAGCCATAACCCGCACCTCGCCTCTACAGCTGTTGACTGGCGTTGAAGCGACTACTCCAGTGCTGAGGTCTCTTGTGCGAGACGTCGCGACGCGTCGCGCGTCAGCCGCGTACATTTGTCGTCGGCAGCTTCGTGTTTGTGAGCAAGGGCTCGCAGAGCGCATGGAGGCTGGACTCTGGGATGCGCGATCCGTGCAAGGTGGTATGAGCGCTACCACATCACCGGTACGAGTTCGAGCTGCCTGCTGGCTCATGCAACGGGAAAGCCCGGGCCGCCGCAGAACCTATGGTTCAGTGGCGTGGTGAGTGGACTCCGGATGCGTGGTCCGTACAAGGTGGTGCGTACCAGGTGGTGCGTACCAGGTGGTGCGTACCAGGTGGTGCGTACCAGGTGGTGCGTACCAGGTGGTGCGTACAAGGTGGTGCGTACAAGGTGGTGCGTACAAGGTGGTGCGTACAAGGTGGTGCGTACAAGGTGGTGCGTACAAGGTGGTGCGTACAAGGTGGTGCGTACAAGGTGGTCCGTACAAGGTGGTGCGTACAAGGTGGTGCGTACAAGGTGGTGCGTACAAGGTGGTGCGTACAAGGTGGTGCGTACAAGGTGGTGCGTACAAGGTGGTGCGTACAAGGTGGTGCGTGCACTGCCTCATCACCGTTACGAGCTGGAACTGCTTGCCGGGTCATATGGCAAGAAGACCCAGTCGGCTGCAGAATACATGGTGCTGTGGCGAGGCGAGTGGACGCCGGACACTTGCTCAGCTTTCTTTGAGGGTGGTGAGCAAGTGTGAAGTGTCATGCTAACTTTGGGCCTCTGACACTGGACGACAAGTGTACTGTTTGTGTCGCTTGGTCGTAATGGTTCTTAACGAATGTATAAAACTGCAAACGTGGGTGCCTCCGTCTCAGTTTATTTGTAAGGGCATTGAGTTAGTGTAACTCTGCCGAAAGAGACGTGCTAACTGTGTGCCTCCATCTCAGTTTATTTGTAAGGGCATTGAGTTAGTGTAACTCTGCCGGTAGGGGCATTGAGTTAGTGTAACTCTGCCGGTAAGGGCATTGAGTTAGTGTAACTCTGCCGGTAAGGGCATTGAGTTAGTGTAACTCTGCCGGTAAGGGCATTGAGTTAGTGTAACTCTGCCGGTAAGGGCATTGAGTTAGTGTAACTCTGCCGGTAAGGGCATTGAGTTAGTGTAACTCTGCCAAAAGAGATGTGCTAACTGGGTGCCTCCATCTCAGTTTATTCATAAGGGCATTGAGATGTGTCTCTGCCAAGACGAGCTAACTGGGTGCTCCGTCTAGATTTGTGTTGCATTTAATTGCAACAGACATTTTTAGATTAAATAATAAGGATATTACTAATATGTGCTATTCTCTAATTTTTTTTAGCTGAAGAGGATAGTACACACGCCAGGGTCCACTAATTACTGATGCAGCTATTGAAGACATGAGCCCTTCGCGTCGCCCGAGTCCACATGCCGAAGATCGTGACTGCGGCGAACAAGGACCATCATCTGGACAATGTGGCTGAGGACAGCCACACGTCAGGAGAGGCCGTATTAGCGTGAAAACGTTATTTTTCAAACTACCGTGCGGCGCTGTGTATAAAAGGGGGTGCGACCAGTACTCGTCCCTCACTCCGTCTCAAGCAGCCGTCGCGATAACATCTCTCTGTAATATTGTTTAGAGTCGTTTTTAAATCAGGAAGTATATTTTCTTAGTCTAAAATTGTATTTGCTTAAAATTGATTAAAGTTTAGTGTTTCGTCATTTTGTTAGTTTTTTTTTAAATAAAAATAGTGTTAACCGCTAATAATGTATATACAAGTATCATCAGTATACTGTAATTTTATTACCTACTCGCTAATACCTGAAGAGATGAGTTGAGAGTTTAAATGAAGCTTAGACCTCACAGGGTTCAAAATATTAATCAAGCAAAATTAATGATCATAAACAATCCATAACCGTTATAAAACATGGTGGTTATAAAATGTAATTAGGTAAGGAGATAACTATTAAAAGCAGCATAATTAAAAGAAGGTAAAATAAAATTTTATGCTATCTAGCCAATTAAGTTTTTGTTAATTCTGAGTTATAGAATAAAACAAGTAAAAATTATTAATCTTATGATGATAGACTACCCGAGAAGACTGTCTGGCCTGTACTTACCGACAATGCTATAGTATCAACTGCATGGGCAGAACTATATGACTTCATAATTACAAAAACTGTTCTAACACATGGGTGTTATAACAGTTTTTGGAGGAAGGAAATGTGTAGTGTATTTCTAGCCCACAGGCCGAACAAATATTGACCAAGCAGACGCGAAAATTGAAAACGTCATAAGCATAAATATCAAAGCTCGAACTGAAATCGTTCAAGAACCTATTGGCAATTTGCACACGGAACAATGAAAAACGTCTGGGAGGCGGCTACGGAAATCTGCACACATGTAATTTGTGTTAGGAATTTGTATTGTAACAACAGTAACCCATCGCCATTGTCTTAACGGATTGCGGTGCACTCTTGCGCACGTTCGGGGGCAGACTAACACCGATGAATGTTGATAGGTTCCTTTGGAGCATTTCTGTAGATAATGTTTCCGATTTATTGTAAGGTAGTTTGGAATAAGCTGAGCAATATACAGTTAGAACGGCCAAGGAAGACGAGAATTACTTGGAAATGCACTCAGTAAAATATTTACAGTGTTACGTCATAGTTTAATCAAAAAGGAATGGGAACACATGTATAGAAGATCCAAAGTTAATTTTAAAAATTAACTCATGTTTTCCAAGTAACTGATTACTAGACAGCCACTTAATAAAACTAGTTAAGTGCTGAAGATTAAAGAGTAAAAAATCCAACGTCAGAGATAGCGATCAATAAATTCTATCATTATCAACATTTTGACACCCGATGATGGATCGTTTGTTTATTACTTTATTCTTTCAATAAATTAGTAGCCAGTTTTAGGGTTCCGTACCTCTAAAGTAAAAACGGAACCCTTATAAGATCACTTCGTTGTCCGTCCGTCTGTTCGTCTGTCAAGACCCTTTTTCTCAGGAACGCGTGGAGTTATCAAGTTGAAATTAATATCAAATACACAGGGTTGCAATCCCTTGATGCAGTGAAAAATCAATAACAACGCAATCAAAAGATACGGGCGTTTATGTTCCGTTTATGCTGCATATTTTGACACTCGCAAGGGAATTAAAACCTCTTCCCATTGACATAGAATCATTAAATTTGGCAAGAAGCAATGTCATGTAGTACAAGTAAAGGAAAATATCCGAAAACCGTAAATTTGTAGTTGCATACCTAAAAATTTGTACGAAACCCTCGGTGCGCGAGTGCGACTCGCACTTGACTGGTTATTTTATTAATGAGTTAGCTAAAGATACTTAATTGAGGCCTGTCAAACGTAATGAAAAGCAGTGAGGTCCTAAATAAGAAATCAATTAATTTAAATGAGAAAATGCCAATAATACATTTTCCCACAGATATAAAAGACAGTGATGATGCCCTTCAACTTGACACAAAACTAAAGTCAATCAATAAGGAATGATAGGGCAATATAGTATTATCACCTATAATCTAGACTCGCACACGCACAACCGTCGTGGGCAACGTAAATTTTCAGATGTTAAAATCAGGTTTTCCTAAGGGCATCAACAGCGCATATTACAAACATTCTTTTTTTGAAAGGTCCTCTAAAGCCTTACTATCAAATTAATAACTCATTTATTCCCTTTACTCCCTCAAAACTAAAGGCTCTTCCATTAACCGGACCGTTACATCTGCAATATCACGGATCATTCCGTCTGTTTCCGCATCCACCCCTCGATTTACTTTGCTAACGGCGGCGATTGTGCGCCGGCGCAGTCAAATGATCGATGCTTTATTGTAATGGCCCACACGCGGGTGAATCTATTAACGTTCACAATAAGCGCCGTGAGTGCGAATATATTGCTTTGTGACGTAATACAGCAGTGAAGATGCACAGAGGGGAGTTAAAGGTGGATTTCATGGGATAAAGAATTAAAATATTTATGGGGGTAGTGATAATATTGAAGCGAAAAATCGTTGACAACAATATTACAAGCGCTTTTATTTAAAACAGAAGAATTGAAAACATTTGACGCTCGAGTGAAGAAATTTTACGAGCCATGATCAGTATAGGTATTGCAATCTAAATTTTTTTTCTTTTCTTTTTTTAAAAAACGTTGCCCCACACTAGGAATTACTCCTGTATCGTGGGTGTTATCTAAATAGGCTGAAGGCGGGTGATTATAAAATATAGACTTCTGATTCTAAACGATACTTTAATTAATCTCAGGATAACCTCTCACAATCAATATCAAGCCGTTAATGCCGCCCGCGGCCCGAGCCTGCCGCTCGCGGCAGTTACTCGTGATCCCTCCAAAAAATGTTGACACCGTCGTCCGGTAGAGCGTGCTGTCTCGCTCCCACCGGTCGTTGTGTTGCCAACACGGCCATCCTGCATCGTGCCTGCCCCTGGCACGCCAGCTCACGCCTGGTAAACCAATTCTATGGTACACAGGCAGGTGACCGCTCCTGTGATAATGTACTGGAAACATATATAATTTATATGATTAGTATTTTGTTACATTGTCTCTCCAAACCGACTCGGTCATCATGACGTCCAACAGTACAGAACACTTAGTTATTTAACTTAACCCTAATGCGAAGAACTCCCTTTAGACTTAGGTCGATCAACACATGAAGGACTAGTTAACTATTTTATCTACATGATCCTCGGTCTCTCTCTAGGCGTTCCTTTAGGCTTAGGATACGTCCGTCTACCTCTACTAGGTGCTCCTTTAGACTTAGAATACACCTAGTTAGGTTTAAATTGATCCGAGAATCAAGTGATTTCTAATCCTTACTTAACCTTAATGCGAAGAACTCCCTTTAGACTTAGGTCGATCAACACATCAAGGACTAGTTAACTCTTTTATCTACATGATCCTCGGTCTCTCTCTAGGCGTTCCTTTAGGCTTAGGATACGTCCGTCTACCTCTACTAGGTGCTCCTTTAGACTTAGAATACACCTAGTTAGGTTTAAATTGATCCGAGAATCAAGTGATTTCCAATCCTTACTTAACCTTAATGCGAAGAACTCCCTTTAGAACTCTTTTATCTACATGATCCTCGGTCTCTCTCTAGGCGTTCCTTTAGGCTTAGGATACGTCCGTAGTATACTCCGTTAGGGGACCAACCAAGGACGTCAGTGTGAACCACTTTAAAAGGGTACCTCAGGCATCGTCCAAGATTCTATGGGTTGTCTAGGAGACTTCACTATAGTTTCAGTTTTACTAGGGCTAGGCCGTACCTGACCGTTACCAATAAGCCTACCTAGGTATTCTAACTAATTGCAAATTTATTCTTTTTTTTTTATTATTTTATTTAAATTGATTTACATTCTGTAACTATTTAACTCACACCCTGACTTATTACATGTAAATTTTTTTTTTATTTTTTTTTTTATTTAAATGAAAATCGTTTACTTTTACTATGTTTGTAAATATGTGAGCACCATGTATCTATCAGATAATTAATTTATATGTCATGGTTTCATTTTTAATTCTTTTACTTGGCTTTCCTCAAATTCGTCAGTAATACTCTGATCCCTTGGCCTGTGCCATGGCATAAGCCTTAACCTCATGAGCGTACTTGATTCAACCAGAGCCATGTACCATCGTTATCCACATTACAACAATAATCTTTTCCACTAAGAGCCTTAGACACCCGGAAACCCACAAACGAGTAAACCACTCTAACGCCACGGCTCTCTAGCCGACCAGCAATCGCATTGCTCTCACACATCCAGCGCATGGATCCATGTGTATTACGCTATGACTACACACTTTTTACTACGGCCGATAGAGAACCCCTACTCGCGTGGTTCCCACTACTTAGACCTGCTCCTAGCTCATTACCATTGTGATCACAATCTACTTCGACTGGTACATGACCTACTGGATCATTCGTAACCTATCGTGAGCGTATTTAAAAATTGCATTGTTTACTATTTTGGGCTATACTTAACAATGTAATCGTTTTTTTGCTGTTGTTTACCAGGGAAGCACTCAGTACCCGAGAATTACGCCTAGGTGTATTCTCACGCAGCGTGCATCCACGACTCGACATGGTTATGACTATAGGCAACGTAAATGACCACTACGTGAACAACAAACTAACCGCGTATTAGAATATTGACATTCAAGCTTCAAATATTGACTGTAATTATCTGGGTCAGAAGGAGCAAAGTTAATAAAAACCTTTAGTGTAAGTAACATTCAAATCACACATATTTTACTACCGTTTATCATGATTTCACATAACCATCTCATATAAACCACAATATACTTTAGAAAATAATGCATTGTTTATATACTTTCTACATAAATTACAAGACTAGCAATAGTTAAACCATAGATTTAACCTCTCAAACGTCGCCGTTACACCATTGGATAATAATAACAATAAAATTCTATTGTGTCTGCTAATTGGACGCGCGAAGGAACACATTCGAACAAAATAACGGTCACAGTTATAACATAGTATGATATTTAAAGAATAGGTACTTATTAAATCAGACTGACTTACAGTAGCTCCTTTCACTTGACTCTAAAACTTGTTCTCTTGGTGGTCCGGGCTCGAATGATCCCCAGCCCCAATGTCCTCAACCTCTTTTTTTTTTAAACGTTGAATCCATAGACACGAATTACAAGCGATCATTGTCAATTGATAGGCAAAGGAAATGTATTCAGTCAGCCAAGTCCACAGACAAAAATTAAAAATGTAGTAAACTAAATGTACTTGTGAAAATGTGTTTTAATACAACCTTAATTCCCTAATACGCGAAATAAAAGAATTAACCCGTGGTTGTTTACTTAAAAACACGTACGAAATATAATGTAATCGAGTAGAAACACGTAGCGAATCACATTAAAATGCACACGGACAAACTCAACAACACGTGGTGAAACAATTTTAAACAGTCTCAAAAACACTATTTTCGGTTAAAAAGATGGCGAACGATCTAAATCGCGTGTAATTTAAACTAATACCACTTCTGATGTTATCTAAATAGGCTGAAGGCGGGTGATTATAAAATATAGACTTCTGATTCTAAACGATACTTTAATTAATCTCAGGATAACCTCTCACAATCAATATCAAGCCGTTAATGCCGCCCGCGGCCCGAGCCTGCCGCTCGCGGCAGTTACTCGTGATCCCTCCAAAAAATGTTGACACCGTCGTCCGGTAGAGCGTGCTGTCTCGCTCCCACCGGTCGTTGTGTTGCCAACATGGGTGCGTTTACAAACATTTAAATTCACATACACAAACAGAAGAACAAATTTAAACATAAAGAGCAAGATTGAAGGAAGTGACAGATGTATTACAAATGCCTACGCTTCTTAAGAGCTGAGAACTGAGAGGATATCGGATTCCTCCCACACGAACCCCTATAGTGTTAAAAGTAGTATCTTCAAAACGCTTGGCGTCTGTAAAGCTTTTGATAGTGACAGGGATGAGATAAAAGATTACTGATTGCTAAAAGATATTAAAGACACAAAGGTGCTTCTGGCTATCGCTCTGATGAAGATAATCTTCATTTTGTAACTATTACAACGGACGAGACAAATGATTGTAAAAAAGTTCCATTTACCAGTATCGCAATGATATCAAGTGGCTTAATCGCAATTGTTAAATCGAATTAAATAAGCTCTTAAAAGTCAAAACTCGTTTCGAAATAAATTCTTCGATAAAATAATAAAAACGCTTATAATATCTGTTTTTAGTATTTTTGCTATAGCGGCAACAAAAATATCACGGTTCATGAGATACAGCTTAGTAACAGACGGACGGACGGACAATGGAGTCTTAATAATAGGGTCCCGTTTTTACCCTTTGGGTACGGAACCCTAAAAAGAAAAACACGTGTAAACTTAAATTGAACTTAAATTATAATAAAGTCGTGATATTGGAAGTTGAAGTGTCGAACGCAGAAACGAGTCTCGTGTTACGTAGCATTTACTTTTATCTCGGTGATCTAATTAAACAACAAGAACAACGCCTTAAGTAGACTCGCTTTTAAGGGAACTTGCGCCGTTTTTGAACGGAGCTGTAATGAGCTAGATTAAAGTTTCTTGATCCTTCGCGAGACAGGTGTAGAACACGCTCTTGGTGTTGCGTTGAAAATCGTGCTTTACCCCGTGGGAAAAGGTCGATATTAAACTGATATGATTTGACATGATTTAAGTTTCCTTTTATTAGCTAACTCCCGTGCGATTTCGACAGCAGCTTTATACTTCAAGACTCGAATGTTGTTTACTAAAAAAAATTAGCAATATTTTTTCTAATTAAGTATTTATAGTCAGTTAAACACCAGCTTAGGCTGGAAACGGTAAATTATAACCCATGGTTGATGATAATGACAATAGAAATAATAAAACTACAATATGGCACGATAACCAACCTTTGAACATAAAGAAAGAATATACAATGTAAGTGCCTATAGGGAAAAACGAACATAGATGAGCAAAAGCAGCGTACAGAGGCCCACACAATGAGAAAAGACACCAATAAATACAGGGTCTGCCACGGGTCGGATTATTTGAACTTGTTGGTCCTATCTTCTATCGCTGATACTATCTCCACATACGACAAACAACATAAATTCCTACACGTATATGCAGTAAAAGGGCCGTTTATGGCTAAACGCGAAATTTCACTGTTGTTAGAGTGAATTGTCTTACAGACATGGAAAGTTAGGAGCTAAGCTAAACAGATCATGGAGCTGTATTTACAGAATAATACTGAGAAGTGAATTCACTTACGAACGTGTTTTGCATATTGAATCTCAAGTAGATATAGATAGATATATAGTAGCGTGTTTTCTTGCATCGTAAGAGGCAAATACCCATAGTTTAGCAGCACCGGCCATTGCTCAAATCCAAACGCATGAATGATAGACAGTACCTAATCCCAGAAAGAAATTCGAAATTTAGATAGCTTAAACGGTTCTTAACCAGAAAAGACGCAAGAGAAATGATCGTATGAATAAGTGTGAATTTTATTACATAATAAAATCCTTAACAACGACAAAAAAGATGGAGAAGATAAAGCAACAAATCAAAACCATCACGATCCATTCCCTTATATTACCTTAGCATTACGTATAGAACCTCTATTAGTTCGTGAAAGTGTTTACATAAAGCCTGTGTTTGGTGCATCTTCATGATTTGCATAAGCTTACGTAACATCTTCATCTAAAGTTCATTGGGTCGCAGCTTACTGCTCGTGACTGATGTAAATTAACAGCGCTGCAGCGTCTTCGTGTCAGCGGATTCTGATGTATGAGTGTGCTAGGGTTAGCGATCAAGCTAAATATTTCTTACTTTAGGCGCTTAAAAGTCAGGAATGAAAGCAATACAAAACTACACATTTTTTATGAGAATGCTCTATCGGTCATATTATATAATTAGGTAAGTAAATGTAAGATTATAAGACATCATTTCACAGTTTACGACTTCTCCCATATTGAAAATTGGATTGTAATTGAATCAAAACGTAAATTTTTCGAAATACTAGTATGGGCCTGAAAATTGGTATTAGGTATTGGGAATACGAACTTCATCGAAAATTAAATGCTGAAATTGGGTTGGTACAGATTAGATTTCTGACGACAAATTCTAACATTTCAAGCCAAAAATTTAACGATTGATAACCCTACACAGAGCAGTAAAATTATGCCCGATTTGTGAAATAGAGATGTAACGTATGATCAATTATTGTTCGCAGACTAAATGACCGTGTTGCTAATGAACAAAATATTGCTAAGTGCAAAGGCCAACTCTAGCCTGAAGTTAAGCAATTAGTGTAGTGCAATGATCGTTACTGGTTACTCATAATTTATTATTTTAATGTTATATTAGGATAGGTTGGGCTAAGGAAGTCAGCAAGCCAGTCACTGTTATAACTGGCTTTACTGCGAATAGTAACTATGAATGTTATTGTTACAGCTCCCGAACACCCACTTTGGCCCACTTCAACGCCCACTGCGCAGTTCGTACAAAAGAGGTCTATTAAAGTAGAAATTAAATCAGCAATGGTTGTTAAAGTATAGCCAAGACCAGGAGCCACAAAGGAATACCTAAGCATTATCCTCAATTTATAGGCTATTAAAATGAACTCGATTAAGGTTATTTCCCTGAAATAAATTATGACTAACCATCTGTCAGAATTATGAATAGCTAAACTATAAACATAAAATTGAAATCAGCTTTGTTTTTAAGTTTACAACAACATCATCAATCTATAATGTTCCCACTACTGGAACACAGGCCTCCTCTCGATGAGAGGGAGTGGGCCATAATCCACCACGCGGGCCCGGTACCGGTTGGTAGATGTCACATGTCTTCGTATGTTTGATTCTAGGACATGCCGGTTTCCTTACGATGTTTTCCTTCACTTTATTGAGAGCAGTGGTGGAAATAATTTACACAAAGTAAAGCGTCTGTCGGGGTTAGAATCTACGACCTTCAACTCTTAAGTCGCGGCCGTCGCCACTGAGCCACCACTGCTCCAAAGCTAAGCTTTGCTGTTATTAAAAGAAATAAAACAAAAGACAAATGCTTGCAAGTTGCAACACGGACAAATTTAAATTGCATGGATTCTTAATTTATCACCAATAATCAAACTATTTTAGTAACATCACGTTATATTGTTACAAAAGTTTTTAATTCACAAAAAGACGTTCAGAGAAACGACAAGATCTTGCATGTTTAATTCCTCATTTGAATATTATTTCATTATGCGGTTAGATAATAAGACGCAGATGTGATTAACATAACGATATAGAAGTTACAATATAAAGCCGGACGTGATAAAAACACAAAAGAAACGCTGATTAATATGATTTTACAAAGTTTTGGACACTATCTAATCTAAATTAATATCAGAATGCAATATGCAAGTATTGCTTAACATTGAATTGGATTGCACTTTTAATAATATCACAGTTTTGTAGCACTAGTCATGGCGGTAATCTTCAAAAAAGTGAACTGTATAGCCAGCTTTTTGGGCACTTTTCCTGTGTGGAAACGAATTTTTTGATGTCCTATGATTCTTTCCCCTTTTTTAACATACATGTAAGTACATCATCATAATCTGCCTAGCCTTTTCCCAACTAAGTTGGGGTCGGCTTCCAGTCTAACCGGATGCAGCTGAATACCAGTATTTTACATGGAGCGACTGCCTATCTGACTCCACAACACAGTTACTGGTAAGTACATATAATTATTATAATTTGAAATCTGTTAGCTTAATACATATATAAGGCTAACAGATTTAGGGCTGATTTTTCCATCGCCAGATAACTTTTAATCGAGGAATAAAATTGACGTTTGACATTTTTTGTATGAAACAATAGTCAAAATTTCGGTTTAAAGATATTTATTTCTCAAAGAACAAATTACAGTTCACTTAAAGAGAAACATAACTAAATTAACAATAAGTTGGTTTACATTACGACGTTCAAGCCATCGAAGAAACTGAACACCATAGTTTCATTAATAAAATACAAGTATGTCTAGGGTCTGATCTCTCCATGGCCAGACAATTTCATCGGAGGGACAATTAAGAATCTCTGACAATTTTTTCACACAAAAACTGTCAGACGCCAATCCTATCTCCACGATAAAAACATCTAGACCGAAAAAATCAGCCCTACATAAAATGCAAAACAGTTCAAGCTAAACTTATATGTCTAATATAAAAAAAACTAAACTAATTTATCTAATATATTTCGAAATTATTCCTCGTTAAACTTATCAGATGATTGAAAAATCAGCCCTTAATTAAATCAAATAAATTTAATTTTATTAAGTAATACCATAATAAATGATGTAAATATTATCTTGTTTGTAAAAAAAATACTGTACTTATAATAAAAGGGAAAATAAAAAAAGACATCTTAATAGGTGTAAAGGAATAGGTTAGGTAGTAAAGAACTAGTTATATATTCCCAATAGTACGATGAAAAAATTAAGGCTGGAGTATCTAATTTTAATAAAAAATACTTATAATAATTATAAATATCAAATCAATTAATTACACGGCTAGAATTGAAATGCTATCAAATAATGTAACGATTAGAACTGTCCATATCATTTTCAAGGCTGTCTGAAAGATTGAGCACTAAATCACGTAAATGATTGATCAATGATTAAGCAAATATTGCCCAACCACAATATCACTAATTTCACGGATTAATTCAAGTTCATAATTTTTTGTTTTTAGTTCATTGTGAGATTAAATCTAAACTAGACAAACAGCAATTCTAGACTTGACATCGTAATATCGCTAGCGAATATCCACCATCTACTGTAAAAAACATTCCCAAACTTCCCACTGCTGTAACAATAACGTATATTTTTCTGGTTTTGTTTACTGTAGTCGATCATACACTTTTATTGTTTCTAAAACTTACGTTTTTTGTGTTTAGGTCCTGTATGCCTCTTAAAGATATTGAGGATCAACAAACCTTTTAAACAACTGTTGTTTTACTATCATTCCGTTATTCTAAAGACACCGGACACATCAGAAAACAACCATCCAGGAAACACAGTTCTAAACGAAGATAAAGTGATGCTGATGTATGTGCATAATAAGCACACTATTACGTGATAAGTGACGTGGTATGTATGATAAAAACGGACAATTTTCTAACCACTCCCACGAGACTGAACCACCAGGCCTCATTAAAGCAGGAGCTTGAAGATCGGATCGGCACGCAAGGAGATCCGATCTAGATATTATCACTGCGACATCGCCACCGAAACCTCTTAGAATAAATCCAGTGCTGACTTTACTTTTGTTGCTAACTTTTTCATTTGAATAGGCGTGCAACGTACTCGCTTTAAATGCACCTGCGTGAATGTATCACAAGAAATGCAAGGTGGCCAGTGCAAATTTTTGAATAATGAACTAACTGTAGAATGTAGTAAAAATATTTCACGCTTACCTTTACTATTCAGCACTAATATCAATTAATAATCTACCTATGACATACTGTTGAGAAAACAAAACATGTTTAAGCCTAAGGAATACTCTTAAACATTTTATTGCTTTTAATAAAATTATCAACCAAGCAACAGGATTTTAATATGCTATTTATTGTTATATGTAGAGAAATCACGACTAGCGGCTAACAATCATTTCATCAAAATAACAGTAAAGGAATATAATAATATACTCATCCTGTACACTGAATAACACATCTGACCATCAACGGCGATTTAGCATACCATCATATGGATATCGGATAACCATCAGTCAGGCGACGCGTCTCTGCGGACTTCCAAACATACGCATACTGATGAACATGAAACCGATAAAACCCTATTACCAAGTACTAAGGTTCACTTTAGAATGGTCTTTTTCATAATGGATGGTATTGTTAACTTTGCAGTAATATCCTAAACGACGCCAAACGTCAAAGGGGATGTAATGACCGAACATCATAAATAGGTAATAAGCTCCTCTTATCCGACCGTAGTAATCCGTGGATTTATGAAATAGAAAGCAAGTTGACATAAAATATGAGAAATTTATCGCTGTCACGTTTTAATGTTAAGCAACTTCAGTGACAGTTTCAACAGCAAGCAATCAACGGGTTATGCTGAATAAGTGCGCTGTAAACTTACGTAGAGGCGATTACACTGTTTTATGAGTATTGAGATTCTGCGGTGTTAATAAGAAAATGAGTAAGCGTAAAAAACACTGTCGTTTTTAATAATATTGTGGCACTGCTTTTTACGTCGGCTCAAAACAGATCATCTTTATTATTTATCTCGTTGGTGTCGTAAAACGCGTTAAAAGACGTGTCAAGTAAATGGCAGGCGCATCACCCTGTAAATTGTTAACAACATACTGCGAAAGCCTGGTCATAAAGGTTTTGAGTCCACAAGTTAAGTGTTTTCAATAAAAACAGAAAGTGGCAAAATCAAGGCTTTGATGAAGTTGATTGGAAGCTGATTCGGCTGAAGAATTTTAGCGCTATTTGCAAAGTAAATGTCCATTATTCGAGCACATTCCATGTCCTAACACAAGTTCACGTTTCGTCACATTCAGAACTGAATAATTCCACAATTAACATCCAATAACCTCTAATATAGATACCGATACGCTGAACCGTTGAGAAAATAATTGACAGATCCCATGAATATTAACTGAACCCAATTGTTCTGTCAAACGGATTCTGATACGGCTGCCCCGTTTTCCCAGGATACAAGCGAACCACGACCGTAAAGATTCTTCTTAAGGTAACAATCCATTAACATTTTGCCTATAACTATATATCAGAGAGCGAATGTAAAGCGGCAATGTACATGCAATTAAGAGTTTAATTCGTGGCCAATGTATAGTTGGGTGCGGCTCGGGTATTTTCTAGTCGCCAGGATTAGTGTTATTATGTGAAGATAGAAACGGGATTTGCGCTGAGGTGTAAGCTGTGTTTATAATACCTATGTATACATAGATCAAGCTGAAGAATTTTGTTTCGCTTAAAGAAATTGCTGGAGTAAGGAAATTGACGGTGTCTATGAAATTGGATGTGGTGGTATCTCATTTCTTTAAGACAAACGGTAAATGAGGCAACAGTTATTAATGTATATATGATAAGCAGAATATCAATCAGCATTCTCTTCAGAAACCATATTTGGCATTCATTATGTTGAGCTAAGGTTTCATGTTCAACTTTCGTAAACGTGTAAAATCCGTGTCTTAAACAACACTTTACACAAACGGAATTGCTTTGTTGAAGTTTATGACCAATAAACAACTTTCAGCAACAAGGCTTTCGTATTTACAACAGAAAGAAAGGTTTAAAGTTACTCGAAACAAAATAACACAACGAAACTAATCAATTACGATTCGAACACAACTTAAAACGTTACAAGAAGCCATTCGCGCCAAGTGCACAGTACAGAGAATTCCTAAACATTCAAAGCTCCAGTTAGGTCAGTTAATAAGCTGAGAAACAGGTAGTGTCTGTGGTACGGATACGCTATTAGGTACTGGGCCGTCTTGTAATTTTGTTGCAAAGAATGCAAGGTTTGCGCGTTAGACAGCGAGTCTTTACTGCACCAATAATAATTAAAGGTGCTATATTTTTACGTTTTATAGACTCAAGACTTCGTTTTTGCTTTTTTTTTTCTGATAGATTTATGGGAGAATGTTTGTTAGAAAGTGTATAATAGGATTGAAGAGATTTTTATGGCTTAGTTTTGTAGATAAATAGAACATTTTAATTGCCTATTTGGTTAGGTACTTACAAATGTTAATGGTTCGTTTTGGATGTAAAATCTGTGAAAGAAGTGGGTTACGTTTTGAATAATATACATTTAGACTAATATACATAATATTATATTCATATTTTTCTCATACTATTAGGTAAACATGTAAGTACTTTTAATTAAATTCCAATCAATCGAAATATTATAAATTAATTGACAATGTGTGAATTTATATTTTGCAAGCGGAAACTCCAATAAATATTATGAATGAGTGACAAAATATTAAAATTAATATAAACGTCAATTTGAGTCAAACCATAAAAATTAAAAACAGAATTTTAAGCAGGCCAATTACATCGAAAAACATTGTAATTAAATCTTACTTAATTATATACATATACACATATAATAACTGATGTAACCTGTCAAAGTCAATCTGCTATAGAAATGTTTATGGTCTAACAGTTTACACGTCAAATTGATTTGCGAAGTCATACATCTATTAAAGCCATGGAATTAGTAAATACTATATTAAAACTCTTTTATTTACATAACTTTAATCTTAAACCTTTTAAACCGTTTTATAACAGTGATATAGATATTATGCTAATATCGTTTTTAGCATAATGCATTATGTTAATTGGTTCTAAAATTAATGCTAACGGTAATGCTGCACCAGTAAAATTAAATTATTGTATTACCTTGATATTCGACATTAAAGAAATAGAAATGTCATTTCTAAGTTTGAAATGTCACACCCACTACAGGGCAAAATCAGAAACACAACTAAGGGAGAAACTGCATGAAAACCTTCATAAAGCTGTCTGTTTACTAGCTACTCTTGTCTCTATGATGCTAGATTTATTATTTAGCAAGATCTGCTTTTTAGGGACAGAATCATAACATAACATATTCATAAGCGAGATTCTTTTTTACGAACTCGAAACGACCTTTAATCCAACAGTCGTGCTTTGCTACTTTGAAAGATATGAGGCCACCGACATTTTCCAAACATTTTACACATTTAAGGTTAGCAATCATCACACGCACAATCTCACACGTACTTTAGTGCAGACTCACACCAGACATGAAATAACTTTGCTATGATAAAATATTACAGTGTAAAAAATATGCTTTTCGGTATGAGATTAAACTAGCGATAAAATGGTTGTGCGACCACTTTTTACTGCTAAAATAGTAGCTTGACAGTAGCCTGCGGCTTTACTAAGAATTACTTTATTGACGACTTTGCGTATTCTTTTTTTTTGAAAATGCTCACTATGCAATTATATTTCTCCCGCCATCGCCATCTTGGAATGAAGTGGTTAGTGCCTGATTTATAGTTTCTCTTACCGTCTTTGAGTGTCTTATATTTTAAGCGATTACTTTAATGATTTATTAGACGGCTCGTTGTTATTTTGCACCATTTTCCTAAGAGTTACCTAAGTGAAATGAGTAATGAGAAACTAAAATTTACGTGTTATTAAAGAGATTACCTACACAGAAACAACTTTCTATGTGGTGTAGATTTATAATATATTTTGCAAATCTATACAACCAACATAAAATTTAATAAAAATCTATTAAACAACAAATCGTCTTACATAACTTCATAGATATTGTAATAAACTTCCAAGTCTCGTTTCTGAACGCAGCAAACGCCTTTTATTCCATCCAATTTACGATAGCATCTAACATATAAAATCACAATGCAGCTCTTTAAAATTTATAAAGAAACATCCAGCTTGCTAGCAGTGAATTAAAACATGTAAGCGTCTACGAAGCTAACCGTAGGGTTTAGAAAGCAGATGCTATAAATTATAGCGGAGAAGAGGCACCGGATACAAAGAGACATGTATAATTTGCTAGAACCAGTTCCTACACAGTCCGAGCATCGAACCAGTGAAATATAGTGTTACTATCCAGTTATAAAATATCACATAAGAATTTATTTATGAGTCTTTACTGTATAATTCAAGGTGGCCAGGTGTTTCGCTAATATAAATATTAATAAGTTTCCGATTTCCTTTTTATTTCGTAAAACTAAAATCTATCTGGCTTTTATTAAAAATTACAAGAGTTTGAACAACGGCGGGCTAGTGTGTGTTGCATGTCAAAATTATCGATAATCTTGTCTCGTCGTTGCTACTCGACAGACGATTTATTGTTCCACTGTTGCGAGGCGTTCACCTACGCGATGCAAGTGTTTTAAATAACTCTAACGATGTTATCGATCGAACATCAAGAAAGACAAACTATAAGATTTATTTCACAGCACAGTTTATCGATTGTCGTTTGTAGTTAGACAGCCAATGGATGCCGACTGAGCATTCATGATACGAATAAAATTTTAATTACGTCGTTGTTAGCTTTTAAATAACGACTGTAATGCACACACTGGACTTAATAAAGAACTAAAGCAACTGGACATGTTAATGAGAAATGTTAATTACACAGCGGATGGCATAACTATAATGTAGTAGCTTTTTATTATAGCACAGTACAATAAATGATCCCATTTTACACACATAATAAATTTGCTAACACATTGTTATTAACACTTTTGCCACGGCTTAATCGAAATTGCGAAGCAATTATGACGTAACCGAATAGAACTTATGTGTGCTAAATCAGAACAAACTTTCTGAAGCGTGATATATTAACTTCACGATTTTAATTAACTCTGCAAATATCCTAAACAGGAATAGCAAATATAATGGAAACAAATAAAACGATTGAACTTCATTATCATAATCATTTAATGCAATCGTAATCTTTGATTACCTCTCCTGTGGCTAGTTGACCATGCGCCTTATTTGCGTAATAGTATCGATAAAATGCAATTGAGGCCAACACTTTTATCTAATTGACAGCTGATTGGAAGATCAATATCTTTAAACTCGTGTCGGCTGAAATTGTTGGTTATTTTCTGTTAATTGTTTTCCGTGTTTGCTTTATGATTTATGTCCGTTGAGAACAGGTATTAACTGCGTGCATGTCGAGCTATGTAAGAGAGTCGATATCCCCTCATCATAGCCTCTAATAACTTACGTGATGTAATCTAACCGTCGCTCCCTTTCCAAAAGTCCGTCTGTTTGTTTGCAAAGTAGCAGCTTTGATGTTCGCGTTGTCATGTTCTTTCCGCTGTGCGCGTGAAAGGAACTCCAATCAGTGTCAACAAGAAGTACGTTCCTGGTTGAAATGTCTGCAATAATGTGTTGGGGATTAATTATTGCAATAGTACAGGAGCAATGACAAATTGCTGGGCCGTCGGCCACGGAAACATTAACCAGTTTCCAGTTGATTTCCAGCTCCTTTAACGCGGCGATAAACAGTTAATATACTTTAATGCGCTGTTTTCATTTGGTTCATGTAATAAAAGCGTCAGAGTAATCACATGTTGTATAAAATGAGGCACCCATGTAACGAAGTCCATGTCCATCCGTATGTTTGAGACTAATCTGAAGATCTAAAAGCAGTGCGTGGGTCTTGGTACTGCGCCAGTCATTATTTTGTTTAGACTTTTTAATACCAGAAAGTTTATGTTCTTGTTTTTCACGAACGTTTCATTTTCTATTAAAACTTGATGGAAATTGTTCCACCAAAATCGCGTCGCACCGTCCCGTCCCACCTGACTGCGGGCCTTTTAACTAAATAAGACGAATCATTTTAGCTTTAAACTGTTGTATAACTTTATTCAATCCTAACACAAAACTGGATAACGTTTATCAATAAAACTTGTTTATTTTTTTATACTACTCCCAAAACACCGATTATAACCTGTTCTTATATGAGGCTCATAAAGGTATAATTAATTATCAATAGCTTCATTAGAGGCTTCCTTTTAGGTATTTGTTTAAGCTTTCTATAGGAAGTTGGGTGGGCGTGAACGAGTATGTTGATAATAAGTGCTAATACTTCTGACTTCGATAGCGATAGACGGGTTGGGCCACACTATTAGCACGTTAAGCGTAGGAAATGGAACATAGTCACAGTATAAAGACATACAGTATTGTATCTGGGCCGTAACCTTGAATTAAATGCCTACAGCCGCGCGGTACGTAATCCAGACATCTTTTTTTCGGGAGATAAAATGAAATACTTATCCATTAAAAATACACACATTATGTACCTACCTACAAGTAAGTAAAATTATTTTATAGTCTTACCTTTCAGAGTTTCCAGGTAATCTAAAAAAAGTTATCTCTGGATGCGTTATTGACGAATTCATGCAACCAAAAACAGCACAATATAGCCTACTCGTCATATTAAATATGTACTTGAACTTATTTTTAGTGAAAAAATCGCGCGGTTATTGTTAAAAAAAACAACACACCGTCCGTTCGTCACTGCAGCACAGTCGCGACTGTCTGCATGCTGAGCGCATACCGTGGTCGAGGCGCGTAGGTATAGCTCGCGTTTCGTCCGTTTGTATGAAGACGACGTACTGTATGTCTTTATTTATACTGTGACATAGTATAGTGTCATACTGCGCCTGTTACTTTTTACAATGTTATGTTCGATCCTAAATTTTACCTTATTTTTTAGGTTTTATAAGGCCTTATTATTTAGGCCTACAGTGCGACCGACGAGAATGCGTTCTTGACACTTGTCAAATTCATAAACGAATACGTGTTTTGCGAATTCGATCATTATTAGCTAAGGCTTCTCCTGGTAAAGCAAGATTTGCCAAGCTTTGCCATCTTTAAAAATAAATTACCTACCTACCTCATTGAAAACAGAACTGCTTGTCGACTGAATAAACAATCGTCTCAATTATAATTTTAAATACTTTGAACTGGTAATACGGTAGGGAATGCTGTCCTATACTAACCTTAAAATCAGTCAAAGCTAAATCTTTGAAACATATTTTAATGTCAATAGTACCTACCTGCGAAGACTAGGCGTTTGTTTATACAGCCTGAAACGTGAGAACGGCATTTTAATGGCTATTTATTCCATTACAATCGTTACTTAGTTTAAATAGAACATTTAACTTTTAAGTTAAGATTAAGTTAGACAATATTATCGGTAAGTAAGAAGTTTTGCTTTACCTTTTGACCGCCATAATCATGTATAGGTGACAAACCAAAATGTACCCAGCACGCCACGGTTCGACTACATGACAGACTTTGACGCCGAGGGCATGTTTTTGATTTTTTGACGTGTGGCGGTCAAAAGGTTAAATTATTTAAGCGCATATCAATATGCTAATCAGTCGAACATGGAAATGTACAGACGCCAGCACATCAAGCTACTACAATCTGGCAAATTTCTTTAATAGATTTTTAACTTTATCGCTAAATCATAAGGATCAAAGTTGATTGGGAAAATTTGACAATTTCGGGTAGCTTGATGTGCTGGCGTCTGTACTCTAGAATTTCTCAGTAAGTAGCCCGGTGTCTGAATTTATGCCCGGGTGATGGCAATACGCCCACCATCCGCCACATGATCAGCATATTATAATGTTCCCACTGCTGGCACACAGGCCTCCTACCGGTGAGACAGGGTGGGCCGTAATCTACCATTCGGGCCCAGTGCGGGTTGGTAGATGTCACATGTCTTCGAATTTTTGGTTCTAGGACATGCCGGTTCTTTAAGATGTTTTCCTTCACAATTTTGAGAGCAGTAGTGATGAAATAATTTACACAAAGTAAACCGTCTGGGTTCGAACGTACGACCTGTCACTCGTCAATCGCGGTCAAATTTGCCAAAATGTCTAAAATGCTAAAGACACATGAGGATAGATGATGTGTAACGGTAAAGTTTAAACACAAACTCGTCTAAACAGTTATGTAGAAGCGGCAGGAAGATATTTGCATGTTCTGCTTACGTCATAAGAGAAAATCACCGTAATTATTTAACTTAAGAATGTTGTAGGTACCTAATAGGTACTTGTAACTTCAGTCGTTGGAATTGGAAACGTGCATTTGTTTAATAGGCGGTTTCCGAAATGTAATTTATGCTGTCGGATATCTTCAAGTTGGCGGAAAATATGCACTTTACCGAGAATAAGTTCCTGGGTTCGATTCCCATTTCGGGCGAAATATTTTGGGAATTTTTCATCTGGAATTTCTCAGTAGTAGCCCGGAGTTTTGTTTCATACCCGGTTGATGACAATAAGCTCGCCACCTATTACAATGCGTGCCACGAAAGATGAGACTTGACCCCGCCTCCCCCGCTCTTTCCGCCGCCCCTATGACGTCCGGTCCCGTCCCGCACTCAGACCTCATACCGCTAAAGATACCTAAAATCGTGTACTGCGCATGTCAAACCACGTGGTGTGTCAAGTCTCATCTTTCGTGGCACGCATTGTACATGAAACTTAAACTTAACTGTCGAAATATGGGTGCTACTATAGGTTCACCTCTACCTAATGTTTCGGGGATTTCAGGCGTGATGTTACGTGTAATAGGTTATTTTATATTAGTACCTAGTGCTGGTGGCCAAAATCTTCTGTGTCATTACCAAATATTATGGCAATATCTATACTTATCAAGTTTCTTAGTCCTTGTCTCAATTTACTTGTTGTCGACATTCTATGCTACATCACTATCAACTGTCATCTCAGTTTTCACCCACTTTCTTCGTCATCTCCTTTCACACAATCCGTTCATCGTTTCTTACTCAATACGCCGCCAGTCTCGTGGGTACATTACCAGTAGACAGCGATGCGGAATGGAGGAATTTCGACGCCATATTTTAGTTTGTTAGTTCATTTATTTATTGATTTCGGATAAACAAAGGGCAACACATCTGGTATTACCTAATTTAGTATATCGTATTTATTACATTCCCAGATGAACTTAGGTAGTATAGGTTTTACAAAGACATGCTCATTAAATCTTCGCCTTCTGTTAAAGCCCTATTGCCTTATCAGTTATCACATTCGGGGCCTTATTCATATGTACATACCTCTTAGTTGCAAGCTCACCTGAAATGATAATTCAAGCTCTTTCCGTTCAGGTCTATGAGAAAGCGACGATTGTATGACCTCGCATTCGCACGCAACGCTTACCTTTAGAGTTTAGACCATGGCTTTATCTCACGCTTGCTATATGCGAATTATAATTATTTTCCATAATATTGTCTTTGTTACGTAACATGCGTGTCTAAGGAAGACAGTCAGCAAAATTATGTGATCGTTTCGTTCGAGATAATTTGTGGAATTACTTTACGAGATTGTTTTGTGCTTCAGGTTATAGTCGCGTTCAAAATAATAATTCAGAATTCAAGATATTATTATTTTAGAAGGAGTAGTGGACCCAGAGGTAACGTCCCCGACTTACCAAGTTGTAGGTCATGGGTTCAAACCTAGCCAGGCGCTTTACTTTCATCAGCACTGCTTTCGAAACGGTGAACAAAAAAATCGTCAAAGAACCAAAATTCGAAGATGTGACATCTACAAACCCGCACTGGGCCCGCGTGGGATTACAGTTCACCCCCTCTCAGAAGAGAGAAGGACTGCTAGGACATCCTAGCAGTGGAAACAATATAGACTGATTATGCGAACTCTTCGTCATAATAAAGCCCAATAATGACAGGTAAATTTGAGGAAATAAATATACCAACTTCCAGTTTATTCGATACGCTATACGAAATCGATGATCTAAATCGAGTAATCTGTAAAATACTCGGTATCCAGATAATTATGCGTGACTAAAGCCTACTCGACTACTAACCATTAACTACTCGTAAGTCGTAAACGAGTGAACAGATTAGCGTAAAATTTCATAGACGATAGATCAGGCTTTAGATTACAATTAGTATTAGATAGTGTACTGCTGTTAATGTAAGTAATGCTGATGGAACGATACATAAATAAGGAGATAGAAACTTTAATAAAGTTTGCACGCGGCCACGCTTAAGGTAATCGGTCTTCTGTTTAGCGTATCGATGGCAAAAAGTTTACATAACATGTTGGCCCAAAATTTTCTACGCGGACTGCACTCACTGACGCAGTCATGGTAATCAAGTGCACAGGTAACAGGGCAAGTGGGCAAGATGGAAGGTGGGTCGGTCTCTCGCATTTGATATCTGAGTAATCGGTGAGATTTTAGTGATTTAGGTACCTAATCAGTTGAAAGAATCAAAAAAATAAACCAGAAAATAGAGCATATTATGTTCTTCTAAAATGATTTGATGGAAAGTTTGCCGCAAGCAACAGGTTAAAAGTTTCATTGTCCTGAATATCCAATGTTCTACATTTTGGTAATTTATAATTATTTATATTATTATGATCAAACCTAGCTATTTGCATTACCAAATTGTTTTTAGTGGTGCTACTGTTTTATAATATAGAAACAATATCTACTTACCTACAAACCTTTCACTGAAGGTTATTCGCAAGCAAATCATACCAAACAATTCAAATGTTCAAGAAATGATTTGCCTTAAAAACAATTGAATAGCTTTTACGATAATTGAATTAACTCAATCTGACGCACCATCAGTCAGGTTTATTTTATTCGACAATCGACGATTCGTTTCCCATTGTTTTGTTAAGCAAATCGCAGGCTCTATGTATTTCTGAGAACTCGATTGTTTTATTAGCCAGTCACAAACAACAATTGAATAAGTAGAGCAATCAAGTAATTGGATTTGTTTTCATTTTACAATCGGCCATCATTAATTCATTTAAGTAAACTCACGTTACTGCTGCAAGCAATTCCAAATCTAGAGCCGCCTACAGTCATATTCGTTGATTAATAATTTAATTTAATTGAAACTTACTAAAACAATAAATCAAAAAGTGTTCTTGGTATTTGTTTATTGAATTGGCGAGATATTTGGAAAGGGTCGACCCGAACTTTAATGTAATTCTATACGCGTTAAGTATTCGCTAAATAGGATTAGGACTAGATTCCTACACTCGGATATGCATAATGCAAATGCATACCTGAGGTTTGACGAATAGAAGAACGCATATTTCTCACTACGGTAGGAAAACGTCCACGATGTCTTTATTACCGACTTCAAAAAAAAAGGAGGTTATCAATTCGACACGTATGTATGTAATATGTATTATTGGAATTGCATTATATTCACATATGACAATATAATATATTGTCATATGTGAATATAATGCATGGGCTTCCAAACAAATTAATATATAAAATTTTATAGATATATGTATGTTTGTCCACGCATTTCTCCGCAACTATTAATCGGATGGTGACCATTTTTTTTATTGGCATACATTTACTTCAACTTAGGGAACAGTGCAAGTTTCATCAAAATCGATTCAGTAATTTTCAAGATATGGACTAATACGAGTAAGTGTGACGGCCTGGCTTATTGATACGAGCTACAGGTATAGTGTCAAAGGGAAAACATCTCTAAACCTTGGTCAAATTCTAGTGCAAATATTTACATCAAAATAAAAATACAGATCCCAAGACACCGACTTCCCAAATTTAAGTTACCTATTTCATAATTTTGAGTTAGGTAATTTCTTTTTGAAGTCGATTTAATTTTTTTAAATATTTTTTTTAACCTATGTAATCCCACTGGAGGACAAAGGCAGTCTTAAGCTAGTGTGGACCAATCCTGTCTGTAAGCGTCAAGGTACACACACGATTAACTATTTAAACAAGAATTTAGTTTGTGTCTATAGGGATTTTCAATCATCAGGATTTTATAACAGCCTTGTAGGCACATTCTCGTCTTGTCCCACTTAACATCTCAATAAAAGTCAGCTTGGAGCAATAATTTTGTACAACACCCATAAAAAGGTTTTTCCTTCATTTAACAAGGTTGCCGTTAAAGAATGTCAATTTTGAAAAACGCATTAATATTAACGAGAGTCCGTTACACAACTACGTATAATCTGCATCCTCTAACAATAATTTTATCTCTGACAAAAGTGATGCAAACATCACAAGGTTGCTTTTTGGTTGCTTTCAGAGGTTATACAGGGTTATTGGTAAAACATTGACAACCTATTAAGAGGTTATTGTACTCATCATTATGAACAACTTTTACTATGGGACAAAACCTGAAATCGCGAAAAATAAACAGCTGTTCCCTACATTTTGACGAGTTATACGTAAATGTAGGGAACAGCTGATTTTTTTTCGCGAAATTTTTTAACAGTTATTACTGTCAAAAAATTTCAATCCGGGGGTTTCAGGTTTTTCAGAATCACGTTTTGAATCCAGGGTAACAGGTTGGGCGTCGATGTCCCGATGTAGGTAATTTAAAATTATAAAGCCACAGTTGTTTGTCATAATTATATGTCTATCTGAATTTGGAAATAAAACCACTCTTGAAAGAGCTTTGTCACATAAACAGAACAGTTAATTTATCTGTTCTGTGGTCACCTATGTAGATAAATTGACAAGCAAGAAAACAATTTTGCCCTGTTATTTCGTAATAGATGTTTGTTTAAGTTATTATCATAATCTTCTTTATGTTTGGAAATGATTGCTCATAAATATTCAATAACAAATATTGACTTTTGATTACAATTTTTGTTTAAAAGATTTTTAAAGACAAATATTACCTACTTGTGGTGCTTTAAAAAGCTATTTTATTTAAGCACAGAAAGTGACTGTTTTATCACTTTGGTTTGTTTCAAATAGATAATACATTAGCCATATGAATCATAGGCCATTGCACGTATACAAGCCAAGATATCAAAATAACTTATTTTTATTATTACAGATCTGATGGTTGAACAAGTCACCCGACGTGACGCGGATTACCCATCAGATGGACCTGCACACTAATCGCATAACACATTTTCATGGACAATCGGAATTATTTTGAAGGATATTGATATTGCTAATCGATTACTTAATACTTTCGGAAAATGTGTCTGCTCCACAACGTAAATAACGCAATGAATGTTATTGAACTATCAAAATGAAAGTCATTCCTACTGTTAGTCATCATCTGCCTAGCCTTTTCCCAAATACGTTGGGGTCAGCTTCCAGCCTAACCGTATGCGGCTGAATACCAGTACTTTACATGGAGCGACTGCCCAACTGACCTCCACAGCCCAGTTATTGGGTAATACAATACCCCTTGGTAAGACTGGTTATCAGATTTCTGGGCTTCTGACTACCCGTAACGACTGTCAAAGATCCACGAATGACAGCCGGGACCAACAGCTTAACGTGCTTTCCGAGGCACGGAGGGGTCTCGGTATGTAAAGATTAGCTTAACCTGATCAATCGACCTGTGCGGCTGTTATCATTTAGCCAATGTTACGCAATCAGAAACAGCGGGGGGGGGGGGCGCTGTATGCAGGAGATGACTGATGTATTGCCCTACAGAAAAAAGTGATATTATGTATATGGCTTCAATTTTGTTTATTCATTCTACAAGATAATCAATAAAGATTCAATCATTAAATAACAATTTAGCAAGTGTCGATTCAATCCTCATAAAAAAATACTTACAAAGAGATTTAAAAACAACATACTTTTCTTTTTACCAGTCACCTCAAATAAGATAAATGATAAACGATCAACATCGACAAAAAACAACACTGTGATCATTACTCGATACACAAAAACATCTGTATTTTGGTCAAGAGGTTAACTCGCTAAAACAAGGGCTGACAAAAAATATTTTATCAATAAATAAATCAATCTGCCTTATATATTCCAAACTATGTTGGGGTCGGCTTCCAGTCTAACCGGGTGCAGCTGGAGATTTGGATTGGATTGGAGAATACCAATAGTATTCTCCAATTAATCATGACTGTAGAACAATAATAGAATTAGTAAAGTACATTATGCTAATCTTAAGGCCAGTTAATTAACAATTTAGCGGCAATTAACGCTGCAGGGTTCGTTAAACGTTGTAATTTGAGGAATATAGCTTTTGTAAAGGATAATATTACTAATACCTAATGTTCTATCACCTGTGAAGCAAAGGTAATTAGGTAGGGCAGCAGGTAAGTATCATTTTATTCACCACGGGTCATTAAAGGCTTATTCTTTTTGCGTAACTTGGGCTTGAAACTATTGAAGGTTTTTTTTTATTGCTGTATGGGGCCGCTCTTCATCTCGATCACGCATGATGGAAAGCGATTAAGGTCTATGGTGGAACGAGCGTGCCCAGAAGATGGCTAAGGCACTGGAACTCCCACGCGTCCACGAAACACAGCAGGCTGCTTGACTCCGGTGAGAGGGTGGTCGCAAACCAGAAGGGCGTCAGCCCTACCACCGCAAGGGAAGAATTGGCTAGTCAAATAAGGTGTTGGGTGTGACTGTCCAGGATGCGCCGAGCGCTCAGTTCAGTTGAGTAACTGGCGGAACAAACTGCGCTACACGAGGAGGCTTCTTCATGCATCCCAAAGGTTGTCGTACGTCTAGTGGTCGCAAGCGCTACTGCTGAGCGTGACGTCCTGGGTTCATTTCCCGGGTGGGGATAATTGGCTGATATTGTAGTCTGGATTTGTGCCCGGTTGATGGCAATAGGCTCGCTCCCTATTACATGGGACTTAAACAAAAATGGCGAAATGTGGGTGTACTATAGGCACACCTATTTGTTTTTTTAAACTGACATTTGCTTAGTTTTTAAAGTATTACATTATTTTAATTATTGTGAATGTGAAGACGATGTGGGTCATATATTTTAGTCATTTTTTATTTTTCTCTCCATGGTCTGGCAGTTTGAGTAATTTATGTGGCCTACCCAAATGTCCTTTCTTTGGTATTGTTCGTCGAATCGTTGAGCTCCTTAAGTCTTGAGTTGAGCTGCATGATTTCTGACAAATGCGTGCACTGACTGGACAGGTCCTCTCAATCTGTGTGGTTCTTTCCTCAAAAGACCACCTCAGACATCGACCTACATGGTCTTCATATAACTTGACCAAGATTATGTCTGGACTTTAAAAGAGACTATGACCTCTGAGTTTGTTTCGGCCTTTCTTCTCAGAGTAGTCAGATAGGAAACGCCGACCTCATCTAGTTTAAAAAATTTATGATTGACGTGTAAAAGTGTTTGTGCAAACCTACTTACAGAAATAAAATCATTTATCATTTATTTACCTCTGCTTAACCCTTCAGGGAACACAGGTGTTACGTTATGTTCGATTGGGCTACCCCAGGCGAAAACCTTAAATATTTTAAACAACAACACAATTTTACTGACATAAAGGTATGTATGTCACTCGGAAGGGTGCCACGCTTAAGTGGGATAAGGGCTGGACACATCTGCCGCATGTCAGACGATCAATGGGCCAAACTAACGACCCAGTTGGTCCCGCTTAATGGCAAACGATATCGTGGCAGGCCCAGACGTAGATGGCGGGATGAGCTGGACAACTTTCATAAAGATTGGTCCTTGGCAGCTTTGGACAGAGAGTAGGGAGGCCGTTGCCTAGCAGTGGAAAACTAACAGCTAATAAAAAAAAGTTATGTACCTACCAGAAAACTCCTTTGATAAGGATTGGTCCTAGGTAGATTTGGACAGAGAGAGGTGGAAAGAGAGTACATTAACAGCAAAAAAAGCAAGAAAACTGACAAAAATTTTATTTAAATCAAGGAAAATAAAAATATTTATTTGGGGGCGGACCCGGTAGCAGGATTAATCATTGTCCTATCCCTATCCCAATTTAAGGCCTTCAAACAGGCGCGACACGACACCCGACACAAAGTCACCGCAAGTCGCGCAACGAGCGGTGCCTTTGTGTCGCGCGCGATTATATCGCGTGTCGCGCCTGTTTGTAGGAGCCTTTATTTGGGGTCGGCGCAACATGTCATTTCTTCCATACTTCTCTATTAGTCCGTTAGCGGGATTATATTATTTATCCATCCACACTATAATATTATAAATGCGAAAGTGTGTGTCTGTCTGTTTGTTATCTCTTCACGCTTAAACCGCTGAACCGATTTAGATGTTTGGTATCTATACCTAGACATAGTTTGAGCCCCGGGAAAGAACATAGTAACATAGTCTAGTTTTTATCCCGATATTCCCCTGGGATCGAAACTTATGGTACCGGTGAAACCGAGGGGCACAGCTAGTAAATAATATAATCCTGCTACCGGACTTGGAATTGGTCAATTATATTATTCTATGTTAACTATATGGTCATATAGGTAAACATACAATAATTTAATTGACCAAATTAACCCCGTTACGTTCTGTTTGCAAAGGAAATGAACAAAACATAAAATATTAACGTCATAACATAATTACGTTTAGCGGTAGGCGAGATTACCTTTCACGACCACGAAACCTAATCTAGTAATTCCTATTTCCTATGTAGTCTGATTCTGATAGAAACTTTATTTATGTCATATTCAAACGTCTAGTGTGGTTTTCAGAAATGAGGCCAACTTCATTCCGGTGGCCTCCTTCTCGCTATCTTTTTCTTTTTGTCTTCTTCCAGCTTTGCGTTATCGATAGGATGCGTGGTTGCATCCTCCTTTTGCCTACACTAGTTCCATGTTACGTACTTGGGGTCGGCGAAAATATCGTTTGCTTCCATTCTCTCTTGTTAGCCCTCACTTTTAATTCATATTATCTCTCACACATGTATTATAGTAGGCCAATGAAAATGAGATCAACACACCGATTATGCCAAAATACGAGCCCTAATTTCGGCCATTTTTAAAGAGTCAGCCCTACCTACATTCACTTAGATTTTCGCTTTCGTCCCATTTCGAATGAAATTCACATGAAACAGAGCGAACCGACTTCGATACACTATTTTTTCTATGCAAAAAGTGACCGCAACTTTTCGTTGTTATAAAGTTTTTGTTGAATTTGATGTAATGGTTAATAATAGTTTCGTTTTCCTACAAAGAATAGTTTCAAAGGAATAAAGACGAAGTTTCTTTTAACAATAGCGCAGGCCAGTGGGTTAATTTGACCAGCTGTCTGTAAATGTGCAAAGTTCATACCTACGTCAATGCATAGTGAATGACTCACTTCCTAATTAAACGACCTGCAGGTCGTGGGTGTGAAATTAACTTACGTAGTTACTTTATAGCTTGGACAGCAGGTTTCCCCGATAAGCGAGGTCCAGAAATGTGTAGGTAGGAAGTTAAATCGTTTTTGAACTATAAGTTTCAATTACTGGGACACAAAACGGGACATACAGCAGAAATAATTATTCATGCCACTAAAGAAAGAATTGATGAAAAGTCGAATTTAGATACATGGGCTAAATCCTGTATATCGACGGCGAAGTGCCAATACCTCCTAACTGATTTTTTTTTTGAGAAATTCACTTTTTATTCGTTTTGAATTTAAAGGCGTTATTCGCATGTTTTAGTGAAATCGCAAAGTGTATTTTTATTACAACAACATTAAATTAAAATGTGGAAATACATATTACCTCCCAACTAAAACAACGTGTCTATTTTTGAACGTTTTTATCCAGTATGTGTAAATTTTTGACTTTGTCAGTTAGGAGTTATTGGCACTTCGCCGTCGATATATACCTTTTCATCTCTGTATGAACTGGTCTCCAGATAAACAGCAATAAATAATAATTAGGCCTCAAAAGTTGGATTTTTATCTCCAATTATTTAATAGCTCCTCCAAACATGCTCTTATAAAGTGATATATCAATAATTCCGCATATCCTATCGACCGCAACAGCCACATGTTTTATTTACAGTCAAAGCGCACCTTAAAGCTTTTGTACTAATTCGTCTTGCTTTAATTGGAAGTTCCCAAAACTAGAATAACACGCTACATAAATCAACATGTTTGTCGGCAAGCTGAGACAACTCGACGCTAAATTAGGGTTGGCCCACGTGTACCTATAATATATTGTATAATCGTCTTGCTAGAATTTGACCTCCCTGTCACTTCCCGTTAGTGTCGTAAGAGGCAGTTAGAGGATTAAACATGGAAGACACACCATAAACCCGCTGAAAGTCGCCAGCAGCGTAAGGAAAGGAGATAATTGCTAACAGATGCAATCTTTTCCTACCGATGACAGCTGTCACTGCCGTCTACTGTGACTTTTGTAATACAATTTACTTGTCATGTAGAGTGTTTTACAAAAGACTAAAGGTCATATGTATCAAACCAGAAAGGGATCGTTGTGATGTGTGTGGCACATTGGAAGATGTTTTCCATTTACTGACGGAGTGTGTCAGATTTCAGTCTGCAAGAGAGGATTTAGTTAGAGAGCTCAAGATAAATATGAACGATGTTTGTATGTTCCATCATATCTTGTCGACACCTAACTCCGGAGCTGCTTATAGTTTAGTTAAGTTTGTATTATTATCTACGTTTACCGTTATAAAGTCCGATAAGTTCTTTTATTATTATGTAGTACTATTACGTTATAAGGTCCGATGGGACTGGCATATACAATTGTATAAATGTCCCTAATAATAAATAAAGAGAAAAAAAGAAAGGGATCGGCACCGTATTAACTCGAGCCGTTCAGTATTATTTGTATGCAATGCACAGTAAACGGAATCGTAACGTAATCGCCACGCCTCGAGACAAGCTCACGAACCGCGGTGCGGTGCGTTACGGCTCGTCGTCCCCGCGCTTACGTCTCTCTGTACCCGAGCTTACGTCTCTTCGTCCACCCTTGCCCCTTCCACCCCTTCCGCGGCCTGCCTGCACCATCAACCAGCGGTCGGCGAGCCGTAAGCACGGCGTCACCTAGCCGTAGCCGAGTCGAAGTATCTGAGCTTCTGATCCGCTTTGGTTACGTGCTTACGTTAGGTTAGCGCTTGACGCCTGTTTGACGGCGAGGCGAAAGGCGATACGGTGCTATGACCTTACAGAGGGATTTTCAAATCCTTAACTTGACAACAAGACTGATGACTTGTGCCCTCCAAGATACCTATAGGGTCTGCTTGTTTGAGTTCTACTGTTCAAGTAACCATGTAAATTAATCAAGTAACAGTAAGAATTTAAATTATTGTTAAGATATTATATTTAGAAACACGAGATCAATTAATTATTCTTATCCAGGGGATACAGAATGCTGTAAGACTACTAACGAACTTATCAATTCGAATTACTGCACGTTTTCGTTTCCTCCATGTTAACGCCCAACTTCTTGATGTCCCTTGATTTATAGCCATTATTCACCCACATTGTTTTGCTTTTCAAGGCATTTCAACATTGGGTTGGACATTTTCCTAGATTACTTGTCAGCCCTACACTCGATCCGCGGCCCAGGAATGTTGCTGTGACGAAACGCAAAGGCCGCGTTGGGTGCGAGCGGTACTTGCTTATTTGAAGTACGTACTATGAAATTAAAGGCAATAATGTGCACCGTACACCTATATCGTAATCTGTTCGGAAATGATTTAGCTTCAGAACGTATATTAAAGTTAATAAACTCATTCGATTTGATATCAAAAGCTAATGTCGTAAGGTAATGTATGGGATAGTTTGCATGATTCTGTCTGTATTACCTCTGCAATAAAAACACATACCTATAAGGTGTTCATAGCTCCTGAAACTTAGCATTTTAATAAACCCCAATAAATTAAATTAATTTGCCTTAAAAACATCTCAACATTATCAAAATATACTTTTATCGATGTTTGGTAACGATATTGGCTCAGTAGCATTGGTATCGGATGCTCTATTGATGGCAAGATAATTAATAGTATAAGCTACGCAGATGATATGGTGCTGCTGAGTCCCTCGATTGATGGACTCAGACGGATGCTTAAAACATGTGAGGGGTACGCCATGTCTCATGGTTTGTTGTACAATGTTCGGAAGAGTGAGCTTATGGTGTTCAGAGTGGGTACTAAGAAGCCTGAAACAGTTCCTCCGATATGCCTGTATGGTGTACCACTAAATAGAGTGTCGCAGTTTAAGTATCTTGGCCATATAGTGACGGAGGACTTGACTGACGAGAGTGACATGGAGCGGGAGCGAAGAGCGCTGTCGGTCCGATGTAATATGCTGGCCCGTAGGTTTGCACGATGTACTAAAGAAGTGAAACTCACTCTGTTTAAGGCGTTTTGCCAGTCATTTTACACGTGCAGCCTGTGGGTTAGACATACACAGAGGGCCTACCGCGCTCTTCGCATCCAGTACAATAACGCTTTTAGGGTGCTGTTGGGGCTCCCGCGGTTCTGTAGCGCGTCGGGCATGTTTGCTGAAGCAGGTATAGATAGCTTTCAAGCAATTATGCGAAAAAGAACAGCATCCCTGATGCGGCGGCTTCGGGGGAGCACCAACAGCATCTTAAAGGTAATAGTGGATAAACCTGACTGTCCGTTCCTGGGGTACTGGACCCGTATACACAGCTGCAGGTCTGGTGCACCGGGAGGCGGACTTAGTTATAGCTGTAGGTTTTTGAATTGATTATTTTATTTTTATTTTATTTTATTGTAATGTAAATGGTTAATATTATAAAATGAGAATGTTGCTAACATAGTTTGTAAGTATTACTAACAACAATATGAATCACGTGTGTTCGACATAAATAAATAATAAATAAAATATCCTCATCTCCATCCCCTGAATGGCATAAAAAATAAGATGAAGAGAGTACATCTATGACTGCGTGATCGTGTTGTTCTTCCAGATTACGCAATGGATCTTGATGTGATTTTCACCATCATTTAAAACATTTATTCCAGGGATTTATGTGTCATCATCATCCGAAGACTTATGTGTATAATACATTAATATAATAAGAAAATCTCCATGTTTCATCATGTCGTAAAAACCACAAAGCTGACCTAATACAGTCAGCTGAAAAGGTATGGGCAAACGGCTTCATTATACCAGGAATTTGATTATGAACGAGTGGGAGGTAAGTTAAAGATCAAAGCTTATGGAAATATGTATAACCAGGAAACAGTTATGAAATGAAAACAGAGTACAGGCTGGTCCGGACTTGGTCTCAAGTCCCGATATGTTGCATGATTTGTGACAATATATCTCTGAAACATTTTAAGTAATTGCTGTTAGGTGCTGGCTATACTGGATGCGGCAATCTTGGCAGAGGCCTATGGCCAGCAGAGGACAGCGATAGGCGAAGTTGATTTTTTATCCACGTCGAATATTGCAACTTGTGGTTGGCTACAAAAGAAAAGAAACGAAAAGCCTTGAAGTATATTATTCACACAGGTTTCTAAAAGAACAAAACAGTTTGCAACTCTATAAAAAACTCAATAAAATTCTCTATGGAACTTATAACAACTTCATCTCAGCACTTAGTCAGCTTTATCCTCGTAATATTTTTTTTAACAGCAACCCTTTTATTTTTTACGCTGGCAATCAAACAGCTGGTCTGCCCAATCGCACCGCGTACGGAAGACAGGTGCGCGCGCTTCCTTTGTTTATAACTAACCATAAAAATTATATAAAATGAGGAGTTTAAGTTTATTACCATCCGAAGATATTGGAAATTGGAATCTCTACTTCTGTTTTTTTTACCTTTCCTGGGTATATTCCACTTGTCTTACGTTTGGGAGAAATATTCTGATAAAAACTGGTAGGACAAGGAACAAAATATTAATATTTTTTCAGAGCATGATATTAAATTAACTAATATAGGACTGTTTTCATTACATGCAATCAATCTTATTACAAACTAGCTTTTGCTCGCGACTTCATATGCGTGAAATTTCTTGTTCCCCCTACATACCTCGTCGCATCGCATGGCCGGCCCGAGCTATTACTTCGATTTCGCTCAGCGTTCTTTCTGACTATTTTAGTCGGCTCCTAAGGATCTTAGCGTGATGGTAACCTTTAGCTTTCTTCAAGTATTGGGCTATCAAATGCAAAAAGATTTTTTCAAATCTGACTCGTAGTTCCAGACATTACAGCGTTCAACAATAAACTCTTCACCTTTATTGTAGTAAGTAGTTGTCAAGTACTTTTGGTCCAACAGTAAACATAACACAGATGTAAATTATTTTCTTCAGACTTTAAAACATAATTAAATAAGTAACACGATTCCTTTAAAGGCTCCTACAAACAGGCGCGACACGCGATACAATCGCGCGCGACACAAAGGCACCGCTCGTTGCGCGACTTGCGGTGCCTTAGTGTCGCGCGCGATTTTATCGCGTTAAAGCTGCAATCGAATAAACTTTTAATTAACTTGATTGCAACACATAAACATATATTGTAAGTGCAACACTTAACTCAACGATTCTTGACTGAACCGTTTTGAAACCAATTGCGAAAATAATTCATTAGGTAAACCACCTATCAATCTAATTTATTCAATTGAACCTTCACAAAACTAAAAAAAGGTCATAGTTTGTCTGTCTATGATCAATCATTTGAATTAGCAGATGCGAAACGAACTCTAGGTCATGGATTCAAGCTTCATCTTTGTGATAGAAGTGAATGTGATAATGATGATGCAATTTTTTTATTTATTGGAGCGGTTATCAAGTTAAGATGCTGTTTAAAACTGTGCAAATAAAAAAAAATACTTCTACACAAACAGGGTCCCATTAAAATAGATGGACAAATTTTAACACAGCGCTCAGTACGTCTAACTAAAGATATCAAACCAAAGAAAAAAGCACTGATTAAAGTGATTTTATTTTGACCTAAAATAATAAATTGCCGGCACATTAGTGTATTTTCGTTAGACGATTATTTTTCTTGTAAGTATCTATGCGTTTTTCTTTTATATTTTTTTACCATCGTCCTTATTTTGGTCGCGATTTCTAAAAGTTTGTCCATCTATTTTATTGGGACCTTATATAAATAGATTTTAAATTAAAGCCTACGTTTCAACAGAAAGCGGTGCTGTCATTAATGGCGAGCGTCCTTTATAACTATAGGTTTTATTTACAGCGGATCGAACCAAAACACCACTGAAAATTATGGATGTTCATGATGATAACTGTCATTTTGCGGCTATACAACGGCACGCAAGCCCTAAGCTTTAGTTCAAAATCTATTTATATGTAGCAGACTGTTTTTTTTTAATCTGTATATTTTAAAACAGCACCCCAAAATTTACAGATTTTTTTTCTCTAGACATCTAAAATCCACTATCGTAAAAGTATAGATACTTTTGTCAAGTCATGCGGATGTGCATCAAGAGTGTCGAGAAGCATCATCAAGTAGCTTGATTGCAAGATGATCGCTAGCATCCGGTCTGCAGTCACAATATTATGATAGTAGATTGCTTAAAGGCTCCTTAAAACAGGCACGACACGCGATAAAATCGCGCGCGACACAAAGGCCCCGAAAGTGGCGCAACGAGCAGTGCCTTTGTGTCGCGCGCGATTCGCGACACGCGTCGCGCCTGTTTGCAGGAGCCTTTACTCAAGAGGCTGAGAGCTGTGCTGAAATGTTTAGTTAAGATAATACATACACGTACAAATATACTAAGGAAATTAGGCATATGTATACCTATTTATTGCAAAATATGTTGAATATATTAAATCGCTGGTGGAACAGACAAGTCGTGAAGTGGAGACCGCCTATAGGTAAGCGTAGTGTCGCCCCCAGCTAAATAGACAGACGACCTTAAGAAGGTGGCTGGGACACACTAGATGCGGAAGGTAGAGGACAGGGTGTTATGGCGCAGACTGGAGGAGGCTCATGTATAACAGTAGATTGCGATGTTCTGAGTTAATTGGACAATACATGCAAGGGGGTACTTAAGCTATCGTTTTAAAAGTGGTAGGTACAGACGCCAGCACATCAAGCTACTACAATCTGTCAAATTTCTTTAATAGATTTTCAACTTTATCGCTAAAACATAAGGTTCACAGTTGATCGAGAAAATTTGACAGTTTCGGGTAGCTTGATGTGCTGGCGTCTGTACAATAAAATGATACTCGAGAAATATTAGCAAACGCTATTAAACTAAACGTTATAAAATTATAAAGTTTATTCGCAAGCCATTTGCCAAATGATAATAAATTCTCCATTCATGGTCATGCTAAGACCGCTAAGCAGTATTATCTAAATTGATGCAAAATATAGTTTACTTAACAAATTGTTACCATAATTACGACATTACAACACAATAAGCGATTTTCGATCGACGTAGGTGGGCGTCGTTCTAATGAATCGATTTCGTTATGCGATTGCATTTGAATCGAATTACGATAAAGTTGTAATAAAATTGTTGAATAAAGTGCTGATATTATTTTCGCGAAGTCCTCTAATATAGTTGCTATTTTAATGTTGTGTCTCTATCGTTTCTAGACTAGTTAAGTAGTAACACAGGACAAGCAATCGCAATATGAAGGTACACTATAATGTCAGGATATCTAGGTACCATGATAATTTTGAAACCGCCATATTCTATGTAGGTTCTCAAATTAAAATTCATTTATTCCAGATTGGACGGTGATCACCAAACTAGACGTTTGCCTGTATCTTGTGGATCAAAGTTGGTACGGGAACATGCATGACGATATTTTGGGGTTCAAAACTATGCTTCGAAAATGACAGGGTAGTTACTGCTGCTGTTCAAACAGACTATCCAAAAAAGGACACAATGCAATTACATGAGATCACCACATGACAAACAAACTCTTATTGGCAACATGAAGAATACAGCTGAGGAAGTTCAAAGGAAAGATCAATACAAATAAACATCAAAAATCAACTCTGAAATCTGTACAACACAACAACACCAAGCGAAACGGCAAACAAAAGCTAGCGTCTAAAGCGGACAAAACTTCATAAATTCTAACATATCGTCGTTTAAGACAAGTTGTTTAAGTACCCTGATAATGTTTTCCCTTGCACAAACCAACCGATCAATAAACCCAGCAGTTTTATAGCCAAAGATTAATCTAAACTGGAGCAGAATTTGTTATTAAACAAGTTTTGCAAACAATTCTTGCCTAACTTTACTTCTGTTGCATTTTATATTGCTTAAAAGAATTCTAATCACGCATAATTGGTTGCATTTGTATCTGATTTCGAAGAAGCTGAGGCCGATAAGGTATTTGATAGTGCGTTAGCCAATGCAAAGATTGCAGCTATGTTTACTTAGCTAATCAAAAGTTCCTACGTAATGGTACTGGTATTGCATGGCGCAGTAAGGCGATCTATCATTACCCCCTTAGGATGTGTAGGTGCTGCACACTTGTACAGTCAACAAGAGATATGTCTTATATGCAGGTCTCTCAGGTATATTTACTTCTTGCTCACGTGCTGGGTTGTCAAATCTTTGACACTCTCTTGCAATTTTGCATGTTTCTTTGTCTTTGCTGATCTGATTACTCTTTTTTCTAACGAGATTTTCTGCTATACCTGATAAGATTTATCATAGGCCTATATCTACACTTATTACACCATAAATAATGCCAATTATAACATTACCCTACGTGCATAGCTAGTAGCTATGTTTGAAATATCACTGGAATATATCACTGAACAATTTATCTATACGTTTACGAGATCGTCACGATATCGTGACATTATATTAGAAGGTATTGGCTTACTTAACAATAACTTACTGGTTATTAACGATCAAAACTAATTATTTATGTGGAGATAATATTAGGTTAACAGGGCCCATAAAATTAATGAGCGGATGACGGTAATTAATGGAGATTATTTAAGAATAATTATAGGTTATAAATACAAACCAATCTGCTGCCTTAATTATATCGACGCATATTTACTTAATTTGGATTATAACTTCGTTTATGTACCTATTGTAAATTAGATGTTTATTTCGTTGTACTGGCAGTAGGTACAACGAATAAAAAATACAATTATGACAAAAACCGCCTTGAAGCTACTGGACCCGTAAAGACGATTGTATCTATAGTAAAATTAATGCATAAATCATAAAAGTCAAAATCAATGTCGTACCTTCACATCTTAATACATAATCCCGAATAATCTTTATAGATCTGACATCATCGAATATCATGGGCATAACCTGAACGGAATATGACTTGATTTCAAAAAGAAATTATCGTAAAATATTATATCAGAAGTAATCAGAACGCCTTCATCTGACTGTATTAATAACATCACTATTAGAAATAATAAAAAGTCTAAGGTTTCAATAGTAAGTGTAGCAATTTATTTTTATTTCGATACTACTAATCTTGGTCCATACTGTACACTAGATATGCGCGCGACTTCGTCCGCGTGAAATTTTTTGTTCCCCGATCCACCCCGTCGCGCGTCGCATCGCATCACCTGCCCGCGCTATCACTTCGTTTTCGCTTCGCGTTCTTTCTGACTTATTTTCTTTTTATTCGGCTCCTAAGGGTCTCAGCGTGATGTTAAATAGCCTTCCTCAAGAATAGAATTCCTCAAGAAGAAAGCTATCAAATGCAAAAAAGAATTTTCAAATCCGACTGGTAATTTTAGAGATTAACCCCTACATAAAAACAAAAAAAAAATGACCTCTTGATAATATTAGTAGTATGCATCAGATTCCTCAATCTGTCAATGCGTGAGAATATGAGGTTTCTACTCCACTAGCTAATCCTGGTGCTTTCCTCAACGACCGTCGAAAAAACAATACTACTTCAGGTTTAACAAACAAGACGATTTCAAATTAGGTTCACTAATAACAAAAGTCTAGAAGGCTTCAAGTTACATTGCATGTAAGTCGAAGCAAATGTCCTAAAAGCTAAGTTGTTTTTCGTGCACAATTTAGAAGCACTTAAATATTAATGACACATCAATCACATAACGAACCACATCTAATTGAGTCGTACGCTCACTGATTAGACAAAAAAGCAGTCTCATGAAAAATGTACGCACACACATTTTTCATACAACTTCAAGTTTTAAACCAGCTTATCTTTTTGCTACCATCAACATAGATCAAGCAGTAACCACCAGTTTCAAGCCCGTTAACTACGCGTGTCGAATTGAAAACGAATCGGCAACCGCATATAATGGATGTTACATAGAATTGTACTTACGCAGAAATTATGACACCGAAGTGTTCGCATTACTCAAATTATGCTTCCTTCTCGTACATCTGAAACAAGAAATTTAATGTGTTATATATGGAACGATAAAATGATCATTAAAAGTAAAACAAGGTGAGAAAGCAGTGACTAGTTAAGGCAGTGATAGTTTAACACATTAATAGATTTTATTGCTGATGAAGATAGTTGTAGCAATAAAGAGAAAGAGTTGGCTGTTCCATAATTTTCGGAGATACCTGAGAAATCGTGTAATCTTTAACAAATCACATGAACAACCGAAGCAACAAAAGACAATCACAAAATCAAACACGGCACAAGATTCTTACTAATAAGATACGACAGTGTTCCGAATAATCAGAACCTAAATCGAAAGGCACCGTTCTAAGAACCCATCGCTTCCTACAGCAACAAAAAGTCGTTGCATCATGATCCTTAAGGTCAGCTCCCAACATTGTCTAACCACAATGGCAATTGTGAGAAAGAATCGCCAAGGAAACAATAGAACCGAGTCAGCAATTAGCAATACCAATTAAACATTTGTTTAGATAGCATATTGATAGCAGTTTGAATAAAGATGAGCAGTTAAATTTTCTATACAGGTTTGGATTTCATTATGGAGCATCGCAATCAATGCGAGCTCACAGAGAAATAGAAATGAAAAATTGAATATCACACACATATTCAAAATCAATATAAACAAATGTAAAAAAATCTCCCCTAGATGTAGAATACGTTTAAAAATAAAATATGTAAAATAAACCTAAGTTAATAAGTAAGAACAATAAGAACGTAGATGACAGACCCACGAGCCAATTGTTTCTTTATAATGGTAAAAATAAAAAAGCCAAGAATAAAATTATAGTATACGCAAAATCACATAAGGCATACTATAGGGAACATGTCGAGGCAGAACAAGGTATGTAACCATAGGTTGTCATTAATTGATTACATGGAAACAGAATGCAAGAAAAAACATAACCCTCCTTCTGACGCAGTCGGGTATAAAGGATTGCCTCATTGTTCTTTGAAAGTGAAACGAGTTCAATATATCGGATTTGATTCTGATATTTAAAAGGGTATAACTAAGTTGCCCTTTAATGTTTAAATGTAGGCAGCTGCTGACTGATATAAAAGTCAATTTAGTGGCTGTAAAGGAATTGTGCTAGCTATTGTAAAAAACTCTTTACAAAAATATAGTGGTTGATAAAGTCAAGTTAAAGGAGAAAGAAAGTAAGAGATATACAGGGTTATTGGAAAAACACCAACAACCTCTTAAAAGCATCATTATGAGCAACTTTTACTATGGGACCAAACCTGAATCCGCGAAAAAAAATCAGCTGTTCCCTACATTTTTACGAGATAATCGAACAGCTGATTTTTTTGGTCCCATAATAAAAGTTGTTCATAATGATGAGTACAATGATCTCTTAAGAGGTCGTTGGTGTTTTTCCAATAACCTGTTGATGTTTTTCTGTATAATACCAAATTTGCTTTAAAACATTAATCAGCATGAAAAAAACGAAACTTAATGAACATAAAGAAACCAAATAAAAACAAGAGTAACACAACAACCCTTGCTTAAGTGATGTCAACGTTTCGGTGCGCTGCGTAGGCGCCCAGTGGGTGTGGGAACCGGTCCACGTGACTCACTTATTGGACAATAATTTTGGTGGTACGACAGTTACGTCATTAAATTAATAGGATTAGGGTAGAAATGTTTTGGACGATGGTCGTAAAGTCTCGGTTGATGTTAAAGCTGTTAAATCTGGCAAGTGTGCGAAAAGTTGTATTTATGTGGTAGCGGATTCAGGGCGGATTTAGAAGTGAAAACTTCTTCAAGCGCGTTGAGCGATTTTTGGTAGCGAAAAATCTTATGGGTTCTCATCACCCACATTTTGTAATAGCAGTAAAACTGAAGCTATAAGGGTGACGTGTTGTGCAACTGTATTTCTTAATTTTATGTTTTCACTTCTGTCGGCAGTCCCCATGTCTGTTTTATTTTATTTAGTTAATGCAATGTTATTGATTGTAATCTAAATGACGCTTTAAAGTGAAATTGAAGTAAACTCAAAGAGTAATAGCCAAGCATAACAGTGACAGATTCATTATTTATTTCTAATTGCTTCTCCTATATCGAATGTATACTAATTGAAAGCCAAACCTTTTTTTTTGTCCTCTATTTCATCTTTATAATGTACATTACTTTATTTTCATTTTTTTAATAATTCCCCGTTTTAAATAATTATCATATCTCCCGTTTCCAATACTAATCCGGTCAATATAGCAACAGTAAGTGTTTTCACACCAAAGCTTTGCCATGTTTTAGTAAATAGAATTAAGTACCACTTCAGACATACCTGGGGGCCTAAAAAGGTCACTTTGGCAGAATCATAAAAGGATAACATTATGAATCATAATATGGCGAAGATAGTCCGTGTTTTTCTTTTTTTCGATGCACTACGTAGGTATAATCAAAGAAATTGGGATTGGATTGATTGGTATTTTATCAGACAAAAAAAAATACTGAAAAATCCTTTACCAATGGGATTTATACGATTAACTTAACAGTTAACTGTCCATTATGATTCATAATGTTATCCTTTTATGATTCTGCCAAAGTGGCCTTTTATTCCCCTAGGTGGTCTAGGAGTAGGATCATAACTTAATACGATTGGCTCATATTAGTAGCGAGTAATACAAGTCCCCCTTTCCCTTCTGTATATAATTGGGTAATGTTTCTATCATATATTAATAAAGTTTATGGACTAATAGCAAATCCTTATTTACATAGTCCATAATTTGTGGAAAGGAATTTCTTGATTGGTAAGTACAATTAAGTAAGTTAGATACCTGCATAGAGGGGTACGGAATAAATCGTCGTTAAATAATAACAGCCGCACGCAGGTCGATTGATCAGTTAAAGCTACGCATGCCGCGGTTGGTCTGCGGATAGGTGACCATCTTTACATACTAAGATCCCCTCCGTGCTCCGGAAAGCACGTTAAGCCGTTGGTCCCGGCTTTCATTCGTGGATTTTTGACAGTCGTTACGGGTAGTCAGAAGCCCGAAAGTCTGACAACCAGCCTTACCAAGGGGTACCGTATTACCCAGTAACTGGGTTGTGGAGGTCAGATAGGCAGTCGCTCCATGTAAAATATTGGTATTCAACTGCATCCGGATAGACTGGATGCCGACCCCAACATAGTTGGGAAAAGGCTAGGCAGATGACCTGCATGACACACACCACTAAAACTTTACGTCAATTAAGCTAAGTAATAAGGATTTTACAACATGTGAAGCATTTTGCTAGTTTAGCTAAGCCCAGGTACACACGGGCGCGTTTTTCCCGCAGCGATTTTGTTTCGCGTACCGGACTTTCAACGCACTGCTTAATGGCGAGAGTTGAAAATCCAACGTGTGTTGTTTTGATTTGACGCGCTGGGATGCGGTCTGTTGAATTTTCAACGCTCGGCTTAACACCGACAGTTGAAAATCCAGTGCGTGATATATTTACGTCTGTGCGAACGTTGGCTTATTGAAGTTTATACTTCCAAATAAATTGGAAATAAAAAATTCAATAAGTCTTTCCAATTTTATTGGAAATCATTCTTTTAGCGCCAATAATGCTCTTACCAATTACGAATTTATAGATCGAAGTGACGATTTTATGACTTTCTTTGATCATCGATGATCGATTAACGATACCAATCACCTTAATCTTTAACAGTCTAATTTCCGTGTATTACGCCACGTCTCTATAAAGTTGCTAGCGACTGGTTTGACTAGGAATCAAACCTGATCGATCATTAATATATTTACGAGAAACGAGAATTGTATCGGGTTATCGTACTGCTCTTTTTGCTTGCTAGGGATCTAAACTTTAAAGATTTTATAACAAACTTATTGGAATACATATGTTGGGTTTGGGAAGCATTGGAAGCATCTTAGTGCAGTGTGCTTTCAATCACGATTTCTGATTGAATAGCGATTTCCGACAATGAATTTGGAAATACACTCTAAGTCGTTCAAGCACCTATAACAGCTATGCACACGAACTTTTGTATCTACATCACATAAACGATGGCGGTTTAACTGTTGTTCTTCATAACATGTAACGATTCTCACACATCTCACGATAATACAGAATAATCGTGCAGATACATACATTGTAACAATATTAGCCAAGCCATTTACGATTTCAATTTAATATCGTGGAGCCTTCGCTCTCAAATCATCTGAACCATTCATAAAAATTACCTTTACGTGTTACCCAAAACAATAACAATTTATCACGCTAAACACACCTAGTTACCCACTTACTAAAAATTGGACCACCCGAATACCTCAGAATCGCAACTCGATTCAATCTTTCGTAATCGATGTAACTGTATACTAAATCGATTTATGTGTACATCGATTCGTGTTGTGTTGGGGACGAAACAAAAAATAAAAGAATAGTGGTTTCTTTTTCGGCTTTCGCTGCGCGTGGGCAGTTGGGAGTTAACACCAAATGAAATCATTCAAACAAACATGAACAGGTTGAATAAATAAGCATTGAATATAATAGGAATTCTGGTCACAAAACAAGATTTATTTGTGCCACACTGGTAGTCTGTGCTAACAATGTATTTAGTAAGACCGTTGAGATCTCAATACTGGTCGAAATTTTATCAACAGATTCAAATAAATATCGTGATATATCTAGCGTCTCTATTCAGGTAAGGGAAATAGTAATTGATTTACCTGTATTGTGAAGATAACGTCTTGATGCAATTTGACGTTTTCTTAGATATCACTAACAATATTAATGCATCAAAAGCTTGGACTTTGAATAAGTTATGAATGGTGTATGAAGTGGAAATGATTGCGATAAAGCGTTACATGAACGAGAATGATGAGTCTACCGATATGGGGTCTCCTATGAAGCCAACTTTAAATTCAAGGAAAACTTAAAATGAAGTAGGAAGTAAGTATATCGTATCAGAAAAATAGGTAAAAAAACAATAAATGATAAGTACTGTTAATCAAACAGAAAAGAGATACATAATTATGATAACAGGCTACAAAAAGTACTGAAATACTATATGCCACAAACGGCTTGGCTTACACCGTGAAAGCAAAACAATAACGACAACAATATCGGTTGAAGACGGTAAGTAAAACTTTCAAAATGCACCATCCAATATTTTACATAAACACAAAATACCGTTATTACGTATGGCTAGTCGCAATTATGGTTCATATTCTCATCATTGTCTCCAAACCATTGAGATATTGCCAAATGGCCTACTTAAGATATAGCACGTTTTGGCAGACGAAACAGCTAATTCCGAATGCAGTGTTCATGAGTAAAAACTCAAAGGTCGTAAGCAAGTAAGCATGCCGTTATGAAAGTCCATTAACATGCACAAACTATGGAAAAAAGCCGGTTCCAGCTTCTTGTGTAGATAAACAAAGATAATGGTTTAAGTAAATGAAGTTTGTAATAGGAAGTTTTGCTTATGAAGGACGTGCTTAGAAGCTATGTATGACAGGTTGTATAATAATCAAAAAACATTTGGTCGGTTTCTAACCAATCATTGTTGTTTTGGTTGGTATTTTCAATACATTTCTTGTGACATCTCATCTCTACATATACAAAACATATCACATCTCTACATATACAGTACGACATACAAAATTGTAACAATAACCTTACAAATATGTATAAATAATTTTTAAGTAGGTAAGACATTTTCTAGCTCATTCAAAGAGTTTTTCTCTAGGACCACGATCCTAAAGACAAAACATAAATAACTATAGTCAACAAAATGAGACAAATCTTTTTTGAAACCGAAAATTTTCATAAAATTGCATATTTGCACGAAAAGAAAAAGCAGACGATACTTGCGAAATTTCAATTCCACCTCGTAGTAAAAGTTGAGAGGCTCGTGGACAAGTAAAAACAGCAGCATGGGTCGATCGATCAGGTTAAGCTACGCTTGTGACGGTCGGTCCGTGGATGGGATCTTTACATACAGAGAACTCTGTGCCTCGAAAAGCACGTTAAGCTGTTGGTCCCGGCTCCCATTCGTATATAGATCTTTGACAATCGTTACAAGTCGTCAGAAGCCCGAAAGTCTAACAACCAGTCTTACCAAGGAATATCGTGTTAGTATCTGGGTTGTGCTTGTGGAGGTCAGATCGACAATCGATCCACGTAAAATATTGGTATTCAGCTGCATCCGGATAGACTGGAAGCCGTCCCCAAAAATAGTTGGGAAAAGGCTAGGCAGATGATAAGTGATAGTTGTTTATATTCATTACTACTTTCATCCCGTGAAAGATTGCCAGTGAATTAAAAAACAGGCTGTATAACGCCTGAGCCAGGTCGATGTATCAGACAGTTTTACGAGCAACATTTACTAGGCACCGATTACAAGAGCACGATTCAATTTGGGCTGTCGATAGTAAAACTGCACCTAGATACTCATAAAATGTTCACGTACCATGTCAAAGCTTAAGGCACACTGTTTTAAACCCATTTAGAGATACATTTACGATCCACGTAGTCTCGCTTTGGTAATGAATTTAGTTTATCATGAATACGAAACCTTTTTGAAGTGAAAACTTCTTTAGCATCGTTGTGATTTGAAATTTTATGAAACGAAAAAGCAACAGTAAAAAGAGACATAAGATTTAACGTGGGAGAAAATGAGATAGGAAGCATTATACAGTGTTTTTGTTTTTTATTAGTACAAATGACATCACATTTAATGGATGTGTGGATGTGGATGTGGATATGGATGTGGATGTGGATGTGGATGTGGATGTGGATGTGGATGTGGATGTGGATGGATGGATGGATGGATGGATGGATGGATGGATGGATGGATGGATGGATGGATGGATGGATGGATGGATGGATGGATGGATGGATGGATGGATGGATGGATGGTTGGATGGATGGATGGATGTATGTATGTTCTTTAGCATCGTTGTGATTTGAAAGTTTATGAAACGAAAAAGCGACAGTATAAAGAGACATTTAAATTCATAAGATTTAACGTGGGAGAAAATGAGATAGGAAGCATTATACAGTGTTTTTGAAGGTTTCACTTCTACCACGTGTGAATTGCACACATGCTGTTTTTTATTACGAATGGAGTTATGATGTTGATCCGACAAAGTAGTTAATTATCCTGCCCTTAGGCAATAAAGGGTCGCCGTAAGATATTTTTTAGGATTCCGTACTTCAAAGGAAAAATGGAACCCTTATAGGATCACTTTGTGGTCCGTCTGGCTGTCTGTCAAGACCCAAAGATCTCGGGGACGCGTGGACATATAGAGTTGAAATTAAAAATATATACTCAGGTCTACAGTCCCTTGAAGCTGTGCAAAAATCAAACTTCTAAGTTAACGTAAAAAAAGAGATACGACCGTTTATGCCGCAAAAAACGTATATTTCGACACTCTCAAGGGAATCAAAATTTATAGCGTACTTCCCGTTGATCTAGAACAATGAAATTTGGCAAGAAGCAAGTTCATGTCAAGAAAAAAATCCGATAACCGTAAATTAGTAGTTACATTTAGAAAAATCCCGTGATAAACTATTTACATACCTACAAATTTGTACGGAACCCTTGGTGCGCGAATCCAATTGACAGGTTTTTCTCTCATACTCAGTTAATATATCATTATCAGTTCTCAGTATTAGGTAGTCGTCAAACTAGTTAATATGATAACTGTCAATATCAAAACTTTATTTTCACTGCATTTGCTAGGACGTTGATTGTCAGTTTTACAGAATAGCACTGCAGATTGTAAAATACAACTGAAAGTTGTCGTAGGTAGGTACTGCAAATAATGCAATAAGTTAAAACGAAGATAAAGTAAAAAATGGCCCGTCATCCAATCCTTTTACAATTTCCTAATCCGGTGCCCACCACAGCTTTGAAATACCCGGCACATCATACAAGAGTAAATAAAATAGTAGAACAATAATGAAAAAAAGTAATGTCGGCAAACTGAATACAGCAAGTGGCCAATTGACATTTCCTTCAAATGGAATTTTATCGAGCCATTCTCTTGTCCTTTAGTTGGTCTTACATGGCTAGCAGTTTTTTAACAAGCACAGACAATACTGAGACATACGGCTGGCAAGGTAAGTCAACATGAAAAAAATATAAGGCGATGCGTCTACTTCTTGTCTTGTAACTCCGTCCGAAACATGGTCAATGTTTTCTTCGCAACTTGGCACTTTGCGCAAACAAAACTTTCTATACTTACGATTTTGCAATCGTTAGTAGCTCCTCGTAGCTCTCACTATTACAGCACGAATTATATCTTAACATTTAACGTTTATATCAAAAACCATATTACAAATATTGGCCTCATTCAAATGTTGTTCTTCCCATCAATCAACTCAATAAACTAAGATGAAGACAGTTTACACTTCACCGCAAAAATACAAACACGCAGTTCCCATTTTTTTCCACAATTCAACTTAATTGTCGAGTCACAAAGTCCCTATGTCATACATCGTTAAAAGCACGTAACAGTATCCAGTTTGAATTGCGTAAAGACCAACGTAGCCAGTTGATAAAGACAAAAAAGTCTCCGAATAAGAATACATATCGGTATAAACTCGATCAACCGGCAACGCTCACTTTTTTGCTCGCATGTCCACTCACTTGGAGTTGGAGCACCGCCCTTCATTGATTATAAAAATTGATAATTATAAGAATAAAGTCTGAAGCGATACTGATTCTTAAACTAAATGTGAGTTTGAGATCTGCTTCAAATTTCCCTAATTGAAAAATTAGGGAAATTTTAAGAAGATATTTGGGTAATCAAATTTCGAAATCGAATAATCACAATTCATAATATATATTCCAGTGGATTTTCGATTCTAGTGTCGGTAAAAAGAGTAATTATAGGAATTAATTATAAAGATAAATAATATTCAAATGCGGTAAATCACACCCAATCATGATGATGATAAAAAGAAACGTCTGTAACCTATCGTTGATTGAGCACTACATACTCATAAACAAACTTTCGAAACTCTCTTTATGAATATTAATTACCATCAATCAAGTTTGTAAACTGAACGAAGCTAATTGGCACCACCTAACATGACTAGATTACTTTATCGAAGGAAACTGGAATAAAGGTGGGCACTGAGTGGACTGCAAAAAGCTACCGTGACTCGAAGTTGGTTTAATCTATCAGTCAGTGAATAAGGTAGACACGCGTCGATCAGTCTAGTGAGCTAATTTCAGTGGAATCGGTGCAACGAAATATTGGTAGAAAGGCGAACTTTAATGGTGTACTGGACACAAGTACAAGAGAATATTAATCCAAAAACACAGTCATAAGTAGATCCAACTTTAAAATACTAAAAAGCAATATATCAAGTGACCGTTACTTTAACTAAAATATTGGATTTCAAGAAAGAGACCTAAAGAAAATGAGACGCAGTTTTTACAGTTAAAGCAAATATTATCGTGTGTCACTTAAGAAAGAGACATAAAGAAAATGAGACGCAGTTTTTACAGTTAAAGCAAAGATGATTGTATGTCACTTACGTTAGTCAAATATTGACTACTAAAGCTGACGACGCAATAACAGTGGCTGTTAAGCACACTATCAGTCCCAACATGCGGTAAGTAGGTGTAGAATATATATCTGCCGATCCTAAGATCAAGGAAAGTGTCAATTATTTAATGTTAGGTAACAAACAGCTAGTTATAATAATATTCGATATGGATAGGATTGATGTAACAGTCCAGTTAGCACCATAAGCAGCGATTAACATCAGGCGTCAGAATAAGTGCTAGCCACAAGCTGCAATAAATAAAACAAGAAACAGTCGTTACAATAGAAATCACGTTAAACATGGAACGTGATTTGCTGGTAAAATGTGAATCTCCCACGTTCGAAGCTTCGCAATGACATTTGAAACTTGAAGACAAATGTCTTTACACAACAAGTAGGGATACCAATATTTTCCCTTTATAATTGCACGTTGTAACGGTTTTTCTTACAACTTAAAATGCCATAGAATATTGAATAGTAAAACCAAATAGCTTTCCAATATCATACGCTGAAGCGGGAGCAGAAATTTAATGAGAAGACAAAATATTATTATCAAAGAGTTTTGTAATTAGAACCTGGTGACCTGCTGGCGCAACCCCGGGTGGCGAATAATAATCTCAATAAAATATTTAAAATAGTGAGAATTTAAATATTACGGAGGCATTCCCTTAGAAAGACACAAAAATTCACCATGGCTTGAGAGAGATGGAGTATTTACTTGTTTTATTAATGTATTTCACCATTTCTTCCTCAATTTAAAAAATAAGCATTTAATGACTTCCAGAATAAACAAAAAGAGGTAGTCGAACAAATATCTCTCATTAAATACAAATTCTCAGAAAATCGAATCCCGTAGCCAGTTAAAACCGTGGCAAATGATCGTCAGGTCTATAAAAGTTCAAGCTTCGACCAGTCAAGGTCCCGATGATGCCGTTATCGGAACACCACCGTCACGAGACGAGCGGTGCTTTCTGCACTTCGGAATACTTCGAATGCACGCCCAACGAGTTTCCATTGTAAGGTCGGGACTTGATTTAGGATGCCGTCTGTGAAAGCACGGTAATTGCTTTCTCTTCAATTGTCGGACCACGATGGCCGTTCGATTAAACTTGCCTTTACATCGAAGGGAATATCATCGCAGTTACATAAAGATCTATGGAACTATGCGCGAATTTAGTTTGCGCTGAGATACCGTAACGTGAACTTTAGTTAATAAACAGGTCCCTGAAACAGAGGATCAATAATCAGTTCACAGGCTTTCTCCCCTAAAAAGCTTGGTGATAACAAACATTAAATTTTAAGGGTTTATTGCCCAAAACTTACAACACTTGTCAACATTACACAAGGACAACTACGTAACTTCGGTCCAAAAAATGAATTGACATGGTTATCTATAACACGTCAATGTTCGTGCATAAATGGAAACAGGTATTGGCAACGTCACGACCGGCATTTACTTATTATCAAGAACCGAGCTAAGAAGCCCGTTGATTGTCTAGACTCTAGACTCTAACCAGTAGAGTGGCGCTGCTGTTAAATAAATTGGGATCGCAATGATCGAATAGCTGAGTAATCGATCACCGTGTATGGTAGACGAAATTAAAACCGTTTATGTAATTATGGACGTAGATGAAACAAAAAACTTGAAAGTTGACATACCATGGATGAAGGAACTGGTAGCAGCTAATGAGGGTACTAGACTACCAGTTATTTTATGTCGCTAAAGGTACAAGTTCGTAGCCGACCGCATACAGCAGCTGCAGACGACGTGACGTTACGACATGTCGTACCGAAACGTCGTAGCGTCATGTCGCTGCAGTCATGATTCCGAACCCAACCGCTGATGGCTGCAGCAGCTGACGGCAGCGCCGTATTCCAGTTTGTTCTGAATTTTCCGTGAGACAAATGTCTGACCTGTTTGGGATTAGCGATCATGATTTACTTTTGTATCTTTTGTTAGAAGAAGAAGAAGACGACGATGACTTGTTTTTATTATACAAGTATAGAGATACTCGTATACATATAGTTTTTATGAGATGCATCGTACAGTGCAGGATATTAGGCCACCTAGGTTTATCAGTTTTTCTTCCTCGGAATCGGAAAAACTATTTTTCTGAGAAAGATTCAACCTCCTGTCGCTCCAGCGTCGGTGGCACTACCTACTGATCTGCGGTCGTGCGACGTGTAGTGGGGCGACGTGTCGCTAGCTGCGGAAGGTGTTCCATAGAAATACATACAAACCAGTGGTGTCGTAGCGATATGTCGTCTGCTGCTGCTGTATGCGGTCGGCTACGAACTCCTACCTTAACACTAGTAATTAGATAGGAAAGGTTTAGGTTCAAAGAAACGACGAAAAAATGATTAAAGAAGCCGAAAATATAATCTAATTATAATTTCTGACGAGAAAAATAAGGCCTAGCAGCACTTATCTTGTCTCAAAACGTGTAACAAGCCAAAAAACGTAACTTGACAAACATAAAAACATTTAAACTATCCCAAACATCTCAAAACCTCGGTCCACCTAGTTAATTTCGATTTTACTAGCCAAATAAAGCCAACATAGATCGGATAGCCTTTCACGTACATATACAGACGATAATGGCCAAAGATTAAGATCTTTTTCGAATGAAATCGTAAGTAATGGACAGACTGCTCGTTTCCATATCGGGCTGTGACGATTAGACACTGGCAGTTGTTCCGAACATTTTATTATATTATCTACGGTATGATATCACTTCACTTCCACAGGTTGTATAGCGTGTAAATGATAGTGGAGGAACAAATAGATGGGCGGGATTGGCTTTAGTAACAAGAACTTATTGTTGCTGAAGAATGTTATGCTGTTCGTGAAAATAGCATAAATTCTATACTGTTGAAATAGAGCTAAACAGTTTCGTGTTATAATATCGTTCATTTTATTCATGTCAGACTTTTCTTGTCCCATTAGAGTTTGCTTTAGTTACCAAATCTGATTGAACGCAATATAATTTCGAAAATGTTGAACAGTACAGAACTAAGCGGCGCTCACGCTTTTAGTTGATCGCCATTAAGGGAAAGTGAATTTAAGAGATTGAAATAAACAATGGTTTACTGTGTTTTAAAGTGGTATAAATTGAGCTACTTTATTATAACTTGAAAATATTCAAGGATAAAGTCTGCAACATTGTACAGAAATCAGTTTGGCTGCATTAGCCAACTCGGTTTCTTTTCCACAAAAACTATCCAGTTTGTCGAGTAGCCAAAACCGTGAGGTCAGGCTAGGCGTTTAACTTTTGGCCAGACACGACACGATAATGTCACCGATTGCGAAAGTCACGCGCAAACACAAACACACTCGCGAGCAAAGCCGACCGAAATCTGGCGGATAATTCGATTCGTAACAATTACTCGATGGTGAAATTCGGAAACACGATTTTTTTGCTACAATTTCGCTGTCTCGCGGTTACGCTACATTGAGGTCAGAGTGCGTACGAAACTGTGTTTGTAAGATGTTATTGAAAGAGAAAAGGGACCTTGGTCCTTATAAGATAGCACGATTTGGTAGCTCCGGAAGTAACACAATATTTTGTTTTTATTTTGATTCTGGTATTTAACCTGGATTCAGTACACACTAATGATAAGATGTTTAAATCCCATATAATAGGGGACGTGCCTACTGCTATCAACCGGGCACAAACCAATACTTCGGCTGCTACTGAGAAATTCCAGATGGCAAAACCAATAACACTTTGGTATTCAGCTGAATCCGGTTAGACTGGAAGCTGACCCCAACATATTTGGGAAAAGGCTAGGCAGATGATGATGACTGCCCGACCCGGGAATCAAACCCAGGACTTGCGACCACTATAAGCATACCAAAATGGTGTACTATAATACTACACCTCTGGCAGTCTGGCTAAACCTTTGGGGAATACAGGTGCGATGTTATGTTAAAGATGAGGTCGCATCAATAACAACGCATATAAACGATTGAAAAGTCACAGACTCACGGACACGGAAGCGATACTGACCACGTAATGCTGCCATTCATATGCCTATGAATCGCATCTTTGAACTGTGTCCGTACACCATATGGGTATCTACTTTTTACCACAGTCATCACAATTTCTCGGTAGATTGACTTTGTATCAAGAAAGTTGATATTAGTAGTGGATGTCACTGGAACTAATTAATGATTCGATAATAGTTTTGCTTTCGCCTTTACGCTTTCATGGTTCGTGCCATACAAAATAACGTGTGGTTTGTTTGGAATCTAATATTTTGTCAGGTGTTGAGTTTGATCAAGTGTGAAATCACCGTGTCATGAACTATTTGCATATATCATTGACTTTAACGATAATATCAATGGATGTATGGTTTCAACATAATAAAACAATAAAATTTTTCGCAAACATTATACATAATTATAAAGATGCTGGTTGATTAATAGAAGATGATACCAACTTATCTAAACATCCAAATAGACGTTTCAATTGATTTTTTTATCGCAAACCCTTATAATTAATATTAAGTGAAACATAATTACAATCTCTACAAAACAAGGTCAATGTATTCGTAACGTGTATTGATATTGCCAAAATAATGCTTTTGCGCCTACAACTGACATATCAAGGTGAAATGAATCTTTAGTTACATACATTTAATGACTTTAATAATATGATTTGCCTATTATAATATTGAAATAAAGACGAAAGAAAAGAAGAATACTGTGAGATATTTAAGCAATGAAGCAACTAAGAAAAGAGGTCAAGTTAAATTATTCTACATGAGAACAATAGAGTACATTAGATTAGATTGCTAAATTACTTCTGATTCGAATGAATAGTTAACTTTAAACTGATTTGAATTGAGATGTCTATACGAAATCGTCTGCTCCAGATCTTTAACCTAAATAAAAAATACAATAAGACTAGGGTTACACACAGGAGAAGTTTAAACTAGAATGGTAACAACGCTCAAATTGCCAACTGTAGAACCGCGTTTGAACTTTTCCTTTTAAATCTTCCCAGACAGGAAACCAAGCAATAATGCTTCTTCTTCAGAATGCATTTTACAACTGCGAAGTTTCAAACAGTCGACAGCTTTCGGATTCAGCTGTCTGCGACTGCCGAAGAGATTGATGTGTGGATCATTAACAGCCCCAGTCGTCCGTGCACACTTCCCTCTGAAGTTCACACAGCCAGTGTGTTGCCAGCCTTAGCTGTCTAACAAGAGAAAGATGTGCCGATAAATTGAATTTAAATTAGGTCTACGAACATGTTTTATTTAAACTGTTCGGAGTAACATCTCCAACAAAAGCTACAGACAATATTTTTTTAAAGCATTATCATTGTTGAAACATAGCTGTTCCTATTAATTCTAATGAACACCATAAGAGTCAAAGTGTATTTACAGTTGCAACTTGAATTTCCCGAGATTTGATCTCTCGTTTCATTATTCTGAAATATAGGCTTAATAATTTTGAAAGCTCAGGAACAACATTCTCAAACAATATTTGCAACAGTAGCAGTTGGCAGAACTAACGCAAACATAAAGCGACAATTGGTCGTAACAATCGGTTATCTATTGCAGTTTTCAAAGCCCTCGTTTCGCCCCGAGCTTATAAACCGATACCTATAATTAGCACCCGAAACGTGGGCTTACGATATCGAGTATCTAATCGATACAAGAGATCCATTTTACAATTGTGAAAGAAACCTTACTGGAGGTAGTTTCAGACAGCCACCCGCTGCGCTAACTGCACCGAATAGGGCTGTTGCTCCGACAGAATTTCAAGAATGCGAAAAAAATTAAGCGAATATTTGCACTGCCGTGAACGAAATGGCATGCCTAGTTAACGTTCCTAACAAGGAACTATTGTATTATATTAACCTGGAACTAAGTACCTTGTTAAGTTTATGGCTGATGTCTTGCTTCTCAGTACACCCATTATAACTAACGGTATATCAATGATTTATTTTATGTTTACGTAAACTACTTCCTCTTAACATTGTGTAATAATACATATAGAGCATGTTCATTAAAAATTTCAATGCGAAAATGAACGAGTCTGGTACAGATTTAATCTTAGTACCTAACAATCATTAAGAACAACCCTATAATCGGCACCTGTCTGCAAATTTTATTACAGGCCTCTTCCTGCAACTTATAAATTGGTATTTGAATTCAAATGGGAAATAATGAAATAAGCAATCTGGTCCAACAGATTTTACGATGTCTTAATTAATAGTATTGCGATACCTGGTCCACTTACAATTATTTACCAGGAGGCAATATCTGTTTCTTAAGTTCTATAACTATGTATTTATAAACTCGCCTTTAAGTGATCCTACTTAAGTTAACGATGTAATATCTAATTGGTCTCGTAAACATAGCAAGGAATGGGCCACCCGCTATCTTCTTGAAGGTGTCGTTAAGGGTAACTAAGGGATAATGTTAAAAGATTGGACATCAGTGTCCTCCTGTCTGCTACTAAATAACAACAAACGATGATCATAAATCCTTAAATTAAATCGTGATGGCTGGGAGCCCCACTGGCGACAGACCTTACAAGCTGCAATTTGATCCGCACCGAGATCCCAAGAAGGATCTTTATTAATATATAGCAAATCAGAGAGTTAGTATGGAAAAGAGAGAAAAGTACAAGAGTGAAACAAACTACTAGGATTTTTTTTTTACTTTTATAAAATGAATATTAAATTATCGACGACCGCTGTTGTAATTATGACCTGCCTCAATATTACAGTTCTCGTAAAACGAAAACTAACCTCAGAAAACATAAACTTCGCAGACCAAATAACGTCTGAACGGAACTGCAAACCGCAAACAGTAAAATCTGTCAAACTTGTAATGACCCCGGCACGTACAATAGCAGATAAAAACTAAAGAGTCTCAACGAAGAATGGTACGTCTAATCTATTATTGTGAAATTTAACAAAAAATTTGCTTACAGCTTATTTCGTAACTTTGCCTTTCAAAACCTATTAAGAGAATTATAGAAGGCTCAATGAGATGTATAGTTTATTGGAGTAATACACTTTCGAAAATATTGACGATTAGCAATTGTGGAATATAAAAACTTATTTGTTTGTGACGACTAGAACGAAATGAAATATGTTGTATGCCCGATGATGTCTATGAATTCCCATTATCCATATAAGGAAAGTGGAGACGTTGTCCAATAAATCCTTCTGTTTAACTATTGGCAAGGAAGAACAAGAAGGCATACGAAGAAGTGTTAAGACAAATGTACATCAAAGGTACAGAAGCTGATACTGTAGATGAGGTAAGTGAAGATAGCAGCCAATTAACATAACAAGTCACAAAACTACAGAAGACTACGTTAAAGACGAAGGTGGTGTTAAAGCGGACCTTGATAAAGGTTCGAACACTGGAATTAATTTGAATGCCTACTCAATATAATACTTGATAGATGATACTACTTATCATGGCAATTCATAAATCTTAACTCTCAATGCATTATCCAAGTATTTGAATAAGCATTCCAAGTAATATCGAGAGTATTAAATTATATTTATTACTGGTAAATGAAATCTCGTATATTTTACCTACATTAAACGCTTTTACTAGTAGTAATTTTTGCCGTATCAAATACTTCAGTAAATCAAGTTTCAATTGGTATCATGCTATCAAACAAAAATAAACCTTCACCGATGCAATCAGAGTTTATAATCGCTTTGGCAATGGCAAAAGATGACCAGAGCGTACCGAAGATACACCTAAGCATTGAAACGCATACACATCACAGTTCCATGGCATTGTTCAAGAAGTGGCTATGGTAATAAGCCAAGCGTAGTACAATGGTACTAAATCAGTTGATGTTCCCCCCTAAAAGCAAAAAAGCAGGTTTCAAAAGGGCTTATCAGTTAAGTTATGAACTCTTTGCTACATATTACTTATAAGATTAGCATAGTTCATGTGCAACCTTTATAAAAATGTAAAAAAATCCTGAATCGAATGAACCTTCTCCAAAACTGCTTTACGGTTTAAACAATATCAATTTCTCAAAGATCATTCATTTTATGGTAGTTACGTTAACTTCATGCTTGTCTATAAATGTTACATTCCTCTATTATTCACGACTTCAACTTCCTGCATCACTGAACAAGAAAAATAACTGGACTCGGTTCAAGACACTTTGTAACTCAAATCTGTAAGGGCATCACAAAACATGTGAAAATAACAATAACAATTACACATACTATATATACCCCGTGAGAATTAATTATAAACCGCAAATAAACTAGGAAATATACAATAAATTATCTATATTACTTGGCTCTAGTCCATTGTGCGTTTACCGATGCGGGCCGAACCACTGTCATGAGATAAACAAGTCTATAAAACATACTGATTGCTTCGGTAACATCGATAAATACGGGTCTAAGTGAAAAACGTTAGTTGACAATTTTAATAGACCATTCTGTAAGTTACTCGCTCCTCGCCAAGGATTTATACCTTCTCTTTTAATTGTTCCAGGAGATATTTACCAAGTTTCTTAAGGATTGCTGGGCCTGAAAATATGGAAACGATTAATTTTAAAGTAGAAAAATATATTGCCTAGTTACGAACGTTAATCGTCGATTTAGTTGCAGTGGCACGGATTGCGTTTATTTTATTGAAATTCTTGGTCTAAGTATTAGCTGTTTTGAAGTAATTACTAAGAGTCTTACGAATAACAGTATGGGTACTTAGGACATAAATCGTGCGATAAATATGCAAGTTAAGACTATAATGCTTTAATCGAATGCATGGGCGTAGCTTGGAATACACAAAACGGTTAACAGTTTCTGTCGTCTAAACTGCAAGAGAAAACAAATGTTTAGAAATAATTGGAATGAACTTTACTAAAAATGGCATTCCAAAATGTTGTTTCTATCAGGATATGGAGAATGAAATAATGAATACTGTTGCAGGATTCGTAACTATGTATGTTTACGAAAATGCTTATCCATCTACCATGGCTTTACCTACCTGCATAGTCCAACTTCTTGATCAATTACAACCCAGAGGCCTTTCCAAAATGGTCTGTCTGCGTATGGTATAGGACCTATACTATATGTGGTGCTATGCAGAACATTTTCTATGATTATCCCTGATCAAAACGGTTCTTTCTCCCATTATTAATTGACTACCAATCCAGCCCAACACGCATACATTCATCACAGTTCCCAGGTAAGCAGGCAGACCACCTGCCTATCGACTTAGCATAACGAAGTGCAATTTATAGAACGGCATTACTAACTACGTAGGCGTCGTTTAGTTCACTACAAGTTGACTATAAGTTCACTATAAGTTGACTATAAAGGCTATTTTGGACCAGACGCGCAAGGTACACTTGACGTACTGTTATGGTAAGATGTTGCGTTGCTGATCTTTACTTATGTTTTTATTGGAGCTAATTATGATGGCTTTTATAGTGTTGATTTTACTTGTTAAACAAGAGGTGTGCATGAGTTCTTGTGCATATAAAGCAGAGTTTGTCTTTCAGAAGGGAACTCAGAACCGGAGTTCAACTATGAAATAACATTGATTTGTTAAATCAATCTCTGTGATACTTAGTAAGTAGTATTTTCTGTAGAACACGGACCAACACCCTAATTATGTAACCCAGTTTCAATCACAATCTAAATAATTTTGAAGGATTGCTAATCCATTGCTTCATATGTTCGAAAAATGTGTCTGTTCAACAACGTATATAACGCAATGAATGTTGTTGAACTGTCAAAATGAAAGCCATTGCTACTGATAGTGTGTTACGCAATCACCCCACAGTACAATGCGTGCCACGAAAGATGAGACATGACCCCGCCTCCCCCGCTCTTTCCGCTGCCCCTATGACGTTCGGTCCCGTCCCGCACTCAGACCTCATACCGCTAAAGATACCTAAAATCGTGTTCTGCGCATGTCAAACCACGTGGTGTGTCAAGTCTCATCTTTCGTGGCACGCATTGTACAGGAAATTGCAAAATTCAATAAGAAAATGTAACAGTAAAATCTCTAACAGTACTCTATTTTCTATAAAATTTACACCGACAACCGTGAACACAAAAAGAAAATAACGTTTCAAAGGACAAAACTTCCTACGTATATAAATAAACCATTGTGAACCAACTGTCATAATCCCGGGAATCGGGAATATTTTGTATAGTCGCGAAGAAATAGTATTGTGTGTATTTGTGTCATGACTCATTTGATGTAATCGAAATCCGTAGCAGGTACACTGGTTAGCTTGTACTGGAGGATTTATTACGAGGATGATATTGTTAGATTAGATTTAGTGCGAATCTAGAAGAGGTGAGCTTTTGCTGTGATTGGTCTTCAGTATGGATTTACGTAAACATTTTACTGGCATACTGTCTATGTTTGCGAAAGAAGCTCCACACGTCTGTCTGTTACCTTATCACGCCTTAACGGCTCTATGGATTTCGATGAAATTTGGCACACGGATATATGATGATTTGGGATAGGATATATACTATTTAGGGTGGCAGGGACATTGACGGGCAACCTGTTACCATGCATGGATTCAGTACATGATTCTAGAACCCTAGCGGAGAAAATTTTAGTCGGTTTAAAAAAAAATATCTGCTGTTTTATAGAAAAGTGCAATACCTGTGCGGTCAAAATTTATGGAACAGGTTTTTTTTTAAATAACTGAAGAAAAATTTCAACGCCAGTCAGAATTATGTGCAGAATTCATAGGTACAGTTCATGCTTTTTATCCAGGTAGCACGATCCCGTGGAACTATTTCCGACCTCCACCTGGGCGAAAGCTAGTATTCTATAGTACGCTGAAAGATGTTCCCAATAGATCTCTAAAAAGTTTAAGTTTTGTCTACAGTAGGGTGTTTACTAAAAAGTTATCAGATCACAATAATTAATTTGCATAACGTATCAAAGCATTGCAATCTTGTTATTCAGCTACTTCACATCCACTTAGGTGTTAACAATACCTTTTAGCGTACCAATTTATTCTAGTTATTAAACACTACAAAAACAGCCTATTATGATAGCGCCATTCAAATCGCAATACAACTTTCTATAACAAAAGAATCAATTACGCTTATCAAGTTATCACACATCTAATTTTATCATTGAATACAGTTACAAACAAAATGTTCTAACTATGTTGTTATCTCGCAACGACATAAAAGGCTAGGAACATTTGAGATCGCAAATTGATTCATTAGATATTTGATTAACCCCGTACTGCGATTTTCCTGGACGATATGCTAAGTTGAACTCGATATCGTTGGATAAGGGACAGAATTGATACAGAATGTCCACTTTATTCTTAATAAGCAACTCAGGATTGTATCTAAATGTCGGCAATTACAATAGTTACAAAATTATCTGGAACAATCTACGTATGTAAGAAGGGAGGAAAGAGCATTGCAAAAACGTCAATGTCTTCTGCAAGCCGTGTGTGCAATGGTGTGTAACTACAAATTGGACACGAAAGTTGATCTCGAATCGACAACAAGCATAGTGACGAAGCCATATTTTAGTTACAGTAGAAAGTTCGGAGGCTTAATAGCAGTAGTTCAATTCCCGTAATTAAAACCCTAAAAACGTTAAAAATCTGGTCGCAATCTCATCTCAGCAACAATCAATGACTAACATTTTAGAAAAATGTATGAAAGTTAGAGGGTTTTGTGACATATTGAGACTGACAAGAATGAATGCGAACGTTCTTAAAAAAGCCAGGAATTGCCACTCAGATGAATTCAAACCAAAATAAAGGCAAACTATAAGGGCACAATCGCAGTTCAAGGAAAACGCATCGCACATACATAGATTTTAATGAATTAGGCGGCCAAAAAGCTATTTTTCGAACAACAATATAATAATGATTTAACCATTTACTCAGGTAGTAAACAGTTCCAGGTATAAAACGACACCCCTTCCAACGGTCGTCGATGCGCAAGAGGTAACCCTCGAGTAGTTGTTGAAATAATTGTTTTCAAGTGAAAGTTATGAATTACAATAATTCAGGTAAGGACCTATGTTTTACAACAATAATATACTTGATTGTCGTTTTTCTTAATATACCTTTAATTTGTCAAAGATAGCTCTATCACATGTGCATTTTTTTGGTATTTTAATTTTTTTATAAGGTTTTTTAACTTACTTAAGGGTCCGTCCCTGTAATCATTTATTTATTTCTCAATACTTAACATATTTGTCCATATAACGACAAAATAATTAGCCGCGGAAACCCGCGCTTTTCAAAATTGAGAGCAACTGAATGTTTCAAGTCAAAATTGAGCAAAATGGCATTTTGCTGTTTTTTTATTTTAAATCTATTTACTTTTTGTTTTAGGTCCGTCTGGTGCTTCGGGTACTAAAGTAGTGACCCGGAAATATTTGTTTGACCAGATACAAAAACAAAATTTCCCAAGTTTAAGTGAAAAACTCTATTTTTATGAAAATTATCTCTTGAATCGTTATGGAGACACCGAAAATGCTAAAAAGTGTTTGAAGCACTAATTTACTAATGTGAAAACCGAATTTAAGCAAAGATGGTTGAAAGCCAATAAACACGAAGAAGTTTTTCTTAAAAACAACCAATCTTGGTTAGAAGGAACTTTTGTGATTCCAATAGAATCGCCCTCTCCTCAAGGTGACCAACTAAACCTTTTCGAGATTTAAGTGCGCGCAGCAAAAGAAGGAAAACGGAAGAAGTCCGATGAAGTCATTGTCCACGCTGCACAATCAGTCTTGCAAACTACTGGGCACAGGGATGCCTCCAAAGTTCTTAAAGAAATAACAAATTCACCTTTTTTTTTTTTTTTTTTTTTTTTTTAAATATGGCATCTCGTAGTTGACCTTGAGAGGTCGTGACTACTTAACCGGACAATAATTCACCAACTCGAGCGAGTAAATATAGAAATGCCTATTCTAAGGTGAATAAGAACGACGAATTACCCCCGCTGACGCCTCTACAAGCACTCCATATGTACGTGGAAGCGGATCTTACTAGACGGCAATACGAAATAATAAGGGCAACAAATCCAAGACACTTCCCTTGCTACGATCTTTTATTAAAGGTGAAACAAGAATGTTATCCGCCAAAGGAAACCATGATTATTACGGCTACTTCCGCAGAGAGCAACTTACAAAGCCTAATGGATCTTAATGTGATGCGAAATTAAAAAAGACAAATTAAAAAACCTTCTCGCAAAGCATTCCTTCCAGAAACAATAGAAATGTTGATGTCTGCCGAACCAAATAGAGTCAATGGAGGAATGCTCCCAAAGTGAGAGTGATATTTAGTTTTGTTTATGTTTATATAGGTGTAATATAGGTGATGTAATTATACCTTATTTTTATTTATTTAAAATATTATTTGAACTTTGTTTTACTTTTTTGAAAATTGCTACTATATTTGTGTATAAAACTTGTGTAATGATATAAAAAAAAATATTTTTGAACTGAAAAGAGTTTATTTTAATTTAATATAGTACGTGGAACTAATTAAAACCAAAAAATATTTTTGGCCGCCTAAATAATTAAAATCTACGTATGTGCATCGTCTGGCAAAGAGCCTGACAGCACAGACAAGGCTGATTTTAGAGCCTGATTTTTTAATAATTCACAAAAAAGATGGTAATTTTTAATAATAGTTTAATAAGTAGGTAATCACACTACTCACCCAGCGTGTGGTTAGATGGTAATTTTTAATGATAATTTAATAAGTATTCACACTAGTCACCCAGTGTGTGGGAAATGTAATTGGAATATGAATATGACCCTTTTCATTTTTTTACATTTTTATTATTAACATAAAAATGCTAATATACTATTATTACACAGATACTTATAGGTATATAGTGTATAGCTAGTTAGTTATTCAATTTAGTACCTAGTGTAAATAGTTCATTGACCCTTTTAAAATGTAAAGTTAAGTTCGACTGGAGCTCTCGAATCAAAAACAGTTTGTAGGCTTTATTTCCGTTCGTTTTAAAGGTTGGTCTTGTGTCCTCTGCCCTTATTCCGCGTTCAAAGTTACGTTATCGCAGTAAGGATAGGGCGTGCATTTACATGTACACGTCGACCGCATAGTACATTAGAACGGTTTGTTCCTCGAGGCTCCAATAAATATTCGATGCCGGTTCAAAGTGTAGCTAGGAATGTACCTACATTCTTCGATGCGTAGTACGGTGAGGTTAGTTTCTTATATTTCTTATTTGAACAGCTGTTTGTTAGATGCGTGTACTTATTCTGTTTCCGTGATCATAAGAAGTAATTTCGACTACTTACTAAGATCGTGGAGTACCTTTCATAATGCTGTTTTAAAAACCTAAAAAAAGGCTCTAATGTTCTCGTAATATTCGCATTGAAGCCTCAAAAGTTAAGTTAGGAACATTACTTTTTTAACAAATAAGAAAAAGGAAAATATAAGTTAATACATACAAATATTCTTGTCTTTTGATGCCCTATGATTACTTCCTATCAAATAATAATATTGATATGTACCTGTATAAAAAGGGTGAGATTTTTGTACAGTCGCCGTCAGATATATTGTAGCAGACAAGGTGACCAAATACTTCTGAACAATTTAAAATGTCAATAATTTCTATACACTACAAGTTACCATTAATATCTGAACATTCATTACTTCATTAATATCTGAGCAGATGCTTGTCAATAATTTCTATACACACAACTAACCAAAAATATCTGAACACTTACAACGTCAAGTGTATCTACTGGACTGACTGGACTAACCACAGATAGTCAAGTCGATAGTCGTTTTTGGTCCGTCCTTTATATCACGCAGTAACGAATTAGGTAAGCTCAATGTTTGTCTGCTTAGATACACTTCACGTTGCAAGTGTTCAGATATTTTTGGTTAGTTGTGTGTATAGAAATTATTGACAAGCATTTGCTCAGATATTAATGAAGTAATGAATGTTCAGATATTAATGGTAACTTGTAGTGTATGGAACTTATTGACATTTTGAATTGTTCAGAAGTATTTGGTCACCTTGTCTGCTACAATATATCTGACGGCGACTGTACATGTAGGTATCAATATTATTATTTTAAGAAATGTACGATATTATGTATACTTCTCTGTAAAATGTAAATAAAGTTTAAATATAGCCATTTAAAACAAAAAGATAAATAAGTACTATTACCATAACTATCGTAATAAATTCTTCACACGCATAGTTACCTACTAACGTACGCCCAGAATATGAAATTATCGTTGTAACGATCTGTACACCTTATTTAAAATAGAGGGTAAGCAGACCGTCCAATAATTTTTATTAGGGAAGATAAAATACAGAAAGTTATAAAAACAGCTAGTTATAAAAATACTAAATAGCACGCACTCTCGGAAGTTTATAGTTCACACACGCGCGCACTCACTGGAGTTTTATAGTTCACGTTATGGAATCAGCTCAGCACTGTAGGAACGGGTATCAGGCGTCAGGGTAGCAAGTTATACGAGGTTAGCTCGCGAAGATTAGAAGTAGAAGGTCCCAGGTGGAATCTTTAGCTGGATCCCCTGGGTTAGTCAAAGATGTCGCAGCAGAACCAAGCAGTTCAAGTTGACACAGCAAAACCAAGCAGTTTTCTGATGCTTAATGTCTCAGTCCCAAGACTCGAATGCCAGCCGCCTCCAGCTGTTCATGAGCTCGTTTCTAAGTAGTCTTCCTTTTTCAAATATCAGTTTTCTTCTATGTGGCCATCATCTAATCTGACAAGTGTATCCGGCCAAGACATATCCACGAGTGCGTAAAGAATATTATAAATCTAATTTAAAATTAAGTTATTTAGACTAAACAATCGTAATAATCTTAATAATACAAAAGCTAAACATATTGATAAAAATAATTTAAGTTATTTAGACCAAAGAGTAATTACCATAGACTAAGCCAGAAAGACATTTAAAAAGTAATTGACAGTTTGACAATTGACGTGTCACAACATGAAAATTGAGTAAAAGTATAATGTAAACATATAAACAAATAAAAAAGGATGATAAATAGTATTAAAGTGTAAGTAATGATAAATAGTATTATGCGTGATGAAAGTAAAGTGTAAGTAAGCATAAATACTATATTTCCCCAACGACCCCGAGAAAATTTTTGGCCTAGAACAAAAATTTTGCTAAGGTTAAAATATTACAGCATTCACAAAACTTACATAACTCATTCAAACACACCGACATCTTACGAAGTTAGGTCAGGTAGGATTCACATTCAATGATCACTACTCAACCTGATAAGTCATAACTTTAAGGCTTATTTAAGGAGTTGTAATCCGCTCGCGTCTAAAACCACTAATGAGATGAAAATATAAAGATTTAACAAAGGCTTATTTTTAAAGGAGTTGTCATCCGCTCCTAATCAACTTTTAGAGTCGATAGACAGAAAATCAACTTTTAGAGTCGATAGTCAGAAAATCAACTTTTAGAGTCGATAGTCAGAAAATCAACTTTTAGAGTCGATAGTCAACAAGGGCTTATTTTTATGGAGTTGTCAACCGCTCCAATCAACTTTTAGAGTTGATATTTAACAAAGGCATATTTTTATGGAGTTGTCATCCGCTCCAATCAACTTTTAGAGTCGATAGTTAACAAGGGCTTATTTATATGGAGTTGTCAACCGCTCCAATCAACTTTTAGAGTTGATAGAAATAGACAAGTTATCATATTAACTTGTAGAAAAGAATAGATATATAGGAAAGATTAAAATTAATCTTTTAATGGTTTAAGAACCGATGAATGAATTAAAAAACAAATAGAGTTTTAATAAATCAAAAGGAACTCTATTATAGAGGAAGGAAAGAAGAAAGGGATGAGTTATGAATATAGTATAATACGAGAAAAAAAAAAAAGTATAAATATAGGGATAGCAAACGAGTGTAAAATAGTAAAAATATGCGAGTCTATAGGATCTGAGTTAAAGAAAACTCGTGGACTCAAGTGTCATCTTAAGAGTGTTAAGAGTTAAGAGGCAAGGAGGGATAAGGGGGGTCTGAGTTAAAGATAACTCGAATGTTAGAAAGAACTCAAGTGTCGTCTCAAGAGTGTTATTAGTTAAAGAGGGAAAGAGGGGTCTGAGTTAAAGAAAACTCTAATGTTAGGAAGGACTCAAGTAGTATTGTCTCAAGAGTGCTATGAGTTATAATAAGAGGCAAGGAGGGATAAAGGGGTTAGGTCTGAACCGCAACACCGCAGTCAGAAAACGCTAGGGCAGCTCCCGTAATACAGAAGACGAAAAGCTCCGAGTAAAACGTCAAGGGCAGCAGTAAGTAAGCTCCGAGTAAACGTCAGGGCAGCTCCCGCAATACAGTAGTCGGTAAGCTCCGAGTAAAACGTCAAGAGAGTCTGAGTGTTGGATACGGTCCAAAAGTGTATATAAATTTAAGAGTAAGACACAGTCTACAGAAAATAAAAATCGAAAACCAATGAAAACTTATTTGTGTTGGTGGTGAAATTCGGAACTAATGCATAAAGTTTAGTACCTACTTTTGCCACCGCGCAAAAAGACTAATACTCAATGCAAATGCACTATGGCTTGTTACCTAGCAACCAATGTCAAACAATAACAATTAGAAAAATATTTTGAGAGCCCACGATATACTTATTTCGGTATGATTCCCAGATATAAGTATAAATATATTATATAATAAGTGTTTAAGAGGATAGTGGAGTATTTGTTATAGGAGTTGTGTAGATGTATAGGTTTGAATAAACATCCACAGGATATTCTCCTGTTTCAGTCGTGAAGTGTCTCAATCCCCTAACTTGGTAGTGACCACGAGGTGGTTTTAAAAACACGCCAAGCGAAGAATGAGTACGATTACCAATGGGTAAACGCTGTAGTGTGCAAGTATGTGGGGTGCAGTGTAGTGATGTATTGGTAAAGAGTTAAGTGTAGGAGGAAACGACTACGGGATATTGTCCAATAGTACGTCGTAGAGTAAGCCAAACCCCAACTTGTAAGTGACCACGAATGGTTTTAAAAACACTGACAAGCGAAGAATGGATGCCAACTACCTTTCGGTAGTGGGATGTATGAGAATGAAGTATAAGATGATGTTCAGTATGAAGAAGTGTTGAATCGAATATAGGAGTCTTCAAGAAGAGAGCTGAAGAAGAAAAATAAGTTAGTTAGTATTCAAAAGACTAAGCCAAATAAGGAGTTCAAAAATAGATACCTAGTGCTAGTTTTTTTTAGAATTTAGAAAAAGGGGGTGAGTTCGAGTTATTTTAACGTTGTGGCGCCAAACTGTAACGATCTGTACACCTTATTTAAAATAGAGGGTAAGCAGACCGTCCAATAATTTTTATTAGGGAAGATAAAATACAGAAAGTTATAAAAACAGCTAGTTATAAAAATACTAAATAGCACGCACTCTCGGAAGTTTATAGTTCACACACGCGCGCACTCACTGGAGTTTTATAGTTCACGTTATGGAATCAGCTCAGCACTGTAGGAACGGGTATCAGGCGTCAGGGTAGCAAGTTATACGAGGTTAGCTCGCGAAGATTAGAAGTAGAAGGTCCCAGGTGGAATCTTTAGCTGGATCCCCTGGGTTAGTCAAAGATGTCGCAGCAGAACCAAGCAGTTCAAGTTGACACAGCAAAACCAAGCAGTTTTCTGATGCTTAATGTCTCAGTCCCAAGACTCGAATGCCAGCCGCCTCCAGCTGTTCATGAGCTCGTTTCTAAGTAGTCTTCCTTTTTCAAATATCAGTTTTCTTCTATGTGGCCATCATCTAATCTGACAAGTGTATCCGGCCAAGACATATCCACGAGTGCGTAAAGAATATTATAAATCTAATTTAAAATTAAGTTATTTAGACTAAACAATCGTAATAATCTTAATAATACAAAAGCTAAACATATTGATAAAAATAATTTAAGTTATTTAGACCAAAGAGTAATTACCATAGACTAAGCCAGAAAGACATTTAAAAAGTAATTGACAGTTTGACAATTGACGTGTCACAACATGAAAATTGAGTAAAAGTATAATGTAAACATATAAACAAATAAAAAAGGATGATAAATAGTATTAAAGTGTAAGTAATGATAAATAGTATTATGCGTGATGAAAGTAAAGTGTAAGTAAGCATAAATACTATATCGTTTCGCATAAAGGCTCCTACAAACAGGCGCGACACGACACGCGATACAAAGGCACCGCAAGTCGCGCAACGAGCAATGCCTGTGTGTCGCGCGCGATTATATCGCGTGTCGCGCCTGTTTGTAGGAGCCTTTACCATCAACCGGCCCTATACATAATCATAAGCAGTATAACCGAACACCTGAGAGCGAAGATAGTGGATGACGCACTTACGCTTTACGAGTCAAGCGTTTGATTTGATGGTGGATTCGTGACAAACTCGTCTGCCTTATGCAAAATCAAGCTTAAAATATATTTAAGGTTTTAAGCTCTGATTTGATAATAACCACTGGCCTAGATTTGTGAAATTCGTTCGAGATTATGTTTAATATCAATTAGGTAGGTTAGGATAATTTGATTAGGATTTATCTTTGTCTTTCGCCGAGATACGATGCTAGTAAAAGTTTAGTACATAAACACATTATCTGTAACGAACTTCAAATGGCGATTGTCTAGTCTAGTTTATAAAATCTAATATAAAACGTTTGTTTTGAGGCTTCTTCAAACAGGCGCGACACGCGATAAAATCGCGCGCGACACAAATGCACCGCAAATCGCGCAACGAGCAATGCCTTTGTGTCGCGCGCGATTCGCGTCGCGCGTCGCGCCTGTTTGCAGGAGCCTTTATAAACGTAATAGGTATGCCGCACGACATATTGGGGTTTATTTATAAACGTTGCTGAAAGTTAAGAGTCGTTTAAACGTCAAAAATCTATGGTTATACAGTTGCTAAGGAATCATTACCTACTTTACTTTAAAACTACGTTTAAAAATAAAGGGGTTTATGTTTAAAATGAAGGCTGTATGTAACAATATCTTAACATATAGGAATAATAGCTTCCGCCCGCAGTTTCGCCCGCGAGGTATGTCGATAAAAACTATCCTATGTCCTTCCCCTGGATACAATCTATCTCTCTCCAAATGTTATCGAAATCCGTTCAGTGGTTTAGGCGTAAAAAGTTAACATACATACAGACAGAGTTACATTCGAATTTATAATATTAGTATGGATGACCTGTAGGTACAATAAATATGTTGTATTAAAAAAAACCCCTCCCCTCGTCTGTTATGAACAATAGAAAAAGTAATTGTGTCTCATTAGTAACAGCTAGGGCCTTTTCTAATCATTTAGCAGTTTTCCTTCGTACGAAAAAAAACCTGAACATTGGTTTGGTCTAAACCGATTAGCGGGTGATTCCCGAGAATTCGGGTGAGGTCGATTAGTGGTATTAAGAAATAAAAAAATAAACAACTGAAGTTAGTTTTCGGGCTTGTTCATGGTGAAAACAATGACATACTTAATAAAAGAAGACGAAAAAATAAATAATACAGTAATTGCCTAAAACAGCCGAAAGCAATTGTTTTCCACAGATTTCACGGTGAACTAATCAATACGTAATTGATTAAATTTGCGAACAAAAGAAACAATGATGCCGGTTCCGTTTTTGTTTACATAATCAAATCCAAATAAATTATTAGTATTCTTGTCTAGTGTCAAATGGCAATTCGAAAACTGCATCGTAACCAATCTATTGTAATCGATAGAATCTGACTCGATTTGAAATGGAATTTAATCGACTTTTTAGGGTACCGCACCCAAAGGGTGCCCACGGACCATATTATTAAAAGGCTCCGCAGGTTATCCGTCCGTCCGTCTGTCAAACTTGAAATTTTAACAGAGTGTGTACTACTATGACCGATATAACAACAAATATTTAATGAAAATAAAATAAAGTTGTGGGGAATTCGTGACCGCGTGGGGCAAGTGATACACAGAAGTGAGTTGTAAATAAGTAACGATTAATTTATTACGATATCAAGTAACTTATTTACAACTCACTTCTGTGTATCACTTGCCCCACGCGGTCACGAATTCCCCACAGTGGTGACCCCGACGTGATCAAAACTATAAATAGCAAATAGGTACAATACAAGATAACTAAACATAATAGAACAATGAACCTTAAAAGTAAAGAATCATGAAAGACAATAGTACCTATTACTTAAATCGCTTGCAGATGTTCAACGTGGGAAAAACACAAAAATGAAACTTTCTAAAAATAATTACAATAAGTTCCTCTATAAAAATATTACATTCTTAAAACTATGCAAGGGATGGGTACGTGAGACACAGTCCCCACAAAGTTAAAAATAAAAGGGGATCTCCATACAAGAGAATTGTCTTTTTTCTGCGTTTTTAGCTCGTTAGTGTTAGTTATTATGCGGTAGCACGGAACCCTTCGTGTCCGACTCGCACTTCGCCGCTTTTTAACTCCACACATTATCTAGAGCAATAACTTTTTATTAGTATTGGTCTGTTGAGACACAATTGAATTGTTAATTTTGTAATGGCGTTTCGATAGACCTATGTAATTATAGAAATGTATAATAAATACGTTGTTAGAAGTGGGTCAGACAATGTTACTTATTACTTAGAATGTTGACAATGTATGTACAATGAACAGTGTGTGTATAAGAAACTAGTATCTACTGTGTAAGGTTGTCAAACGTATGACTTAAACCGGACATGCTTGTATTTGACGCTTGCACATTAACCCATATAATGATAATATGTGAGAATTACTGCATACAAAACGCAGCGCGAAAACTTCACACTTGAGCGCAAGAATGTCCCGATTCCATACTTTAAAAAGACCGAATTCCGGCCATGGCAGCCAATCTCAGCGGAGACTAGCCATCTACGCGGGAGGTATTATAACGGTGTGTACGCAGACACAAGTGCACTCACTCTTCCCTCCCATAGTCCGATGGGAAGGCAATCCGATACAATCGGAGAGAGATCATGCGCAGTACAACGGCGTATAGTGCTTTCCTGCGTTTTGCAACAAAGTTCTAAAAAGCGTTACGCCCCCTCCATGCGACTTTCTATCTCTGTGAGAGATAGTTTTCATAGTTTTCGAGGGTGCTGAAACCGATAGAGAAATAAAATTCCAGGATGGCGACAACTTTATGAGAGCTTCTAAATACTGATACTAGATGGTTCTGTATTAAAACGGTATTAAATTCACACTTTCTTTCTCTTTGTGAGTGCGTGTTTTTACTAAAAATATTGAGCTGATTATAGAATGATCAGATTTTAAACTACAGTAAATGCCAAAGTAATGAATACCCTCCTCGCTTACACAAAATACCAGTACACAGCTTGTATTGTGGACCACCTGACCACGTCGTCGCCGGTAATCACAATGATTAATACAAACAATTTTCAATCTGGCAGACCGTCGAACAAATTGCCCTCGCCCACATAATAAAATTCCTTTAGTACGGAACCATCGTGACGTCTATAAATGTAACGGTGTAAATGTTGCCGTAAAACTGGGAAGGTCGTGAATTTTAGAAATTCTAGTTTGATAATATAAAATATATCATGAAAAAGTCAAGTTATGTACTGGAGTTTTTTTTTATTACAAAATTTGCCATGAGTAATCTATTAAAAAAAAATCTAGCATTAGCTGCTAGACCTTCAAAAAAGAAAAAAAAAACAGCTTTATCGTACATCGACGTAGTAACAAAAAAGAACCGCTGCGTGCTCCATGCATTTATGACAAAATTTTGGGGTAAACTATTTTTTTCGCCATTTCCGGGTCATGATATTAATACATCATGATTATTACAATGGCCCCTTTTCAGTTTTTCAATTCACCTTGTATTAATGCTATGTTGTTCGCAAAGTTCGTAAAAACATAAATATTTTGAAGCTAACTTTGAAGATAAACAGCATTATTTTACCACCATTCAAGCTTTTACAGTAACACAATAATTTCAGCCAATTTTAGCGTATCCGCCCACAACTAAAAAGTCGACAAACATTGTTGTTCGAGTAATAAGGAGGCCGCGCATTACACCGACGAATAACATCGGAAACACCTTTTGGTTAATAAATTGTCAATGCTAATGGAGTGACGATTTATTAACCAAAAGGTGTAACCGCTACTGTTACACAACGTATGCATTTGATACTTTACATTACTTTACATAATTCGGACATAAAGTAAAATCAATGACTTCATTACTTGTTATTTATTTCAAGACTTCAGAGTGATACTTAGATACAATTAACGACATAGAACTTGGATATTAGTGGTCATCAATTAAAATTGAGATTGATGAATCTGTGTTCCTAGCAATTGAAAGTAGATAACATGACAGACTTTAATCGGTGTTGCGTAACGGTGAAGATCACAGAATACAAACAGGTAGCAATATGCTTGGAATAACACTAACTTTTTCTATGAATTCGTTGTGAGTGTATATTCTAGTGTAAACACGGCTACACATCAGGCTATATATAACCAGTATAAGCTGACTTCTGATTGTACGAAGACCTATACAATGCGAGGTCAGCTGGAAATGTATAGCTTGTGTCGCCGTGTGTACCATGTGACCGTTAAGGCTCCTTCAAACAGGCACGTCACGACTCGCGACACAAAGGCACCGCAAGTCACTCAACGAGCGGTGCCTTTGTGTCGCGCGCGATTATATCGCGTCTCGCGTCAGCTTGTAGGAGCCTTTAGCAATTCGGCTTCCCCCATTGACCGTGCCACCAAAGATCTTGGGGGGATAACGCCATCTTTGCACTTGATGGGGAGATTTGTAATCAAAACAGGCAAATGTCTGCTCTTGCAAATCCAGTTGTTTATAAATATATTAATAATGTTTTGATTACATAAAGCCTAAATGAGGCGCAAGCAAGCAGAAGGAACGATAGCCAATCTTTCGATTAACAGTTGAATGAAAACCTGTTGAATGATAAATGGGAAAATGGATAAGCAATGTGTATACGAAATATACCCTTAATTGACCAGCAATGTGCAGTTTACCACACATTGAAAGTTAACCAGTAAATAAATCAACGCAATTGAAGTCGCTAGCGAAAGCCGTTTTACAAATGATCTCCTTTTTTGACTGTCGATATTTGTGCTTGGAAACTAAAGTAAATAGATGTAGAGAGGATTAGTAGAAAGTAAAACCGACCTGTGTGGTCCCAGACTAGAACGGCATCGGCACCCTTCTTTTTGGATGCGACTTCAGGCGTGATTATGGGATGTCAGTGGTCATCACAATTCGAAATGAGCCAAACGTGCATAGAAAATTACAATCTATACTTCGAAAATAAAACTGGTCAGTGGCACCAAATTAATAGTAAGTTCTTCAGTAAAAAAGAATATCAGCAAAATAAATGTAGAGATTTGATCGCACATAGACTTGTTTAAACAACAGATGCACATTGCACTGTTAACACCGCCTCGTAATCTACACGCCTCGTGATAGAAAAGACCATAAACATACACGAACACGGTGTATGAGTCACTGACGTCACAATCCACAACATTCGCGCCCGTGTCACTGTCGGTTGCCGTTAAAACTATGGCTATGACTATCCTGGCAATACCGTAATACTAGGGCGCCGTCAGTAGCGAAACGTGAGCGATAATTTAACGATAGTCCCCCTCGAACGGTACCAGACAATCGAGAACGTTTACGTATCGCTTATCGAGAATCGCCACGATCGGAATTTAGGGTCGGTATATCGGCGATTGGCGATTGCATCGCAATCTATGCAGCGCATCGAGTTGATAGAGATATTTACTTTGTCGAGTAGCAATCGGTTAGAGATGACCCTACTGGAAAAGTGTCTGATTAATCTATGAGAAATTGTGGTACTGGCAGACGTTTCTGTGATGATAACGAATTGAACAGGAATTGTTTACAAAACAAATATCCACGTTGACAATTAACAACACGGATACAAAAACATTGTCTTTTATCAATCTCATACAAATTAACAGTTTCATCACGCACCAGTTGATTCAGCCGATTCCGCAACAACAATCAACAAAGAATGACAAATACCTACTCCGTATAACGACACAATATCAAAACAATTAACACCTTATAATAACTTTTAAACTCCAAAAAGAACGGTAAACAACAAAAATTCAAACCACGTCTCAATATTTCCATCATAATAAAGTTTACGGAAGAAAAACCCATTCATAATTCAAAAGGTAGAAGATGAAACACGTGTAATCGTGTAAGGTATCAAAAACGGCGCTGGCGCAAGTAGCGGTGAAGTTAGTGTCGCGGACAAAACAGGTTGTGCCAAATTTGGGACAGACCACAACCAGTTCGCAGACATCAATTATAATAATTTGAGGAACCTACATTTAAAGGTTGTAATTGAGACTGCAGTTTAACAACTCTTGGGATATGGACATCCAGGACATCAGAGACCATATACTTTTGAATTTCATTCATCATTAATGGATCTAATCATATTGTATAGTCAGACATAGTATAAAATAGTAGGAAGTCACCGTGTGTAATACTAATGAATGTAAGAAGAAAAATATATTATCAGCTGCTTCTCGTCCTCCGCAAAGGATTCAAGTGGGTTATTATAGAGTGGTCTCTAGAGATCGTTATCGTTGTTCATAATTGTAATAACAAGTCTGTGATGTCTACTAGTTTTTACCTAATCAGAAGTCGAATAATCATACCAATGAATATCTGTAAGAACTTACATGAAAATCATTACATGAGTGATTACGATCCATTCAAATCGTGTCGAGGTGTAGATTTGATGTAAGTGAGCCAGCATTTCATAAGTTAACATCGTTACAGCATCTCAGCTTTACAGTTTACATTCAGAATCAGAATTCACTTCAAATTAACCAGTTCAGTGAAAGTTTATTAAATACATGTCCAATCGCTTCGTAGATTATGCAATTATCAGCATCGAAGACGCAAATTTTATGCACAGTATAGTCCATGACTTGCGCAATGACACCCACTTTAATTGGTAACATTAATCTCGATTTTCACGACAGTTGAGAAGCTAACTTTATAATTATCTGCCTACAAATAAAATAAACGACAGCGATGCCTTTTATTTGCGAAACGATAGTTTGCATTTTGAACGAATATAATTAATTTTCGGAAGTGGGAGTCGCAGTTGTGACCATATGGAGAAAGTAGAAGTTAAGATTAATTGTTTTGGTAAATATTATGACAAAATAAATGTAAGAGACACTCCATTCAGATTTGTTATCTTTCTCAATGCGACAAGTTGACAAGCTTCAATTGATAATGAAGCTAGCTAAGAGCTATTTAGTTTGTAAAGATAGTATATTGGGATATATGCCGAAAAGCATAACATGGCCTATGCAGTTATCAGTATATCAACAGTTATTTATTATACAAGATCAAACTAAAGAGATATAGTCATTGAATTTTAAAACGTAACTGTTATAGGTGATTTCGAAAAGCTATCAAGCTCAGTCAATTAAAAACTGGTAGATAACTCGTCAAACTATAACGGTCGAAGATCATCGTGGTAACGGTAGTCACATTCGACCATTTTTATAGCAATCTGTCAATTTAAAAAAGTTGCGTAATCTAGAAAATGTTAATCAATGCGTCGATAAGCACTGATGCCTTAAATGATACTTGTTTGTATATAAAGACAAGAAAGTTGGTTGACTAACATTTAGACATCACATACTGACCAATTTACAATAACCGTATAATAATAACAGCATTCGTTCATGAAGCTAATGATTCAACATTTTTAACAGACGCAACCCAACAAAGTCTAAAGAAGACTGCTTAGAATTTCAATTTTTAGTCAGACATAAATGGTAATGTTATAGGCATTTGTTGAGAAACAAAACATTTTCATGCTAATTTAGAAATCGAGAAAAATAGTTTCGCCATCCTACTCAAATTGTTTTAGTCTACAATTAGGATGATGTACCACCTTTTTATAACTGTACATTTCACAGTGACATCATTCTAATCGATGCGATGGTATCTTAGAAACGATACCAATAAACTTTATATCGATACTGCTGGAAAGTCGCGCACCACACAAGGGAAAATGGCAAGTTACAGATACATATTCATTAGAATCTTAAGAGGAAGTCGAATAAGGGCAATCTTATGAATGTTTGGGAAACAAACACAGATGGATAAGAGGATAAAGGGACCGTTACAACAGAACCAAAGATATAAATGAGACGAGAGATATGTTTGTGAATTACAAAACGGACACATTCGTTGACATACAATATAGCGCATATATTATGTACACGGTAAATACATTACATTAGAATATTGTAATGAACCCTGGGAATGAGAATTCTAAGACAAACCGCATTATGAAGCTTAGTTAATAAATCTTCACCAGTGTATGTTTCAACTAGTTTAACAGTGTTTGGATGCTTGATGAAAAAATATACCACCATTTGTAACTATTCAATCTAATTATAGTCTAGATTCAGTGCACTCGTTTCTTTATTTAAGCACTGACCTTGTTAACCAGAGAAACGCAAAGGCTTCTGACACAATCGATAATAGATATTTGCAATAGGTCCGCAATAAAATACAAGAGTAAAATGGTTTGGCAACAAAAGAAATTGTTCCACAACTACATGTTTTGATATTATACTTCCATTGTTGATGCTCTTTGTTATTTTCACCAAACACGCCCTAATTTTTTTTCTCTCTAAAGCATTTTTTCGCACTCTTTCAATACATTCTTTGGAATTCAATTATGAATCGCAATCGATAGTGTTACAGTTACGAACATAGTTATTTTATTGGTTAGTACGATCAATTTTCGCTGTAAGTATTTTATCTTTCCAATTATAAGTCCCTTTGCTCCTTGGGCCAATCAGGTATCTATTTCAGAAGCATTATCACTTCGAAACGAGGGCGCTAGCCCCGTACCGTTATGGCGAGGACTTGAAGTAGAAACACACGGAATGTCGGCGTTACCGGTTAGGGTTTACTTAGAAGCGTTTAATGAGTGCTTCCGTATTTAATATCGAATCAAATAAATGAAGGAAGTTGAGGCTGATGTGTACAAAAGTGAATGTTAGCCGATGGTTATACATCTGGTGGAGTTAATATTGTTGGAGGCGCAGAAAATATTTCATTAGATTGCCCGCGTGGGCCGGTTTATTTGTGCAAAATACAAGTTTTAGTTTATGTACTAAAATGTGTGCAGAAACTCTTTAGATATAGATACTTCATTTATGTATATTAGATTCAATTTATTTCCTTAATACGATATAAATGGCAGTCACTACGCACACAGATAAACCAACATAGGTCACTAATACCGCAACCTTATTACCTTTGAATTTATCGTTGACGCCCGTAAATTCGATCCATATATTTCGAAAGTCGAGAGTTTGAAAAGCCCGTACCGCCATTGTAAAGACCTTATTAGCTTTAAAGGTCCGTGTTCCTGTGAAAGATTTACTTAATGTGATTTCGGAGTAGCGTGCAGAAGTACGTGTGGTCTACTGCCATTTGGTATTCAATGAGCCGATTTAGAAGGCGAGCGAAATTAAGAGCTGGAGATAATGTACCGGTAGTAGGAGTTCGGTGTTGTTGTTATTGTCTAGGGAATTGAATGAATTGTGGAATCGAATGTGAAGTTTCCGTGCAACCTTTCCAGGCCATCAAAAGGAAGGGCAGCAGCATCCACGCATGTAGAAACTAAAACCAAAATAAAGGATACTGTTTAAATTTGTATGGGAAGTGGTGGATTTCGATGCCCTTTTGCAAAAGGATATAGTTGAGGTATCCCCACAGTAATACCACAATAGTATCGCTATTGGTTCATAGACCACTTTTTATCAGTCTCCTTTATTTTATTTGCCATTCTGTTCAAGTATACCTCGGACTGTGTACCATTCATGCATTTTAAATTCTAGTCTAAATTAAGGCAAAATCTGGAATGGTCTAGACTACCTACATCATAACAACGAAATTCACGACAATGACATCATATTTTATTACGCTATCTCAATACTAAGTTTCAATGGTGCATTCCCCTCACGTTTTATAATGATGTTGATTAAATTAAATTAAGCAAACCCATATCACGAACATGTATGTTCAGTATGTTGTAAAGTTCCGTGAACTTTGACCTGAGACTTGTAGTTGTCTTTGGGAATTTGTTGAAGTAACGGAACCCGTTCATTAATGGTATTGTGATGGGAACGTTTAATTGTATGCTATCGTGAATATCGTGATGTTTTAGGGCATTTGTGTTGTGGGCTATAAAATTAATGTTCCGTTTGCTTCGGCATGCATATTTGTGTTTTATTGTATTCTTGTGATGTATGTGCCGAAGAATAGTTAAAAAAATAGAAAAGTCCTATTTGGCAATTTGGGACGGATGCTACGATTCGGCATAGTCGGGACTTGAGAGATAATTTTGGTGCAATACTAAACAAACATAATCACAATGAGAAAGCAGAAGCAAGTCCAATGTCGTTGTTGGTAGTTTAATAAAGAGAACATATTAATATCCCATTGACAATTGGGACGGTTGTTGCATCGTCGGAACTTGAGGGGCAAGTTTGGTGCGATGAAACATGATCACAATGAAGAAATAAGAACCAAGTCCAATAACGTTATTGGTAGTTTAATAAAGATAGAAAAAAGTGAACACATAGGTAACGAGCATTGTTTAGTGAACTTGCAAATTACAATATGTGGTAATGAACTTGACACGCTTAAATTACGACAAGCATGTTACATTACCACACTTTGTAAATCTGCAATCAAACGAAACAACACACCTACAATACACAATAAAACAAATTCTTTCGCCGTGACTAAGATTACACTAAAATCAGCGTCATTTGAGTATTCCGTAATACCAACATTGACGCTTACTTATTCAGTGGACGTAAGTTAACTGGCGTAACCAATTTATACCGTACACAGTACACGTTGAACATGGTGTATTGTTAGCTAGCCTACAGGCAGAATTCGTAACACCTCACACAAAATAGGTGGTTGAAAGAAAATAGGAATAGAATCTGAGGCTCGTTTGTAGAGTAAACAAGGGGTCTGTGGATGGAGGAGAAGTTTCATTATAAAATTTGGAACACTACAAACAAACTTCAGCTTTATCTTTCCATTACGGAAAGATAAAGCTGAAGTTTGTTTGTTTCAACGCGCTAATCTCTGGAAACAGATTTTTTACAAATCCGACTGTTAGTCAGATTTGAAAAAAAAACTGCAATTGATAGCCCAAATCTTGAGGAAGGTTAAAAGTTATTTGACATCATCCTACGACCCTTAAGAGTCGAGCAAAAAGAAAAAAGTCAGAAGGACGCTAACAGGTACAAAAAGAAGTAATAGCGCGGGTGGGAAATATGTCTTACGACTTCCACGCGTACGAAATCGCGGAGCAATAGATATATGATCGCAAAAAAGAAAGTAAATAACTTTGAAAATAACCTTATGAGCGTCATTAATGAAGTAAATGATTGTAAAATAACAACTTTAGATGTTGTAGAAACTTGATTCATTCGTTTGGAATTGTAAGTTGAATGATTATGTAAATGTCATATGGGTAGTGGGTAACTCACCAACCAATACAAACCATGTTTATTCTGACAATAGCTGAATTTCAAATCGGAACTGTTTGTACGATTGGACATTCGAGTAAAGCACGAAATTTATTAAAATATACAATAGCTTGCTGGGAATTCAAATTCGTAAATTGAAAACAGCTTCAACAATACGTTTATTCATTCCACTTCAAAACACAATACAACTCCGAACTAGCCACTAAGAAAGCATTACTACATAGAATTGAAACTGAACTCACAACATTACTCAAAATATAGCTCACAGCACGGTAGCAAATGAAATAAGTTGTTGTATCTGTGTAAAATCTGAGATACTGGAAGTTTAACGATTATTACTTTCGATTATACATGAGCAACCTGTTATATTAAAGTTCAGAGCGTTTTAACGGAGCTAGTTACTCAATCTCACCTAGTCTCGGTCTACATTGTAGAATAGTATCGACGCGAAGGATTTACGACGAGAACAACTCGCAATTTCACGATTGACGTGAGTTAGGATCGCATACACGCCACATATCACGGCGTGAGCTGTGAAGTAATCGTGGTAACCTGTTGCCTTCACACAGAAAGTGGGGCGACCCTAAATCATCGGAACAGTTCACTGTCTTGTCAAAATTAATTGAATGACTTTATTTTGTCACCAAAGAAGCGTGGGTCGCAGTCCAATTCCTCATGCCACACCCTTCACTTTGCCGAGAGAGCATTTATCCATATAGATTGTCGATTAATCGCCAGAATAGGCCCATTATGTGCTTATGGCATAAACATGTTTCTTTGCATAATACATTTACATTCTGGACTCACCTAAAAGTCGTTCGCCGTTCGACCTCATAATCGCTCCGCCATCTTTGAATCTGAGAACAATAAATAAATGTATGTTAAGAATAAGTTCTTATGTCTTACTGCAGGGCTTAATAATGAGTGTATGATTATTTCATGAATATGTAGTGGCAGAGGCGAGTGGTTGAGAATCTTCAACACGGATCCTGCAATTGAAATTATTCTGATATTCATCGTTTCAAGAATGTGCCACCCAGTGTCAACGCGCAACAGGAAAATACATCTCCTTTGTACAATAGATGTCGTTCACCGAAAACCATTAACATAGAAAAGCTTTCATTATAAAACACTGCCATGAAATGCTTTACAGCGGCAATAACGTGGGATTAGCCATAAAATTCCTACTTACTGAGGAGTGTGCCATAAAAGTAGCTAAAATTAGTAAGAATATAATCCAAGCATTAGATGGCTTTAAGCACTATAAATCAATCTTCTTTCATTCCATACTTGGCCGAGTTTTTGCCATCCTTTCATAACCCATCTTGGCAATATAATAATTCTCTTTATTCTGAGTAATGGCGGCAATAGATTTAACGTAATCACCGCCATCTTAAAACACTTTTACTGCTTTTTCTTTGCCGTTGAGAAACGGCTGGCGGTTACCAAGAAATATATTTTGAATATAAGGATGTCTCTTTCATTTGCCGATCACGTCGTCAGCGTCGACACGTGAGTTCGTTTTTGCATTTTCAAAGGGTAGTTAGGGTAATCCTGTGCAATTTTCAGTTTTAAATGATTGCAATAGAGGTAGAATTTGCATCGAAAGAAACATTAAAATACGGAGTACGAGTATTGATATATCAACTGCAATATATCTACCGGTTGATATAAAGACTATACTGTCTTTGCATAAAGAATCGTCGCCAGAATAATGTCGGCAGTGAACTTGGCAATCTTGCTATAAGTACTCAAGTTTTGTTCGTTTTGGACAATAAATGGTAGGAAGGCTAATGAAATGCTTAAGTCCGTCGTAAATCTTTGCAAGCTTCTGATACGAGTGATAGATTTAACCGTAGCTAATTTACAGACTGACGAGTGAACTACCTTAAAGCCTGTATAGAACCAAGCATGGTTACCGTTATGATTGTTCAAATTTATAAATTGATAATCGTAAAACTGGACAATAATACTTATTCTTAGACTGCAGGGCTTCCAGCTATAAATATATTCGAATGACGATCGCGATAGTGCACAAGTATCCATGTTGACCCGTAGCTTTGGCGTCGTTAGGGATTTAATACTTGCCCTGGATATGAAGGATCTAATACTGTCTTGACTTCTAAAGTACGGTATTTTATTTGTAAAGGTTATTCTATTTTCTCAAATTTGTCAGTAATCTCCATCATGTGTTACCATGGGAGATTGCTTTTCTAATAAGTACTAGCGTCATCATTGCCGCATTGATTTAGAACCTAAGATTCTTGTGGCAGCAGTTTTATTATTAACTAAAAGGTCTTAGACCATCCAGTAGGAATTTGACATAATTATTATTTTATACCTTCTACCAAATTTTACCTTCACTGATTTGAAAGGAACTTAGATCATTCACGTGCATACATGAGTTTCTTTCCCACCGTCAGAAGTATGAGACAAATGTCTCCCAAAAAGTTCAGGACAACATTTCAACACAGTTCTTCTACAAGATAATATGTTCAATTTACTCGCGCCCTAAAAGTGTGCATATAATTGCATATTGCAGCGTTACCACATAATGACTCTCGTGTGCTCGTAATAGCAATTACATGACTCCAAACCATTGTCAACAATTACACTGCGAAGGATTAAGGGAATAATTTTACTAAAATTATACAGTACGGTATTAGGTTTTATGATTTTTTTGGAGCCCTTAGGTAACGTTCGTTTAATCGTAAAATCACAATAGTTGGGAATTGCATATTTGTTCATTATTACTAGTTAAATAATTGAATGGAAATCTGATATTTAAAGCTTACTTACAAAACTATAAAGTACACGACCGTTATGTTGAAATAAAGCATAAAAACTCCAAAATTACTTGAAATCTTGAGTATCTTGATATTTTCTCTTCGCAAACAGAACACGAATCATTCGACTTGATAATTCAAATATTTCTATAACATTAAATGTTCACCACCTCTGGCACCTAGATTGTTTACATTCTTTGCAGAATTATCTTGCAATGATTGTACTTGTGCTCAAGTCATAAATATGAGAGCACGTTTTCTTAATTTCTTACCTAAGCTTAACAAAACTTGCTCCAGGAAGAAATTAGAGTTAGCGTTGATGAATGTTTGACGTGACGCCAGTTCGTGACGTAGTCGTTTCCATAACTGAACTACTGAGTGTTGGAGGTTTAAATGCAAGTTCTCTAGTTGTTAGTAGAGTATTAAGTTAAAATATTTCATCAAAGCTATCACATTTTGCTTTTCACTTGCATGTCAACCGACGACGGAATGGCCGGAAAATGATCATGGATTTTAATTTTAGATCCATTCAAATGTTACAGGGCCTGCAAAATTAAGTTTTGTACATAATGCTCAGGTCATTAATGTTGTTTTTCTAGCAAGCAGGGATTAATTCCAAAATTAAATACCACATTTTATTAATGTCTCAAGTTATAAATGCTAAAGTTCGCACATTTTCAGCTACGTCGCTTCGTACTTACTGGATTCCCGTTAAACTAGCGAATCGTTTAAAGAAGCCTGACTAACTTCTTGATGCGGATTCCATGCCAAAAGGTTAGTCTAGAACGAATTAATTAGTGATGTTACGATCGATAGAACTCGTGTCATTCAACTAAACTTCAAGCCAGTGGGTATGTAATTAACTAATTAAGCAGACATCACGAAGACAGCTAGCTAAATAGGTACGTAAATGTCAATGATATTCAATTTTAAATCGTAATCATTTGATGATATTACGATTGGTAATGTGGTGTGAATGGACAACCGTGCAGGTCTTGGGGACCATGGTAATATTATGTTAGGCATATAAAAATTTTCCCAAAACAGCCAAACTTGAAACATTATCATATGAGCAGGACTGGTAACACTAATAAAAATAAAACGGTATAAATAAATCTGCAAATTAATAATGATTAATTTCTGAATAAGATTTTCATTCAAATTTTAATCTTCTTGCAGACGTGCAATGCCTTTGATGATTGCTTTAATTAGAAGTTTTAATTGACACTGGCTTTGTGCAAGCGGCTACTTACTCGTTTCTTAATATTATTTTCATTTAAATCATAACCTTTTTGTAGGCTCCAGAAGTAACCATATTATATGCATCATTGCATCTAAATGTCATGATTTTGCATTTAGGGCTGTCCTCATTCTATCACCATGCTAATTCACAATACACCTAAGCTATAATAAGGTCATTAAAATGCTAAGTTGGTGTAAATTGGTGATTTGGTATTACCTATACGGAAGTTGTTTAATACATAATCAGTCTATAATGTTCCCACTGCTGGGACACAGGCCTCCTCTCTGTGAGAAGGAGTGGGCCGTAATCCACCATACGGGCCTAGTGCGGATTGGCGGATGTCACATGTCTTTGAATTTTTGGTTCTAGGGCATGCCGATTTCCTCACGATGTTTTCCTTCACCGTATTGAGAGCAGTGGTGATGAAATAATTTACACAGTGTATGTTTTGGGTTCGAACCCGCGACCGTCATCATAAGTCGAGGCCGTTACCACTGGGCCACCGCTGCTGGTTTCATAGATCCCATTAACTAATATTTGAATGCAGCTTCCAAAGTGTTCTTAAGAGGTCATGGCATGGTGTTATGTAAAACTGAACTAATGATATTATGTATTTTAAATATGGCACACATTCATCTGCCAAGATGAATGTGTTAATGGCTCCGCAATGATGGCCAGTCTCATTTAAATAACACTTTACAATGTAGAGCATACATCTTATCTGACTTGTAATTACATATGGATTGAAAAAATGATGCAATGAATTCTAAATGCCTCCCAGAGTTGTGCCCAATGGCCATGTTAGATGTATTTGTAAATGGCTGCCAATTTGTCTTCGAACAAAAGATATTGTTTTGGTTGTAATTAGAACTATAATCCTATCTGTTTGTGTAATACTCCTAGCGAAGTTATATATTATTAAGTGAAGCAACGATCGTCATTTGTTTCTAACATTATAAGCACAAGTAGCTATTTTTCAATTGGTGGTTTGTTTTCTCTTCACGTTTCAAAGGCGTTTCTGATGTATAGTGGCCAGTGCTGTGGGAGGCTTTGTTAATACACTTTATGCTTGCGGGGGAGGCTCCTATTGGGCGAAATAAAGGCAATTTACACCTACGGGGATTAACCTTTTAATACATACAACAACATGGAATCTTTTTATGTGTTCTAAACTAATAACTTAATAAGTAATCATTTGTAGGGGCTATCGATCAACAATAGCTAGCAAAAAAAGTTATTTCACAAGAGAAAATCCTATCCTGTATTTCCCGATAATCAATAACAATGCCCATTCCTAAGGTTTTAATTTTCATACAGCGACCTTACAAAGTGGACTGTTATTACATACCTACGATTTTTCCTATACAATTGTGCACTGTAAGTAAATCCGCGGTTTTTAGAGCGTCTCTTTCTCACAGAGTTCTACTATCAATACTGGTCATCTACAACAAACTAGTTCTTCCTTCTTTGCAATAGCAGACAATTTCGCTTGTACACAAATTAAATATCCAAGGTTATCACGTCAGTGAAATATAGACGTTATCTTTTGTGAATAAAGTGTGTTTTAAAATGTCGTTGGGTGGTTTATAAGGCGTTTTAACGAGTGATAGACAAGATTGTCGTGGTCAGGTTTCCCGACTACGCAACTCGCTGGCTGGGGTACTTACTCTGTATACAGATTGCGACAAAAGTGAGAATTACTTAGGAAACAAAGACTATGTGAAGACGTGTTGAATAAAACAATATTTGACATAACATTTAGCTATTATGAAGAGAATAACCAGCTTTTTTACGAAATACACCAAAATATAAGTGCTAGAATCATTTATGACGTCAATATTTTATATTTATATTATTACAAAGATTTTAAGTAGTAGCTGTTATGTTTTATTGTATGGTCCCAATAGAGTAGAAAGCCTCCTCCATCTTTATCCATGTATATCTGTCATGGGCTGTAATCATCCAGTTTTTTCCCGCTGTTTTCACAATATCGTCGATCCATATTTTCCTTTGTCGACCTTTTTTTTTTCTTTTTCCTGTGGGAGACCAAGCCACTTCGTTGTTTGTAATATCCATCTGTTATCCTATGACGTCAATACGAAACCATAAAGTACAGAAAACGAATCAATAAGTCACATATAAACTCTAACCTCAAAACAAGAGAGAAAGAAATAAATATTAATTAAATACAAGCACATTAACATAAAGCAGGCGGCAACGCGCACAGATCAAGAACCGCTTCATTTGAATAAGTAACATGATACATTGGAATATTAATACATACTTCACTGTGACAACTAACGAAACCTGAAACGTTTACCTGGATTTCGGAGGTAAACGTAATGTGAGAGGTATCGGATATTGCACTTAGGAATTGTACAGTAGGATGATTGGTATAAATCACGGATATCGGTATAAATCTACATATACATAAAATTAAATAGTATGTCATGTATGTTCCAGATTGGTGCAAAAACGGCTGAACGGATTTGGATGAAATTTAGCATACAGATAGTTTATAACTTGGATTAATATTAGGTTACTTTTATTTCCGGAAGTACGTTCCCGTGGGATATTTGCCGACATCCACGCGGGCGGAGCCAGGCAAAAAGCTACTTGGTAATATAGCTTCACACCTCTATCTTTCTCTAGTACCTACTTAATAGTTATTATTATTTGCCTCTACTTAGAGAAAACATTAAGAACGTCGTTGTTGTTGTCATCGTTGTATTTTCTCAAAACTAATTTTAAGTACGTAAATAACTGCAGAATACCAGATTCTATTTCTGATTTTGTGCTATTTGCCTTTCAATCCTACGAGTTAACGGTGCATCCGATTGCCAATATAGCCAGGCAGTTTAACCGTCTGTCTAAATGTTTTTCTACCAACGGAAAACCGTAGTTAATTTCGCATTTATCATTCCTACACTACACACATTTGAACGAGGTGAGTAGTACCACAGAATAACTAATAGTACTTACGGCAGTACCCACATTATGCCGGATGACGAATTCCACATTGGGCACCCGCTTAAATGGCACTGAGTGAATATGCCGCTGTGTGTCAGGTGCATTCACTCAGGTGCCATTTAAGCGGGTGCCCAATGTGGAATAAGTCTGGTAACAAAACCAGTATCTGTATCAGTAGCTGGCCTCTTATTCTATTGAAACTTCCTACTAACGTTAGGTCAGCTTAAGGGGACTGTAGTCTTGCGTTTTTTGCGTTTAGGTCAACGCAAGTTTTATAATGCCTAAAAGTAAAAGTTATGATCGACTACAGTAAACAAAATCAGAAAAACATATGATATTCTTCAGGATATAATTATGCTAGTAAGATAGTGTCGAAAACATAATACAATTAGTTTGATACGATAGAAAAAAATCATGAAGATACCTCTAAAAACCTTCTTTTCACAATAAAAACCATACAATCTTTCTGCTTTTTTGTCAGATTATTCTGGAAACAACATACCAAAGTAAGCTTCAATTATTTTGTACAAACAATAGATTTTTTGTATAGATAATTGCTTCATATTTTGCAAAAAATTACCAGCGTTGTGTCATCGCGCTTCTCATTCTTTTCTATGCAGTCCGACAGAGACCGCGCTTTAGGTCATGTAGTCCCCGTAAGTTCAAAGTGGTACACCTAACTTGCGGTCGAATTTACATAATTATACCCACATCGGAAATACAAATTGATAGTAGAAGTACTATTAGTTAGTAGTACCTATTACTTATACGTACGTATAGTTAAATGATAATTTCCACCCAATATGAGAGGAAGTTACCAATCATTAGAAGGAAACACTTGATTTACCGAATGACAGATTTTGAAACGGTTGTCACTCACACCAACGCGTAATAAAAATACTGATTTGGAATTGATAATAATGATCATAAAGTTTTTTATGCTCTTTTCATTGTTATAAGACGAAATTCTCATTCAATTCGATGTGCTTATAGGACAAATAAGGTGTTCGTTGTGACTTCTGTGTCTTAATGACGCTATTTGTGCAACTAGAAACTTTATATGAAAATGTTAATACAAATTAGGCAATAATTAGCAAGGAGTGTGCATATTTTACGTAACTTCATGCTTATTAAGAGTCTCATTATAATAAATGTATCGTAAAATATGTTTTAAAAGCTTCGATGGTGTCATCTTTACTTTTAGCAAGACAGGTGCAAAAGGACCTTGTAGAAAGTTACCGATTAAAGGTAAAATCAATACACAGAGATATAGAAGGACATGTAGAATGAGGATAAGTAAATATCAGGTACCTACTACAATTCCAATCTACCTTCTAAGAAAAAGCTGCTAGTAGTCAATGTGTTAAAAATCGAAGATCATTAAAATATTATGACAATCCAAATCTTTTGTTCACGCACGTCGTTAACACATATTTCAAAAGAAGAAAACGAACACTTATTGGTGATAGGGCCATCATTATATCGGTATTTAAGTTCGTTGTCCGCAACAAAACTCATCAAACAATTGACTATTGACAAACGTTTAACGATGAAAGCGTAAAAATCTTCATTATGCAACGGTATTATAAAGAAAAATGTGCATAGGTATACGTAGTTTTAAATGATTAGTTTATAATCAATAAAGATGAAGTGTGTCGGTCCGTTATACGCACAAAAACCTGTAGTGGGTCAATGGCACAGCGAAATGGCGTACGATGCCGAAGCGCGCTTCATCTCGGTACGAATGTTGTACCTTTTTTTGCATTTGGAATCAATTGCGATACGCTGTTCGATGATGGGTAGTATTGTTGGTAATTAATTTCTTTATTGGTTTTTTGTTTGGGTAAAGTTACGTTGAAATTGAGAAAGATTTGAATGCTGTTGTTTTGATTGTAGTACTGTTTACGTTCTGAAGAAAGGCGGCAGCATGGGGAAAGGCAAAACGGCGGGTAACAGGAAATAGTATATGTATATTCTCCAGTATTTGTAGAACCCGATCGAAGAACCTGATTAGCTCAACAATTAGAAAACCGCTGCTAGCCAATTAAAGCGAAACAAATTCTAAGAACCCACCCTAAGATCAAATACATCTAAAAGAACCTCCTAGGAAATCATAAAATACCGTTTCAAGTGTCAAAAACCGTTGTATTAGTCATCGATACACACACTTAAGATGTAAATCCATCGCGAAAACCCGACTAGAATATTTTAGAGAAACAACAACACTACTAAGAAGGGGAATGAACTCAATACAATATAGCCATTTACATATAAAAATATAAATCACAATGTGTACGATTACTATTTATTATTTGTAAACAGGTGGACTTCGTCGGGTATATACATATGAATAGTGATGATGATCACAATGAATAGGCTACATTCTTGCCAGCTGTTTTTTTTTATACACTGTTTGTTAGCTAGGTCATGTACAGACGCCAGCACATCAAGCTACTACAATTTGTCAAATTTCTTTAATAGATATTAAAATTTATCGCTAAAGCATAAGGTTCAGAGTTGATTGGGAAAATTTGACAGTTTCGGGTAGCTTGATGTGCTGGCGTCTGTACCTATGTGTTTGTAATTATTCTGTTGTTAAGCTAATTATAAATGGTACTTATACCATTAATGATCATGTTATGACAGTAGGCATAACTGATAAACAGGAAGAAATGGGTTGTCTTGAAATTGCTACCGCTATCAATAGTCACAATAACTTCAACCAGCTATAATTTAAGGAGGTGACAATTTTGATAAGAGGTTAGTAGGTGAGGAAGAACGTGACAAACTTATTAGAGATTAGAACCAGTTCACAAATTAAAACACTGGTCCTATGGGTAGACCGCTGATAAAGTACTACTGGAATTTACTCAAATGATGGTATTAAGAATGTTGTATTTTGAGAATGTGATATTTTGAGAATATGATGTTTTGAGAATATGATGTTTTGATGTGATGATTTGCGATTATGGTGATTTGAGATTATCATATTTATAAAATATAATAAAATAAAAAACACAATTAAAGTATCGGTATCTAACCATACTAAATCGACGAAGAAACCTGAAATAGTTGCTCTTGAAGGCCACATTGTAAAAGGTAATGAATGATCAATTAACTCCAAAAGGTATTGAACTATTGACGAATAGCACACATGAAAACGTGATCTTATGAAGGTTTAAAGATGAATTTAATTGTAATTAGCATTCAAGCAATTATAATACCTACTTAATATTAACGATCTACGATAAATTAATGTCGTGTGTGGTCTTTGAATTTACAGTTATAAAGTTTATTGTGTGTGCTGGACTTGAAATTGTTCCCACATCGTTAAGTTTCATAATTATAAAACGTTAACATTCTGCGGTGTACAGACGCCAGCACATCAAGCTACCCGAAACTGTCAAATTTTCCCAATCAACTTTGAACCTAATGCTTTAGCGATAAGTTGAAAATCTATTAAAGGAATTTGACAGATTGTAGTAGCTTGATGTGCTGGCGTCTGTACTTGCGTTAGACACTAACCGTAGGAATGGATTTCATTTTGACAGTTCAACAACATTCATTGCGTTATTGACGTTGTTGAGCTGACACATTTTTCTAACATATGAAGCAATGGATTAGCTATAACCTTCAAAATGATTCAGATTGTGATTTATAGTGAGTTATACAATTAGGGTGCTGTTTGATTTCAGAAAAAATGATGGTAGCTTTATGTTGAACAAGGACGTAAGTGGTCATTGCGAAATAGACCATTCCAATATTGCAATGATTCGTAATTTTGCACCGGTAAATAATCTTGTTAATTTTCATGCAGGTAGTTCAGGCAATACACTATTTTAGTAAGCACACGTATGTACAACGTCAAAGGTAAAATTAATGATCAAGATAAGACATCCAGTGCGACAACTGAATTACCATCTGCATCAAAAAGATGACAGAAAATGCCTTGAGAAAATATATTAGCCTTAACAAAAGTCAAAACCTCTAATTACACAACACACATGCACGGATCGTGATTCCGACATGTCACTGTCAACTAAGATAGATCGACCCGTAACTCCACATAAAAATTTGTTCAGAGTAGGTACACACATGAAAAATACTTCACCGTCCACCGACCTGTTTCAACTCAATAATTCAAAACTCAGAAACAAACTTGGTGTAATAAACTAATGTATTTATTAGCAACAAATCCGTCAGCTGCCTTCTCACTCACACTGCAAATAAATCGGACGAAGTCGCACGACCGGTCTGTTATGAACTAGTGTAAATCTGTCCGTCTGTACGCGACTGGTAAATACAAAATAGTATGGCTTACGACTGAAGTTGGAAGTGTGTATAGAAGATGAAGAATCTAGATAAGATTCTTCATCTTCTATACACACTCTAAGCTCATAAGCTAGGCGCAGATACGGATTTTCTTCGAATGGTTTGGAATGTGTCAATCTGCGAAGCTCGGACGTGGGAGTCAGTATTCGAAGGGTGATTTGACTTAGTAGTCTTGTAACAAATTACTGTAATATGATTGATAGCGGTAGACTATAAGCTGACCCAAATATATTTGGTAAAAGTGTGCTAAATAGAGCAAGCGAACCGGACACCAATGAACAGTAACGTGGAAAAATTTTGAAAGCCCTTTTTTCCATCAATGGCACTGTTTGGTAAAAATCGAACAAGAAACAAAAGAGATGGATGAAAGCAGACCACCCGCAATGAGACTTCTTCAATGTGCCGCTAGAACAAACAAGCGTAAAGAACACATAGCTTTAAAAACTCCAGTTGACACTTACACACGAACGCCTGTAGTACAGAAAGTCCCACGCAAGTGTGAGCGTCAACGAAGAAAACAGGTCCCATATGTAGGTCACTTGTCCAATGTCCAGTCCCATAACCGTCACGTGGCTGTACTTACATGTTTTTATGAGCTTCTTTGGTCATAAGCTGAGCGAAAAGGATTCCAGTAAAGCATGAAATGTTCACCGGTCTGAAGAAGTAAATAGCAATAATAATGAAGCACGAAACACTTGTTGAGCCCTACAGTCTTTATGAGGACATCACCATTATTAACAACAATTTCCTTCGTCCTGCAATATAAAATTAATACATATTCATATGTAATTGGTTCCATGATAATTAAAACTATATAGCCGAGATGGGAATTATTCATAGCGGGCACGGTTTGTTGAACCAACAATTTGAGATCAGAAGAGCAACTCCTCTCAATGCACAATAACAAGAGCATCAAAATAAAACTAAATTGTAAGAAGTAACAAATTTTATGGCCCGAGAGATTTAGAATTCATTGTATTTCCTGGAAGCGCGAGTGCTAAATGTTAGGACTAAACACCGTTTATGTTCTGTACAGCTGATGTCGCGGGCGATAAGTACGGCTCATGCCCAAGTCACGATACATAAGTCTGATGCAGGTATGGTTGTCAAGTTGAGAGAATGCTGGAAGAGAGTGCAATTCTAGTTCAGTTGAGTCCTCTGCTAAACATACAAGAACACTAACGACGGCAGCACACTGCATACGGAAAACACAGAAATTGGAGTTGTGTTAGGTTAAGGCAGATAAATATTCGAATGATCCCTCGCTCTCTGCCTAAAGATTTATAAGTGAGATCATTCGCAACGACTTGTGAGGCATGAGGACGAGCCTTCTGCTCTCATCTATCTAGTACTTGTACAGCTTGTACCCACCGATGTAACAGTTATGCGCGCGCGCGGGTTGGGTGGGCCGCGATCACGACACAACGTCCCGAACGAGTCACGATGATTGACGACTACCTGACGGACATTGCCGAAGGGCTGCTGGGGATACTCGTGAACTAGGAAGGTAAATGATTAGATGTTAAGATGATTCTATCAGTCAGAATTGTGCTGCGAGTAGTAATTAGGTCAGAATTGTTTGTTTGTTCTGATTTATGGAATTTGTATTGTCTTTATGACTTTCAGTAATGAACAATGAACGTGCTATGCATTTGGACACGAAGATTTTTTTTTTAAATCAGTATGGCCAAATGACACCTACTTTAAACTCTTGCTGTGTGGACTCTTGATAAAGCTATTGATGATGGAAGAAAATTGTTACTTGAGCACACACCAGTTAGATCAAAACTACTTTTATGAAGAATTCCATTACTTTTCTAGTAAAACTATGTAACGTAGTCATTCCGAATATGTCACAGTTACAAAGTATTACATGATGAAATACGACTTGTAAATCAACATACCTAGAGAAACTTAGTACGAGTAAGTACTTAATGTTTTCTTAGAAACCTATTTGCAAGAATTCCTGGCAATCTATCGCAACCATTCGGTTCATATAAAAACGATATACGCCTACAACATATAAAACCGTCGTAATAGATAATTAAACTTCAGTAAAAAGCTAAGCTATCGCTAATAGCTTCCAGTTACAACAGCAAAAAGACCTGCTTGACATCCAGTAGATAGATATCAATACTACTCTTAGTAATTAATGCTGAAAACGGGATTGATGGAAGTAAGTTAAGAAAGAAAGGTACAGAAATGCTTACAGTTGGTTGGTTGGCAGTTGTGTTTTGTTCCTCTACTCAGGAACAAAAAACAAAGAAGTTGTCGTGGATTTGTGCAAGCCAGAAAGAAGTCTTGATTTATGTATGAATTCTAAGCTTGGGAAGCCGTTGGAATTGGTACATCTGTAGTCTAACAGGATTAGCGATGACAATATTAAGACACTAGTTATATTGGGCATATTCCACCATGGCAGTAAGCCTAAACTGCCTACCACTTCCGCAATGAGGTTATACTTTTCTTCCATTGCTCGAAGCAAGTAATAGTAACCTTGTTCCAGGCTTTCTGTCAGTCGTTCTACCCAGTCAACTTTGGTATAGATAAGTACACGAAGAGTGCATACAAAACCCTTCGTGTACAATACAATAACGCGTTTTGGGTCATGCTCAACCTGACCTGGCGGTGTAGTGCGACTGAGATTTTTGCTGACAGCGGAGTTACCGACTTCTTTACGCTCATGAGGAAGCTCAGGGCGTCGTTCTTTTCACGTGTGGTGACAAGTAAAAATGTAATTATAAAAGCTGTGTTTTATGCGGTGCATGTACTGAGGGAGACAAAATAATTGTAGGTACTCACGCCCCGTAACATTTTACGGGGTGCGTTTGTTTTGGCTTCTGTGGTGTGAAATATTTATGTATATTTTTTAGTGTAAGTTTTATTTATAGTGTAAGTTTTCAATTGTAATATTAATTTTATGGGTGCTAATGCCTGAAATAAACGATTATTATTAATATACTCTCCACAAAAACGTATCGATTTGCCGAGTGCTTCCATTATTTCCGATTCTCCATTATCAAATACATGCACGTACTGTGAAAATTCACGAATTGGCCCGAGTCGTGGAATACTCGTAGCGGAACAAACGGTATACTCACGAACGTGATAACACCGGTAATCGAATTACAGATGAAAAAGTCTAACCTGACAGATGGGTGACAGAAACTGGGACAGATGTTGACAGCTAGGCAACTGTAGTCTTTGGTAACAGCCGTGATGGGATAGTCCCTACAAAAAAGCATAAACACAACTTGGTCACGCTTCTCTTTTATTATATTTAATTCGATTCGCAAGCGAACTAAAATCGATTGGCTTTTGAGAATGGTCATGCAAGCCTATCCACAAAGGGTTCAAAGAATAACTGTTTAGTCGACAGAAAAATCGAAGACACGGAGATTGAAAATGTTCTTGTGCGTAAAAGTCAAGCTAATGCAGAACTTGAAGCTTAGCTAAAGGTCTTTTTGGTTACAAATGGAAGTTTTGGAATAACTTCGTTGTATTCTATTGAGCGAATCTTATCGTAGTGAGCTAGTTGCGTGGTTGTTGCTCTAAGGGTGGGCCTACAAATCGATCACTTGCGAAATTTATAACCATCACTAATGTTCATCGATCAAAAATCTATGTGAGCGTTTTCAATTACAACTAACTGTACTATTTGTAACACGCTAATTCAATAGTGACGCTAACGAAAATAGAGTGTAAAAACTTACGTCACCAATCGATTGTATGCCAGTGATCGATTTCAAGACTCGATGCGAGATGAACTCGATATCGACGACAAAGCGATGCGTGTAGAGTTGATCCATTAAGATGTCTCACGCTTGCGCCAAGAGCTTCTGTCGGCCCTTCTCTCACAATAGCATGCTTTGTGAAACTATAATGAACTGTGCTGTCGAACTTTTAACTGTTCATTAGAAGAGCAATTTGCCGCTATAGTGTTAATTGTGAAAGACGAAAGTGACGAAAGCCATTGTCAATTTGAAGCTGTCATTAAGAAATCTTAGTTTCATACAATAACCTTGTTCGAAATCTACTTGATAAACACGAACTATACTATAAATAAAACGTCTAGTATGAAACCATGATTCATATGTAAAATATTTTAATTACAAAAGTACTATCAAGCAAAAATAGAACCTTTCAAGAACCTTTTAGCGTGTAACATTTATGACGTGCAACATCATAACATAGGCAGTTTAATAGCGGCAACAGTAATGTTATATATAACACTTAGCATGCACAATTAGGCATGCACATACCGTGACTCAGTATTCGTATTCCGATGAAGTGGTCTCGCTTGCCCGTAAATGAAACTAGGGAACATCTTACTCGATACTCGCACACTTAACCCCGGTGTCGAGAAATCGATTCAAACACGTACAGCGGAATCGATTTCCTTTACAGTTTCGCGTCCACCCACGGTCTCGTTCACCGAACAGAATATCTCCATACCATCATACCATATAAATGGTGCATACTAGATAAGGAACATCACCAAATACACCGGATATCTAGTCGTCAACTCGTTTTGTCTTTCTAGGATATGTTTTAAGTAAATTCGATGTTATACAGGAATCGATTGGGAATTATTAACAGCACTATGAACGTAAAATAGTGTTTCGAGCGAAATGCTTATCTAAACGATTGTCTCATTTGAATACGTATGACTACGTAATGACGTTGGATTTCTATTGGGTGCAAGCACCGTTTTCATAGGAAAATATTGCGAGTACAAATCTACATACAAGGGAATACGACTACTAAATCTTCCAGTGGACTTATTTCCATCTTTCTCAGTACTTAGTACTGAGAGTCTGAGAGCCAGCCGCGCTCAGCCATTAGCATAACTAGAGAAGCGCGGGCGCAGGTGAGCGGCTAACGGAACACCGCATGAGCATATCGACGACGCATCTATTACCTGTGAGGCATACCAAATTCAACTTTGCAACTATCAATTTAAAAACCATATTCGATTGATGGTATTAAGTTTGAAGTCGTTTTAATTTATTGTCGAGTTTAGTCTACAAATCCAAGAGACAACGCTCGGGCCTGTGTCAAACAGATTAGCGCATCAACGTGTATTGTATGGTTATAGCCTTTACAACTGGCATAATAAAAAGTTCTGCGGTGTCTTAGCATAGCTCAGGTACAGTGTGATTTATTTTATTGATAACATGAAAGGTACAAACAAGATGTATGGAACATTGCATTCTGATTGTTTTTTTTACTTCACCGTAGCAGTGGATAAACTCTTTTCATTTGCACATGGCTATTCTTTGATGATAGCGCACTTTCACTTTGAAAAACATGTGCAATAAAAATTAAGGAGTATGAAATAAGAAATGCTATCCATCCATACATTTCCATCATTCAAACAAAACTTCGTCCATCTTTGATGTTTCAACAGCAGTACCTCCTTAACTGCATACCATGGACTATTATGGGTCAACAAATACGTTTTACATGCGCATAATTTGTTGGGCCTCAGTAAACTCACGAACCTTCAACAAAGTGGGCATTCATGAACCATTTGTCGTATTGAAAACATATATCTCCATAGAAAACAAATTGACTAGTTCCGAAATATGTCTCGAAAACACGTCTGTATACATATACAAAAAACAAATACATATTTCCATATCCCAACCTAGAAGTGTTTGTTTACATACTATTTATACTCTAATTCACAAGCCAAGCGTGTTAGTAGATCATACATAATGTATCTTAAACGTCGTTTCGAGAGCAAAACTCGTGATTCTGAAAGCGAAACGAGAGTTACGAGGCGTATATCTCCGTGCGTGACTTAATGCATACGTTTAGACCTATTACGGAAAGAACGAACCGTTACGCTTATTGAAATACTATTGCGTTTTTGATTTTATGTAACTGTACCTAACTGTTTTATGTCAGCGTAATTAATTATGTTTACAATCGCGATTTATAGGTTGTCATAGGGTTATGTGTATCCGCGATTATATCCTCTATTGCAGTTATATGTTATTTGATATGTGTGTTGTTTTACTGGGCTCAGTTCAAATAGCTTTTATCAGGTGTAAAGTCAACACTTCAATAAACCCTGTACTTTGCTACAGAAAAATTATTAGAGCTTTATTCTGGATTCTAATAATGGTGTTTTAGTCAAGTCTGATACGTCATAAAAGTAAATCCTACTAATATTATAAATGTGAAAGTTTATGAAGATGTTTCGATGTTTGTTACTCAATCACGCATAAACCGTTTAACAGATTTGGATGAAAATTGGCATATAGATAGACCATTTCCTGGATTAAAACACAGGATACTTTTTATCCCGATATTCCCACGAGATCGAAACTTACGCGGGTGAAACCGCGAGGCGCTGCTAGTATTTCACAAAATTCTACACATCCACGAAGTTGATTACTTACAGACCAGCAATGTTCATAACTATGTCGAGGGGTTCCTTTATCAAAAACGTGATGTCCCAAAGAGGTTATTGTCTGTTCACAGTTAATGTAACTGTCATAACCATCAAATGCAGGTATAATCTTAATTGAAGTCCCTTTGTCGCAAACCTAGGTACTTCACGAGGTTCATTGAAAGTCAAGTCGTATAACTGCTCTTAACTATCCATCTATGTATTAATTTTCAATCGTGAGAAGTAGGATAAGATCGTAAAGGATTTAAATATATGGAAGTACTGCAATACGGGTGGACGTGTAATATGACAGGTCATTCCCCAGGCCATTGGGCCAGGGCCCAGGTCTATTTGTGCGCCTATATGTGGTCTTTCTTCTGTATCTTCATTCCAATTACGTTGGTGTCGGGCCAGCCAGTATATCATCGTCTTCCATTCATCTTTTCTGCATATTGGTTCGAATTTAATGTATTGATAATTTTGAAAAGGCCGTCTACCGCGCCGATTAATTATTATGACTATTCCAGGGCTTAACCTTTCTCTAAGCTACACCACGCCGCGCGGAAAGAGCTTCCCGTCCCAACCGCCGCGGGAGACGCTCCGGGCGTCGCGTCGGGAGCCACGCGACGACTCCCGGCCACCGTAGGCCCGGGCCTGCGGGCGGAGAGTAATGGGTAGCTCTTCGCCCGATCAGGACCAGGCCCGTGCCGGACGGCGCGTACGTGTTCCACGCGCGCCTCAAAGAGATGTCAGCATCAAGTGAAGGGGCCCGTCAGGGCCGAAGCCTGCCGGGTCAGCGGGATTGTCCGAAAAGGTTACCGCTGGCCCGGAACATAAAGGGCTAAGGAACACGGGTTGGTTTTAGTCATTAAGAGTCTGACACTCCCATCCGCTCCACCCAGAGCGGGAGGGGTCACTTGATGATTTCCCATCCTCAAAAAAAAAAAGCTACACCACAGCAACCTGTTCTATGGCTTCTGTACTCAGTCTAAACCACATTCCATCTTCACTCAGCAGATCGACCTAGCGGTTCCAGCCGGATGCTTGAATCATTCCTCACGTTTAACTAAACGTTTTTGTTTCGGAGTCGATTCAAGAGAGTGACTGTATCGTTGCTAACGTACGATGGCATTAAATAACGTCACGCATGAATAACGTCCCAATCAAGTCTGGTAAAATAAGGATCTACAAATTGTTGACTTGACAAACTCTATTGTTAGTTTCTGTGGCGTCATATCTGGTAACAAAAGTCGGTCAAGAAGACGGATGTCCAAGATCAATTTAGAATTATGTTGAGCCAGCTCTAAAGCCCGAAGAATTATTAGTATGGTGTAACGATCAAGTGGTATGCAAACCCTTAACCAGTTCAAATATAAAGTTATGGTTTGAAAGAGGAGCAGTAATCTTTGAGTCATCTCAGCTTTTCCGTCCGTCCCTTTGTACCTATTGCCCGACAAGTCTGTCATTTATGGCCCGTCACCGTACCTACTGTACATATATTTCATCCATACAATATTGACTCCACGACACACATTACAAGAAACACGTTGTCACGAGCGAGTAATTTCGAGAACGCCGCAATATTTGTTACTCACGTACCGATCGGGTTTGAAGTATAGCCGACGTGAACAATGTTCTGTGGATAAACGTAATGTATGGTACGACTGTGTCGAATTTGTACAAGAATATGGCAAGGAAATAGAACATACCGTCACAGTAGGTGAAAGGTTAGGTGGTGGTACAGTAATACGAACTGTCAATGATGAATAATTAGACAAAATCCATAGAATACGGTTGTTATTGTTTGCTAAAACCAAGAATTATTCGTTTGTGGGTTTTCTTTTATTCTTTAACCGTTTTCAAAGTGCTGTGCAAAGCTAAACTTCAGCTGCTTTTCATTCAAGTCTGAATTCTCTGATGAACAAATATTATTCTCAATTCAGGTATATTTTTGATTCAGAAAAAGAAGTAATAATAGTCTTCCGGACTGCATTTCGGCCATGGAGGTCAATCTCAGCGGAAACTAGCCCAATGGTTAGCTTCCCTGAGATTGGTCTTGAGATTGGTGGTAATACGCGGGCGATATTATAGTGCACAAGTCTTTACGCAGACACAGGTGCACTATATTTGTGACGGGGGCATCACACCGCCGACTTCCAAAGTCCGGGCTATTACTGAGAAATTCCTAGTAAAAGACCCTAAACCCAATAACACTTTAGCCGACCTGGAAAGCGCGAACCCAGGGCCCCACGCTCAACAGTCTTGCTTGCGACCACAAGACAGGAAAATAAGTAAAAAAGTATTGATCTTCAATTCTTCATTCTCATATTAGTTAGTTAATGATAATGCAGTAAGTAGAGTAGTAGTAGTAAGCCTAATGTGTCTCCAGTCATGCTTCAGTCCGAATGAATAACATTATTGCATCGTAAAAGTTTAATGGTTTGGTGACCATTCTATCTCTCAAAGGAACCTAGTGTGAGTAACAGACCAATTTTATGGGACCTTCAAGTGCTTATAGCTAATCGAATTCGCCACTTCAGATACAGAATACTGTTAAAATGAAATTGTGTAAGTAAAGTAGTAAACCTACTTTACCAACCTGCTGACTTCGATCTAGATATTGTGATTGTTACTGATACGGATGTATGTAGGTTGAAACTATATCAAGGATTTTTAGAATTTGTTGAGCATTAAGACATTATCCCATCTCGTTCTTTGAGTATTGTAAAACAGCGATTTAGGTATAAGTTAAGCAAAGAGAATGCAGCATAATTCCTTAGCATTATCTTTGATTTATATGTATGTTGAGTACTTAAACGTTCAGCTGTAACGTTGAGAGAATCGTAGTGAAGATACGAAATACCATCTTCAACGGCACTTGTTGTTCCAAACAGTGCAACATTACCATACATAAATAATGGTTAGTATTCTAACCCTATGCGCGGTGCCTGATTATCAATTACAACGAGTTTAGAACAACCAACACGCATTCCATACTGAAGAGCCACATTATTCAGAATAACAGTACTTTATACAACATGATCGGTCATAAAAATGTTAATAAACAGTCTTCTGCTGTTCAAACACATACATTCTGTACAACCTTTTAAAGTACCTACTATATAACATGCTATCACGATTTCATTACTGTGTTATTTATTTTATGATTTTCACGCAACCTTTGACCTTAAGCCTATGAAGCAACACTACAACATTTGTAAAGTACTAATAAGTAACTACACCTATACAGGAAATTAGGTTGTATTTGCACCATATAAATATGTAATTTATGTTTGATTCTTGACTTTGATATGGGAATAACGACATCATTTAAACTTTCATTCGGTTCAATTTCCATTGATCCTCATAATTATTATTAACTGAAAGCAGTAAGAACTATTATTTTCATTGTTTATATGTATATTTAGTATGTATTTATTTATGTATCTATTATACAGCATTATATATATCTATGTATCTATTATAATATATTATGTTGCACCATTGACAACCCCATTTTTTATATCCACGCAATCACTGTCCATTCCAAGGTTGCCTGGAAGAGATCGCAGAAAGCGATAAGGCCGCCCATTGTATGTTTTGTATTCATAATCGTATTTTTTTGTATGCATTTTCTGGTGTACAATAAAGTATATATATAAATAAATAAATACCTACTGTTATTTTATTGTTTTAATACCTTCACAGATTCTGATCTCCGGAGACAACATTTTGTCAACACATAAAAGTTACTATAAACGGAAATTCCGAAAAATGTCATGTCTCGGAAATAAAAAATCTCTTCATATTATTTACTGCCATATTAATGATTCATTAAAGCCGCTTCTTCTGTAGTCACCGATTCTGATTCTTGTACATTTTGTAAGGGAAGTGCGTGACAACGCATACATAATGCGGTGTTGAACAACCCGGCGGCGACGCCATTGACCATTTGAAGTTCTTTTAAAACCTGATCAAATATACATAGTACGGAATCTATACTAGTCTATACTAATACATATTATAAAGCTGAAGAGTTTGTTTGTTTGTTTGGTTGAACGCGCTAATCTCTGGAACTACCAGTCGGATTTAAACAATTCTTTTTGCATTTGATAGCCCAATTCTTGAGGAAGGCTATAGGCTATTTAACACCACGCTATGACCTTAAGGAGCCGAGCAAAAAGAAAAAAGGTCAGAAAGAACGCTAAGCAAAAACGAAGTAATAGCGCGGGCAGGCGATGCGATGCGACGGGGTGGGTCGGAGTAACAAATTTCACGCGGGCAGAAGCTAGTATTTAATACATTTACTGCTTCTACACAATGTCATAATATTCATAGCAGAATTAGCCTATAATGTTCCCACTGCTAGTACAGAGGCCGCCTCTCATCGAGAGGGAGGGGCACTGCTCCCATATAATACAGTTTATCAAACTAGGAATTGATAGGTCAGAATTGCAATCGGCTATCTCTATACAGCTACATGTAAATGTCGACTAGCTCCTAAACAAATATTTGAGATTTGAAGATTATTTAAGCAAGACAAAGTAAAGCGAGGGAAATATTATATTTACTGCTGAGCTTAAAGTTCTTGATGCTTATAATATTAAACCTTCCGCTAACAACAAACTAACAGTGCAAAAATTGAATTAAGTATCTGGTTAACCTATCAAAAGTCATCAGCAAAACGCCTAGGAACTCTCATAATTTGTGGTCGTCCAAATCAAAAGCACAGTATAAAGACATACAGTATTGTATCTCGGCCGTAACCTTGATGTAAATGCCTACAGCCGCGCGGTACGTAAACATGCGATAGGGCTGCCCGCCTCCAGTATTTTAATTACATTTGCCTACTTGGTGTTTCCATTTAGTTTTGTTATTGTATTTTACTGTGTGTACATAAATAATAAAATAAATAAATAAATATACCTACTTCTTTTTATATAAACAAATAAAATACTTTGTGAATTGAATAGGAAGTGTTTAATAAAAATGCGTGTTGTTTTGATCGCCGCCGCACGACTCCAGCTAGTGAGCAGCGCGCTGTTGCTATTCAAATTTCGAACTAATCGCCGCGCGGCGCCAGTCAGTAGGCAGCGCTAGCGCGCTGTTAAAATGGCGGGAAAGCAAGTGTGCATTCACAGATTGATTTTATTTAAAATTAAAAAAAAAACAGTTTATTCGGTAATTTAAAAACTTGGCTGCATGCTCTAGTGTCTTTGCCAACATTTTCACGCAGCCACGGCAGAAAATAATCCTCGCGCCATTTTATCTCAAATTTTCTTTTCTTTGTACTTGTATTGTGAAATGTTTTTTTTTTCTGTTTCCTCGCAAATGTGTTAAAAAACGTCGTACGATATACGTGCGTATTGGTTATAACATGCTCGGCTCAATTACGCCTCGCATGTTATAATATCGTAATGTACTATTACAGAATAAATTATAATCATTAAAGTCATCAACACAACTCTCTAAGACCATGTAAGTCCAAAGAATGATGATTTCATGAAACAGTTATTCTTATTACAGTAACAGTTATTCAATAAAAATAATTAATTTTATTCATAAAAGTATGCAATCATTTCATTAATGTTTTGTTATGATGTTGTCACGTTAAACTATCGTCCGTAAATCGAATTTACAGACAACCAATTTTTTTCTAGTATTATTCATACACACAGTACAATAAACAACTATTATTAATAATAAAAACCACGTCTTTACTTTGAATTATACAAACTAACAAAACACACATGCCCCGAGGTTTTAACACAAGCGTACCTACCGTATAATGATTCATGAACCGCCTATAACTACCTATTTCACTCGTGTCTATCACTTTCCTTTACTTTAATCACTTTATTTATTAATCCAGACATCTTTTTTTCCGGAGGTAATAGGAAATACTTATCCATTAAAAAGACACACATTATGTACCTACCCACTAGTAAGTAAAATAGTCTTACCTTTCCGAGTTTCCAGGTAATGTAAAAAAAGCTATCTCTGGATGCGTTATTGACGAATTCATGCAATCAAAAACAGCACAATATCGCCTACTCGTCATATTAAATATGTACTTGAACTTATTTTTAGTGAAAAAATCGCGCGGTTATTGTTATAAAAAACAACACACCGTCCGTTCGTCACTGTTGCACAGTCGCGACTCCGAGCCGCCTGAGCGCACACGGTGATCGAAGCGCGTAGGTATAGCCCGCGTTTCGTCCGTTTGTATGAAGACGACCTACTGTATATATTATTATCGTGTCAAAAGGGACCTTATGGCGGAAATGAGTTATCTACAGAGCTGAAAACTACATAAATGTACCGAACTATAGACCCAAGAACCAACCTTCTAACCACTGCCGTTATTTTTTTACGAATTTTTGAAGGTCACTGATCGAAATTATAAGTTTCGAGAAAATCGCAATTTAAGTATGCCGTAAAAAAAAGGTATGTTTTAGTGTGAAGTTATGTAACTGATGGTATACTTTGATTGACTATGATTATTACTAATGGAAATTCTTACAATCCTTGCATAAACTTGTTTGTTGTGGGAACTAGACCCGCCAACATAATGCATTATCAATGAGATGCAAAGTATCGATAATAGTATTAAAAATAAGTAAACCGCCTGTTTCTCACTAAACTTTTATCGTTTCTATATTGCTACTAATTACATAGATTTGCGAAAGGCCTTAGATGTAAATAAAAACAACACATAATTTAAAAAAAATAGTTTTTATTTACTAGCAAGAATTCTTATTTTTTATAAACTTTGAGATCTGACAGTAACAAAATCAACACTTAATCACTAAATAGGTTATACATAATTGGTTTAGATGCTAATAAAGCTAAGAGATCAATGATAACTGTTAGTTATGATCTTGTAAAGTTACATAGAGAACTGAACAATTTCTTCAAACAAATTAAAAAAGGGCCCTAATGGTGGGCACTAAACAATATTTTTTATTTTTAGCATGCATAATCAATATTTTAGTGCAACATTCAAGATAACTTAAATTTTCTTTTTTTATTATCACAAGGTATGAAAATGTTACTTATTTAACAAATTTTTTTTTATTATCACAAGGTATGAAAATTCGTAACAAGTATATACGTAAAAAAGGGCCCTTAAGGCGGTCCGTTGCAGTCTGCTGACACTTATCTCTTAGTATAGTTAATTAATTTAAGTATTTTAATAAAGGTAAACAATCTTGATACGTTTTTGTCGAAAAATATATTTATGAAATAATTTATAGCCATTACAAGATAAAACAAAATGAAATAACAGATGTTATAATGAATTACTTTTGCTATTAGCCTTAGCCTATTTTAAAAATATATTTTATGATAAAAAACATACCTAACAAGATTGTTTACCTCTATTAAAAGTACCTAAACAAAATATGGACTACAATAGTGGGACCTTAGACCTAAGACGCATATACAAAGAATGCAGCATGCGGCGGCGTGCGACACTATCTAATGGCAGCTATACGCTACGCTGACGACACGCTAGTCCTGGCGCAGGGGAGGTCGCATCAGGCGGCGGCCGACGCGATGACACGCGGGGTTGCGATAGTCGTGGAGAGGATCCGGCAGTTGGGTCTCGAGGTGGCATTGCACAAGTCCGAGGCCATGTCGTTTCATGGGTTCCGGAATACGCCACCATCGGGATCCCAACTAACGGTAGGAGGGGTTCACATCGGCGTCGAGACGACGATGAAATACCTGGGTCTCATCCTCGACAGCCGGTGGAACTTAGTCGAGCATTTCCGACGTTTGGCTCCCAAACTGGAACGGGCCGGGGCCGCCTTCAAGCGGCTCCTGCCCAACCTGAGGGGGCTAAACGCCTCCTGCCGGAGGCTTTACGCGGGGGTCGTGCGGTCCATGGCCCTATAACGGGGCCCCGGTGTGGGCGCGTTCACTGCGGCGGCGAGCCGCCCATTATTTGAACGCGCCCCAGAAGGTGGTAGCCGTTAGGCTGATCCGGGGGTACCGCACGATCTCGGGCGAGGCGGCAAGCCTCCTTGCCGGACTGCCGCCATGGGATCTGGAGGCGATAGTCCTCGCGCGCCTGTATGAGTGGCGCGCGGAGGCACTACGCCGGGGGGAAACTCCGCTTCCGCAGCAAATTGCGGCGGAGCGGACAGACCTCCGGCGCGATCTCATGGCGGCGACCTCTCGCGTCCGGGCCTGGTTCAAGCCATGGTCCGGGGCTAGAGGGAGTGGGGAGCAGTCGCCTCCTTCTGCGAAGCAGTCATGCTAGCGAAGGAGGCGGCGGGACGGCTGAGAGAGAGAGCCTCCCGTCCCAGCCGCCGCGGGAGACGCTCCGGGCGTCGGGAGCCGCGCGACTACTCCCGGCCACCTTAGGCGCGGGCGGAGAGCAATGGGTAGCTCACCGTCCGATCAGGACCAGGCCCGTGCCGGACGGCGCGTACGTGTTCCACGCGCGCCTCAAAGAGATGTCAGCACTAAACGAAGGGGCCCGTATTGGCCGAAGCCTGCCGGGTCAGCGGGATTGTCCGAAAGGGTTACCGCTGGCCCGGAACAAAGGGCGAAGGAAGGAACACGGGTGGGTTTTAGTCAGTAAGAGTCTGACACTCCCTATTCCGCTCCACCCAGAGCGGGAGGAGTCATTTGATGATTTCCCATCCTGAATGAATAGTTTAGTTTATACCTACCTTGCAATATTAAAATGTTGATATAATATATGGTTTGAATTACAAGAAAAACGATTTGTTAGGTCTTGCCGCGATAAGGTTCCTTTTTTACTAAACTTTAGATGAATACGAAACTTTTTTAAATTGACTTTTCGAAAAGTTGAACACATCTACATGTAGTAAATACAATCATCTTTTTAAAAATACAGTTAATAAAAAAACGATTTTTTTGAGGTATTTTACAAATTTATTAATATCTCGGAAACTAGTTACCGCCATAAGGTCCCTTTTGATTTGGACGACCACATTTCATGAATAGCTTACTAAAGACTCAAATGAATACTGGCAATGTGCCACACACATCTTTGCATTAGTATAATGAGTTCGTTTACCTATGGTGCTAGCTTTAACTTTACAAGTCCAAGAAGTACATTCAGACATACTGGCAGGTTAGTAATTTATGATTCTTTTGTTTTCCGAAGATATTTCATGCGCACCTCGGCCCTTGGCTGAGCTTTGATTGAAAACGATTATTTTAACAGTCAAAAATCATTTCCAGCGATTTAGTAGTTTAAGACAATTAATTACCTGTGTTAGAATACTTTTCAGAGCGTTTCGTATTTCTACAACGATTTTCAACAGGATTTAGGTACATAGCTTTTGAGTAGCATGTCATTCAAATACATTTTTGAGTTTTCCATCATCGTTATCGATAATAGAATGTCACTTTATCTAGGCCCTCTGTTTCTTGTAAAGTACTCTTGAAGTGAGTGTGGTGTAGTGTAAGTACCATTTAGTTTTCCACCTGATGACCCTTGTATATCTTTCAGAATACATACGTAAGCTTATCTATTCGAAACACCACTACAAGTTCCCCTTTAGTATTCAACTTTGTATCCAACATTATCTTTAGGTCTTTCCGCCATTGTTTCGCTTACAAATAGGCAGATAAGTGCGTGATATTTGGGACCGCTTTCTGTGCCATTTTACAAATCTGTCGTGCATATCAAGTCAGGTCGCTTAAAATGCCTTTAAGATATTTACATTTAACCGATAGATACATAGCCCGGAGATAGGGTGTGGATTTACGATCGAAAGGTCACCAGTTCAAATTGGGCAATCATAGTAAACCTATTCCCAGAACAAGAATTTTGCGTAGTTTTGTAAGATTAATAGGAATATTAGTAATTCTACGCAACGGAGTCAAAGATATTAGATTACTAGGTATTGTGATACTAGGTATTAGTAACGAGAATGAAATAGACCGAGCAGTTGGAAATATACATTAGACTTTCGACGGATTCTATACAACCAGAATCAAGGAGACCGGTAGAGGCGTCAGCCTCAAAGGAACATAGCACAACAATAAGACAGCGCGGTCTAAATATGCCACACTACAAATTACGAGTGAACTACTATTGCAACTTGCCGATTAAATCGAGTGAATTACACTTATTAGGAATAAGGGCTCGTGAATCGATGATCGGCGAGTGTTTACTGTGTCAATATGCAACTGTGTAGACAAAACGGAATAACAGTCCAATCGATTGTGTTGATACAAAACCATCGATCAAACTGGTTCGACCTACAACAAGGTGAATAGCTGTAACAGTGCACACTTGCACAGAGATGAAACGACATGCAATGTTTCATTCGAACTTACGAACAGACGCCTTGTCGGAAATAGAGCGACGTGAAGGATAATAAGAGCCGAAGAAAAAAGTAGTAGAGCTGTACCGCTAGCGGCCCAGTGGTAGCGGGTAACGAGTTAAGGCTCCTTCAAACAGGCGCGACACGCGATAAAATCGCGCGCGACACAAAGGCACCGCAAGTCGCGCAACGAGCGGTGCCTTGGGGTCGCGCGCGATTCACGTCGCGCGTCGCGCCTGTTTGCAGGAGCCTTTATAGGTAATTTATTTTATCTCCACTACCCTCAAAAGGAAACGGTGACGGAAATCGGCATGTCCTAGAATTTAAAAAAATTGAAGACGTGATATCTGGGCCCGCGTGGTGGAATACGGCCCACTCAGAGAGGACGCCTGTGTCCCAGCAGTGGGAACGTTATAGACTGATTATTCTAAGCAAAAAGTGAGCAGACTCGATAGTCGATAGTTTGGAGCGTCAAGTGTAAAACATCTAACCACTCCTGTTTACTGTAAGTATAGGAAATTACCCTCACACTAGAGGTAACCAACAGCTAATTCACACGTCTCGTTAACCGATGAGCGTTTCCTAACAGACCTCACGATTAAATTCCCAGGCATATATGAAAATACTTCACCAGACTGGCTATAATTAATAACGTAGCAAACATCAACCAGTACGTATCTGCACACCTCTTCCGATATACCGCCGGTACCGCTTGACAGCGAATGGGCGTGCATTAGTTACAATATTTATGGCCCAAAGCACAAGTGGGTGGCGAAAAATGTAATTAACTAGGATAGAATTACTGTTATTAGTAACCAATATATTTTTTTTACGTGTGAAGGGAATTAATTGCGAATCGATTGCGATTTTATCGTGGATAGGTTATTTATCTCAGTCACCTGTATGGAATATTAAATGGTGTTTAATGGCTCAGTGTTGGAGAAGGAGCGTTGTTATCGCCTTTAACGACGCGTTATACATATCAACGAAGCCAATTATTTCTTTTGAAAATAAATAAAAACAAGAATGAAAGAGCCATTCATGAGGGGCTCGTATTATAAACAAGATGGCAGACTACGTGCCTTTAGTGACAGAAAGATAGATAAAAGTGTTTAGTATTGTCATTGACTCGACCTGTACAGATTTGTTGTCAGCTAAGTTTTTTTTTTTCTCTATATGGCTTATGCAAACATATCATGAAAACCATGAAATCAAATAGTGTCTTGTCGTTAGCACCTCTTAAATTTTCATCAAATATCAGAAACGCGGCATCGTGTTCTACGCGCCAAAATACAAAGTCAACTCTCTAATCTCTTCCAACTCATGCCTTGCATACACAGCGCAAGCGCAACCCGCACCGTATGGGAGCACGCGGATAATTTATGTGATATAACGAAAGATGCTCACAGAAAACCGTGTTCTACAGTTCTACCACTGTTGTCGTCAGCAATGTCCACCTGCTGAGACTTTGTCTTCGAACTGATACGTTTTGATTTAGTTGCGTATTTCATTTGGAGATTAGGATTCTTTATAGCTTCTACAAAAGGAATTTTGTACGCTCTTATCTGATTAAGCTGTGGCTATTCCTAAGTTGTCGTGTTTTTAGATACCGTTTGAATGAGAGATTTATTTTGTGGACTTATTTGGTTTATTCACGTTAGAAATCAAATGCTAAGGTGGGTACTATGGCGTACTTTTTGTCGAAACAACAACCAATTTAAGATCCATTTTCAAATCAACTCGCTCACTTCCAGTGCAAATATTTGCAATATACATGGCCGCTGCTGATCGAACCCTATTTGAAGAGGAATGAGTAAACCATCGGAAATGGATTATACACGTAATTATCCACATGTAACTCTGCCACACTATGACGGGTACAACGCGTAGGAAAGCATTAATGTGATTTACTTCCCTAACGGGATCTCAAGCCTCGTCCGTGACTAGTCCAGTTATACTGGTTTTTGGTTAAAGGATATTGCCAATAAGTGTTTATAGCACCATGTTATTCGAAAAGCAATTGAAGCTGTAGTAATCTATAATAAACCTTTTGTAGTCTCACCGTATCTGTTAATCAAGCAGTCAATAACTGAAGAATCTTATGGGTAAGATTTAAACGCTCTCTAGTTTAAAACACAATTACTTTTCATTTACTTCGTGAAGTGCGTTTAGAATCAAAAATAGCAATGTTTTTGGTTTTATTTCAGCAAATTAGTAAAATAGCTTTCAAGCTACTGATAGATACTTTCTCAGCAGTGTACCCGAGGTGGTCCAGAAAAATATACGTATCTGCTATCGAGCGAGATTCGGAAAACTTTAATTCAAAGATTCTGCAATAGTCTGCGGCAGAAAACTCTGTTCCCAATAGCCTCTTCCAAAATAATGCAAAGCCCTTTGGTAAGCTTCTTCGATTTAATATCAATATGTAAAACAGAAACGACTATTTACGCTCACAGCCCATTTTATCTCGCATTAAAAACCGATTGAACACCTCGTTAGCTAACAAAAGGTGCTATGGACATGGTGCTAGTGCTATGGACACTAAAATTTACATATTCAGTGAATTGCTTGCACTGCTGAGGGACAAATGTGGGAGTTTTGCACGTAAAATGTGTAAATTGTGACATCCTTTAATACCTGTAAACTAGGATTGAGACTTAAGCTTGGCAGGCTATCTTGTGATCCAAGAAATAGCACTGGTTGGAGCTTTAAAGCACTGAACAAACCATTTGATTTCAGAGGTATAAAGTTAGTTTCGATTTTTTATATCAAAATATTTACAAGGGTTCAAACATGCAATTGGAATAGACAATATACAAGAACTATATGCGAATTTTGACAACAATACCATATAATGGGTGTAAAAAAACACTTAAAGAAGCCGAAAGGTCAATTTTACTTCCCGTCATTGTAAATAATCGTAAAACACAAACTGAAACCTTATAAGGCGTAATGCAGGGGCAACGAAGCAATAGTTTCATATGACTCTTTCTACCTATTGAACCGAACCGAAGTTGTGGGCAATCAGGAAGCCTTTGCCAATAATATGTAATTTAATAAACAGCTCCATAAAATTCTCTTCAGAGTTTAACACTCCTTCAGGACTTAAGAGCAGTTTGCTCAAACTGTCTTGTAATCTAACCAACTTTGTTACAAAGTAAAGCAGCAAGCCTTGTCCCTATAATGCCATTAATATTCTAGACGGGAAAGCATTTCTTCCAATGTACAGACGCCAGCACATCAAGCTACCCGAAACTGTCACATTTTCCCAATCAACTTTGAACCTTATGCTGTAGAGATAAAGTTCAAAATCTATTAAAGAAATTTGACAGTTTGTAGTAGCTTGATGTTCTGGCGTCTGTACTTACCCAGTTGTATCATTGAATTTAATCTCATCCGTAAGCTGTAGTAATCTACTTCAGCTTACGGATGACATAGTTAATATAGAAAAGTTAAGTCTGATCTAAACTGGAGATATGAGACGTCAAATAATATGAAAGTTGATACGTTCCGGTGCTTAGAATAACATGGCAGGTGACAAGATAGGAATTTCTATACACTGTTAGAATTTACGTTTAAAAGCAGAGCCGCTAAAAGCCTTATTGAATTACTATTTCATGAAATCACGATATTTGAGGCCAATTCTAACATAAGGAATCTTATTTCTGATCATAATTCTGTAAAACCATATTTGTTACGGTCGCGAATCATATTTATGATTCGCGACCGTAACAAATATGGTGGTTGATTAAATAATCAACATACAACCCGAGCGACTAAGATTGACCTAGAATTGTAAAAAAGTAAGTAAATTTAATTTTGCGGGCACCCTACGCGCATCCCCCTTTATTGTGAAGGCAAAGCGGCACTGCTTCAACCAGTAATTATTAGGACTTCAAACCTTTTTGCTCAGAACAAAGGTTTTACATTTCAAAGGAGGTGTAAGGTGCCAGTATTCTAGGAATTGTGTGAAGTCACGTTAAAGCGTTAAACAGTAATGAGCTATGTGCCAGTAGGTGACAAGTGGCCTGCACAAGCACCATGGTAACCTATTTAACTTAGGTAAACTTTCACAACGTGCATGGGGATAGTACTTGAGTAGCTAATACATAGGTATTCCGTTGCTTGGAGATAGCTGATAAATGTTATGAGTACTTCGGCTATCTTCGCTTATGCTCGGATCATCCGAGTCGGAAGTTTGATCTCTAAGGTCAGAAAATGTTAGGTAAATGTGTATTCTGTAAGCAATCCTTCTATTTTCCAAAGATGTTAACCTCTGAAACTAAGTTAACGGGCAAAATACAGTCTAGCGTGTCCAAATTGTAAAACCTGTCAAAAAAGTAATTATAGTCATTGCTAAAGTTAACCTTTAATTTATTACCTCTTACATAAAATACGTACATATTGTTGAAATAGTTATTTAAAAACCTCTCAATTTACAAATACTAGCCATTAAAACCGCACGCAATGTAACTTTTGAAATATCAAAGAGTTTATAAGAACTTACTTCGAAACAGATACACAGTACAGAATATTATAGGTAAATTCAAAAGAATCTAACTACCGAATTATAAGCAAATTATGTAAACGTTTCAAAATAACGAGATACACAATATTGGTATCCGAGCGAGTGACTTTTGACCGTTGTATGGTCACTTACACGCTATAAATTCACGAAATTGAATTGGAATGAAGTGAATGAACTAAACAATCGCCAATTACTGTTTGAATTTTCGACTTTAGCACGGTTCTCATGCTGTATTAGGTAAATAAACGTAGAGCTAAATGTATTGTGTATTACGGTGCGGCACAATCTGTAGATCGTCTTAGGAACTCTGTCGCCTGCGGCGTGTCTCGTTGTAAATCACACGCTTCTTGCACCAATTTAGGGTTGCTTGTTTTTATTTAAGGTTGTCAACAAATTAGCATGCTGAAACTTACGTTAGGTATTTATTGTATCAGTTTTTGCGGTGGCTATAAATATTATCTTGGGCGCAAACGCGTTTCAAAAGCCCATTTATGCTCTGGAAAATGATACCGATATCATCACTTTCGCTACTAATACCATAGATGCACGTGCAGTTCGTTTCGTTTTTATTATTAAAGCCTAAGTCCCAAGCGAAGCCAAGGTTTGGACCAAACACCAATCTTCATTGCATCAGAACTAGTGTATATTTCAATACCTACACAGTAACAATTTTGTCACATACATATGTATATCTGAATACATATTACATTATCATCTGTCAATTGACAGATATATCGACTATATTGCTCAAACATCTAACATCCTTTTAAGGATGATATACCGTGAAGCAAGTGCAGTTGCAATACTTTTATACTAATGATGCGATTGCGCATCTAATGTTTCTATTGCGTGACTTTTTGTATTTGATCACCGGACATTTGTAAAAAAATATGTATTTGATTACGTTATTACAGCTGTCGAAAGACGATAGTTAAGGTGTTCCTTAACGCCTCTGAGTATTTCAGAAACATGGCAGACGCGTTTAGAAAAGGTGATAATCATCAGGCGGTTAAAGTACTTGAGTCTTGTATCAATCCGATATGTAAGGGCCAAATAAGACAGTTTATACCTTCTTCAAGGTATTTTACTCCATAGTCCATAAACAGCGTGTAGGTATCAGAAATGGGTGGTCATATTTAAGGATGTGGTACAGACCATCAAATAAACAACATTCTCAATGGGACCAACACCGTATTCGAGTAAAAATAATATGAACCCACATTTCTAAAACATGCTACATAGTCTTTCTTGCCAAAATTGAAGTAGGTAACTGTTTTGCAGCCAGCTGATCTGGCATTTGTTCTATGGCAATTCCATGGTATTTTCCACTGTCTGTAACATTTATCTTATAGACAAATGAGATGTGGGTATTACAGACACCCCTAGAGTACAATTTAAACATTGCAGTAATCTCCCCAAGAATTTGCCTTGAGCGAGTCGCTTGTTTTACACCCGACGAGCAAGTTAAGTGAGTTTTACTTAGAATTTTCACACTTAAACTTAGACAGAAATAAGACTTGTATATTGAAAGAGCTTTCATTAATTTTAAACCTGTCTAGACTAAATAAGAGGTCCCTCAAGGCTTCAAGCAGGATGGTTATGTTTTTCATACGCACCAAACGAGTGTTGGCGTATTTCATGCTTAAGAATTATTCATGAAGCTTTTGAATACATATTATTGACCAAGTTCTTAAAACAACACATAACATCAAGTCCCATGGAGGCGAACCTATTTCCATCAAATGGACGCAAAACCAGGATTCGGGCTGCTATTGAAAAATTTCTGATCGATAAACCCAATAACACTTTGCACTTTCCTGGGAATCGAACCCACGACCATAGCTCAGTAGTAGCGCTTGCGACTACTGGACCAACGAGGCAGTCTCTTATATCTCATTAACATTTTTGAAGAAGCACCTGTTAACTTATTGCAACAGAGCTAACATGAAACGATGACGCAATAAATGTCAAGATCATCTTCGCTGAATGACACTTGATTATAAACAAAATTCGTGCCTACCAAGTGTTTATGAAATATGATATTATGTTTTGCCTAATTTGCATGATGACTTGGCAATGAAAATCAAACAAATATTAGAAGCTTCTCATTTGAATAATGGGTTACGAAGGGCAACTTTGGAAAACCGAATATTCAACGTTTACTATTATAATTTATAACAAAGCAGTTTAAATTCATAATAATCAACGGCACCTCTACCTCACAGCAATAAAAACATTGTCATTTCAGGAAAAAATCAACTAAGTATACTGTATACTTAAACTGTATTATATTATATACTGTATACTTAAACTGCAATTTAAACCACAATGTTGTTTTTCTGAAATGTAAATGTTTTAATTCATCAACAACTTATTAAAGACTTGGACATCGAATGTTTTTACGAGCATTTTTACACCAAGCAGCCCTTGTAATTAGCAGACAACTATATGTTAAACTGTAATAAACTTTGGTTCTAGTATAAATCCTATAAATTTAAGCTCCCTATACGGTGTAGTACATACCTACTTCTGTCCTTTTTATTACAGCGCCGCCAGGTTCGCCGCGGGCTAGCTTTCCGCACATAGAAAATCAAGACCTCTAGGTACACTGGTACAGCCCTGTTCTTGTCAAACTCAGATAATATATTACAGCATGTTTACACTTTGATTAGTGCAAGTGATTAGTGAGCTAAAATTAGAAGTAGCTCGATCGTTAGATGTGGTAGTGAATACACACGCTTCATTAGCAGTGTGCAATGTGGTTTTAGTTTTTACAGATTACTCGGGGCTATTAAAAGGGCTATTGGAAAATTGCTTGATGTGGACATCTACACATTTTTAACGATCCGACACATGTCTAATAGCATCCGATGTTAAAGGTTAGTCGGTTTCTACGAATTGGATAAGCTTTTTAATGGCAGTAGCTCCATAGTAATGCGCAATGTCCATTGAATTTGTTTTTGCATCGTCTTTACGTGGGACACTTTCCTCTTCATCTCAACAGTAAACCCTAACATTAAAGGAGTCGGACATTTGTTTGCGCTCCATTTTACAACAATACTGAACAGTACAATTTATAGCACATGTAAACTATTTGGTCTAAATGTTTATCTATCAACCATCAACCAGCTTCCTATTATACCCGTATTAGGTATGTTTTGTTACATTATCAAGCAAGATAAAGTACATGCAAGAAATATTAATAATGTATCGTTCAGGAAACGACAGGAACCATTATTCTATTGATTTTACGGCCTGTTTTAGAACATTCCTAATGCGTAACAACTTAGGTATCAGGGTATCAGATAAGTTCGTTTTGAAACAAATGAAGCACGCCAAACGCCAAGTAAATCAACACAGTTTCGCAATGTCAATATGGTTATTAGTTTCGTAATGAATTCAGAAGTCCGGAATGCTAAATCGTGATGATAATAATAGATAGTATTTTAGTAGTCTATTAGATTTAATAATCATGCTCTAACATGTAACTGGTAGAAGCGGAGCTAGTTCAATAGTTATTTTATGGTTTCCTAGAATTCGTTCGATATTCATTGCGTATCTTAACAACTTACCTACGTCATCTTTAAGATTTCTTCGTATTTTATTTCTCTACTTAATAATTAGCCCATTGAAATTGGAACTCCCATTTTAATATTCACGAGGCATGAGATAGTTAGAATAATACGTGCCCTTTTTATTCTGAACATATTTGCGTTGCGGTATTTTCAGTAGTTTACAGAATATTCAACGTCTCCTCTAACAACTTCCACTGAGTCTTATCTCTCGCAACTCTTCTCCAGTTTTGACCGGCTGTGAGCTTTAATTCACGAGAGTGTTAATGTCCCCCAATTCACCGCCAATGCATCCCTTGAATTTCGAATCAAATGTACTATCTCCTCTCTAACTTCAGATAAAGATCCCCTTAGATAGACAATTTAGAAATTATTATCAACCAGCGAAAACGCATGAACACAAGATAGAAAGCGAGTCCTACTTCCAGATAGCACACAATAGCATAGACTACAGGGTTTGCCGGTCAAGTGTCGTGTATGTGAACGTAGGGTACTTGTTTAAGTTGTTTATACAACACGAAGTGATAACGAACGGCTTCTATTAGGCTGGCTTTACGGTGTAAACGCATTTTGTTATGGGTATATTATATACGCCGTGTTCCGGACGACATACATAAACTTCGACCATGGAAATAAACATTTTTTATTATGAACACATTAATGAATTCTTATTTTTTGTTAATTTTCATACAAACTAAATACCTTGATGTAAATCACCCGATATGCATGCCTCTTTAAGGCTCCTTCAAACAGGCGCGACACGACACGCGACACAAAGGCACCGCAACTGTCGCGCAACGAGCGGTGCCTTTGTGTCGCACGCGATTATAATGCGTGTCGCGCCTGTTTGTAGGAGCCTTTATCCGACGTGGCAACGACGTATTTCCATTCATAAGATTTGGCGGGTTGTAACTTGTCAAAACTAAGTTAAGAGCCTTTCTTACTACATAGCTCAATTAAACATTAAATGAAATTACAAATATCTTTGTAACGAAGCCGTTTTAGGTAGTTAGTAGTAGATTTAATTTGTGAAAGCTATAGAAGCGTTTAACAAAGTTTATGGATAACGTGAAGAACACGGTGTATAGTAATCCTTGTAAACACGAGGGACCAATGTTCGCGATGCTATCCGATGCGTGCGTGGCATGCATGTCAACGTGCGCGTGCGCCGACTGCCAGATGCACGAGATTATGTTGTGTGACAAATGTGCGATGCAAAATTGTGTAGGTCATTTTGTATACATTTTATTGGCATTGAGAGAAAGTGCTGGGCTATACAGCAAATGTTTTTGGAGATGTGATTCGATTATTTAAAAGCTTTGTTAATCGTAGTTTACTTAAATAGACTGATGAAGTATTTGACAGTGGAATGACCCAAAACTTACTCAAATAGGTAATTTAATAAAAACTGATAGTTTGTGATGATGTAAACGATACGGCCAATAGTAATACAAACATGCTAATAAAGTAATTGTTATAGACGTGAAGATTCATCATGCATATTTAACTAATCAGCAGTTTTATTTTTAATTTACTAAATCTACGCCTTTATAAGGAAACACGTCTTCTTACTTTATTTTTTGGAATTCCAGGACACGCCTTTGGCTTCCACAGAAAAAAAAAAACATTTAAGGAATTTATACACAAATGGTAAAACTTAAAAGCAGAACAATATCAAAGCCCACGATCAGCAATTCTAATGTCATATAATCTGAAACGATTTAAAAATCACGTTACGAATACATAAGTACCAATAATGTACAAGTTTATGCACAAATCGCGTTGCATAAAAACATTAGACGAAATAGGTGAATCGCTGAACGTTATGGCAATGAATGCAACGGGAAAATGCTTGTGAGCGAACACTTGACATTGTTCGAGCTTCGATGATGTGACTGACTTGGTTTCTGCTGCATAATAGCTGTATAATAGCTGTATAATAGCTGTGAATAGAACTTGTGTGAACGGTCTGCGAACTGTATGACTATGGAATAGCGGTGAAGATGTCACGAAAAAGGGATTAAGGAGCATTTAACGGTTGGAATCTGGAATTATTCATAAGTTTGATGTAAGACAGACGGTCTTTTGTTTCCATGGTATTTTCTTGCCGTAGAGGTAAGGGCGGCTTGATAAGTGGAAAAGGATTGCGTTTCTGGAGGGCTTTTGCCTAGTAGTGTTTTACTTTAGTGACTAGTAACAGCTGCGTTATATACGGTTTAAGGCTCCTTCAAACAGGCGCGACACGTGATAAAATCGCGCGCGACACAAAGGCACCGCAAGTCGCGCAACGAGCGGTGCCTTTGTGTCGCGCGCGATTATATCGCGGGTCGCGCCTGTTTGTAGGAGCCTTTACGGTTTAAGATAATTTATTTCACTCAAAAAGAATACAATTATTCATGATGGATTATTGTTAGGAAAATAAGAATATATTATAAGATGTTATCAGATTTAATTCTCTCAGAGCAGACACAGGCAGACATTAGTTTTACAAGGAATGACAAGCAAGTCAGACAGGTGTGTTCTATGACACATAGGTACACATAGAGGTGTTGTCGTTTAGTTTATAACCTGCAACAATTCATTCCTATGAGGAAAAACATAAAAAATAAGATAAGCGATGGTTTCGCTGGTTTATGAACTAAAATTAAGTTATATAAAAATTTAAATAAAGAAGAGAAAGTGAAAGTACCCACCCAGACTTACAGTTCAAACATTATTCTGATTATGGTGCTTTAATAGCCTTTTAAAAGTTGGAAGTGATATTGATTCCTTAATTAGTTTAGGTATTATAGAATTGTGCCCCCTCATTATATGACGATTTTTCCACCGTAGTTTGTCCTCGGTGCTCTAAAATTATATGGTTATGCAGAGTACATTACTATATACGAGTAGTATACCGTTACTATTATTTTTATTTAAAAATAATAGATGCTGTTGAAATAAGCTTGCAAGTTTAAATGGCGATGGGCAGGACACGTAGCCAGAGCCGCGGATGGACGATGGAGTGAGAGGGTCCCCCATTGGTACCCTCGTGATGCACCACGCACCCGAGGCAGACCCAGGCGCCGGTGGTGCGATGATATTGTGGCCGTGACCGGCCTCACCTAGACTAGAATGGCCCAAGACAGAGAGGAATGGCGAAAGATGGAGGAGGCCTTCGCCCTTAAATGGGCACCCTATACTAATTGAACAAGAAATAATTTATTTTATTCAATTTATAAAATCAATTTATTAATTTGTTAAAATGCATGATAAAATTATTATTCAGATTATAATTAGGAATGAGATATGAATATTTTATAATCATATTGTAATTAATTTTAAAAGTTTTGGGAAATAAAAGGCTTAAATAATAATAATAAATACCATTACTAACATAAATACACATTAAAACATTTATATCACTACATTACTTCATTATAACCTGCCGACCGATTTCGGTCATGGCAGCCAATCTCAACGGAAATTAGCCAGGTATGCAGGAGATATTATAGTGCACAAGTGTGAGCGTAAACACAGGTGCACTCTCTCTCCCTTTACTCTCATAGTCCGATGGGACGGCAATCCGACACGACCAGGGGAGTGATGAGGCGCAGGACCAACGACTTTACAGTACCCGGCGATAAATATTGCACATCGACCTTGGTTGATTGGTGTATTTTATACAAAGAATAAAAATAATTATCAAAAGAAGCAAATCATAATTGTTTTATCAGCTCCTAATAGATACCGGACTGTTTGTATTTCGTGCGACAGAGATAACGCTCTATGAAGCCGAAATTAGCCGATTGTCTCTTTCCAAAGGTCGATGTGCAATATTTATCGCCGGGTACTGTACGTGCTTTCCAAGGCACGCCAACTTCCTAACTCCGGACTGTTACTAAGAAATTCCTAATGGAAATCCCAATACACTGCCCGAATTGGGAATCGAACCCATGGTCAGCAGTCGCGCTTGCGACCTCGAGACCAACGGGGCAGTTCATTGCTGTAGTACTATAGTAATTTGCGGTATAGTAGTGTGGTATACAGGGTGTGGCGTAAGTAGTGGTCCACCGTTAAGGATTTGATATACCAGACATTTCACAATTTAATATAACATATTACAATTTTAACCATTTTTATCCAATGGTTCCAAAAATATATTTTTTTTGTTTTTTATTTATGAAATTTCTACCTTTTGTTACAAATTTGGTTGTAGTTTCAACAAAAACCATTATATTTTCATTTTGAAATCTGCTATGTACTGCTGAAATACTAGAGCTGTCGTATAAAATTATGGTTTTTATGTAAATTTAGAGCTTTTGAAGAAAAAGTTAGTTCTTCTCTGTTTTAACCATAATTTTTCACATAATCATGCAAATTCAAGAGGGATTTTTGTATAAAAAAATTACTACTAAAATGGTTAAAATTGTAGGATGTTATAGTAAATTATCTGGTATATCGAATTCCTAACGGTGGACCACTACTTACGCCACACCCTGTATATTACTATAGTAGTTCAAAGATCATGTTAAAAACAGGAAATCTCTCTAAACGTGGCGACGGCGGTTTCTTGATTTTACGTAAAGCAACAAAACCACGAAAATCTCTAAATCATCAATAATGGTCCTAAGAAGCGAAGGACCAGTTTCCTTTACGAACGCCGGCACTGATATGCTGGGAAAACACTAGGACTAAGGAGATTAATAGGTACAGCAAGCTAATAAATAAGATTTCTTACCAATACCAAACGGCTTTCAGTAAGTGATAATGATGTCTGAGTTACTTAGATGAATGAAATACTTACCTGAAACAAAATAAAATACAAATCAATTGACAATCTAAAAACAGTTCCCAATTTTTTTCCAGAATATTGTGTAGCACTGGCAGTAAAGGATCACACTAATTAAAAAAAAAACTAAAACCTCAAAAATCATGGTCTAAAAAGTATGCAACAAGAAAACATTATCATCTGAAATTGTTATGTACAAACTATTCAATATTTATCGTCTATTAGATAAACAAGTTACACGTAATTATTTTAATGTATTTAAGACATTTTTATAGTGATGTTGAGAGGATAGCTGTGTTTAATGTGACGTCGCCTATAACCAGCGGACGATCAAGACGCTTCCAACGATACCTCATTTGACAAATTATGATAAGGAGTTTAGAAGTTTTGAGGGAACAGATGAACATACATACATACCGGTCAAAATCATAACCCTCGTTTTTAATTCGCCGTAGTCGGATAAAAATAACAGGGCCAAACCAAATAAGAGATAGCTTATAATAGACACCAAAACAGCACACATAGGCGTTAAATAAATATGGGAATATTGTTATCGGAACTAAGGACCATTCAAAAACAACATCCTATAAATAGGGTAAACGGACCAAAACATGGTATAGTGGCGTCGGTCCTTTTGTCTCAGATAAGGCCTGCTATTACTTGCGTTCTCGGCGCCCGCGCCGGTGCAGGCGGAAGCGATAAAGTTGCAAGCCGTGAGGGAATCAGATTGGTGGCGTCACCTCATCTATTGGCACGAGAATAGAGCAATAGTGGCCTGCGTTATCTTGGCTGAGTGACTGCCTTTTGCTAACTCTTTGTTTAAGATAAATATTCAAGAAAGTGAGAAAATGAAAATGTTTTTCACTTCAGGTCTATAAAGCTGAAGAGTTTGCTTGTTTGTTTGTTAGAACGTGCTAATCTCTGGAACTATCAGTCGGATTAAAAAAATATTATTGAATTTGATAGCCCAATACTTAAGGAAATCTATAGGCTTATTAAACATCACGCTGGGACCTTTAGGAGTCGAGCAAAAATAATAAAAAATCAGAAAAACGCTAAGTGAATACGAAGTAATAGCAAGGGCAGGACGGTACGATGTGACGGGATGTGTGAAGAAATTTCACGCGGACGAAGTCGCGAGCAAAAATTTGTGTATTAGTAAAAGCATTCAAAATAAGGTTCCATTCATATAAGATTTTCAACTGCTGTCATTTATCTATAGGATCATTTTGCTATAAAGGAATGTTTATGCTGAATGTCTGTTGTTAATTACGATTACTTCTTGTAATTAATAGTTATGATGTATGCTTCATTGAGTGTGTAAATAATATACGTTACTAATATAATACATGCTTCACAGTTGAATCATCACCTTCGCTAGATCGTGATTATATACTTTAAGTATTCTTAAGATAATTAACGTTATTAGTTGACGAGCACGCGAATAAGTTATTTATTAAACATTGACAGCACTGACCTTTACGGTTACCGCCCTATTCGATATCCAGTGTGTTAGTATGAATTTGGGAGTTAATATAATCAGATCGAAAACTGCGATTTTTGTGAATGCAAATGGTAATTTCAAGGTTTTTATCAAGTTTATTGCCTATTTGGTTTTCAGAACTTCCGGAAACCCGTAAATCTTCAATTGAGAATGTTTTAAGCAGTAAAAGATTAGCTAAACGGCAACTTAACGCTTCATCATAATTTAAACCAGATTGTGCAAAAGTAAATTAGCCAAAAACTGTGTCAAAAACTGTTTGAATCGGTTTCCCTTTCACACTCAATCCTCATGGAAAGTGAACAGGGAAACAAAAAAATAAAGTAAAAATCCGTGGAAGGAAATCAATAATGTTCATATGAACTCGCCGATCGGGATCTTACGAAACGACCGATCGAAAATCGAAACAACTCATGCGTTCTGACCAAACCATTAATTACCTGAATGTAACATTGAACGTAATTTATGTTTAATAATATCTATATTAGAAAAGTGGTTGATAATGTACTTTATGTGTGTACCACGAGTGTGTACAGTCGAAAAAAGAGATAAATACCATACAGACAGACAGCCAACCCTACTACAACTGAAGGCCAATTCCCGTAATGAAACATGTTCAAAATCTAGTTGCAATTTTATCTCAGCGGCAATCAATGTCAAAAACTTGTCAAAAAGTTAGGTAAATTAGTGGTGTTCTGTTTTGGCAGAGTGAGACAGATTAAAATGCGAACGTTCATTAAAATATGGGAATTGGCCCTTTGGTTCTTATTTTAAAAAAGTAATTTCAGGCCTGGGTACTTACTCTTCAATTTAATTCCGATAGATCGACGATGCTAGCGCCAAATGATTTTTAGATTGGGTGTCCATTTTGGAGAACTAAGTGGAATTGGGTTCGGGCTTGGCGTGGGGCAATTGTTGACAATATTGTTTTCAAGAGTACCGAATCACGTGACTGTAAAATTAACATTGGAATCATATTTGCATCTCATTGGAATTAAAATTAATTTGGAGAGTAAGCCCCCTGGTATATTAAACTGTTTTGCGGTGTGTACTGTGTTACGTTTTTTTAATACCACGATGTTTTCTTATAGACCTCGTAATGAACGAAAATCATAGCTTAACAGTTGGTAGGAGGGCAATCTGTGAGTCGGGCAGTAAATAAGTTATTTTGACGCTTGTATGTAAGGGTTATTAAGAGTCTATATTATGCTGTTTTGGTGATATTGGGCGATCTAGATATCGGTATCTGTAAGACTTGAGAGTTTGCTATTTGGACACATTAAACTTGGACTTATAATCTTTAAATTTGTAGAAGCGAAAACACGATTGGATAAAAAAATCTTGATAAAAAAAAATAACGAAAAAACCTCGTTTTGCACTTATTTTGAGTTAGATCTCTGAAACCCTATGGAATTTAATGATGATTTTTAAACTAATAGATAGGTAATAATATTATCTCAAATCGTGCAGAATTATTTTTTTATTTTTCTACTCGTTCTCCTCGTAATTAGCAATTCAGAGATTTGGCGCTTGCGTCATTTTATTCTAAGCGAGCATACTCTCTTTCTGTCTCTTGTTTTGCACGCGGTAGTAATAGCGCTATCCTTTTCAATTTATTCAATCAGTCTGCTACGGCATCTCTTGGAGGACGAACCTATGTTTGGCGACATTACAGAGAGAGGACTATTTTCGACATTTTTATTTTGTTTAGTGGTAGGTATTACCTACTGTAAAAAGGAGTTAAACCTGTTTGGTGTAAACATAATAAATTATTATCATTATTTAGTGTAAATAAAGATGGGCAAAAAGAAAACTCACGGAAAATACGACACATGGTTGGCGCCACGGAACAGAAAAAACAGTTTTTTCTGTTCCGTGGTTGCCGCAGTGGCTGAGCGATCGACTGCTGCGCTGCGTGTCGCGGTCGCGGGTTCGATTCCCGACCGGACAAATATTTGTATTGCCTACAGGTAGTTGTTCCGGGTCTGGATGTTTGTGTATGTGAATTTAAATGTTTGTAAACGCACCCACGATACAGGAGTAATTCCTAGTGTGGGGAAACGTTTTTTAAAAAAACAAAAACAAAACAAAACGTTTGATCAACAACTCCGTATTCTGAACGAAAGAAAGAAAAAAGTAAGTACAGACGCCAGCATGTCAAGCTACTACAATCTGTCAAATATCTTTAATAGATTTTCAACTTTATCACTGAAGCTTAAGGTTCAAAGTTGAATGGGAAAATTTGACAGTTTCGGGTAGCTTGGTGTGCTGGCGTCTGTACCTAACTACCGATTTATATAACGGTATCAATTCTTTTATTTCCTTAGCTACTTAGGTATTTCGAATATCTATTGCCTAGGGAAAAAAAAGTAAGTAAATTTTTAATTCCCGTTAATATTTTTTTTACCTGGCTCGTTGGTCTAGCGGTCGCAAGCGCTACTGCTGAGCTGTGAGGTCCTGGGTTCGATTCCCGCACCTCTGCCCACCTCATCGGGCAATACAGGCGTGATGCTTTGTATTAATGTATGTAAATTTTAAATCGCATAATGTAACATAATTGAATCTTTCCCGTACAATGAGAGGTCAGCTTATATACTGGAAATGTATAGCTTAATACGTAGCCGTGTGTACCTACCTATCTACCTATATAATGCGGGTAAAAATACAATAAGTATCAAAATAATATCATCCTAGTTCAATCACTGATATTTTTACTAATTAATATTACTTATTCAAACTGATGAATTTTATTTAAAGAAAAAAAAAATTTTTTAGGGTTCCGTAGTCAAAAAGGAACCCTTATAGTTTCGCCATGTCCGTCCGCAGTTTAGCTCAGAGGCTCTTAGTACTATTAGAAAACTATAATTTGGCATGGATATAATTATGTACAGACGCCAGCACATCAAGTTACTACAATCTGTCAAATTTCTTTAATAGATTTTCAACTTTATCACTAAAGCATAAGGTTCAAAGTTGATTGCGAAAATTTGACAGTTTCGGGTAGGTTGATGTGCTGGCGTTCGTACATTATTAATCACGCCGACAAAGTGGTAAAATAAATCTTGAAAAAAAATTTTTTTACGCTATCGGTTTTTTTAGGTACACGTAAAGTGGGGAAGTTTTTGAAGTGAAAACTTCTTTAGCATCGTTGTGATTTGAAATTTTATGTGTTTTTGTGGATCGATGGATGGATGGATCGATGGATCGATGGATCGCTGGATCGCGATGGATCGATGGATTGATGGATGGATGGATGGATGGATCGATGGATCGAAGGATCGAAGCATCGATGTATCGACGGATCGAAGCATCGATGTATCGACTGATCGACGGATCGATGGACCGATGGATCGATGGATCGATGGATGGATGGATCGATGGATGGATGGATCGATGGATCGATGGATCGACGGACTGATGGATCGATGGATCGAAGGATCGACGGATCGATGGATCGACGGATCGATGGATTGACGGATCGATGGATCGACGGATCGATGGATCGATGGATCGACGGATCTACGGATCGACGGATCGATGGATCGATGGATCGACAGGTCGATGGATCGATGGATCCATGGATCGACGGATGGATGGATGTATGGATGGATCGACGGATCGATGGATCGATAGATGGATAGATGGATCGATGGATCGACGGATCGACGGATCGATGGATCGACGGATCGGTGGATTGACGGATCGATGGATCGACAAATCGATGGATCGACGGATCGATGGATCGACGGATCGATGGATCGACGGATCGACGGATCGATGGATCGATGGATCGACAGGTCGATGGATCGATGGATCCATGGATCGATGGATGGTTGGATGTATGGATGGATCGACGGATCGATGGATCGATGGATGGATGGATGGATCGATGGATCGACGGATCGACGGATCGATGGATCGATGAATCGACAGATCGGTGGATTGACGGATCGATGGATCGACGGATCGATAGATCGACGGATCGATGGATCGACGGATCGATGGATCGACGGATCGACGGTTCGACGGATCGATGGATCGACAGGTCGATAGATCGATGGATCCATGGATCGATGGATGGATGTATGGATGGATCGACGGATCGATGGATCGATGGATGGATGGATGGATCGATGGATCGACGGATCGATGGATCGCTGGATCGACGGATCGGTGGATCGAAGGATCGACGGATCGACGGTTCGACGGATCGATGGATCGATGGATCGATGGATGGATGGATGGATCGATGGATGTAGTATGTTATAGTCGTTTGTAATTTCAGCTACGGAACCCACTATGCATGGCCCGACTTGCTTGGCCAGTATTTTTATTTATAAGGAAACATTTGTTCTAGCTCTAGGTACATAGTTATTATGGTTATGTTATGAGTTTATTTTTGTAGGAACATTACTTTTTGTTATTACGGTAATACGATATTTGTATTAGGTACATACATAGGTACCTTCGAATGTTGCGCGTCGCGTAATTTGTTGAAACCTTGTGAAACCACTTTGACTTTAATTTTTTTATGGGATTTTTATTGTTATTGTAATGGTATTATATAATTTTGAATATTAAATTGTTTAATAAATAAATATTGATGAATATTTACATATAATATTTTATTTCATACTAACCTTTTAGGTAAGTACATAATATTATATAGATTGAGTACCTACGCGAGGACTGAATAACGGATCAGACTAGATAGTCTCGAGTCCACGAAAAAAAAAACACGAGCTTCTAAATTTCGAAACTCGCGTCTCGGGATGGAAGCCCTAGTACCTATTTACCTACTATATTGGTGGTATGTCAGTTTGTAGGTCTATGAACGGAGCTTCCAAATAATTATGTATTTACCTATACCGACAATGAGCTCGTTTGATTATAATCAGCTATGTTATGCTTTACCTACACATCGCGATCGATCCGTCGTACCAAATACTTCCGTGAATTTGAACTTTATTTGAATGACATAATTTTTTACGAATACATTTTTATTGCCATACGAATCAAGTTCAAATTCACGAAACGGCATATTCACGGCCCGTCTTCGGCACAGAACGCTGTTGATCGCCTGGGCACCGCGCAGTTTAAACTCGAACTCGACTCACGCACTCGAACGCGTTGCCGCGCGCCGCCTGTGCCGGTGGTGGCGCGCCGCGCGCTATGGCATCGCGTATTATTGTAGAGGGGGCGCGGGCGAGAGGTACGAAATCGCTCGCGTTGGGCTGCCAAGGCGCGCTCTTAACAACCTGGAGTACGTACTCATTTATGTTGTTTACTGCTACGGGATTCTTCATGCGCAATTAAAGTTGTTAGAGGAAAGTTTTGATACAGCAGTAGTGATAGCATGATTGGTTTGATTTTGGCAAAGCTGTGTTATATAGTAGATTGTTTGCCAAGGGAGCAAATAACTATTTTGAAGGCGAAAGTGCTTCTATGATTCCTGAGCGCAGCGAGGGATTCAAAGTACATCACTCGATCTTAAAATAGTGTTGCTCCCGAGGTGGACACTAATTCTTATCACCCTCTATGAAAAAAATAAGTAAGTGCAACTTATGAATAAGAATAGTACGTTTATTTATTTACATACAATTACTTAAGAAGACATACAATTTTTTTATTAAACTAAGTAAAATCCTAATTTGAGTAAACAATTACGAACGAAAGCAGAATGCTTTTGGCGCGTTTTTTTTATTTTTTTAACAAACTTTTTTATTAAATTTGGCTCGCACGCGTTTTTCTTTAACATACAGCCTGTCAGGTACTTATTCATACAACGTTCATGATTGATCTCTTTGGTGATTGGAACTTTTACTAACAATAGGTACCTACCCACATTCCAAATTCAAATCACTTTTAGTCCCTAGGGATTAAAGAGCTATTTTAGTCGCTGTTTACAATACTAGCTCTTTTTGAATAGATGTGATAAAAAGAAAATCATTACGTAGGTATCCAATCAAAATAGATGTTTGTGTATCCATACGCGACTAGTTACCATCCGTCCAGATTAGTCCGGTTTATTTGCTCGCCGTTCAGTTTTTTACTAAAAATGAAAAAAATACCTAAGTAAATAAATAAAGTTAAATGAATACTGAAAAAAGCCTGAATGCAAGGCAAGTGTCCGGCTTTCTGTCAGAACTTTTAAAATTTTCAAATGGCTACCCTGTAAGCGACTGAACTCTAGACAAAACTTAGCCACTAGCAAAATGCGTATAGACTGGTAGGTAAGTCATACCTACATAGGTAGTTACATCACAAACCACAGTTTAATTAAAAAAAGCCAACCGAATTACTCAACCATGAGTAAATGCCACTTAAATTATGAAAAGTGAAAAGAGACAAAGAGAAAGAATGGTTATTGGAGACATAAAAAGGTCGAAGAAACGTTTTATGCAACCTTTACGACAAACTTTATTACAGGAGATATGAAATCACTTATTAAAATTTATATTAACTTCAATCGGTTTTGACGTCGCCATTTTGCATAAAATACTTTCACACTTTACTGCAATACTAAGTAAGTACATAATTATACATTTTATTGTTTGAGAATAGGAAAGCTTTGCTTTTAAAAGATCTTATCGGTGATTAATTTACTTAGCAAAATGGCTGAAGATTTCTTTGAAATCTTGTGCAAATAAAAAATGTTTAATAAAAATTATGTGAAACTAGCTTCCGCCCGCGAGGTACGCCGATAAAAACTATCCTATATCCTTCCCCGGGATGCAATCTATCTCTCTGCCAAATTTTATCGAACTCCGTTCAGTGGTTTAGGCGTGAAAAAGTAACATACAGACAAACAGGCAGAGTTACTTTCGAATTTATAATATTAGTGTGGATGTAGACAAAATATGAGATAATTCGGTGCGCTGCTACCTTGACCAAAAGTTAAGACTCTTACAAACAGGCGCGATTCACGTCGCGCGTCGCGCCTGTTTGCAGGAGGAGCCTTTATGTTAGTACCTACTACTACCTATAAACGATTAAAATATATTCTGATTAATTATTTTTCCAAATATGACATACGTAGAAATAAATTTAAAGCCACCTAGCCTAGTCCCACTGTCAACATTAAGCATTGATCACAAAAACTCACATATATTTCCCCATCCACATGAAAGAAATAACAAATAAATACTGTTACGGTCTGAGCAAACAAAAACCGTCGATAAACCAATCAAGTACAGCTTCTGCCAATGACATTGTTTCGAATAAACTATGTCTCATTGAGCTGTCAGACTGGCATAAATTTCAATTTACTCTCTCACGAACAAATAACGCATCGGATTTTCGCACGTAGTGAGTAGTGACGTACCTACCTAACTACCATTTAGTGATGTTCCGTTATTGCTATTCGTGGGAGAACTAAACAAAGGCAGTCTATTTAAATGTTGGGACGAAACATCTTGTTGGCGTAAGCCCCATGTATTCTGGGGCATCGCTCTATGCTAATTTCATTCACGATTTAAAAGGGCAAAAACTAAACTACCATTCGTAGGTATTTAAGTTATGGGTACCGTTAGGCGTTTAATACATTTAACGCTTTAAGAATAAACCTTCAATGAACACATGAAAATGGTATAATGGTTGATCTCCTGTCCTAGGATATACATATTAGTAGCAGACACGCACAAAAACTTGGATTCAGAATTCGTTAGGTTTGGCTTTTAAATGACCTGCAGTAAAGTTATTTTTGGCGAATGACATCAGCCAACATGTTTCCATACAACCTTTGTCAGATCTTTAATTTTGCATACATACGTTTAGAGAATTGCAATCTGCATATTATACAAAAAGAGAGGTCAAAACAAAATGTTGGCACCTTATCGAACAAAAAACCCGTATAAAAACTCGTTTCACACTAGAAAAACAAAGTTAGTTAATTAATTATTCATTCTAAATTGAAGAATAGACCACTAGAAGTCTAGACAGAAATATTAAGAAAAGCCAAACAACAAAAAAAGGCTAAGTACCCCTTCACCGTCGGTAAACCGTGACAACAAATTGACGTGTCAAATAACATACCATTAAAACCGAACAATAGCTAAAAAGCCAATGCGGCTCGTTGTTCAAACAAAACTCCTATTACCGATACTGCACGAAGCTTTCACGATACAAAAATCGAAAGTTATACACACATCAGCAATTCTAAACGTCACTTCACAGTCACACGTGTATGCGATTCGGTTCGAAAAATTCGCGACGCTGAAGTCTTCCTAAGCCTATTGTTCCGGCCTTAGATTGATGATCGCGTGTAGTACTTAATGGGAGTCTGCGTGGGAGAACAGGAATATGGAACATGTGAACCATGCTTTAAATGTAATTTAACTTTATAGTATCGTTCTGTTCTCATCGTAGTGAATACGGTGCGGAGATGTTTAGTACTGATGCGGTCTACTCAATCACCTGGATTGTGAATTAGTTGTCTTGTACGTTTCGCAGGAAACGCAAGTGGACGCCGTGAAACTGTGATTGATTGAAAAATAAAGTTTCACCTATATATCGAATTCTTGATCTCCAAACCAAATTCTAACACCAGATGCTTTAAAATTAGGCATTTGAAGAATACTAATGAACCGAAACACTTTTTCCAACAAAAAAAATATCCCATTCACCATCTGAATCCAAACTCATTAAAATCAAACAACTCATTAAAGCTATGTTGCGAATCCAAGTTTTTACCTCATACCTTCTCCGAAATCGCAAGGCCACGTATGAATATAAGGCCGCACCCATTCCTCTATCACATCTAACATCAAACAGTCGGCTAATGGCCAAGAGTCTGCAAACAAATGAACGAGATAGTGGGACAAAAAGTTCGTTGTCTCAAACTGGTTCTACAGATGTAAGGGTACCAGATCTGGAGGTATGACGCATGTATCAAGTGTCTGTTGGTTTACGTGTACCGGGTGTGACGAAAGGTAAAGAAAAAGTACATGTATATCGGATTTAATATACATAGTAAGAAAATATAGACCCAAATGTTGACTTTGTAACTTGAACATATTGCATCAACACTACCTTGGATATTCCATTAGTAAATTGAAAAGGGGAACTGGTCCATTAAAGATGACACAGCACATTTGAATATTATTGAAAAAAGAATAATACTTCAGACATTTAATTTTCAGTCGGCAATATTGGCTTAGAGGACAAAAAAGAAACTCCAGTAAACGGTCACGTTTTCTTTGAAGTTAAAGCAATAGCAACTTAATGGTAAACAAATTGCATGAAACAAAGATCAAACAGAAGCTGAAGAATAAAACAAGTTTACACTTTCTTCAAATAGAGTCATTCCGAAAATAATGGAGCTAATCGAAAACAAAGTTATCGGAACTTCCCACGATTAAAAAAGACCCAAGTTTTTTCATACGACCAAAAGAGGCAAGATTAGTTCCCTCGCCGGGAGCCATCCCGCTGTGCGCACCATAATGATAGGGATCTAAGCAATTATGTTTAAGTATGAAATAACACATTCATAAAGGCTTGGTGCATGGAAACAGGTAAAACATTTGAAATGACGTCAAGTTTCCTGCATGTCTCTGATCTGCAACTCGTTACCGATCCCAGCTTATTAAGTGCTAATATTTTGGGCACGCCAAAACTAATGGAGGCTCAAAAATAAGGCAGTAACATAACATGAGGAATCCGGGTTCTTGCTTATTTACTTAAATACAGTCGTTTTAGTTTTTTGTCCCTCCATTTTCCAAGAAATATAGCTCGGCGAATGAACTTTAGACAAAAAGAGAAGAGTTCAAATAATCAACTGAAGCATCTAAAGTGGAGTACTTAAGTAATTCTACGTTTTTATTGGAGAACAGTTAGCCAACACGTACATAGACTCAACATTGAAATTCTAATTGAAACTATCGAGTTTTTATGTTAGCCTTTCGTAACCAGTCAAAGTTAAGTCACAACTTGACACAAGTCACAAAATAATAAGCTCGATTATCATGCTCTAGATGGAGACATTTCAGATAAACACACGTATTTGATTTTCGTATCTGTTTAATCAATTAATCAATATTTTAGATACGTAATGTAAGAAACAATTTCAAGATAATTTTGATCATAATTAAGAAGTTCAAAAACTTACGTATCTACCTACCGGACAAATCATTTCGATCATTATCGATCTTAAAACCAGTTTTGAAAGAGCCCAATTTCTAATAAGCCCTCAATGCGGCAATGAACAATCGGCCCGAGACCCCAAAAATTAGATAAGTATTTGTTAAGTGCATTCAATTGCTGTTATTTAATTTTGGATCGATTATTCGCTCCAACGCCTGTCGACCAAACCCGTTAATGTCCACCGGTAAATGTTTTATTTCACAAAAAAGATCAGTCTCTGGTGCTATTGCTAAAGTTAGTGACTGTTTAAGTTTCTCATAGACAATTTAACAAAGAAATATTTCGCCCATAAACTTGTTACTTCTCCATTGACAGTAAACATTGATAAAATAAGATCCCATTTGGGCCTGGACATAATAAGCCATTATTATTCGTTATGTTTCAGCTATAAAACGCTTACATCACACTTTCGTAGGTACTTGTAAGTCACAATTGCAACATGGAGGTAGTAATCGATGCTCATACATAAATATCGATCTGGAGCACCTTTTGTTTGTTTTGCGGCCAAGAGGCTGCACCGATTAAGAACACAAAAAGAGTAAAATCGTCGGTGCTTTATTCCGTGTACGTGTTGGTTTTGTATCGCGTTTAACAAACAAAAGACTGTTGACCGTGCCACACCGTGGTTCCGAGGATTCGGCGGTGCGGTGGTCAGGCTGGTGAGGTGAGGAGGGGGAGTAACGACACGGTGCTCGGGCACATTCAAAGAAGCCGCAGGATAGACCCTGTGCGGTTAGTCGAGCCGGAGGAAATTCGATTTCGTCTCACTGAGTCTCACGGTACAAAAAATACAGCAGTTTTTAAAGTTCAAAGGCATCATTATCAGTACTGAGTAAATACAGCCTCCTGTAAGAAGTTCCAAAAAATATTGTCAAATAGGTACTTGGCGATGTGACATGAATCATCTGAAAGTTTAAAACTTACGAAATCATTGACTCATCTAAGTAGGCTATCCGGTTAATAATTGCAAGCTTTTTAGTTGGAAACAGATTGTATCCATGCTACATTGCTAAATCCGATGGCTAGTAAAACAACACATAACTAACGTAGAAGATAATATTTTATTTTAAACGTAATAAAAACATTATCTTTCGAATTTATCCGGTGAAGTTTCTTAATTCTATAGACGCAAGCTGACCGAAGCCATGTCCCAGACTCTAGGCAAGCGATCGTTCCTGCCCGCTGAGCCGCAAACGTCATTCGTCGTCAGCGTTAATTGAAAGATTCCCGTTGTTTTGTGAACTCTAATGACACGTAATAAAGACGTTCAATGATAAAACAAAAAGATCGGAATCCCAAAACAAAGCTTGATCGAGCGGAACAGTTCGGCAACGACTAATTACATTCTTTGAGACCGAATTGAGAAATGGAACAGGTGTATCATTCGGTGAATCGGCTGCGCTTTAGTTTATGAAACGGTACTTGTCGAATACCATGTACCTAATCTGATTAATGTCGCCATTATGATATTTGTTACATTCTTGTTTTCGAGCTCTTTATGAGTATAGAAAATAGGAAAAATGTAGATGACACGTCCGGAGTTTAACAATTTGTAAGCATTGTGATCAAGACCAAGAATTACATTCATGACAAATCATAAAACCTAATTAATCACACGCACAGGTAATAAACCACTGGCATGGACATTGCACGCCTTTGGAAGTTGAATAACGAGCTGCCTTTTGATGGGAACAAAAGGCGCAACACACTTTGAGCTCAAGGCATTAATTAAGACACAAAAATGTCATTAGGACCACTGGATTCCCACACAAAGGTTTTAACAAAGCTTTCCAACTGGATACTTTTAAAAGACCGTGTCGTTTATGTGGTCCGTATTTTTCTATTGCCTCGGACACTTTTATATATAATGGGCTGGAAAAAATGTGCACAGGATACCCGTGTGTCGATTCCATCTCTCGATGGAACACCTATACAAACAGGTTGATGGTCCAATCAAAAGGCATGTGACGCTTAGTTGTGAGAACGAGATAGCCATAGTTCATTTCCTGTGCCAAGAAAAGAGATAGCAAATGTTGCCATCCGTTGCTTCACGATCCAAATTGACAGTTCAAGTTTTTTATTGCTCAGTAGAAAATAAACGCTCAGTAAAGTTTAATGTCTGCGGAGACTAATAGTTTTTCGTACTTACGGCACGGGTAATGATTCAGAGTCGATAACAATAAAGCATTCCAAAAGACTGGATTCTGCAAGAAGAAAGGCTGTTTCATGGCAAAAAATATCTGTTCAAAACGTAGCGCACAATAGCACCGTGTGAACCGTTTGATAATAAAATAAATACTAAAAAAAAATTATCTTGTTACTCTTCATTTATTTCTTCATGAAACTAATATTATAAAGGCGAAAGTTTGTGTGTGTGTGTGGTGTGTTTATTAAATATGTTTGTTACTTCTTCACGCTGAAACGGCTGGACCAATTTTGATAAAACAAGTGACAAGCAACATTATTCTCAAGAGCAAAAAACAGAATATATTATATTTATGACCTGGCTTATTCATCTATAGCGATTTATTTGCCAAAAATTTAAACAAATATGAATTTATGGAAAAATAACTTGAAATCCTACACAATAAAGTTCAATTTACGCTACAACTTCAAACATTTTTATAACTTTTTTAATAGTGCCATTCACTCTGAAATAAACTTAATAAACATTAAAACAAAGTTGATATTTGTTTATCTTGAAATAAAAATAATTTGAAACAAGTTTGAATAGACTTTAGGTGTCAATTCAATAGTGTCTTATAATTTATAAAACACTTGCACGCTACATACGCGACGGGAGACAAGGTCAAAACAGTCACGAAGAAATAATATTATTTCTTTAGTAGAAATACACACATATACAAGCATAGCAATTATTTTGTGATAGGTTAACTTCAAAGGTCAGGATTTTTTAATAATAATAATTTATTTATTTCCACTTCAAGACACAAAAATCAGTGTGGCCCTGGCTCTTGTACTAGGAAGTCCTGTATCACAAGAGCCAGACCTCTCAATTTACAGAGAACATAATATAGAAGCGCGATAGACAAAAATGAGATTCGATATAGTAATGGCATGCATTAGGAGGTAAGTTTATAAATATACAAGAAAAAAGAAAAGAAAAAAAAAACATTAATAATAATAAAAGAGTATACCTACATTTTTTTTAAATTAAGTTACCACTGCGTTCTTTATAGTTTGGGTGTGACAGAGGTGTGTGTGTGTATGTGTATGTGAGGTGTGTGTGTGTGTGTGTGTGTGTGTGTGTGTGTGCGTGTATGTGTGTGTGAATGTGACAGGGTATCATGTAACGCTGCCGAATAGATTTTCTGTTTCGTCATAATCGTAATTTTCTAGCCAGTGAATAATAGTTTTTTTGAATTGGTAGTTGTTTAGTTTTTTAAGTAGTTTGATCCCTTTTTCATGGCCGATTTTGTTGTAAAGACGTGGAGCAATGTATTGGTAGTGTTTACTAGCGAAAATGCTCTTGGTACCTTCAACTGGGCACCTGTCAATCCTCTTGGATGAGACAGGCAGACTCGGGATGGCGTATCGGTGGTATCTTCGCAAGCATTCGTAAATAAAGAATTTGCGGACGCTAAGTACTTTGGCTTTTTCAAATACCTCGGTCGTGGGCGTCCGGTATTTCAGTGACAGAAGCACTTTTAGCACCGCACGCTGAGCCCGCTCCAGCTCAATCATGTGGGTCTTGCCTGTCCCCCCCCAAGCGCAAATAGCGTATCCCAAGACACAATGGCATAAGGCTTTATATGTTTGCAACAGAAGTTTCAAACTAGCAACACGTCTCAGGGTTTTAAATATATGGATCAACTTGCGCACTCTTTTGGCAGTAATCGGGATATGTTGTGTCCATTTAAGGTTATCGGCAACGATTACTCCTAGATATTTAATGGAGTTCACTCTGTCTAGCTTAGGGCACGTGCAGGAAGAAAAGTTATTGCTATTCCTATTGCAAGGAAATGTGTGGCTGACAATTTTAAAGTTTTTGGGGCTTCCTGCTCTAGTCTTACTAAAACATAGATATTTAGTCTTGGAGGTGTTTAGTGATAGCAGACTATCTTCCAACCAAGCTATTACTTGCGAAAGACCCACGTCACAGACTGTTTCCAGACCTTTCCATGACCTTTCATGGAACAGAATAACTGTATCGTCGGCAAACATTATGACATCGGCTCTATTAATTGTGATATCGCACAGTTCATTGATGTACACCAGGAATAGGGTTGGCGCAATCGTACTTCCCTGGGGAACACCGTAAGAACAGGAAACTTCATCGCTAGTCATATTATCAAGGCGAACGCATTGACTTCTTCCTGATAAGTAACTTAGTAGCCATTTTTGTGGCACTCCTCTAATTCCGATGTTTTCTAACCTGCTTATAAGAATAGGAATAGAGACAGTGTCGAATGCTTTCTGAAGGTCTAGGAAAAGACCAACACATTTTTCTCCCTTGTCTATATACTTGGCTATGTTTCCAGTAAGTTTTAGAATAGCGTCATTAGTGGACCGATTGGCTCTAAAACCGAATTGGTTTGGCGAAAGAATATTATTTATCTCCAAATATCTCACTAGTCTCTTGTTTGCAAGTTTTTCTAATATTTTTGATAGTGTGCCAAGTACAGAGATAGGTCGGTAGTTGCCAACAAGACCCCTATCACCAGCCTTAAAAACAGGAGTGACGGCTGCTTTCTTAAATGTGTCAGGAAAAGCACCACTAGAGAAACTGATATTGCAGAGGTGTGTTATTGGAGATGCCAATTTAAATTTATATTTTTTTAGGATGTTAGCGGGAATATTGTCTAGACCAGAGGCACTGCTGTTCTTAAGACCGGATATCACCTGGATAACTTCGTATTCGTCTGTGAGAGAAAATGCCATCGAATGGAGGAAACCATTTGTCTTCTGTGCTTGTGTTGCTAGAGTTCCTTCATCTTGCTTGAGTTTACTTAGAGTTGAAGTTGCCAAGTCTTTACCAATTGTTGTGAAGTATCTGTTAACTTCATTAAGAGAGTCAGCGGGGTTAGATTTAATCTGCAACAACTCCAATGATCTACTTGAGGTTTTTTTTATGTTACACATGTCCTTAATTACACTCCAGGTCTTTTTCATGTTGTTTTCATTTTTTTGTAATTCCTTTTCGTAATAAGAACGCTTTAACGTTCCTGTCAATTTATTGCAGGCATTTCTATATTTAATGTACTGGTGTCGGAGTTCCTCGTCATTTGGCAATTTCTTAACTTTTTGATGCATTTTGTCCCTTTTCCGTATACATCTCACTATGCCAACTGTAATCCACGGTTTAAGCGGGTTCTTTTTTTTTGATGTTTTAGTTTTGACTGTATTTTTTGTGATGATTTCTCTCAGCGTATTGACTAAGAACTCAGCAGTTACATTAACATTTTGCGAATCATAATAATCATCCCAAACGATATTGTCTACATCAGTCTCTAATTGTTCATAATTTATAGTTGTTCTATAGTGCTCAGTCGTTTTTTTAGATAAGTGAATATCTTCAATGTGCAACAATATAGGACTGTGATCTGTCAGAGGGTCAAAAATGAAGGTTTTAACTTGCTTATGCGTTTTGACCATAAAATGATCGAGGCAGTTGCCTTGTCTGGTAGGCTTGTCAATACCTTGTCTTAGATCATGGGCAGCTAGCATAGTGATGTATTCCGCAGCGTGGCCAGTGATCTTTTCCGGAAGGATGTTGATATTGATATCACCAGCAAGAATTATATTTTCGGAGTGAATGTTAGTGAGCAGTTCGTTGACAGAGGTAATGTAGTTTGCCGGATTGGTATAACATGGTGGTCTGTATGAGGCAATGAGCGTAAATTTGTCCATATTTATAACAAGGCAATTACCATCAGTTACTTCAGGCTCTTGAGCTTGCACATTACTAAAGCATTCCCTGACGTAGACTATGACACCATCGTTTTGGTTAAAGCTGCGTGTGGTATGAAACGGAGTATAGTTGTCAATATGATTAATAGTCGAGCCACAATCAATCCAACATTCCGTCAACACTATACAGTCAACAACAATGTCAATATTAGAGAGAAAAAGCATTAAGGCATCAAAATTTTTCTTAACGCTACGAATGTTCACAGCGAGAATTGTCAATGAATTTTTGCAAAGAGAGGGATTAAATAGCATTTTACAGGTAGAGGGGTCATCTACTATAGTACACTCTATTTCACCGCTAGCCTCAATTTCATCACTTATAATGATACTATCAGAATTGAATTCTGAAATAAGAAACACGGGTGACAAACTCATTAATTAAATCAGTCACACTCACAGGCCTTAGATAAGCCAGATATCTTGGGAGACATGTAGTCATTTGGGTTACAGCGTTGGATACGTTTTTATGGCAACTTACTTTACCGATCGAATGATCAGTAGGTTTAGTAACTGAGGATGTGTTTTTTGAACAAGTGAAGGGTTGTGTTTTAATATGGATTGTGTTGCGAGTTCTGTAGTATGGGTATTGGTGGGTTATGTGAGTTATCATTGCAAAGTGTTTAACGAATATATAACGAACGGATTGGTATTGCTTACTTGAGGAGGCATCAAGAGTTACAACATAAAGTGGTATTAATAGGTACTTATTTCTAGGAATGGAAAAATATCTTGGCATATCCGGGATCAGTCACATCTGTTTTGGCAGAAGTGCTAAACTTTCCTCATTATTTATGCGGGAGGCAGTGTCGCCTTCTTTTTTCCGAATGTAGACACTTCCGTGTGCAGTCCAACAGTACTTGTAATCGTTGGATTTAGCGAAGTCACGAGCCAGCGCATACAGGCGCTTTCCTTTGGTTGTCAGATTTTCGGAGATATAGACTGGTTGGGAGGGACCATCAACATTAATTTGTGTAGTCGTTGGTAGTTGATTGTGCTCCTTTCTGTATGATTTAATTGAGTTTATAACATCCTCCTTTTTAAGCACGGATGTTAGTTCAACAATAATGGTGTTATTGGACGGGCCTTTTGCGTGTATACGAAAGATGTCTCTAATGTCCGACGGTAGAATAGGCGTCTTCAGGCAATTTCCTATGCTTCCCACAATCTTTACAAGGTCTCTTTTAGATTCGGCTGGTTTTTTAGGAATATTGCGCACTTCTAAGCTACCAGAGCGAGCATTTTTTTCAAGTGTTTCTATCTTGATTTCTAGCTGATTTATATAGTTGTGGTTTTCTTTGCGTTCGATATCTAGTGACAGTAGTTTGTCCTTCATTTCATCGTACTTCTCAGACATAAATTGTACATTCTTGTTGAGTTCCTCATTTTGTTTTTTAATTTCAATAACTGTATCCTGCAGAGAGACTAACTTTTGGTTATGTTCGGCTATGGATTTAGACAGGGACGCTTTCAGTTCATCCAATGCGTCCAGTAATTCTTGTTGGCCATTATCATTCCATTTACGTTTATAACGGCATGTTACATTCGTGGGAGTGTCGTCCATTTCCAACAAATTGGGTGCCGAACTAGCCGATCCCGGCGACGTTCTACTGATTGACGTCATGCTTTGAATGAATAAATAAACGTCGAAGATGATTTAAAAACTTACGAAAAGTTTTGCAGCTACTAGGATTAGAACGTCCGCCTTGTTGTGCAGGAGTCTATGGCAAAAGCCACAGAGCCACAGCTCACGTAGTATAGTTGTCGAAATACGTGAGCTTATATGTCCATGTTTCGTATCTTTGTCTTGTTGAGGGTATCTTGATCTTTTTTTTTTTTTTTAACTCACTGTTAATTGCACTTATTGTTCGACGATATTACAATTTATTTCGCTTTGTTTTGCAGATTTTTTTGTCTATTGACAATTTTAGTGATTGTTTCGGTAAATATCGTTAGCACAGCGCGATTGTTAACACTTAACTGCTTATATTGGAGTACGGTTAAATCGGATTACACAACTTTTACCTATTAATAAAATATTTTAAGCTTAGTGACAGTGAAACACGTCTATCTCGTAGCACGGGCGCGGGGAGAGGAAATCATGTTTTATGATTCTTCTTATAATATATTAATGCAGGAAATGAGGTTCATAGATTCATCTTTACCTGTACTATCCAAAGAAACAGGTAGAGGCTTTACACCGTATTTTTACACCATCTGTGGTAGCTTGCAAAAGATGCGTGTAGCTCCTTCAAACAGGATCTAATTAGACTTGCCAGTACTAAGAAAATTACTACAAGTACGTACTTATAGCAATTTGCTTACATAACTTAACGCTAGTACCCAAGTAGGTACTTAGTTTTACCGATTCAGTAAAATTCTTAAGTGCAAACTCTTTAGTTTGCACTTATTGTCTTAATCAGTGTGAGTGTAGAAAGCTACACTCACACTGACTAAGACAATAACGATATGGTATACGAACCTCTTAAAGAATCAGCTGGTAGTACCCATTCGCCGAAAAAAAAACTAAACACAAAAAATACTCTGCTAGACCAAACTTTCCATTTATCCTCCTATTTTAGCACTTTTCTCCTTTTTTCTTAAAACCTATTCTTATTTCCATTTCTTAGGGCTGATTTTTCCATCGCCATTTAACTTTCATCCGACGAATGACATTGTCATTTTGACAGTTTTTGTATGGACAATCTGTCAAAACGTCACATTTTTTTTTTCAGATAAAAGTTATAGTTCTATTGAAAAATCAGCCTGTAGTCTAATAAAACGAAATCATTTAATATTTAATTAATCGTTTACTTAGTAAAAGTGTGGTCGTCACCGCTTGGTGTCCTCGCTCCGTGTTGAGGCCGACTACTATCTAGAGGTACATTCCTACTGCCTGTCAGCCGTTAATATAATTAGCAGATCATTTAGTAGTCAAGTAAATTAATATTGAACATGATACTTACTAATAATACAAATGATCTATTAATAAAAGTAGCTGCTGAGGATCGTGAAGTCAAGATAATTAAATAGTAGTTTTACGTTTTAAGTAAAAAAAATGGTACTTTCTTTGATTCTAATTAAAAAAATGTCCAAAGTTTGCGTAATTTAATGATGCCATACATAACTGACATTATTTTAAACTACTTTCAAAAAATTCCTTTCGGTGGTATAATTTTGACCAAATAATTTATCAGTTTCATTGTTATAAAATTGTGTAATCCTTTGTTAACAGGTATTTTAGAAAGTTTCCTTCACATATAACAGTACAAATATTTATTTCCGCAGTTGTGAACACTGAAAGGAAAAACATTACAACAGAATACAGGTAATATAATTTAAAAGAAAAACAAACATGAATGGTCTAATAAAACGCATGAAACGATGAATACGCAATCAATAAAATACTGCTTTATATGAATTATGTTATTCAAGAGAATCGTAATCATAAAGATTTATCGGAAACACAATAATAAACTCAGATGACGGAGAAAATATCTACATTATAATCGTAGTCATTAAAGTATCGTACATATCTCTTTATACTATGATAATCGAGCTTTATATAAATAAAACGAATGAAGAGACATTACTGCTCTTTCTGAGAATGATTTGTTTTTTTTTTTGCTCATTCATTCAGCGTCGGAGGTTTAAATTGTATGCAAAACTTTTTACACTGCTTCACTGCAATAACCATTATCATGTGAAATGGCAGTGGGTCGGTTTCAAGGCGAAACAAAAGGGACATATTCGTTTGCATCCGACTGCTGTATCTGAAGGCGAATTAAAAATGTTTCAAAATCACGTCCCAATCTCATCTTAGCTACAATCAATGTCAAAAACGTATCAGAATGTATGGAAAATTAGAATTATTTTTGACAGATTGATACTGATATCAGAATGTGAACGTTTTTAAAATACGGAAATGATTGTCCCTCTGAAGGTTACCAAAACATAGGAACGGATGTTGTCAGAATTGACAACATTCTTGCCCCTGTTGACGACAGAAGTGAACACAGCACAGCAGGGTGTGCAATTCCTTTCCTCGTTTCAGGTCAATTAGATTTAAAGCCTGAACTAAAAGAAAAACTAGATCAAGCAAATATATTCCTTCAAAGCACCTGACTCTAATGAATTATGCATCAGGGAACTGCGAAAGCTTATTTAACTGGTACACTGTGAGAAAGTTAAGAAAACACAACGTATAGTGCATTTCATAACACTAGTCAGTTGACATAACGATATCGACTGCCACCTACAAAGTCGGCTGTTCGATTATGACCATTATGACCCTATAAGTTAGAAATAATTTATCAGCTAAACTTAGGTAGCCATTGTCTCTGTATTAGGTGGAACTTACGTAAAATATATAGCTTGGAGTCACGAGAGCTGTATTGTGAGTATTGTTACAAAAGTGACAGATTTCTCGGTCGTGTTGACATAGCGGTACAGCAAATTGCCAGCACCGAAGCCAACACTTTCAGAATTATAATATGTGTGCATGTTGTCTTGATTTTTGATGGTCCATTGCAAAAAATGTGTGACTAATTCGATACAGAGAATCATCTACACGTCTTTACTATTTGTTAGTTAAATATATATAATTACTAGCTTCTGCCCGCGACTTCGTCCGCGTGAAATTTCTTGTTCCCCCAACCCACCCCGTCGCATCTCATCGCCTGCCCGCGCTAGTACTTCGTTTTTGCTTAGCGTTCTTTCTGACTTTTTTTCTTTTTGCTCAGCTCCTAAGAGTCATAGCGCGATGTTAAATAGCCTATAGCCTTCCTCAATAATTGGGCTAACAAATACAAAAAGATTTTTTCAAATCCGACTGGTAGTTCTGGAACTAACAGTCGGATTTGAAAAAATATTTTTCTACAATACAAACTTTACCTCTTTATAATATTAGTATAGATATACAATGTGACCTTGTTGGATCAAACGAAGCGGCTGGGCCGGCAGCTGCAAAAGCAAAAAGAACACTGATAGTATCAAACGACAGCAATGCTCAACGGTAAACTAGAATCTCACATCTACTACTCAATGCAGTTGCCCTAGTAATGGAGCAGGCACGTTAGCATAAAGCAGCTACTGACAAGATGCTTGTCAGTCATTGCCAGTGAGCTTTGCCCTTCACTCACTCAATCACATAAAACAAACATTCATTATTTCCTTTCACGGTCTCTTTAGCATGAACGAGCTGATCATTCCATCATGTATCTGATATATCATCATATATCTGAGGCCAACAAATATCTTAACACGCAAGAGACAGCCAATGCAGATGCAGGTCATAATCATTCACCATAACGAACGCCAATCTAGTATCGTAATACGCAAGAGACAGCCAATGCAGATGCACAATTCACTTTTACCTCTTAAAAGCTTTCTAAAACCAACACACCCATGCTTAGTTTCTCAGTCAGAGTTCTTAACCCTGACAAACAGTAAAATGCCAAATGCACGTTGGATGCAAGTGTAGACATAAATAACGGCGATACAGTGCTTTCTGTAGAGGTATTAACATTATTCGACCTCGTCAGCCAAAGGTAACCCGCTCCCAACACACGCCGTGCTCTAAGCATTAGATTTATTCTTGCAGTTGAAATCAGAAGTCGTGTCTCGTTGCATAGCCATTATTTAGTTAAGCGTTATTTCTCTACGGATAATTTCTTAATGGATCTATTAGAAGTATTGGCGAATAAATTATTCGGTTATGTCATCGAAAGCAGGCGGTGTCTTTGAAGGCATACTACGAAAATTACACACGAAAATATCATTTATCGCAATTTATATTAAATTAAGAATGCTTGGCTTCAGAAACACAGGGCGACATACGGCCGAAGATAAAAGTAGATTTTTACTTTAAATTAACTTTACAAATCAGGATAAAATCGCGGAAACACCACACTTCATATTAACTACAGCAATTGAAGTAGCACTTTACATTCTGGAAGCTGATCCTAATGATAAAACAGACTGCAATAATAATATCCTTTAAGCTCCTTATTGCAATTGTAAGACACAATAATAAGGACTACAATTCCACAAATCCTATGGATTAAAGCCACAGAAGCAAGAATTTGGCAACAAAACAAGCAGCTACCAAAGATCGTGGTTACGGACTAATTACCCAATTTGTCACCCTGTGTCCCATAATTTGCGTGTCCAAACATACACACAGTCATGATGTTTTCTCATACCTGTCACATCAGATAAATGAGGTCCTACGTGCCTTAGAAAAGGCTGTTAGATACGGCCTTACATTCCTCAACAGGTTAGATTAGTGTGCTTCAAGCTCAGATAAAACAATGCGATTGCGACATACCATGATGTTTGAATTGGAGATAATAAATTGTTAATACCTACGAAGGTATTTGAGACTGACGTGGTTTCTGCGAAAAATATGTTTGGTCATTATTGAAGTCTTGTTTCTTCATGTTACCTGGGTTCTTTTTGGAATTGAGGAGACATCTCTTTTCTTAAACTTACCTTATACGACCTTTTCAAAAATGTTCAGATTTTATTTAAGACAGTTTTGTAATAAACATTCCTTCTCAAGAAGTTAAGTACTCTTTATTGATATTTGCTTTTACTTCAACGTCTAAAGCACCAATTTAAATGCCCAGGTAGGAAAGTACCGCTTTAACAGAGACAAGAAGACCTCATGGGTTCTGTCCATGCGCATTAAAAATACCCATGGTATAAAAAAGCCATGTAGTAGCCGGCTACGCTGAGTTGCCGTTGCTATTTCAAAGATATTCGAAAAAGGAATTCGATTCTTTTGAATGTTAGGAACATTTACGTCATGTTATAGTTATCGTCATGTCATTCTGACTGACTTGTGCTTGCGCGAAAGTTTTTTTTTTTAAATATTTATTGCTGACTTGACGTTTTACGGTGCTACGTAGTTAATATTATATACTTACTCTTAACTACTTATGGTTTATGAAAAAGGTTGAATGTATTTCATGGGCTTCGATTCAATACACGATAAGCGACATAAATGGAGATTTGTGGAGTCCATATCCTTCGATAATATCGTTAAAAGTTATTACTAGACCGTAATATCTGTAATGTATGACGTGATCATGTGATATCAGGTTTAAGTCATCGTGGAATGTTTATAGTAATTGCAATCGCTAGCTTGGAAATTATGGAGTTGGATGAAGATATTTCTTTGTTATTATTGGTGGTTTGTAAAACAAAGTTTACACTGAATACTGTTGCCTGTTTTACGTCATCAACCTCCTGCTTTTGGATAGTTAGATATTCCACGTTTTTGGGGTCGACGCAGCTTCCTTTTCTGTAGGTACTATAAGCTGGATCTCAGTATTAACTCCCTTCCCAACCATTTCATCTTTCACACAATCCATCGTTTCCTATACTTTCTATCAAACAACACGCAAAACAATTTCTTTCAGCCCAAGTTGACCGTGAGCGAAAAGCTCCGACTCAACACGAAGTAATGCGAATTCAACACAACCATTCATCGAACTATGCGTACCTAATGCGTAAATGTTAGTAACGAATTCATAATCACCAGCATTGTTATTTATATCGAGACTTGTTCGGTTGCGAAGCGACGAATATAGTGCAAGGGCGACGATCAAGTCTGTATCGACCTTAACTTGACAGAACAATGCATTAGAAGACTTGAGATACCTACTTGAATCTAATTGATCATGTAATAATGTGTTCCGATTGATTGGAACAATTTGTCATAATAATGATAATATGTCAGTATGATTTGCTGTTGAAAATTAGGTTGTCAGAATCTCTTGGCGTGAAGGTAATTTGAGAATAATTTTATTCACGAGGAGAAACTGAAAATAATCATCTAGGCGAATGTACTTACTGTGTTAGCCTAGCCAACAAACTATTATGAAGAGTAATAATTATATGTAGATACGTATGGGTTTTCTGGGATGAAAAAAATTGTTGAGTATGCCCAATGATGATACGCCTTTGACACCTATTACGACAACGAACTCGGTAAATGCGCAGTTGAAAACCGCGAAATTCAATTTTTCTTTCGTTTTTCGCAATTTTCTGATCAGTGTCAGGTTGTATCTTAATCAAAATATGATTCCCGACTATAACAGGTACGTATTTACAGAATTATAATGATTAGAATCATTAATACATCTTTCTTATGGTAAAGTGAATATGGAACAGTATATTAATGATTCTAATGACTATAATTCTGTATTATACATATCTATTATAGTCGCGAATCATATTCCGATCAAGATACAATCTGACAATGAGCTACAAATTGGAAAAAACGTTAGAAAATTTGAATTTCGAGGCCTTGTGATACTGGACAACAACAGACTTTAGGATGGACCTGTTCGCGATGAAATGTAATGTTACACTTTCAACTGAGCCAAAGACTTTTTAATGGAGGCCTTTCATTTCGAGATTAAGATTTCTCAGTGGCTTTGAAATTCCTTTGTAGAGAAATTCTTTTATATTTTGTCACCAAACAGCTTCATTAAGTGACTCTATTACTGAGAAATATCAAGGTTACTCACCAAAAAACCGCAATCATACCGAGATTTCTTCGCCTCTAGACCCGTATGAAATTCATTGGCCACGCATAACTAACTTCCCCACATTAACTACCCAGAAGGTACAAAATCAAGCTTTCAACAAAAAACGATTTAGACATGGTGTCTTGGTGTTCACAATATTGACTTTTAACTCTACTATATTTCGTGGGTCGGTTGGCAAACAGTTGTTTGAACAAAAAAATAAATGACGGATTTCTTGTTCGGGCCAATAACCTTTAAATATAAAGCTATGTTTAAACGATGTCTTGTTCTATATTTTTGTGGCATCATCCGCTAGTTTACGAAAGTAATTAAGAATATACTTTAAAAAACGTTGATTTGTGTAGTGGTACAATGGGAGCGGAATTGTACCCTGTAAGGCAAATTAAGTAGTGATCATAAAAAGTTGGGTACAATGCCATACACGCATCTCGGCTCCTTCAAACAGGCGCGACACGAGATAAAATCGCGCGCGACACAAAGGCACCGCAAGTCGCGCAACAAGCGGTGCCTTTGTGTCGCGCGCGATTATATCGCGTGTCGCGCCTGTTTGTAGGAGCCTTGTATCGGCAGCTCAATCAATACAAGCAAACAAAAGCAAAAAGTTTCTAATGAAGAACTTACTTTTAGTACCTATAGACACGTCGTGTTCGCATTAGCAATAAATCCAGTAAGCAAAGTATTTCTTATTGGTTATTTAGATCCATACGTCAGTTATGTAATAATAAAGATCATAAAAAAACGAAAATTGTTTTTGAAGCTTTCATATTCCGCTTTCGGACACCAATTAGAATTAAAATAATCTAATAGCAATTGCATTAACATGGGATATTATCTCCCCATCCCAATTAACACCACTATTCCTTACTCCCATACTTAACTGATCCATCGGCCTATCGACCTGCAGATTTGATGGGAAATCCTTTCCATAATGTTACTTTTCCCCACCTCTTGCGTAATTCCGGGGAATAATGTACTATTGAACATTATACGCAATTTGTTTCGACATTTATTGCTAGAGTTCTTGTTAGCTACTTCCGCCGGTTAATTGTGAGTTTGTGAGGATAGCTGTAATCTTTAGTAGGCAGGATACGTAATCACACAGGTTATAAGATCGGATCATAACTCGATTTTATGGGAATAGCTCATCCCCAGGGAGATGGTGCGTGGGATAGCCATAGGCCATTTAATAGGGTACTGAGCTATTAACTTAATTACCCTTCTGTAAAGAAATATGCATTATTAAATGCACTGCGAAATACCTTTGACAAAATTAAGGTAAGATTAAGACAGTCAAAGGTTATTAGTGAAACATCATCTGCCTAGCCATTTCTCAACTATGTTGGCCTCGGCTTCCAGTCTAACCGGATGCAGCTGAATACCAGTATTTTACATGGAGCGACTGCCTATCTGACCACCACAACCCATTACTGGGTAATACGATACCCCTTGGTAAGATTGGTTGTCAGACTTTCGGGCTTCTGCCTACCCGTAACGACTGCCAAAGATCCACGAATGACAGCCGGGACCAACGGCTTAACGTGCTTTCCGAGGCACAGAGGGGTCACGGTATGTAAAGATGGTCACCCATCTACAGACCAACCGCGGCAAGCGTAGCTTAACCTGATCGATCGACTTGTGCGGCTGTTATTATTTAGCCACGGGCCCCTTTGTGCTATCCAGCAGTGGACGTATTTAGACTGAAGTGATGACGATGAGGTTGATTCAGTCAATATTTTGGATAGGCTTTCCATTGAGTTACCCTTTCAAGGCGTTCTGCCAATTGTTTTACACGAGAGGCCTGTGGGTGTCATACATGCGCCGAGCCTACAACGTCCTGCGTGTTCAATTTAATAATGCTTTTAGGATGCTGTAAGGACTGCCATGGCGTTGTAGTGCTTCGGGAATGTTCGCAGATGCTCTCACAGATGGTTTCCATGCCATTATGCGAAAGAAAGCGCCCTCCGTACCACAGCGCCTGCATGGTAGTAACAGCATCCTAAAAATGATCGCCGCCAGAGCGGACTGTCCCTTTCAGGGACACTGGATGGGGATATTTTCAGAGACTGGGTGGGGACAGTCCTAGGGCTGAATGAATATTTACTGTTTTGGTAACTAACAATACTAACCTATTTACATAAACATTAACATATCTCGGGACCCTGAGGTCCGAACATTTGGAAGGCATATGGGTCCGAAGCCAACTCGCAGAGGCCCGTTAGAAGTTTTTAATGAAATGGGGCACCATAATAACACACATAAGCATTATTGTTACTAACACCAAAATACTAACAAAATTATGGACCTAGTCTGAAATAAAGTTTTATTTAATTTTACAGATTTATTTTATGTCTTTTTTTCAAGCGATGCGACGTATAACTTATAAGTACTTATAGAGTTAAGTTACTTAGGAAGGTTGAAGAGTATATTAAGTTCAGCTGTTAGTTATGCAAATAACATCACAAAACACTTGTCTGCTGTCCAAACACTTGTTTGTGTACGAGTACTTACCTTTACGACGAAGCCAATGAACCTTTTAGTAACATTCATTTTACGTATTTGTGACAAACACCATGTATTAGGAAGTCAAATAATTCTTCTAAGCCATGAGTAGGACAAAGAATAAGGAGCAAAATAAATAAATTGCACCAACCGGACTTGTACTTATCACGCTCTTAAATAGAACACTCTTGCATATTGATAGAACATTAAGTACCTCAACAGGTACCATTTGAATTAAATATTTATCAGGCAAGAGGAATGTTTTGTGTTTGCACAATTACCCGTATTTAGCCACGGAATTCTCGTGAGAATATTAAATTCAAGTTTTCTTAGAACAGTGAACCTGTTTGCTGAGTGAAATTTTTACAGGAAATGCTGCGGGCGCAATGACATGTGAATAGTTGGAAAAGAACACACAGTTTAGAAGACTGGTGGAAACCAACCAAGACCCATATTTACCCGGCTGCGTCAGAAGGAGGGTTATGTTTTTTGAGGTTTTGTTTAAGTGCCGTTCTTTAAGTTAATCTTACTCCTCTCAATCAGAGCACCTGCCATCTTATCTCTTCACCACCCTTAGTTGCCTAAGTCCGCCTTTGTACCTCAACGTGTGTGATAGGTTTAAATCTTATATCTATAATTTATTATAAATAAAACAAAGTCGGGTTAGTTACACCATTTATAACTCTTGAACGGATGGACCGATTTTTATGATCGTCGATTTGTTGGATGTGTCTCTGCCCCGAATAGCAGAATAATTATTAAAGCATGAGAAACATTCAGGAAAAACTAAATTAAGATTTTTTTGTCATACATTTTCATTTATTTATTCCGAGGTGGTACGAAATTCGCCAGGGAAGCTAGTAATTAAATAAACCCTTTGTGGTAAATCTTGCAGAATTTAATCACGGGTCAAATTAATACGAACTAGTGATATCATTTTCATTCTAGATAATGACGTAAACTTATTCAGAATATATTAATATAATCAGGCGCGTCAGCCTGATTTATTAAGCCTCAATTCGTCATTCAAAGTGACTGTAATTCGCACTCAGTTTGAAAGGTGGCGTAACCTAATCTTCCGATCCTGTTTGTACCTCCTCAAGATTGCTCTAGCATGCTAGCTAGAGCAATCTTGAGGAGGTACAAACAAGGCTAAGGCTAGGTGCTACCTAGCCTAGGAAATGGGGCCATGTTCAGAAGTAGACTAGCCTTAGGACAGACAAAAGGTTCTGCCGTTCAGAGACCGTTGTTTAACCGCACTTCGAATAACAACAATCAATAAAAGCCAATTCTAAAACTAGTAGTATCTTTAATAGATAAATCTAGCGGTTTCCGCCAATAAAATAGAAGTTTATTCAAGAAAATTATCACAAAAGCTTGCGAAATCTGAATATCTTATCTTAGGGGCAGGTGTGGGTGGGGTCAAGCTATAAGAATCGAGAGCATAGAACTACGGACGCCATATTTCCATTTTATCTTCGTAAAAGATGTGAAATGTTACCTCGGTCAGTTAATAAAACAGTAGCCACGTTAAAGAGTCAATTGTCTGTGACATGTAGGCAGACAGTTGCCAGGTTTATATGACAATGGGGCAAACGTTAATTACGATGGGGCCTCTCTTTAAAAATTCATATTACAGCACACACGACAACATATTATGAAGCTTTAAATTTCCAGTTTTAGCTGTCATCGCATTGGCTTTTCGTACAATGAGAAGTCAGCATAAACTTCTTCTCAGCGTGTCGACGGCAAAAATAATAGATGTTTGGCCCAAAATTCAGCAACGCGGATAGCGTTTGCTGACGCAGCCATTAGGTCTTCACGTGTGCAGGTGACAGGGCATGCGGTGCAAGATTGGAGGTGAGCCATTGTCTGTGGAGAGACACCGCATACACACCGGAGGTCAGAGCCTTCCATAATCCCCACTTGTGGAGGTTGACCTTGCTGCGGCCTACACGGTAACTTATACCCGGATGAGAGACTCTCTAATGGTCTAATAAAGAGATCAGGAGGTTTAAGTATTCTTTCCAAAGATCACATCTATCCGTGGATGGGTTGATACTGGAAAAGTATAGCTTTTTTCTTCAGGCTGGGAAATCATCAAGTGACCCCTCCCGCTCTGGGTGGAGCGGAAGGGAGTGTCAGACTCTTACTGACTAAAACCCACCCGTGTTCCTTCCTTAGCCCTTTATGTTCCGGGCCAGCGGTAACCCTTTCGGATAAAAAGTATAGCTTTACATAACTGCTTACTGCTTTGCACCACTTGTCGCTTCGAGTGGTCGTCACTTCATTTGCCCAAGAATTCCGTACAGTTCAGATTATTTTTCACTTAATTAATCACGTTAAGATTCTGGTAATTACACAGCTATCATAGACAGGGTGAATCTTACGATGTTTCGCTTTGTGATTGATGTGTGAAAGATCTTTGGCAAATGATAAAATATGTAAACCTTGCGCGTTGAAGTCTTTACTTACCGTACTTTACCTCCAACTAACAGCCAGTCAGATATGACAAAAACCACAACAATACTGCATGATAAAATCGTGTACAATTCTTATTTCATTACACAATAGACGTTAAACAGATAGGCATTGTTAGCAACACCCTCAACAAGAGACAATAGCGTGATACTGACGATGTTAATTATGATCCTATCTATTAATTGGCAATTTTTGTTTTGAAACGTGAGATCAGCGGTACAGAAGCGGTGACAGATTTGTTTAGATTATGACGGCAGTGCGTCTTTGGGTGTTTGTTGACGTTAGTTGTGATTGTGTTTAACATGCACATGCACAATACGCCTTTTAGTTATTTTTTTCTAAACATTAAACAATAATTCCGTCATGTCTTGTTGTGTTTGCTATGGTTGAATTTTGCTCTCTTGGCGGCCAATATTTTGAAGTCCTAAGAGTAAGAACTCAAGTTGTTATGCAAGGTTTTGGAAAATTTTATAGATATACAAAGCTCATGGAGACTCGTGATGCCTAATCAAGTAACCAGAATGATCTAAATCAACTCGATTTGATTATGTGTTCCAAAACAATGCTCTACTTGAAAGTAACAATAGATTTATCTCGAGACACTTTAGTGCCTCATTTTGGGCAGAATGTGCGAGGTGATATTTTAGGTATAGTATCTTTGTCAGAATTGTTATTTTATTTACTTCTTCAATGCCACATGCAAATACTCAAGCAAGCAAGATCGATTGTTCTTTCAACAATTGGATTTGCTGTACTGTTTATTTCAACGTATCAAAACAATAAACATTTAAACAATAATAAAAATATCATTGTCATTTTGCTAACATTGCTTCCGGCGGAGTTTATTAAAAGTTGCTGCCAGGTTTATTAATGTTAAAGTTTTAACAATAAGAAAATTGGGATCATGGTTTGTTACAAAGAGAACTGGATAAATTCCACAGAATTTGCGTGGTTGGTAGAAACTACCAAAAATATGACCAGGCAGTGAGCACAACATGTTTGTCTTGTGTCAAAACCTCAAAACGGCTTCAGTACATTTGACCTCTTTGACTTAGAAACTGTTTGTTGAGTTTGTTGCTAAGTAGGTACTGCCGGTCGATTCTGTAAAAATCTCACCGTGAAAACTTAGGTGAAGTGAGTTTGTTTTTGCTAGGAATTGACACTATTGACAGCTCACTCCACGCTCACTTCACCTAAGTTTTCACGGTGAGATTTTTACAGAATAGCATCGCTGTGCGCACCATCAGTGGTTTCTAAGAGCGATATTCTCATTCTCACACTAATAGACAGATTAGACAGTATTAACTGAGTCTGAGCACCGCCTTTTAAATTTATCAAGTGAAAGAGCAATGTTCAGCATTGAACATTTACGATCTGTTTATGACAATGAGGAGAATTTACTATGGAAATATATTGTTATAGTGAGGTGAACTATAATGCGGAATAACAGTTCCTTAATAAATCACGTTTAAACAGGGTGAATGGAATAGAAGGGTCGTTGGTTAGTGGTTAGTTAAAATAAGTCATACCGAGGTACTTGTCAATAAATACTAATGTTTAAACTAAGATAAGGCCCTGACATTTATTTATTCTAGAATTCTAGATTAGAACGTGTGCAAATTTTAGGCTATAAATTCACGCCAAATGTGTAGACAGTAGTCAGGTATATTTTAATAACTAGCTTCTGCCCGCGACTTCGTCCGCGTGAAATTTCTTGTTCCCCCGACCTACCCCGTCGCATCGCATCGCCTGCCCGCGCTATTTCTTCGTTTTTGCTTACCGTTCTTTCTTTTTTTCTTTTTGCTCGGCTCCAAAAGGTCATAGCGTGATGTTAAAGCGTGAAGCGTGATGTTAGCCTATAGCCTTCCTCAAGAATTGGGCTATCAAATGCAAAAATAATTTTTCAAATCCAACTGGTAGTTACAGAGATTAGCGCGTTCAACCAAACAAACAAACAAACTCTTCAGCTTTATAATATTAGTATAGATAGTATAGATAATTAGGAATATTATAATATCTATATCAGTATCGATTCTAACGACTTTATTTATCTGAAACTGGCGCAAATATTGCAGCCGAGACTTATTAATCCAACTATGGATTAACACATACACATACGTAAACTCGCACATTATTCCCAAGAGGATAAGCAGAACCTAACCTAACATACTCCTTTTGCTCTGTTTATTTTCATACATGTCGTGGTCATACACCTACGCCGGTTGTAAATACTACGCACCCGATCTTTTTGAAGAACATTCCTAAAAAGTTCAAACTACGACGACTATGAGGACTATGGAAAAAAATTATAGATATGTTAGAATTGTTACATTATTATTATGTGTTGATTTACCTATGCGGACTAAAAGTCTGGAATAGAACTTAATAGTTACGTAGGTATGTATTTCTTTCCGATTAAAAGCTTTTACGGATCATAAAAGCTATCATAACCGCCTTCACTACTATTTATATAATAGTGAGATTAACTCAAACGCCCGTAAAATCCATGTGTAAACTTGCGTTCAAAAAGGCACAGTGCACACGTAACTAGTTTTCAGGCCAATCGTTTACAAATATCTTCATGTCTTCAGCTCACATAAATCTCGTAAGAATTTATGATGGTGCTAGTCGGCGACTTTCTCTACAAAATGGGAATGCTGTGTAGGTAACCTATCGGGTATTTCCGAAACTTTTCGTACTGTTATAAAATCCATGTGGCCATAGTACTATTCTGCCGTCAAAAAAGTTACATACATATCCGCAATCAGCAAATTTTGCTGATTACGGATATGTATTGTAACTTTTTTAACAAAGTTACATACATATCCGCAATCAGCAAATTTTGCTGATTACGGATATGTATTGTAACTTTTTTGACGTCCAAAATCAAAACTATTGCACTTTTTGTAAGGCAGTATATTCTCTATGCATTTGGATTCACTATGAATTTGGAACGATGATGCTCGAATGTCGAGATCTCAAATGCGTTGATTGACAGTGAACACAATGAGTTTAAATTGTGATTAAAAGTTAATTTCGTATTTATTGTATCTAAATAAAATGAGGTTCGAAACTTCGAAGTGAACTTTACACAGAATGACACCACGATACTTACCTACTTATATTTTCGTATGTCGCGAAACGCCTTGAACTTTTATTAATAAAAACATCGCTAACGTTATATTTAGGTCCAGTCGGATTTGCATATTTATTAAGTAATAAAAAACAACCGAAAATAAGGTCAGTGACTCACATTCACAGATTAACAGACTTCGATGAAATGAAGTAGGTAGGGTTTAAAAGATGGTATTTTTACAATCGCATGTCGGCAAAATAATAATTTTCCTCCACTTGTAAATTAAAGGCTCCTTCAGACAGGCGCGACACGCGATAAAATCGTGCGCGACACCGCAAGTCGCGCAACGTGCGGTGCCTTTGTGTCGCGCGCAATTATATCGCGTGTCGCGCCTGTTTCTAGGAGCCTTAAATTGAGCTGTGTTTGATTCTTCTCACCTTTACAACCGTTCTATACCTACCTATGTACCTGCTATCATTGCACAACAATCAAGGCAGCAAGACCTTTACAAAGTTAGCACGGCGGTATTGAACTGGTGTTATTGTTATTTAGATGACAGTGAGGCCGGTACAGTAAAAATGGTCTTTAAACCAGAATAGCGTTTTTTTTTCAACCTGTGATGTCCCACTGCTGGGCAAAAGTGTAAGTAGTATTTAATTCCTCTTTTTATTATTTTACTGTCGAATACTAGGCATTTGGCTGACAGAATGACTAGGTATGGTATTTCATGAAATCTTGACATTTTGGGATTACTTATACTAACTTAACAAGTTGTATTACTGATTCTAATGATTATAATTCTGTAAATACATATTTGTTACGGCCGAGAATCATATTTTAATCAACGTATAACTTAATACTGACCAGCATTGCAAAAAACGTAAAAAAAAAACAATTTCGCGGGCTAACCTGACGCTTTCGCCTTAATTGAAATAAATGGTTTGAGTTTGGATACGCGTCTTTCCCGTTATCTAGCATGTGGACTTCGTAGTTCCTATCCTATCCACAATAGGCACCTGAGTGTAACTGGTGCCTTTAGTGCAACCAGCAGACTATGACAGGTAAGGTCCTAGTAGGTGCCTCTCATCCATTTCATTGCGTATTATAGTACAGTCAACCAAACAAAAGTGGCAACAGCTGTTGTCATTATGACATTGGCACCGCCTTTATGTGGCGGTCGTAGCGGTAAGAGCGATTTTTGTAGTGAGTGTTGCCACTCATGTGCGGTTGGCTGTACGAATAACGCATGAATTAGGTACTTACCTGCGTCTATAGGTACCTACAATTTTCAATAAACATTCAAGTATTACCAATAAACATTCAAGTACTTACTTACTTATTAATCATTTCTACCTACATTTTGTCTACATGCGAAATTCTGTAATTCTTATTTACATTCACCTACCTACTTACTTAGTTTGCACATTGTTTAGTTCAGAGTTGAGTTAGTAGATCTCAAGAAATACAAATAGCCTGGTAGGTACTTGGATACTTACAAAGTAAGGAGTCTTAAAGAACTAGACAATATTTAATTAAATTAATGAAGTATCATGCGGTGAACGGGATATTTAAAGGTGCGTACTAGGTAACATTATGTACTTACGGTTATTTTATTGGCAACAAAACACTACTAACAAGGAGGTAGATTACTTACAAATAAAATAGGGTTGTCTAGCGGTTCACCTGCCTACTGTTGGGTACAGAGGCTGCGTCGGCGTCCCCCCTGGAATGCGACACCTGTGACCACAATCACACTCACAGTACCACTCCGACCTAACACTTTACTTAGTCACAATTAAAAACAACGTTTACACAATTTATCACACAATAATATTAAAATATCGCTGTTTTCTGTCACATCCCTTTACTTCGGAGAAAAGTTTCGCGGACTTAAGAAATAACCACATACAGCCTACCGACCGGCACCGAAGAGAGCGGCGAACGAACTCGAATTGACGTAAAACGGAGTGGGGATCGCGCGTGAATAGCGAACCAAACGACGCGACCGTGGCGCCGCCACACCTGTCATCGCGCGGACTACAACTCTGTGACAAGCAATGAATCGAGGCGAAAGTAGAGGTGCAATGACTTTGCTTTTAAATCGAGCTTGACTAAGTTTTTTATTCAATAATATTCCGAAGAAATAATTATTACTGGGCAGTAAGTAACAATATTTATGCTGCGGTTCGTGCCTTACCTATGATTAGATACTAACATAAACTTTTATCTTACCTAATAACGGTAAAACTGGTTGAACTAGCTAGCAGATTGCCAAAAGTTACAAATCTAAGTCACAATAAAAATAGGTACCCAACTACATATGTATGTGATTATTATTTAAAAATCCTGTTACTATTCAAGATTGACTTGATAGAAAGTCCTAAGTTTGTAGGTACCAGCCTACTAACTTAATGGGTAACTAAAATTATGTTTACTTTTCACGTTGTCGGTAAGTCGATTTGGATACATTTATGTTTGTTTATTCACCTAGAAGAAAGTAGACATTTAATCATTGTACTTCAGCGCTCATCATATCACTCTACGTATAAAAGATATTCCTTTCTCTGATTATGCAATCGATGGCGGTAAAGCTTAATGTGCAGGCAGGAAGAAAATGTCTTCGAGAATAATGTGCCACAATACCTAGTTAATTGAAATTCTTCGTTACACAGAGGACTGGTAGGTATTAGCGCAACATTCACTAATATTGGTTGACAATCCGTGTAATGAATTTCATTGTGGGACGCCATAAACTTTATAAAGCCAATTTGTTATTATTGTACTTAGGATACCTGCAGCTGTGTACATAAGTTACGGCGTGCAGGGAGCCTAAAAAGGCCACTTTAGCAGAATCATAAAAGGATAATATTGTGAATCATAATGGACAGTTAACTGTTAAGTCAATCATATCAAATCCCATTGGTGAAGAATTTTTCAGTAATTTTTTTGTCTGTGCTAAAATACCAATCAATCCAATCCAAATCCAATCCCAATCTCTTTGATTATACCTACGTAGAGCAGCGAAAAAAGAAAAACACGGACTGTCTTCGCCATATTATGATTCATAATGTTATCCTTTTATGATTCTGCCAAAGTGGCCTTTTTAGGCCCCCAGATATTTGTTATGAAACTTAATATTTACTTAGCATGACTAAAGAATTCCGATGCTTATTAAGATAATGATCCGTTATAGCAGTTGATGTTACAGCAGTTGAAGAAAAGCAAAGTAGTATAATTTCAAGGCATTTTCCCGTCTTCTTGTTTTGTTATCATAGCACTTAATAGTTCTAGCAATACTCCTACACCACACAGTAATAGTTGACCAGCTTCTGAGTACCGATTAGCAGCCCTACTTATACAAGGTAGAACATAAATATCTCAAACAACTACATAAGTATTCTAATCAAACCAGTGCCTTGTCAAAGAAGCTTTTCAACAATTTTGTCTCGATGTTGTACCTACACCTACATAATGTAACTAGCCCAAGTTCTCAATTTTGTAGCCTAACAAAAATGTACCTATTCATCTTTTCAGATAAAAAAATATCTATACATAAATAAATACAAATAATGTCAAAATAACAGCTTTTTACAAAATGCATATGAAAGTACATACGAGTATATACGGTACATACTTACAACAAAATTTTTTTTTCATTTTCGTCTGTGTGTTTGGTAATCTCCGAAACGGCTGGACCAATTTTGACGGGACTTTCACTGGCTTTTCACGCCTAAACCACTGAACGGTTTGCGATAAAAATTGGCTAGGAGATAGATGGCATCTTTGGGAAGGCTATAGACTATACTTTTTATCCCGGTAGCATTTTCCCGTGGGATAATTTCCGACATACACGCGGGCCAAGACGCGAGTAGAAGCTAGGTGAAAATAAAAATGAGCACATACGTATTTGTATTTACAGGAATAGCACACAATTTCCATGTAGTCAAGTGGTCATTCCTGTATTCTATGAATGTAATTATGTTCTGATAAGCTTTAAACACAAGGGTAATTTTTGTGGGTCGACCTCCTTAAATAGATAGTTCGCTTATTCCCGTTTCAGGGATAGGTACATAGGGAAGTATCTTTAGTCCTGAATTCCATTACTTTGTTAATGTAGAATGTAACTGCGGCATTACTACCAGATTAACCGTAAGAGAAAATATACTTAAACACGGAATTGCTCAACCTGTCATGTAACTAAACGCCTACATTGGCAGCAATTTTATGATGTTACTGAGATTTTGACGTAGTTAATTCAAATCTATGATTTAACATATTTATGAAGCCGTCTCACTTAATATTGGCACTGATTTATATACTCAACTTAATCATGTTTATTTATAACTATTGATAGAACTTGGCAGTTTTATTCATATCTGTGTTCTTTACATACTTTATGCCACAGTTACAGCCATCATAAACAGTATCTTTTTAGTGTAAGCTCAATTAGAGACGAATATTAATTTGTCTGTTGTATGATCCACCACTGCAGTGATGTTTTTTAACAAAATATGTTTTTTGAGATGGTAATACAAAGGCCTATGTCCAGCAGTGGACGTCTTTCGGCTGAAATGATGATGATAATGAATAGTAATAATGGATAATGGACGAAAAGATCCTACAGTAAGTTTTAAATATTGACGTATGTAGGTCTTAGCTGGTAGTACCCAAGAGATGTATTAGGTTTTAGTCTTTTCGTACGTGTAGGCATGGTAAAAGCTTGTAGATCCTACAAGATTTTTCTCATGTTTTGAGAGATATACTGGATTCTCCTTTTAGTTCCGCTACACTGGTGAAGTTGATTTGCGGTCCGCTTTGCAAAACCAGCGCTGCGGTGCTATTCTGTAAAAATCTCACCGTGAAAACTTATTGAAGTGAGCGTGGAGTGAGCTGTCAATCAATTCCTAGCAAAACAAACTCACTTTACCTAAGTTTTCACGGTGAGATTTTTACAGAATCGACCGGCTGTTCTTTGCCATGCAGGAGACTAGAGATATCTGAAATAGCGAAAAAGGCCTCTAAAAATAAAACGAAAAACGCTTTAAATTCAAATAAATTTATTTCGTTTTATGACGTGCCTTTATGAATAAATATTTATTGTGTCTCGCATGGTATTGCTTTAGTTGATAGGTAATAGAGGAAAACATAAAATGCGACTTTATAGAAAATATTGCATATCTACGTAATTACAGGTGTATGGCACATACTATTATACAAAATATACAGGATTATAGACTAATTTATAATAATATTTAATCTAATATCACTTTATTTAATGATATAGTTGATGATGCAGCTGTGGTATTGCGAGGATGATCAGCATTAGAAAATGTTCATATATACCTGAAATGAGACAATAAAACGTTAATTTTAGATCGTTCAAAATATTAGTAGGTACAGTGTTGCGCGCGTCAGCGGTAACAAAATCCGTATCAGCTGGCCTCGTATTCTATTGAAATTCCGTACTACACTAGGCCAACTGCAGGTCAAAGTCTGATCACTCACTCACGTGCGATCGAGTGTACCTTCATTTTATGTAAATAGGAATCGAACCTATAATAATGCCTGAATTTCGAAGTGCCTGAGCCTCCACCTTTTAATCTTTGCACGGTTTCAAATATATTTCCATAGTGTAGATCGCTCATCATCACTTAATAAAGTCCCATTATAAATTCCCTTCTTTCAACAGGGTAAATTGTTTGTACATATATAGTTTTAGTCTGTGTAGGTATAGCATAATCAGCTTAAACTGTTCCCACTGCTTAGACACAGGCCTGCTCTCTGTGAGAGAAAGTGGGCATAATCCACCACGCGGCCCAGTGCGGGTCGGTGGTTGTCACATGTCTTCGAATTTTTAGTTCCAGCTTGCCTGGGTTCGAACTCACGACCCACTCGTAAGGGCCGATACAACTGGGCCACCACTGCTCTCGTCATCAGTCTGATATCATTATTATTTATTGACAACCAGATTCGATCCAATTTGAAAATACTTACCTAGAGAATGTGAAGCCTTATCTTGTACCGGTGGAGCTCGATATTCATCAGTAGCTTCTAAAAACTGATAGATTGCTTTAAAACCTGTACCATCTAAGCGGTCGTTCGACCTAAATGTAAGTTTGAAGAAATTCCTCTCAGACTCTACATGGAACTCTTTCATTTGTCCACAATATCTACCGAATCTATTGTCTTCAGTCATATAGTTTGAAAATTCGACATAATCACTCGCCGATACTGCTTCGCATCTGGAACAGGTATTTAAGTGTTAGTGTTATTAATTTATTAGCCTTACGAAGAGGTATAGTGTTACCCAGTAACTGGGTTGTGGAGGTCAGATCTAGGCAGTCGCTACATGTAAAACACTGATATTCAGCTGCATCCAGTTAGACTGGAAGTCGACTCCAACATAGTTGGTAAAAGGCTACGCATATTGTTTGAGTGTTATTTATTATGGGTGGCCATGCATCAAAAAGTGATAAAGAGCTGAAGCTGTTGTCAATAAGTTGAGGAACGATTTAAAAAAAAATAATATCCTAAGAATTAAAATCAAACAAATCTTCCAAGAAGTATCGAATGTTTACTTTGAGGCAGTTCATTGCTCTCTTTATTTTACTTTTTCTTATAGTTACGCTGTGCTTAAAGTAAGCTCAGTTATAGTAGATTTTTTGCTCTATTCCAGTCTTTTTGACAAATTAAGGAGGTTCTAAAATATTGAATACTTACGGCAAAACTCCTTCAACGTCAAAATTCGTGAAATGCAGATGCACTTTCTCAGTCTCGCCGCCGTGGAAGAAGTATGTACACTCCGTATCCCTTGGATATGGTCCCGGCGAGTTTGGAGATGCAAAAGTACCATTGCGTGCTTCACTACTATTATACACGAATGCGCATGGAAACTCCTTCAACTGCCTCCCTGTGTTTATTCCGAAATCTGAAAAATGATTTATAAATTTGAATTACAAAAAGATTTCAGAATAGGTTCACGTATTTCTACAGGGTTGACATCTTTTTAAAGGGTCCTGAATTCCTGACTTAGGTACAGACGCCAGCACATCAAAGCTACCCGAAACTGTTTTTTCCCAATCAACTTTGAGCCCTATGCTTTAGCGATAAAGTTGAAAATCTATTAAAGAAATTTGACAGATTGTAGTAGCTTGATGTGCTGGCGTCTGTACCTAACGGCTTAGTTACACAAAGGTTATTTTTTTCATATACCTAGCAATAACAGCAAGCTAACTTCATTTACCTAACTGTGCTTACTCAGCACTACGTATTCAATTAGTTTCAGTCAAAATCAATTCGATAATTTGAACACAATTAAAACAGAAATATTTGTATAATCAAATGCATAGGTACTTACTTTCTACAAATGAATATGATATTTTGAATCCTCTGGAGTACCTCGATGATTGCGTTCCACGGAATTCCAGCATTAGTTTCGGTCCATTCGACATAATAGGCTTGGGGAGGTCGATTCCACAGAAGGTCTCCACTTTTTCTAACCGCCCATCCACGTTGACGAATGCTTGCAACGAATCCACGTTTGTACAGCTGTAAATGCATAAAAATTGCATTACAGTATTTATTTTGTAAAGTTTACTAGTAATAGTTTTTGTGTGAGTGTAGAGGAATTGGGAAAAGTTTTTTTACTTTAAGCGTTGGCCCTTCCTTTTGCTACAGGCAAAGGGTAGGACCAACACTTATAATCTAAAACTATTCAAGGATAAGAAGTATATGTGTGCAACAACATCTGTTCCAGACTATTAGAGTAGAATATATGTATAGGTACTGTTAAGAGCGTTTACGCCGTACGGCATTTCATACAAACTTTCAAGGCCTTATTTTTCGAAATTCATGAACCGATTTTAATGAAACTTTATACGCAGAAGCAGGATACAAAGGTCTAAAAAGTTAGTTGAGAATATTTTCGAAATGTCTTATTTAAAAAAAGATAACTGGAAATCTCTGTTTCTATGGAAAATTTAAAATCGGTCTAATTTGGCTGTAACACTATTTTTCGAAAATGTTCTCAACTAACTTTTTAGACCCTTGTATCCTGCTTATGCGTAGGTATAAAGTTTCATTAAAATCGGTTTATTCATTTCGAAAAATAAGAGCTTGAATGTTTGTATGAAATGCCGTACGGCGTAAACTCTCTTAAACTCACTGAAAAATCGTGAGTAGATAATTCATCGTAAAGTCATCATCACATTGTTGAATGAGAAATGTACAGACGCCAGCACATCAAGTTACTACAATCTGTCAAATTTCTTTAATAGATTTTCAACTTTATCGCTATAGCATAAGGTTCAAAGTTGATTGGGAAAATTTGACAGTTTCGGGTAGCTTGATGTGCTGGCGTCTGTACATGTACAAAAATCCCTACATTATTTTATATTTCGCTAAATGGGAATGTTTAAACTTACTCAATAGATCCATCAGCAGATTTATATAAGTAAAAGTCTTGAAAAATTAATCTAACTCGCTCCTTGCCCCTCCCGAAAAATTCGTAGTGGCAATGAGTGTTCGGAGGGTACGGCGACGGGTAGTGAGGAGATGTCAGCGTGCCGTGTTTTGTACCATCGCTGCTGAACTCTTGGTGACATGATGATGCTGTAAAGAAAGACAAATTCAAATCAAAACACTTGAAGTACTAAAGTAAAGTAGGTACCTACTTATATTACCTATAATTATTATCCAATGCAAGGGTAAGACGGACATATATTTCCTACACAATTAAATATTTTAAAATTTTCACAATCTTATAACTTTATTGACGTTAGTGTTACCTTAAAGCAACAACAACGGCGAATTTGCTTTATTTTGAATCGACTCGTTGCGTCGTCAGGGCGACATACAGTGCAGACAAGACTTGGTTAAATCGACGCATGCGTCAAACGAAACGTCAATAGAGGCAGACCGACCTTTCTATTAAATTATTTTACACGAAACTGTGACAACGTAACAGTGAATTAAAAAAACAATTGTTAATACGACAATCAAACTGTAAAAACGTTAGAATATTAATGATTATAATTGTTTGGCTTCATAATTTTCGTTTAAGGTGAATATTTTCTATACAAAGTAGCTTAGCGTTTATTTATTATTTGATTTAAAACAAAATCTCGATTCAGAAAGTGAAGTGTACAACACCTCTAGAACTGTCAATGTTGGTCTGTCAGTGTGACATTTTGATTTTGAGTTTTGACAGCCATAATGCTTCGTTTGCATGTTGTTTTGGTTTCTGTACCAATATTTGTTTTGTTTTTAAAGTAAATATAGCGTATTCTGTAACAAAAATATCACATATATGTTTCACTATAACCGTAAAAACGTGCACAAATATTACTTTGTTAAATTTAATGTGATTTAATGTCTAAAAATCAAGTGTAGTTTTAGCTATGGCGGATTCCACACCGTTTTTCGTAGATCGAGCTAAAGGTGGCCGAGCTTCGTGCAAAGGATGTAAAACTAACTGTCCCAGCGGAGAATTGCGTATTGCGAAGCTTGTTGCAAGTCCATACGGAGAGGGTCAATCGATGAAATCATGGCATCATGTAGACTGCTTCATCAATGCCTTACTAAAGCAACGACCTGCGACCAAACGCGTAGATTCGATAGATGACATCGGTAATTGGGGCTCTATAAGTAAGGAAGATCAAGAACTAATATTGAAAAAGCTAAATGAAATGGAGAAATTGTATGCTGACAAAAATAGTGGTAAATATACAGCTAAGGTTATTAAAAACGTTTCAAACGTGTCAGCGAAACCTAGTCCCTCAAAAAATGCAAGTAGTGCGAGTGCTGAGAGTCCTAAGAAGCAGGAAGTGGAAACCGATGATAATAAGTTTGTGACATTTTTCAAATTATGCAAGAAAATCTCTAACGTAGATGCTTATACTGAAAAAACGGCAGTAGTCAATAACTTTTTTACAAAAGGCACTGATAACACCTCCTTTAAGGGTAACTTAATATTATGGTGTAAGCTATTACTACCGCAAGTATGCAAAAGAATTTACAATTTAAAAAGTAAACAATTGGTCAAATTATTTTCAAGAGTATTCAATATGGACCATGATGACATGTTAACACATTTGGAACAGGGTGATGTTGCCGACACAATAAAACATTTCTTCCTCAAATCAAGAGCGGTACAACCTGCATCAGACAGCACACTCACAATACAAAATGTAGAAGACTTCTTAGAAGATCTTTCAAAACTAACAAAAGAAGAAGAACAAATATACCATTTTAAGAAGATTGTTAAGAAATGTACGGCTGAAGACTTGAAAATGCTCATCAGGTTAATAAAAGGAGATTTACGAATAAACGCTGGACCGAAACATATATTAGAAGGGGTCCACCCGGATGCTTACAGCGTTTTTCAAACATCCAGAGACCTTGACATGGTGTTAGATAGAATCATGTCTGAAACCAATACCGTAAAACATAAAGACGCAATCCAAAAAGGTTTTGAAGCAAAACTTGCTCTGATGACTCCTGTACTACCGATGTTGGCTGAAGCTTGCAAATCAGTCGAAATGGCAATGAAGAAATGTCCAAACGGAATGTTCTCAGAAATAAAATATGACGGCGAAAGAGTACAAGTACATAAAAAAGGCAATGAGTTCAAATATTTTTCTAGAGCTTTAAAACCGGTAATGGCACATAAAGTCAGTCATTTTAAGGATTATTTACCGCAAGCTTTTCCAAAAGGTACAGATATGATTCTGGATGCTGAAGTTTTAATGGTGGATGTGACTACAGGGAAGCCGTTACCATTCGGTACATTAGGTAAACATAAGCAGTCAGAATTCAAAGATGCACAAGTGTGTCTGTACATATTTGACTGTTTATACTACAATGGTAAAGTCTTAATAGATCTACCTATAAGGAAAAGGAGACAGATATTGCATGACAATATGGTGGAAGTAACAAACCATGTTATGTTTTCTGAGCAGAAATTGATTGAAAAGCCGTCTGATTTAGCGAAAATGATTGCTGAGGTATGTTTTGGATGTATTTTTTCAACTGTTTAAAATAGATAATTCAATTGGTGATAAACTCAATAAACTCATAGTCAAAGTCAAATAATTTAACTTTATTACCATAATTATTTTTGAGCTGATAATAGATCATACAATGATTATCAACTGACTAGAAATCTATAAGAAATGTCTAATAGATTGCATTTCAATAGATTAGGTTTTCCAAGTGTATAGTTAATCTAAACTAGAACTAGCCACATAGAAAACCTAAAAAAATCCCTCTATTAGTTAGCATGTAGTTTAGTTAATTTATTACTCTTAGGAATTTTAGGTATAGTATTTATATCTCATGAAGTGACGCGCGCTTTATTTGTGGTTACCAAATCGACCAACATGCTGTGAATTTGTGTGTAGGAGCCCTCTGTACCGTCCGAGACACTGGCGAAGTCGGAAGTGTGTGTTAAATTATGTGCTGACGCTACTCGTCTTCAGGCACACATTCACAGCGTGTTTGTCACGCCACTTACGTCACGTCACGTCACCAAAAGTAAAGCGAACGGCGTTTCATGAGATAAAAATTCTGTAACATTTACAAACAATTATCACAGTTTGATTAGCTGCATACTTTAAATCATTTACGTCAGACATTAATTCCAAACTATCTATTTTCTTTCAACTAAACATAATTATATTGCTTACAAAGAAACGCTAAGTACTACATATATAACTAAGTATCTACATATATTCAAAATGTTCTGTTCTCCACATTACAGGTACTACAACTTGGTCTCGAAGGATTAGTACTCAAAGATTTGGAGTCTCCATATGAGCCAGGCAAGAGGCATTGGTTAAAGGTGAAGAAGGACTATTTGTTTGATGGAGCGATGGCTGACACAGCTGATCTTGTTGTTCTAGGAGCTTGGTTTGGTAGGTGTTTAAACTAAACAATAATTTTACCACATACACTGCTTGCCAAATATGTTGAAGGCCAAACCTCCACTTTACAAGATCAAATTTCAAATTCTTAATAGGAAAAAGCTACTATAGTGTAAACAATTATTTCAAAGATAAAATATAAAGCATAAAAAACCTTGTATAGGTACATGGAAACCCTAATACGGTACCACTATTATTATTATTCATTTATTTATTTACTTTTCTTATTTTATTACATTTTTAAATATTTCTTAAAATATAAAAATAAGTAAAAAAAAACATTTAAAAATATAAAAAAATAGCTGTCCGCCGGTGTCGGGACCAGGGTCCAAGCTACCGGTGGTTAGGGCTCCAGAGACAGGAACCTCCTCACAATGCGAGCCGTATCGAGGAGTACTGCCTTCTGAATCAGGCCCTTGATCCAACCGCCTAACGAGAGCCTCGATAGATGATTATTATTATTATTTTTATTCTTATTGCTTTTTTTTTTCCTCTTATTTGGATTTTATTTAAATATAAGTTTGGATATCGAAGCTTCCTCTCTCCTACTATAACTACTATATCTTCTTCTTGTTGCTGTGCCCGACAGGGTCCATAATGATCACAGTTTTCAACTTACCACCTAAGTACACATTGTGGAATGCAAATAAAGTTTGAGTTTGAGTTTGAAATTTAATTAGCTAGCGAAACTGCAGACATGATGGACCACATATCAATGATAAATGACTTTATTTTTGTAAGTAAGTTTGCACAAACACTTTTACACGTCAATCATATATTTTTTTAAACTAGATGAGGAGTAGTCATGTAGGAAACGCCGAGTTTCCTATCTGACTACTCTGAGAAGAAAGGCCGAAACAAACTCAGAGGTCACAATATGATTTGTTATTTTTTTTTTGAGGGGACCGCAGGTAGTTTTGTTACTTGGAATTTGATTTGTTTTATCGTGTTTAGCTATCGAAACCTATCACGTCTGTCAAGTTTACACAAAAAAACAAAACAGATTTTTTTAAACTGATATTTCAAGTAATTACTCTAACTGTGGTCATTAGCCCCACAAAAAAAAAACCATCGACTTAATTTATTTTTTGTGTTATCATGTTTAGAATTAGATATCGTATCACGTTTACGGAGTATCGTTAGCTAATTTAATTTGGCTTTGTATAGCATTAGGCACATGTGTCCGACTTGGCAATTAGCTAATTAAATACCTGCTATAATCTATATTGTTATTTGTATAGCAGTATAGCTAATTCTAGCTGCATATAAAAGGAAAATAAAGAGTCACAGCCTGCATAGATTTACAAACAAAACAGGTAAAAGTAAACAAATTAAGGTAAAGTCACTAATGCCAGACAGTGACCTAAAGGATGACACCTACGAAAAAATGTTCTTGTATTAAAAACAATTTTAGTAAAATGACTCTTATTACAATATCATCGGACACCTAGCACCATATATGAATTGTTCTCAAAAACTCCCAACAGTTTCTAAACAAAATTTCAAAATGTCGTCAGTCGTTGTCAATCATGTAATGAAGTGAGCACGCGGTCCGCGTTTTCTTATTTTTTATGTTAAGGACGCCAAAATTTGACGGTGAGTTTTGAATCGATATTTATTAAAAAAATACTTTTTACTCATTTGTCAACGTATCAATGATAAGTTGGGATAGTGATAAACGTGCTTTTCTTGTGTTTGCTAATATTTTTCTGATAAATTATGATATGTCTACTATTAGTTCCAAAAAATAATGAATATCTAATAGATGACAGGTGTGTCATCCATTGGTGTTTCAAGATATTAAACTCTTATGTTAGGTTCGGTACGGTTTTGAACTCTATTTCTAATGAAAAGATTACTGTAGAGATATCAACAATTTTGGATCACTTTAACTAAAGGTAGACATGGTGTCTATTATTGGGGTATACATGATGTCAATTATTGGTTCTATTGATCCAGACGGATAATTATACCGTCAATAAAAGGACAGATGTTTCGTTACTCTGAGCTAATATGGAAGCTGCTATTCAAGAATGCAGAAGAGGAGTTCCGACGTCAACTGCGGCAAAAAAATTTGGGGTACCTAGGGTAACTCTGCTGCATAAAGGGTCAGACACCAATGAAACGAAAAATGGAAAGAACATGTTTTGTTTTGTTTGGAGCTTCAGTATCATCTGAGATGTAGCTCAGATGATACTGAAGCTCCAAACAAAACTCAGAAGAAAGAAGGAAATAAAAAGTGCCATCTGTTGTATCATCTTTGGAATGGCAAAGATACCATGAAAACAAAGGGAAGAAAAAGACTGAATTAGAGGATGAGAAAAAAAGAAGAGCTGAGGAAAGGAAAAAAAAAAAGAAAGAAGAGACTGAAAAAGCACTAAAACTTAAGACTGATAAGAAGTAATTAAAGAAAAGTAAAAATATTATAAAAAACAAACTTAAAAAGACTGACTATAGCTCAACTACCGAAGAAGAATGGGTAGAATCTGGAGACAGCGTGAATGATATTTCTGATGAAGTCACTGATGAGGAAAACGAAGAAGAAAGATATGAGGAAGAGAGTAGAATTAAGCAAGGTGACTATGTTATCGTTAAGTTTCCTGGGAAAAGAGAGATATTACAAATATGTTTGTATTGTCCAAAAAGTAACTAAAACAGAAATTGAAGTTATGGCAATGGTAGCATGTGATGAGTCTAAAACAGTATTCAAAGAAAATGATAGGGATATCAGTGCTATAACTGAATCTCAAATAATTAAAGTCCTTGATGAACCAAATATCACCAGCTATAATCATATTTAGTATAATAGTAAGTACAAATTTGATAGTGGCTTAGAGGTTGATGGATAAGTAATTATTACCTAAGTTAATTAAGTATATCAAGCACACTGATGCCCTTAAAACTCCAACTGCATTAATTAAATATTATGTCAACTATTAGTGCATTTGACTGTCTACTTAAGGTGATTTTCTTTTTTTGTGATGTTATCTATTAGTACTTAAGACAATATAAAAAAATAATTAATAATAATTAAAAATATGTTGATTATTGGAAATTTTATTACTTAGGATACTTTTCTAAGATACACCGCATTCATATAAAAAAGCTGTGATTTGTTTTGTTTGATAAATATATAATTATTTTCATATAAACATAGTGGTTTCATTAAAGTGTCGAGCATTAGTGACTTTACCTTATATACAGTACAGTCAGCATCAAAAGTCGATTAACACTTCAGTTTTTTTAATCTTAGTTATTGAGCAAAATATTAACACTTCAGTTTTTTTAATCTCAGTTATTGAGCAAAATATTTGTTGAAAATTGCATCGTACTTCTGCTGCAATTTTGAACAAACATTTTGCTCAGTAACCGAGATTAATAAAACTGAAGTGTTAATCGACTTTTGATGCTGACCGTACAATAGGATCTCAAAATGTAATAAGACCATCACACACAACACAATGAGTTAGGTTTTCTTTTAGCCAATAGCAAATAACATTATTTTGCCAATAGTCATTTGTGGCTAAGAAATAACAACCGCATGGGTCGATCGATCAGGTTAAGCTACGCTTGTCACGGTTGGTCCGTGTATGGGTTATCATCTTTACATACCAAGGCTCCTCCGTGCCTCGGAAAGCATGTTAAGCCGTTGATCCTGGCTGTCATACGTGGATCTTTGACAGTCGTTACGGGTAGTCAGGAACTCGAAAATCTGACAACCAGTCTTACCAAGGGGTAACGTATTACTCAGTAACTGGGTTGCGGAGGTCCGATAGGCAGTCGTTTCATGTAAAATACTGGTATTTAACTGCATCTGGTTAGACTGGAAGCCGACCCCAACATATTTGAGAAAAGGCTAGGCAGGTGAGTTCATTATTGACATTACAGTACAGGTTGTACAGTCACTAAAAGATGACTAAGGACTTATTGTGCCAAGAATACTGACAACACTATCCCCCTTTTCCTTTCATACTGTATTGGGATATCACTCTGATTACAAAATAATTTTTGAATATTGTCTCTGCAGAGTAGATTACCTAGAAGTTTTTGAGTAAATAAGCCTGCTGTAACAATATGCAGAAATACAGAGCCTACAACTGTATAATTTTCCTTATAAAATGGCCTTCAATGATCTCATAACCAGTATTTAATTTAATTTACAGGTACAGGCAAAAAAGGAGGTATGATGTCCGTATTCCTGATGGGGTGCCATGACACTCGCCGCAACAAATGGTTAACTGTTACCAAAGTACACACAGGACATGACGACAGCACTTTGGAAAGGCTTCAGAAAGAATTAACACCGCTCATGGTGAAAATATCACAGGACAGTAATAAAGTCCCATCTTGGTTGGATTGCAATAAAGGAATGGTGCCTGATTTTGTTGCTTCGGATCCTAAAAAACAACCTGTTTGGGAGATAACTGGTATGTGTTTTGGTATAAACAATATTTTCTAAGATCGTTTTATTGGTTGGAAAGTTTATAATACACCAAACATATACTGATGGCAAAACGCGTGGAAAACTTGAACTTAGCTAGATCTTTCTATGTGTGCCTTTGCCCTGCATTGGGAAAATCACAGGATAATATGTGGACATTAAATGCCATCTTCTTGAGAGTCACCAGGATTTTAGACCCCAAAACATGACTGGATAACATACTGCTTACATTATTTTAGTTATAAACTGTCAATGCAGCTGGACACAAAAGCAATGAAACCGCGAATTCAATTAAAACATGATTTAGCCGCATATTATAACTGCAACGTTATTTATTATGCATCAATTTGATTTCAGGAACGGAATTAACGAAGGCCAATTTACATACAGCGGACGGCATATCGGTCAGATTTCCAAGAGTTACCAGAATTAGGACAGACAAGGATTGGGAGACTGCAACTAATCTAGAAGAGTTAAAACATTTGTACAAGACTTCTAAAGAAAAAACTGATGTGTCGCTTTTAAATAAACTAGCAGATGCAGCAGATGAGCCTCCTGCAAAAAAAATGAAAACTAGTCCGTCCAAAACAAAAGCAAGTACAACAAAAACTACAAAACGTAGTCCCAAAAAAACCATAGATAGTTTTTTCATCAAAAAGGAGGAAAAGCCGAAAGTTAAACTGAACCGGTCATCTTCTTCAGAAAAGAGTAACGAGTCTATGTCAACAGAAGTTGATATTAACGAGGAGAGTAATATGAGCGTTGATGAGGTAGATAGTAAAGAGTTTTTGTTCATACCACAGACTCCTCTACCGAACGTTTTCAAAGACAAACGTTTAGGTTTCTACCCCGATTTCATAAGCTTCTCAGATGAAGAAAGAAAGCATTTTGAAAGACATTGGATCGCTTACGGAGGTGAAGTTGTCAAGTCAATTAAATCAATGGATGTCGACTTTGTGCTACATAACAATAACGAGATAGATTTTGAAAAAATGAAGAAGTTAACGAAGAAATTGCCTGCAGATGTAAGGCATGTACACAAAGATTGGTTAATGCAATGTATTAGTGAGGTGAAATTGTGTGATACGAAAGATTACCCTGTTTTTGTTGTGACGTAGCTGTGATAGTCTGCTTACTGGTTGTATGAGTTTTTAAGGTTATTTAAGATCAAATCCACTGTTTTTATGCCGTAAGAATGTATTATTAAAATTATGCCGCAAATCGTATTGGTGTTTTATTTAGCTTGTGGCAACACATAAAACTGTTGGCAGTACGGCTATTATTAGTTTAACTAGGATACCCTGCCACTGGGCCAACAAAAAAATAGTGGGGTTAGGTTAAAAGATCGAAATAATAAAATATCGGCCCCTTTATGGCCGCTTTGATATATAAATCAAAGAGAAATTTATGTATGTCGCCAGAACATCAAGCTACTAGATTTTCAACTTTATCGCTACAGCATAAGGTTCAAAGTTGATTGGAAAAATTTGACAGTTTCGGGTAGCTTGATGTGCTGGCGTCTGTACACACGGCTACACATCTAGCATTTCCAGTTTTAGCTGAGCTCGTATGGGTTTTTCGTACAGACGCCACATCAAGCTACCTACTACAAATTGTCAAATTTCATCAGTAGTTTTTCAACTTTATCGCTACAGCATAAGGTTCAAAGTTGATTGGAAAAATTTTACAGTTTCGGGTAGCTTGATGTGCTGGCGTCTGTACAATCAGAAGTCGGCTTATACTGGTTATGTATAGCTTGATGTGTAGCCGTGCGTACCTTTCTTAGGTTACCTAAGACCTATGTTCATGATTCCATAAAATATGTAAGAGATAAACTAAATCTTTCCCGAACTATAACACAAAAACAAATGTTTTTTTTACTGTTTTGCTCAATCCATAGATAAACTACATTAAGTACCTATATTTATATAATTAAAAAAAACTAAGTCTTAAAATAATAATAATATGTACCTACAAGTAAGTATACAAAAAGGAAGGGAAATAATCGAAGGGCATCAAATAATTCGTCCATATTGCAGTCAATAGGAAACGTCCCCAAAAGGCATTCTGGCCAAAAAATAGGCCAGTCCTCTGGTCACAAAATAATTTATATCTAATCGTATGCTGCACTGGCTGACGTCATCACGTCAATCACCGGCTGTCGCTGAAAACCAGCGCTGGGGCTCTGTCTCGTATAGGGTCTTAGCATTATGCTGAGCGTTGGCCGTTTTGCGTAGATGTGACGCATACTCTCTCCCAAATTGTTACTTTGTTTTTCTGTTGTTTGTTTTTTTTTTATTTTTATGCGTCATGTTTGCCGCAAATAAACAATAATAATAATATAATAATATTTTCTTTCTTTCTATTCAATATTATTTTGGGCAGCCAGTTTCATAACAAAATAATCCTACGTAATTAAGTTAGGTAAAAAGTTTCATAATCTGCTCTAGCTAGCCTTGTGGAAACTCATTTAGGGTATCAGACAGGTAGCTTCGGGAGGTCAGTGTTGGAAGCACCTAATATCCTATCGTAAAAGTGATTAATGTGTTCAGGAGCTCAAAATGTAATTCAATTATGTAATGTCCTTTGTAGAATTTTGGTACTAATAGGTATGTATTAATATGCTTATAGTTCTCATAGAATTGACCAACATTTTAAAATAATGTTACGCTATGTAGGTGTAGGCGTGTCGTTGTTATGTAATAAAAAAATATTAAATATTTTTGGGACAGTTTGCGATTGGTTGCGATTTGAGGTCCTCATAAATATGAATGTTGCAATTACTGTTATTTTAGTTTTCGTGAGACGTGAGACACATCCATCACATTAGGAGCCGGGGAGGCCCAGTGGTTACGGCCGCGACTTACGAGTTGTAGGTCGTGGGTTCGAACCCAAGCAAGCGCTCTACGTTGTGTAAATTATTTCATCATCACTGCTTTCAAACTGGTGAAGGAAAACATCGTGAGGAAACCGGCATGTCCTAGGACCAAAAATTTGAACACATTGTGACATCCGCCAACCCGCACTGGGCCCCCGTGATGGATTATGGCCCACTCTCTCTCTCTCACAGAGTGGAGGCTGTGTCATAGCAGTGGGAATATTAGATATAGGCTGTGAGACAAATACATGTTAACAGTCTAACTAGTCAGGAAAAGAAGAAAAACGAAATACAAAGTAAGTAAGCTTAATACTTTTGTAAACGTTTCAAAATAATACTTGCTTATGAAAGAAAAATCTGGCCAAGTGCGAGTCGGACCCGCACACGAAGGGTTCCGTACCACAAGGCAAAAACGCCGAAAAAAACACGTTTGTCGTATGAGAGTCCCCCTTAAATAGTTATTTTATTCTGTTTTTAGTATTTGTTGTTATAGCGGCAACAGAAATATATCATCTGTGATAATGTCAACTGTCTAGCTATCACGGTTCATGAGATACAGCCTGGTAACAGACAGACGGACAGTGGAGTCTTAGTAATAGGGTCCCGTTTTTACCCTTTGGGTACGGAGCCCTAAAAAGACTAGGTACGTACCGATCTGAGGCAGGTGCACGGAGATCCCAATTAAGATAGTTCCACGATTAACTAACTTTGAAACGCAACACTAATACACGAATTGTCAAACAATTTTAATAAAATAAAATAATGAAAAACTATAAAAGCTCTAATCTCTTCATCATCTACATAGCCTTTTGACAACTATGTTGGGACGGCTTCCAGCAACCTAATTGCGTAACACTATCAATCACGATCTGAATCATTTTGAAGGATATTGCTAATACATTGCTTCATATGTTTGAAAAATTTGTCTCCTCAACAACGCAAATAACGCAATGAATGTTGTTGATGTAGGTTGTCCTTTTGTTAAGTACTTTTTTTACATAACTTGGATTTTTATTTCACTGTGTTTAGTTTAGCATGTGATCTTCCTGTACGAGTCGCAATAAATACCTACTTTTTCTTTCTTTCTTGAACTGGAAAAATGGAAGCCAATACTTCTGTTAGTGTGTTACGCAATTACCCCGCAGTCTAACCGGATGCAGCTCAATACCTACCACTAGTTTATATAGAGTGACTGCTCTTGTTTAATTTAATTACTTCACTTGCCAGGAGCATGACTGGTATCTAAAGATAAATCCAACCTTGCGTAGCGTAAACTATTGTTTACGACAAAGACGTAGGTACAGTCAGCAACAAAAGTCGATTAACATTTCAGTTTTTTAAATCTCAGTTATTGAGCAAAATATTTGTTCGAAATTGCATTGTACATCTGCTGCAATTTTGAACAAATATTTCGCTCAATAACTGAGATTAAAAACACTGAAGTGTTAATCGACTTATGTTGCTGACCGTACATACCACTCAACTCAACAAAACTTCTCATATACCTAGTCTAACAAGGTAAAGTTTGAGAATTTGCCCGAATCGGACAGTTCAAACACTCATGAACTAACTCTAACTGGTGAACAGGTATAAGGATTGTAGGTAGGTATTTTTATTTATCTAGATCAGAGGGCCTAGTTCGTGAAATGGAATAATTGTGTCACCAGATGGCGCTTATTCAGTTTTCACACACAGCGACATCAAGCTGCGGTGCTATTCTGTAAAAACATCACCGCGATAACTTAGGTGAAGTGAGCTGTCATTCCACATGATGCTAGGGATTGATACTATTGACAGTTCACTTCACCTAAGTTTTCACGGTGAGATTTTTACGGCTGCTGTTGACAACGTTCCGTAAGCACCGTACCTACTCAATGCAAACTAAGGTTTCATAATTATAGGTATTTGGATTGAAAGTGTTATTTTTCTTTAGTATTAATGTTTCTTCTTTTTGTTTTAAAAAGCTTTTTTTTTTCGATATTTCAAAGTTCCATTGTAAAAGTTGTTCATATTTAGGAGGGGGAAAAGAGATTGATGGATGGATTTGGATTGGATATATGAAAGAAGGAGATATGCCTGTTAGTTGAAAATGTATCAGAACCCGATGTCGCTAGGTTGGCCCCACCACCGCGCCACTACTACGCATGAAGTTCAGTAAAAGCAATAGATAGGTATAAAGTCGCGCACACACTTGCAATTCATAAATCAGAACGTACTACACACACAATCAATTATAAACCTGAAGTCATCAAACACAGCGTGTATTTACCATGCACCGTACAATTTACTTACACAAAAACATCTGTCGCTATCGTTGTATACTGTACAAAAGCTATTTATTTTACATATACGCTAGTGATTGACTGAATCGGAAAGTTATCGATTCTTCCATTCATTATTGTATTAAAAAAAATTTGGGTCATTAAAATAAAATACTTAAATAAAAAACGATATGTCCAGAACATATTATATTATAAATCAATAAAATGTAGCTAAAAAAATTATTGAAGTAAATAAAAAAAAAGGGTCTACCAACCGGATTTAAACGTCATATTTTCAGGTCTTCTATAAACCGGGTTAAAACGGTTGACCAATTGAAAAATTAACTATAATAGCAATATATTTGCGGGACAATCGACATTGTTGTCGATAGCCTACGTTAGTGGATCTTCACAACCACATCACTATCTCGCCGCAAGACACAGCGGCTGTACTATACGACACGCTCCGCTAAAATAAAGTATCGCTTTGTAATTGTCCAGTCACTTAGCGAAATACTTAGGTAGTGGTTAAGGAGCAATGTATTTGCTGCAAAAATACTATAGCCGCTGTGATATTTAAAAACAAAAATGATGTAGTAAAAGCAAGAAATATTACGATTTGTTGTTTTTTTCATGATTTTAAAGACAACATATACCTACGGTAAGTGATTCCATGAGATACCTACCTACGAAGTATTTATTTTGACTTCGGTTTTTACAGGAAACCACTGAACAAGTCGACATTTTTATATTTTATCACGGTCGAAAGCGCACTACAGGCCCATATTGCTCATGACGCGTGGACACAGACACGCCCCCTTGCCACTTCTTCTTTTTTCCTTTTTATGGATTCAACCCTTGAAAAGCCTGGGTAGACAAACGTAGGTCCGTACAAAGCTCTAGTTAGCTTTATTAACAACAGGGCCGAGTAGGTAGGTTCTTAAGTCTTTCTTTTAGGCTTTTTTTAGTCTAGAAATGTATTACCTAAGACAATACATTTCTAGTTTCAAGGATATCTATTTTGGTTGGAAAGCATTAAGTATCATGGTCATAATTGCCCTATGTCAAGGGGAAAACTTTATCTATTTGGACGGCACCCAAGAACAGTGGCAGAGCGCGACGCTAACCTTTTTCATATTTCCTAAAACTTGTTGGTTTTGTTGGAAACAAGGGTAAATCATTTAGGTTATAATGAATAGTTTTGATATTAGATAAGGTAGGTACCTACACTGTGAACTTATCACCAGTATTCCTACCAAACAGTGATTACCTATGTGTAGAGTACCTACCTAACCTTAGGTACCTAAAGTTTGTTTTTTAAACCCAGATAGGTAGTAATTTCAAGTCTTTGTGTGTTTGCTTTTTAGTAGATAAGTATAGGAATTTGACATTACAGCTCTCAAATTACTATCTGGGTTTAAAAAACAAACTTAACAAGATATTTCCCTAACATTTAATACAAACTTAATAAACTTTTATTTTGTACCTACCATCCCACTAGAGCTACAATCCCACTAGAGGTGATCATCAAAGAGAGAGCAAACTAGCTAAGTAAAGGTATCCCCCTATTATTTCCACATTTCTTTCTATGCTGTTCCTGGCCAGCCAGTAACACTTGGATATGTTCCGGTGCTTCTGCCAGATTGGTAGAACGACTCAAGCAACGTTAAACGGAAGGTAAAATTATCCGAGCACAAATTCGCGTACGAAGCTAGTGTACCGATATAATTCTATTACCTAAGGGTGAAATTAGTTCCCCGATATCGACTCGTATCGTTAGCCGGTCCATTTCACGCAATATCGTCGGACCGCGATACGTTTAGTCTTTGGACAGTTAAGATTGGTAACTAATTCGTTTTAACTCAAATAATAGCCAATTGATTCGGGGGAACTAGGGAGATTGGGTGATTGGATATATCCTTTGGATACATAGATGAAGCTGGATGCGGAAGGCGGAGGACAGGGTGTTTGGCGCAGCCGGGGAATGGCCTATGTCCAGTAGACGAATGCGATAACCTGAATTGAGTTGACTGAGATAGTAGATATAATTCTTTTCCTTCTTTTTCACTTCCCTTTGTTACCAGAAGGGTTTGGGAATAAGACATCTAGGAATGTAGGTAGGCTTATTGGTTTAGCTGTGTGGCGAATACTAAATCGCGAATCGCAAACTAATTTCAAACTATAGACGATACTTGGAGAGATGTTATTTCATAACATAACAAAATCAAATTATTCTCTTCTTGTTCAAACACACTATTGTTTACATTTCTTTTTCATTTCTCCTTTCGCAGGTCTGCTGGAATAAGTTTCTTAAGAAATAAATAGTACATTTGTACTCAATACTGATATGTCGTATCTGTATCCATTTTACTGTGTGTACAATTGTACATATGTAAATCCACATATTCATACTAATATTATAAATAAATATAAATAAAAAAAAATATATATATATAAATATAAAAAAAAATAAAAAAAATAAAATAAAAATAAATAATAAAAATATTATAAATTCGAAAGTAACTATGTCTGTCTGTTTGTCTGTATGTTACCTTTTCAGGCCTGAACCACAACGGATTTCGATAAAATTTAACAGAAAGATAGATTGCATTCCGGGGAAGGACATAGGATAGGATGTTTATTCCGATATTTCCACGGGATCGACACTTATGCGGGTGAAACCGCGGGCCGCTGCTAGTAATATTATAAATGCGAAAGTGTGTCTGTCTATTACCTCTTCACGCTTAAACCGCTGAACTGATTTAGACGAAATTTGGTATAGAGATAGTTTGAGTCCCGGGAAAGGACATAGGATAGCTTTTATCCCAATACTCCCACGGGGTCGACACTTATGCGGGTCAAACTGCGGGGCGCAGCTAGTAATAAAATAAATAAAACAATATCACGCCTGTAATCCCCCGAAGGTTTAGACAGAGCTGCAGCTGCTGTGTTATGTTTAAGTCCCATATAAAGTCTCTTTCAAACAGGCGCGACACGCGATGAAATCGCGCGCGACAAAAAGGCACCGCAAGTCGCGCAACGAGCGGTGCCTTTGTGTCGCGCGCGATTATATCGCGTGTCGCGCCTGTTTGTAGAAGCCTTAATAGGGGACGAGCCTATTGCCATGAATCGGACACAAATCCAGATTCCGAGCTGCTAAAGAAATTCAGAGACGTTTTTCGTATTTTTCCACTAGTCATTACCTAGTTCATTAGCTCTTGCATTCTCTTTGAACCGATACAAAAAAGCAACAAAGTTGCACATTCTAAGTAGGTACAGTGAATCCGTGAAACTGTTTTAAGTTTAATTATTTAGAAAAGTTAATGAGAAATGGCCAGCTAAATGGAGTCGGAAATACGACGAAAAAAATTCCCGGAGATAGGAACTGCGAAGTATATCCGATAAGTACTTGTAGAATTAAATGGAGGAAACGGTAAAAGAGACTGAAATTACTTGAACGAAAGATGTTCTTACAAGGTGAAATCAAGCGTATTTCTTTTATTGAAAGATATCAGAATTGAACGATGATTTGGCGCATTATATCTTTGGAGCGACGCAGACTGCTCTTCTGAGTGGTAGTAGCGAAAAGATGGTATAAAAAAAAATTTGTTTAATTCAAGTAACAAGACTCATATACAAACAGATACATAAAAGGATACAGAATACAAGATATATCAGGATAACAAGCACAGACAAAAAATAACAGTCACAATGTAACAATATTTATGTCTGCTGCAGCATTGCCGGATAGGTAAGGGCAATACAGTCTGTTGGTGATCATTGCCAGGACGGTGTTCATACTGCCCCGAACTCAGCGCAGACACGATATATTTGTACCCTATATCATCTAGCAGCGCCCCGTGGTTCCACCCGCATAAGTGTCGAACCCGTGGGAATATCGGCATAAAAACTATCCTATGTCCTTCCCCGGGATGCAATCTATCTCTCTTCCAAATTTTAACGAAATTCGTTCAATGGTTTAGGCGTGAAAAGGTAACATACAGAGAGAGAGACAAAGTTACTTTCGAATTTGTAATATTAGTATGGATACCCTACGCTATGCTTAGGGTCGCGGAGTGTCTAATCCATCCCATCATCATCATTATCATCATACTTATATCGTATCCCAGCATACTTACATCAAATTGTGGCCTTCAGGTTCTTGATGTCAGATTGTTGTCTAATTTGCTCGCGAATCGCGTTTAAATATTTTTTTTTCCAATCAAACAAGATCTACACTATGTTCAAGTGTATCAATCTAAGAATTTCACTTGTCTTTAGTTTTTGTTTTCTTTATTTTTTTATTATGCACTTTTGTTTTTCTTTTCATTTTGGGGCTGATTTTTCAATCATCTGATATCTTTATTCGAGGATTTTTAAAAAAAAAATTGACTGTTATTTCATACAAGTTATCTGGCGATGGAAAAATCAGCCCTTTTTTTTTAAACATTGACAGAATAGTCGACATCGTCCTTGCTTGCCATTTAATAATATTTTTTTTAAATGGCAGGCAAATGGAATAGAATAGAACATACTTTACATATGTAGTTCTTATAACAGAAGCGTAACTGAATTTAGGGGTAGAAACTGCAAAAGGCAGAAACGATAGTTTTGAAACTCTGCCAATCCTGCCTCATTTGTGTATGCGAATGAAGAAACTTATGGAGCTGTTTGTTATAACTTTATAAGTGGAACGGTACAGAGCGTCCTTGTACAGCCAAACAAGCTATTTGGTATACATCAGCTATAGCATAAGGGCAAATACTTGTTTCATGATTGATACTACCTACTTAAACTTTTCCACCAGATAATCTATACGTAATTCTATCCGTCTTAATAATACCAAACGAGTTCTTACTTTAGTTCAAGCCTAAACCTTCGAGCCAGTTAATGTATTTTGAAATTTATTCAAACACGGTAAAGTTCTTGATGTTCTTAATTTAGACTCGGGTTTGACGTCAGTTTTTGTTTAGAACTTTAAGTTTGTTGAAATAGACTTGTAAATTCAGAAATGGTTCGATTGTTCAAACTTGGGTCTAAAGATAAACATTGTTTTGTTCGAGTCCATTAGTATCTAAGTGTGTTTTAAACAAAAATAAATATTGACAGTGTAGTGGAAAGATTAAACATTTTGTCTGTAGAAGCACAGAATAACTAATATCTAGTAATTGAGAAACAAAGAAAAAGTAATTATTGCGACTCGTACAGGAAGATCACAAACTAAACTAAATACAGTAAAATAAAAATCTATGTTAAGTATATAAAAAAGTAACAAAAGTAAAATTAAACAGAAAGTCCAATACGAAGCCAAAAGGCTCCTATCTCGGCATGATACTTAGTGTATAAGTACCAATACCAAATACCTACATATATTTTGGCACTCGAATAACATTGACAGGGCATCGCTGTTGGTTTAAATTTGTGCAATTGTTTTGTGAAATGTATTGAACAAAAACAAGATGGCGGCATTCGTTCCGATTTCGGCCACGTGCTATAAGACCATTGTAGCATTGTAGCCTGCTCGACTGTACCAACATAGCCCAACACATTAGTTCGTACCTACATATTGCAACGTTTGGCATCCGGAATGCCGATGGCAGTATGATGTTACTAGCAGTCAAGTGCACGCTGTTGCCTAGATCTCTCAATCGCAGGTTGGAAGCTGGAATGTAGCTCATTGCATGGAAATAATGTTGTACGGAGTTAGCTTTCCGTGTATTCAACTAGATATTATGAAAACAATTTCGAAGACATGGTGACTTCTTGTGTAGTATGGTTAAGCCGTTAAGATGCTAATCAACTATAAGCTTATGCGATGAAGAGTTTTCAGCATGTTTTCAGTTTCTAAAATAAGCGTGTCGATTTTCATAACTATTCTTATGAAACAGTCGGGAAATTAGAAATCATATCATCTTAGGTAGGTACTGGTACACTGGTGTCATTATTAAGCATAACATTAATTTGACGATGATTTAGTGCGATGGGTCGCACATGGGTCGCACAGTGCGCTGGATTGGAGGGTGGAAAGTCGACAGGACACTGGGAAGAAGGACGGTGGACCATGGTGAAAGTACCTTTTCCCCTATCAAAGGCAGGGAGTAGGTATTGAAGTCGACTTTACCTACTGTCTTGACTCTTGTACCAGTGTATCGTTGTTTAGTTTTGATGGCGCACACTTTTATTTTTGTGCCTTTATTTCTAAAACTTTTGTTTTTACGCTGTGTAAACATTCACATCCAACTCTTGTTACTATGCATACATCATGGCGTTTTTTATTCAGCGAATTTACGGTCAAATGATTTAAGGCTCCTTCAAACAGGCACGACACGCGATAAAATCGCGCGCGACACAAAGGCACTGCAAGTCGCGCAACGAGCGGTGCCTTTGAGTCGCGCGCGATTATATCGCGTGGAGCGCCTGTTTGTGACCCTTTACAAACATATTGTTTGGCAGTGTACCTAATTGAGCCATAAAAATTCTCAGCGATGAACCCGTTATAAATAGGTAGGCACTAGACGTGAATAAGCAAAATTTTTTTGTTATTTTTTATATTAGATTTTATTTTGCATGCTTTGGGACTTTTTTTTTTCTCTAAATTATTCAGCTTTAAATGTTAATGAAAATAGATATTAATGATGTGTTTAACAGTCGACTATTACCTATTGTAGTGTTGATGGTTTTTGTTAAAGTAATGACACAATTCTCGGCCTTAAAAAGGTGGGTGGGAGAGACTGGATGCAGAAGGCGGACCCAGTGTTGTGGCGCAGATTGGGAGAGGTCTGCGATAGGCTAAGTTCTTGGCCAAGAAGTAAGAACGTTCTGTTATGTATTCCAAATTCACTAGCAGGATTCAGGTAACTATATAACTTGGTTGATGACCATTAGCACATAAGTCACATACCACAACCACACGTAAAAGAAAGAAAGAAAAATATTTTACTTGGGACACACACACAGGAAATACAAATAGTAAAAATAGAAATACATCATCTGTGAAAATTTCAACTGTCTAGCTATCACGGTTCATGAGATACAGCCTGGTGACAGACAGACGGACAGTGGAGTCTTAGTAATAGTGTCCCGTTTTTACCCTTTGGGTACGAAACCCTTAAATGGAGCATTTAAAACTAACAACAAAAAAAAAACACTGGCACTCCGGTAGTGCCGACAGAAGTGAAAACTTGAACAATTACGAGTGTATTTTGTGAATCGTCTTATAAACAAAACACGCGTGTTAAGGTGTGTTCCTTATTTTATAGGGTTTTTTGCAAATCAGGTATGATGACCAAAGTGACTGGTTTATTCTTCTCGTGAAAGGAATTTATTCAGATTTACAAATAAGCACACAGGATAGACTTCAGTTCGTGGTGTTGGTCGCGGCAGTGGTAAGAGAAGCAAGCCGCTCGCATGGAGCTCGTCGTCAGTTATATATCCGTGGTTCAGCGCCATCTCGTCGTTGTTGGATGAACTACGTAGTTAGTACGCGAGGCCCTCGTAGTTCTTCCCGATGTGCATAGATGGCGCTGTCCTCAACAACGCGCGTCTTACGTATTACGTCTTACGTTTTACGTCTTACGAATTTTCGATCAGGGTCACGTGACCTGACGCGAGTTTAGAAGTTTTTACCCATTCCAAAAAAAGTACACAGCGCCGCTAAAGAAGTTTTCACTTCAAAAAATTATCTGTGTGAGACCAATAAGGCTCCTATCGTAGCATAATGTTGCGATATTTAAAAAATATATATCACAGCGTTGGTCTGGGCTATTCTGATAGAATACGTGACGATACTGACGAGTCGGTCATCCTACCTGCCTTGCTCACTGGCTGATCTATTAATGACGGCATAACATAGAAGAAAAAAAAACTTTTGGCCTAGTAAAAATACGAGACACAATAATCTTCGAAAGAATAAAAAAATACTTAATGCTCCTTCGATGTTGCGAATATTGTTTTATAACTGGAAAATATGAGCCGCGTAACACTTTATGGAATAAGCAAAGCTTAGAAATTGGATTATTTTGGTATAAAGTTAGAGATTTGCGGACAAAAGTTTCAATACAATAACGCTTTTAGCTCGACATCTTAATTCTATGTAAGTAACGCTTCGGGTCGCAATTGGATTTTTATTTCTTGATTTTCAGGGTTAGTAAACAACAGATTGAGAGATCGATTCTGTAACCATCTCACCGTGAAAACTTAGGTGAAGTGAGTTTGTTTTTGCTAGGAATTGACACTATTGACAGCTCACTCCACGCTCACTACACCTAAGTTTTCACGGTGAGATGGTTACAGAATCGCACTGCAGCGGAGTAATTGCGTAACTTATCAACAGTAGGATTTTGACAGTTCAACAACATTCATTGCGTTATTTACGCTGTTGAGAAGACAATTTTTTCGAACATAATACTCGTAGATAAAGCAATGGATCAGGAATTAAATTATCCGGAAAAGAACCGGAGTTACGGAAATAGCTTGCAGAGTAAGCAAACTGAAGTGGCAGTGGGCTGGCCATGTTTGTCGAAGGACCGATGATGGTCGGTGGAGTAGACGAGTCCTGGAGTGGAGACCGCATATCGGCAAGTGTAGTGTGGGACGCCCCCCAGCTAGATGGACGGACGACCTAAAGAAGGTGACTGGGGTAGATTGGATGCGGAAGGCGGGGATATGGTGCTGTGGCGCAGTCTGGGAGAGGCCTATGTCCAGCAGTGGACTGCAAAAGGATGAGTTGTTTGATTGAATGGATTAGCAATATCCTTCAATATTATTCAGATTGTGATTGATAAAGGGTAGAATAAGGCTGCCAATGATGACGATGATGATCAACAACAATCCCAGCAATCCCGACGACGCAGCTGTACGTGTCCAGACTGCACCACTCCACGAAGGTTGAGGAGATCGTGGAGTACATGCGTGTGAAGACCAACTGGACTTTGAAGGTCGAGAAGTTGGAGTCGCGTCACAACCATGGTGCGTGTTCCGATACTTCATCTCGAGAAGTTCCTCAAGGAAGAGTTTTGGCCGAAGGGTGTTGTGTACCACCGGTTGCGTGGCCGGATACATGACGCCAGTTAGTGAAACACGACGCAGACACTTCGTGTGCATTAGTTTATTAGCTTTTTAGTGTAATTATTATGTTGTATGTATTTATAGTATTTTAAAGTTGTATTAATATTATATTGTATGTGTTTTATTTGGGCCTTGACGCCTGAAATAAATGGATAAATAAATAAATAAATATGTTCAAATTCACGTCACTCAATAACATGAGGTCACCCACGAATAAAAAATAAGTCAGAAATATAACATAACATCACGCTTGTATCCCCAAATGGTAATGCAGATGTGTATTTTTGTACACCCTAACTTCGCTAGTAATTTTTAGGTCTCATGTATCATAGGCGAGCTTATTACCATCAACCGATCAACTAAACTAACGTACCTACAGTTACAGCAGCTTTAGGCCCGATCCTCACTATAAAGCCGTTCACAGTTCGTTCTCGGTTCAATCTCGGTTTGATAAAATATTATAAAGTAAAAAATATATGTGTACATTCATACTATCCGCAACAGTCAAGTTTCGCTCGAATCCCAGTCCAATCACGATCAGGTTCGAAGACAATTCAAGACTGAATCGTGAACTGAGTCAGATTGTAAAATGTGAACATGATACGACTTTACCAGACCGAAATCGTATCGAGAACAAACTGTGAACGGCATTATAGTGAGGATCGGCCCTTAACTGGCCACGGGTCATTTAATAAATATCTCTTAGTCTTAAGAGTCATAGCCAGTCCGCTATGCAGGACGAACGAGACAGCAGCTCATATGCTTCTAAACTGCCCGGTAACTAACCCTGGTAAGTGGTACCCTTCGTGAGATTGTCAGCATTGACGAGGAATTGCGGATACCAACCCGTATTACTTATTAATGAGAATAACAAAATAAAGAGATATGTTTTGAAGCTGTTTGCCCTCTATATAATTACGTATTTGGGAAAAGGTAGTTTATAATGGTAGGTAAGTAGGTGCTCAAAAGGGAATAAAGTGAATATTTTTTATTGTTCCTCTTTGAGCAACACGGTAAAATAAAATATTGATTGGTGCTCAAATGGGAATACCTTTGCTGCTCAATGCATAGGTGCTCAAAAAATAGGTGCTCAAATGGGAATACTTTAATTAAATGTGGTAGCCTTCATGTTTCTCCAACAGATTGTAAAAATAAATCTATTTGAACCTGTCTAATGAAATACAAAAAGGCAAAAAACATTACAGAGCTAGTGCTGCTAATAACTCTAAGCAATTAAAACCTTGTAGCGATCTGTATTTATGTAGTTAGTATTTACTGGATAACATTTACAATAAACATTTTGTTAATTTGATATATATTCGCTTTAGATCGCCAAAAATTTAAGAAATATTTGGTGAATAGTCTACATTTGAGTGATGTTTAGTGTCTTTTTTTTTGTTTTTTTTTCGTAGTAATTGTATTTAGTATTATTTGTTTTAGTTTAAAATAAGTACAGCCTCTTTATTCTCTTACTGTCTTCTTCTTTGTGTCTCTGTAACTTGAATATTGTGTCTTCACTGTATCATTTTTTGAATAAAATTTTTATTTATTAACCGAGGTAATCTGTGGAAACGTTGTGGATTGTACATTTACTCACTTCTAATCTAGTTTTAGAATCTGTAATCTTAGTAATATATAATGTACAATTTTGTTTTCCCTAACGGAATAAATAAATAAATAAATATATTTTAATCTGTTAAGTAACGTCTTGATACATAACATAACTTCACGCCTGTATTCCACAAAGGGCAAAGGTGCACGTATATTTACACCCACATTTTGCCAGTTATGATTAAGTCCCATGTAATAAGGGGTGAGCCTATTGCTTTTTTTTTTGAGGATGGGAAATCATCAAATGACCCCCTCCCGCTCTGGGTGGAACGGAAGGGAGTGTCAGACTCAAAAAAAAAAAAAACACTGGCACTCCGGTAGTGCCGACAGAAGTGAAAACTTGAACAATTACGAGTGTATTTTGTGAATCGTCTTATAAACAAAACACGCGTGTTAAGGTGTGTTCCTTATTTTATAGGGTTTTTTGCAAATCAGGTATGATGACCAAAGTGACTGGTTTATTCTTCTCGTGAAAGGAATTTATTCAGATTTACAAATAAGCACACAGGATAGACTTCAGTTCGTGGTGTTGGTCGCGGCAGTGGTAAGAGAAGCAAGCCGCTCGCATGGAGCTCGTCGTCAGTTATATATCCGTGGTTCAGCGCCATCTCGTCGTTGTTGGATGAACTACGTAGTTAGTACGCGAGGCCCTCGTAGTTCTTCCCGATGTGCATAGATGGCGCTGTCCTCAACAACGCGCGTCTTACGTTTTACGTCTTACGAATTTTCGATCAGGGTCACGTGACCTGACGCGAGTTTAGAAGTTTTTACCCATTCCAAAAAAAGTACACAGCGCCGCTAAAGAAGTTTTCACTTCAAAAAAACAAAAAAAAAGCCTTTTGCTTTCAACTAAGCACAATTCAATTCTAGACTCCGAGACCAGAAGCAATCTCATCTCTGCGACAATCAATGTCATAAACTTGTCAAAAACGCAGGGAAATAAGAGATATTTTTGACAGATTGAGACTGAGATCATACTGTGAACGTTCTTAAAATTACGAAATTTGCCCCTCAGGGCTCGATGGATACCTGCTTTCTAAATTTTACATGACAATGGATGGTTTCTTGGGAAAGTGGCAAAATGGGAACTAGCCCTGATGATGATAAAGCTCGTATTTTGTTCTCAAAGAGATAAAAGACAATCAGCACACTAGTAGCTACACAAAAAACAACGTAGCCGACTTCTACATATTTACACCACAATTTCTCTTCACAGGCCACACCATAGATATCCGAGCCCAGTCCATTCATTCATTAATTCAGCCAAAAGACGTCCACTGCTCAAAATAGGCCTCTCCCAAGCACCGCCACATTGACCAGTTCTATGCTACCCGCATCCAGCGGATTCCTGCAGAATTCACAAGGCAACGGTCTACCTTGTGGAAGGCCTTCCATCGCTACATCTTCCGGTACACGGTCGCCACTCCAGAAACTTTCGGCCCCATCGGTCATCTGTTCTGCGAGCACAACACCCACACCATCAAAGATACGAAGAAAAATATTAAAACTGAAATTCGGACTAAATTTCGTTCATAAGCCTGGCCTTTAAGCCAACAAAGAATCAGTCAGTCTCAACTAATCCCCAACCATTTCACAATCATACTAAGCACTATTCAGGCACAACTTTCTAAAGTCCAACTTTAAATACCTGCACAGAATGATAAGCGTTTGAAACAGAACAATATTGTTCGCGTTGTTTATCCGTTGGCAGATTAAAATGAAAATTAAATAGCAAAGAGGGACATTGCAAACAGTCTACTCAATATTAACAGGCTTTTAAGTTACCTTTTGTTTGTTATTACAGTAAGGGAAATAAATTGTTAAACAAATTGACTACCAAGTTAAATCTTCGCAGCGTGTCGACGGCAATCTAAATAGAGTCGGCCCAGAATTTGGCTACGAGTGTGGCAACTTCTTCAGTAGCGTCCATCAGTTTCTGTAACGTACAGATGCCAGCACACCAAGCTACCCGAAACTGTCAAATTTTTCCAATCAACTTTAAACCTTATGCTTTAGCGATAAAGTTGAAGATTTACTAGAGAAATTTGACAGATTGTAGTAGCTTGATGTGCTGGCGTCTGTACGAGAATAGGACTCGCTGTACACGATATTAAGTGTCCCATTGTTTGTGGAACAGCTCCTTATATACACTCCAGGGCGAACCAGCTTCAAAGAGTTCGTATCTATATTAAAATGAAAACTCTCTGACAGTTATATGAAATGGCTATAATGCGGCAAATTGACGTAGGGTGTCAATTTGCTTAACAATTAATTTTCTTGACTTTACCTATAGGTATCCACTACCTGCAAATTTCTTTGTTTTACGTAATGAAACATAACTTACCTAATAAAAAAATTCGCGGCCTGTTGTCATGGTAAATCATGGTATATCATTACTGCTGGACATTTATGTTATTTCATTTGTTGTCTCAAAGAAAATATTTCTGTAGTTTTATGAAGGTAGTGTCTAGAAGGTAGTGGCTTGAAAGATTTTCTTTAAGTTATTTTTGATCTAAGATTTACCTAGTTTCCCTGAAATTCATTGAAGCTATATCGGCTATAATTAATATAATTACAAGATATCTTAGCTGCAACTCAAACAAACGCCTTTATTTCATCAGCATCATCAACATTTCAGCAGAAAGACGTCCACTGCTGGACATAGGCCTTTTTTTTTTTCAAGATGGGAAATCATCAAATGACTCCTCCCGCTCTGGGTGGAGCGGAAGGGAGTGTCAGATTCTTAATGACTAAAACCCACCCGTGTTCCTTCCTTCGCCCTTTATGTTCCGGGGTATGGACATAGGCCTCCCCCAAGCACGACTTTATTTACTTTATTTTTATTGTAAGCCATATTTTCTACGTGAAGGTGCAAATAAACTATTTTTATTTTTTTCGTAGTATTATCTTTTACCTGACGGAGACACGTCTTGATTTCAATAAAAACATCTCTAGCAATACCCAATTATTATACTCCAACACAACAATATCATATTCCAAAAGATTGCTTTTCATCACACAACACATCACCATCTTCATACAAATACATATCAGTGCTTGATACTCATAGAGTCTATAGGATACGTTACGAAGGGAGGGATCTATTGTGCACCAACAGATAATATCTAAAAGGAACATGTGATATACAGATACAGTAATTGTAAGCACGAAATAGAATAGACAGGTATTCCATTGAATTTGAATCGTGGAATCGTGTTGGAATTTGCCATAGAACTTGCGACGTATAGTTTGCTGCAGATTGCTACTGACGATGTACGTGTTTCATAGGGTCTGTTTCGGTCATCTAAGTTTCAAAGAAAGCACTTCTATTGCAGTTTTCACCAAGAGGTATACCTCTTGGTGAAAACTGAATTGAACACGAATTGAATTGGAACGACGTAGTTAAGTTATAACTTAACTACGTCGTTCCAATTCAATTCGTGGTGAGTATAAGAATGGTTGGCGTATTTTTATTGTTACTCCTGCCAGCAACTTTCTTTATACTATTGCCCCTATAGAGAAAATTCAGCGAAATTGAAACTTAAATTCAATCTGTTATCGCAAGCTCAGGCAGGCAGCTATATAGAGAGGTAGCTACAACAATTGGTCGCAAGCTACTCGGTACACGGAAACACGGCTTTTACTGAAGTGGCTAGTCACTAGTGCGAAAAGTCGTTAATATTTTATGGTAGCAATATGGAAACATCAAACGAGAACGGCCTATTGTAATCCTTTAAAACAAGTGCACTAACAGCTGGTCTCCATACACTTGGAGCAGGAGCAGGAGTCCTTGTGTTCATATCATGAACGAAATTGCTTTTAGTGTTTTCAACGGTATTTTTTTCATTCCCACTCTTCACGTTTGCATTTTATACTGGCTAGCGTTTCCAGCACTTTAAAGCGCTTGGGGTTGTGAAGGACTAACTCAAAAGCGGTCGAAACGTTGGAAATGTAAAAAAAACATTAATGAATCATCTAAGTTGACGTATTTTTATGTTCATTTATTATATTGCAGAGGTAAATAAGAGGATTATGTGAATTTAGAAGAAAAATTCGAGTAACAAAGAGATAAACATCACTAAGATTCTGGCTAGACGCAAAATATTACGGAGCATTTTTTTATTACAGCTATCATCATTTGTCTAGCCTTTTCCCAACTATGTTAGAGTCGGCTTCCAGTCTAACTGGATGCAGCTGAGTTACAGTATTTTACTTGGAGCGACTGCCTATCTGATCTCCACAACCAAGTTACTGGGTATGGGTACCCTTTGGTAAGACTGGTTGTCAGACTTTCGGGCTTCTGACGACCCGTAACGACTGTCAAAGATCCACAATTGACAGCAGGGACCAACGGCTTTACGTGCTTCCCGAAGCACGGAGGGCTCTTGGTATGTAAAGATGGTCACCCATCCACGGACCAACCGCGGCATGCGTAGCTTAACCTGATCGATCGGCCCGTGCGACTGCTATTAGTTTAGTTACAAGCCCCTTACACCTTTTATTACAAATAACTGAATAAATTTATTAATTAATCATGACATGATCTTATAGTACTCTGGAATGACTTAGACTCTAGAGCCAATGAACCAGTGTGTTAATCAGATACGAAAGCATAATCAGACATCTACATACTTATTGTTTATTCCAGGAGATCATTAAGATAATTAGGAATACTACTGAATAGTCTATCTAGATCTATTTTACAGGCCAAGGAGTTTTTAAGTCACAAATTAATAGACGACTTTCAAGGTAAGCGTGATTCATCATCGCCCATACAACCACCCAACGAGCGCTCAGAACAATCCATATCCAAGAACTGCTGTGATACTCCGAAAGGTCAGAAGTGCTTACATTCGATCCAATTTGAATCCAATCTACATGGTTGACCTGGTACCTGCAAGCCGTGACGGTCGGTGGTAAATTGGCACACCAGCTCCATATGTAGGATGTTGAAGAGCTAGCCAAGTTAATTGCTTTCCTGATCGAGTGTTAGAAGGTCTAGTTTTAAAGTCAAAATCTGACTATGAGTTTGATCTGCCATAAGAAAGAAAAAAGAAAAATAGGTTTATTTGTCACCAAACACGACGTGCATACGAAAAGATAAGTTAACTCGATTAATAAAGGAAAATAAACAAAATAGATCTTTAATCACGCTCACAAAACAGAAATAAAGTCCATTCACAGTTATTTTACCTCTGACTGCACTACAGCAGCAAGCCAATAGCAACGTTATTGTAACGAAATTAAAGTTCACTATGATTTTGACAGAATTGTCAGTAGCAACAACCTAACAACAATCTTATTATAACAAACTAGCTTCTGCCCGCGACTTCGTCCGCGTGAAATTTCTTGTTACTCCGACCCACCCCGTCGCATCGCATCGCCTGCCCGCACTATTACTTCGTTTTTGCTTAGCGATCTTTCTGACTCTTTTCTTTTTGCGCGGCTTCTAAAGGTCATAGCGTGATGTTAAATAGCCTATAGCCTTCCTCAAGAATTGGGCTATCAAATGCAAAAAGAATTTTTCAAATCCGACTAGTAGTTCCAGAGATTAGCGCGTTCAACCAAACAAACACACAAACAAACTCTTCAGATTTATAATATTATAAGTATAGATAAAAGGATCACTGCGATTTTGACAGTGATACAATATTATCAAAGGTCAATGGACTACATTCGGCAGTAGCACGTCATCGTAACTGTGACAAGAACTCAGCATGAAGCTGTGCTGCATTGGTCACCCAAAAATGACCTCTGAAACCAAGTCAGGTTTAAATATTTGTACAGACCCGCCCCCCTATGACGTAGTATAAAGCGATGAATGTCAATGGACCCTATTACCCTACGATCATTATACAATACGACATTCCCTTTTCCACTTTCGGCCAATTGAGGACAGCAGTATAATTTCAATTAGCAAATAGAAGAGGGTTGCCCTTTCATTTGCTTGTAAACTCCCTTAGTGAGGTACATAGAAAATGGTCCATTTGTACAGGCACATAAGGACCCTCTAAGATTTCTTAGATTTGAAATATTCGATAAAACGTGCGTACTGGAGTGTGTGTAGGAGGCTAAGAACGTCGTGTTTCTGAAGTTATTCCTATTGATTTGTGTCCCAATAAATTATTCCCTTACTGATCTGGACGTGAAACAGAAAATATAAAAGATCTGTTTATCGTTTTTAGCTTTTGCTGAAGAAAAGGGTGATTAATGATAGTAATTTTTTATGATCACAAATATGAGTTCTATTGCAGTATTTACGAGAACATTTTTCGTTGTGTTTATCTTGATCAACATTAAAAAATTTACACATTAATTTATGTTTCTGAATTGTGATCATAGTTTTAATTTACTTTGCTATATATCCTGAAGAATATTATATATTTTATAACATATTTGCTCGTAAAGGGTCTCTTATTTCACCAATTTCAATCTCGTAATGTATCTGATTACGCACTTGTGCGGTAATGTAAAGTAAATCGCACGGTTTATCAAGATGCTCCGTCAAAACGAACGGTACTTTTTTAAATCTTAGCAAAGAGTTTTTATTTCAGAAAAGATGTCAACATTTTATGAATAAAATTAACTTTGGGAGATAAAATAATAAATAAACATTTAATTCTTTAATTTAATTAATTTTGACAATAAATTACAACCATTAATATCTGTAACAAAAACAAAAACATAAATTAATGTTTTTGTTTTTGTTACTTTATTAATAATACTGGCTGTTTTGTGCCTATGCCTGAAAAAAAAAAGCGCGAATGCGCGCGCATCGCTTATCTGTTAAGAAGTAAAAATTATTCCGCGCGCTTTTTCTTTTCGCTGTACTTTTTTTTATTTGAAAATGTCGTCAAGTAATGATAAATTTATTAAATCCACCGCCAGAAGTCTCAGAGGCAGCGAAAAAGGCTACTCTAAGCCTCGCCCGAAAAATCGACCGATAGATACTTACAAGCGTATCAAAATTTCATCATATGGAAAACAAGCAAATATGCAAGTTCAGTCCGAGTTTTATTTATTTCCTCGCAAATATGTTATAAAACGTCGTATGACATACGTGCGCTTTGAAAATTACAGCCTCTGCTTTCTTTTAGCCCTCGCCTACGGCTCGGGCAAGCAATATCGCCTCGGCTGTAATTTTCAACTTACCGCACTTATATCATAATGTACTATTTCTAATTTTGTTTACTGTAGTCGATCATATACTTTTATTGTTTCTAAAACTTGCTTTTTTTGTGTTTAGGTCTTGTTAGCCCCTTAAACATAAATCTTCAAATCCACCACGAAATACAGAAAGAACTTTGGCGAAGTTCATTGTCGACACAGGAAAGAAAAGGTTTCTACTTCTATCAAGGTTCAGAAGTCCAATCAGCACAAATTAGGATAGGTAGGTACTATTTTTTGGGTTTCACATTAGTTATAGGTAAAGTCAAAAGTTAATAGTTTATCAAATTAACTACTAACTTCTGCAAGTTATTATATACATTTATAAGTAGTTTTATGTTTAACCATGATAAATTATTGTTTTCATTTTCTTATTATTGTTCACTCTAGGAGCATGTTACAGAGTCACAATTCTTAATATGGACCAAATTTATCTACCAAAAAATCTAATTTACCTGTAGCAACAATAAAAATCTAACATTTTATTCTAAAATTTTTCGTTTATTTTAATCACAATTGACATTTTTGATAGCTGTATGAAATTTCTTTAACAATTTTAACGTAGTGTGTTAATTTGATAAACCATTAATTTCCATAATTACCTCATTCGTGTTTTCAATTATGTATTCCGTATAATTTTATATAGAGAAAAGGTTAGGTACATACCATAGTTCCTGAATGTCGGAAATAAAATAAATGTGTCTGGAGGGTAGGTGTAAGCTCGTTATCAGTTCGCACAGGAAGGTAAGCACCTACTGGACTAGAAACATTGTTATGACACTTTATTTATCTGTAATGGCGGAATTTTTGTGTTTTGTTTGACCTGTATTTAATGTGGCTAGAGGCGGAAAGGTCTTGTTTAATTTATAGGTACGTATTTTTGGAGTGGCTAATCTGTTCTAGTGCAGCCGGTCGATTCTGTAAATATCTCACCGTGAAAACTGAGATGAAGTGAGTTTGATTTTGCTAGGAATTGATGGTTGATGGTTGATCTATGGATAGGTCTTCAAAAATAATATTGAGGTTAGTAATATCATTTTTTTCTAAACTGAATAGTTTGCGCGGAGACAATTCCAAAGTGGTAAAATGTGTGTCCCCCCTTGTAACTTCTTAAATAAGAGAATGATAAAACTAAAAAAATATATGATGTACATTACCATGCAAACTTCCACCGAAAATTGGTTTGAACGAGATCTAGTAAGTAATTTTTTTTTATACGTCATAAATCGTAAACCGCAATTTTTTCGGCGTTTTTGCGTTGTGGTACGGAACCCTTCCTGTGGCCAGTTTTTATGATAGGTCCTAGTCAAGTAACTGCGACCAATTTGAATGTTATTATGTAGATCGGGTGGTATTATTATGTAGCTTATTCACTGCGATCAACTTTAATGGTCTATATATATATTTATCATAGCTTTTAAAAAATCAAAACAGTGAAAAAACGAAGACGATCATCATTAGAAGATCAAAAAGGATCGAATAAAATAAATATTTCTTATTTTCTTCAAAGCGAAGAGGAGAGGAGCTGTCTCATTAATTAAACAACAGGTATGACTTTTATACAGGGTAGCAGGGAAATCGACGCGGAAACTGAAATCATGAATTCAGCATCATTGATTAGACGCATTTCATACAAAAGGACGGAAATATTTAAGGATGTATGCGCTTAAAGACGATTTTGTATGAAATACGTGCATTCAGGATCTCTGAATCTGAATTCCTGATCAGGAAACCGGACGTATGCGGCCGGCCTAAATATGTAGTGCTTGTGACGTCATAGTAGGTGGTAAAAAAATGGCACGCTTGGTTTTCATACAGATCGTGATACTTGCGTTATCTAGGTCTATCTATATCTGTGTACTAAATCCATAGGTACCAGGTTGCCCGTCGATGTCCCGGCCACTCTGTATTCTGTTGAAGCTAAGCGACACTTGACAAAATAACGCAAACATAATTGGTTGTTCGAGACATCTTTATTATTCGAGCCATGCTTCTGCGGAGAAGGAAGAAAATGCCAATGGCTATTAATCTAAGCCAGCTGGGGCGGTTAACACAGAGCCAAGAGCCTCCTTTACCGTTTACTAGTATTAGGCTGGTTTTCCACCAGAGATGAGCGGGGATGCGTAGCGAGGAATGTGTGTAAAACTAACCAATACTAACGCTAACTTAGTTCAAGCTATAAAAACCGGGTAAGAGCGAGTCAGACTCGCGCACCGAAGGTTCTGTACCATCATAATATATTTTTAAGTTTTCATTAGCGAGGCCTATATTCGTCAGAGAATTTTAACACTGCACGCTGCGGTATAGAATATTGCAGTTTTAGGTCAGCACTATCTGTTGACCGATGTGGAACTAATGTAAGTTAGGTTGATGATTTCTGAAAAAGTGTGCTATTTAGAGACATCGTTTTATTTTTCCTGTAATCTTTACATACATTTCTATCACACAGAATCATTTCAGATTTTTCTCTATGCAAACTTCGGATATAAGGGGAACGGTATTTATTTTAAATTTTCTACTGGGCAGCCTAAAAAAAAGTGTTTGAGAATGTGCAAACTGCGCTCTTTCATATTATACCCCACATGCCCTAGAAAGGGTTCTGAAAAATTCGAAGTGGGGCTTCGAATTTATCAGAAACCTTTCAGGATCTGTTGCAAAAAAAAATTTTTTTTTTTATTTGCAAAATAGTTGGGCAAAATTCATTTAAATCTATTCTAAATTTCAAGTTAATAGCATTGGTAGTTCTTGAGATATCAAGCTGTGACAGACGGACAGACAGACAGACAGAGTCGTACCATCGGGTTTCCTTTTTACCATTTAGGTACGGATCCCTAAAAATGGAGCGATATTATTGGTTGATTTCACACACGTCCCTCGCTACGCATCCTCGCTCATCTCTGGTGGAAACGCAGCCTAAGCCTCCATATCCACAGATGCGTTTACCATGCATCTCAGTTATTGATTATCCCCCAGGATTATTCAGTGTGTTCCTTAGTTGATGTAAGGAGTCCACATGTAACAATGGCAACCAAGTCGTGTAGTACGGTCACCAAAGGATATAAGTAACCCAGTGTCATCGGATATAGTCGAAGTTTAGTAAGAAACCGATAGATGTTTTCGAATAAAATAAAATTAATAGAAAACCAACAGTTAACTTTATCAGTCGTATATCTTACACCTGCTACTCTATTCACAACCATCTGACAGGCTATCGTATCGAAAATTACATATTTCGATAACCCGATTTGGTCCCGACATCAAACAGCTGTCGGGAGAAAACGGTCGTCTATTTCCGGGTTTTGGACTTGTGAACAACGTTTAGAGGACCTATGATAACATTGATCGATGTTCGGTACGGAAGCGTATCGAGTGGTTGTGAATAGCTACGCTCCTGCAGTTTTCAAATTCTTTCCTGTACATTTAATAAGTCAGGACACATATCGTCGCCTTAGAGTGAAAACCTCGGGAATGCAATTCCTCGTAAGTAGCATTTTAGGCATTTCGGACAATCTTATAGTATCGAACAGTTCTGGGTAAAAAAGCGGGTTAAATTTCCATATTAATTAATAAGAATACGTTACAGAACCACCTTTTATGTTTTTTTAACCGACTTCTAAAAAGGAGGTTCTGTATTCTTATTAATTTTATTTAATCCGCTTTTATACCCAGAGCTGTTCGATACTATAAGATTGTCCGAAATGCATAAAATGCTACTTACGAGGTTTTCACTCTAAGGCGACGATATGCGCTATAACTATTGAAGCTACACGGCACTAATAAACAAAGGTCAAAATAGCATAAACCTTTGACCGATGTCTCATTGAAATTAATAATGAACTGGCCATTTCTAAATACAAACCAAATCTGTTTTATGTGATGGTCAGTATCATAAAAAAAAATGTCATTCTATGAAATTGACATAATGACAATAATCAGTCGGTAAAGAAGAAAAGCAGCTACTATCGTGCACGGAACAAGCATAAATAGGCCTTAAAGTAACGAACATATTTTTATTGTGATCATACAGACGCCAGCACTTCAACCTACCACAATCTGTCAGATTTTCCCAATCAACTTTGAACCTTATGCTTTAGCGATAAAGTTGAAAATCTATTAAAGAAATCTGACAGATTGTGGTAGGTTGATGTGCTGGCGTCCGTACATCAATCAACATAGCATAAATTGTACAAGAACCTTTCAGAATTTGAAAGATCAGCCCGTATGTGATGACCTAGATAGTACATAGATATCCTCCCCTATAAACGCGAAGCTTTTTATGATCAAGTCGGACCCAGACTAACAATAATGAAATCAGACTTTATCAAGCTTGGAAAGCTCTAGAACGAATAAAAGTATGTATTGTTGACCTCGTAATTGCTTTACCACGCATTGAATTGAACCCATGAATGTCATTTGTACGTCATAAATCGACTAGATAACCTTGTCGATTTATTTTTCTCAAAAATGCTTGGAAATTCGAGCATTATTTTGACAACCGTCTTCGAAATAAATCGAAAGTGCTGAACTTGTCAAAGACATGCAAGCAGCAGCCAAGTTAGTATGAAAATCCATAGCTGACATGTTTAGCGGCCAAATAAATTATTATGAAAACTCATATCTATTGTGTAATTTAAAAATGGAACTTCTACGTCAAAACATGGCAACCAAGGAAGTAACCTACCAAAGATTTTGTTTAAATTTCGAACTGGCTTGCAAATAGAGCTGTTGTTTTAAGTAAAGAGAAACAAATTAACATAATTATGGCGTATGAAAAATTATTGTTGATTGTCATTGATTCTAGGATTTATAATAAATTAATGGTTTTCAAATAAAATGTTCTACATAGGTACTGCTTAGTTTTTAATTTCCGCACATTATTTGAGAAAAGTACTCTACAAGCCTTGACCGCAACCAGGTCACGTTTTCACGTTCTTTAATCAATGCCTCTTTTGCCGGCCGCTACAACATCTAATGTTCTATAAGTGACAGTGAGATAGTTTCAACAGCAGTGACGTTTTTTACTGGTATTAAATGGTAAACGTTGTCAAAAGTGGTAAAGTATTTGCGAGGTCGACCATACCTGGCAGGGTAGGTCCCTGTTTACGTAAACTGTCAAGTTCTCTCTGGTATTTACGTTGATGTGTATATTTCATACTTAAAGTGACAAGAGCGCCTTTTATCACCGTTTCAGGACATTATTCACGGTTGAATTTATTACGAAATTTAGTTTTGGTTTTTTCCTTGTAATAAATATGTCTCTTCCATCATTGTGTTAAGAGAAATGTTTTCTTTGTTCTGTGATAATCAAAGGTACAAAAAAACCATCAACCACACCGGATTCAAATTATCTTCGCCAAATTATTTAGATAAGTACGCCAAATTATTTAGGTACGCCAAATTAATAACCCTCATTAAATGCGAAAAGATAAGACCGGCAGGTAGGTGTCAAAATAAAAGTATTTTTTTTTACAGTTCATACTTACCTACTTCACCCCTAGCCTTGTCATCGAATTTATAACTACTCGTAAAAATCCTACTGCTACAACTGTCTACACTGATTTCCCGTAGAAAAAAGCCTACCTTCCTTAGAAATGCTAAGGTAAGCTCCGTTTTAAGACAGGAGTAAAGTGGAAGAAGACGAGGCAAACTTTCAGCATTTTTACCAGTTTGGGGTACCTACTGTTCAAACTTTGCCAATCCTACACGCTGGAACATGTAACAATCTAATCAAAAATTAAAGTGAATAGTAGCAAACTGGAGTCAGTCAAACGAATGGGGTATAAAATGTTACGGCCTCAGTTTGCCCTTCCATAAAAGACAGGGACACATAAGGCGTTGGGCGTCTGTTCAAACGTGTGTTGTATCTTTACGAACCATTATTTCCAGCTAAACGGTTAGTAATATCTCATCTTGACGTCTTTTCAAAACGTAGACAAAGTCTTATATACTGAAGAACAGGGATATTTCATAATTTAACATACAAAACATAAAATCATGCTTGATTTCTCTCAAAGGTTAGACAAGTATATCTATAGTACACCTAAGATTTCGCTAGTTAAGTACAGTACCCGGCGATAAATATTGCACATCGACCTTGGTTGATTAGTGTATTTTATACAAAAAATAAAAATAATTATCAAAAGAAGCAAATCATAATTGTTTTAACAGCGCCTAAAAGATAGCGGACTGTTTGTATTTCGTGCGACAGAGATAACGCTCTACAAAGCCGAAATTAGCCGATTGTCTCTTTCCAAAGGTCGATGTGCAATATTTATCGCCGGGTACTGTATATGTTTAAATCCTATGTAATAAAGGGCGATCCTATTGCCACTAACAAATCCAGAATTGGGCTACCACTGAGAAATTTCTGATAGGAAATCTCAATAAAGAAAGAAAGAAAATAGATTTATTTAGCACAGACTAAAAGACACACAATACACGAGATACATACATCAGATAATAACAAATAAAAAGCGTAAAGTCCGATGTAAGAAATTAGCAGAAAAGTGTGCCTTACGGCTGCGCCAAAAAGGCCCAGTTCAGCAAAAATTCCAGACAACTGGTGCCTGACGCTGGTTTTCAACTGGACCTGACACTAACACGCACACACACACCCACACACACACAACACTTTACTCAACCTGGGAATTGAACCCAGGTCATCAGGCTCAGCATTAACGTTCGACCTTCAGAAGAGTCAGTTAACTTCATATTTTTTTCTGTAGTAGTTTCTATCTTTTGTAATATAACAAAACCGCTTCATACTTCTTCGAAACGTAGGTTCAAAGAAAAAAATATGAAACGTGTAATTATCCAGTTCAAATATGTACTCTTCAAATAAAGTCTCAAAGCTTCGGCAATTGCGATCAATCGTGCGTTGGAATCGCGCCGTCCGAGAAATAATATTTATGATATTTAATAAAAAATATCGATGATACCTATACCTAAGAAATCTAAGTAAGTAGACAAGGTGGCTCGGCTGGGCAGCGTTCGAAAAGCTACACAGCATCTTCTCGTCCCACATACTGCAGTATCTCAAGACGAAAGTCTTTGACCAGTGCGTTTTGCTGGTGATCACATATGGCACTGAAACGTGGTCGCTCACAAAGGGCCTTATTAGAAGGCTAAAAGTCACCCAAAGGACAGTGGAGAGCGCTATGCTTGGAGTTTCCCTGCGCGATCTAATCTGAAATGAGGAGATCCGCAGGGGAACCAAGGTAACCGACATAGCACGAAGAATCGCCAAACTTAAGTGGCAGTGGGCAGGGCACATTGCTCGCAGAACAGATGGCCGATGGGGCCGAAAGGTTCTGGAGTGGCGACCGTGTACCGGAAGATGTAACGTTGGAAGGCCTCCCACAAGGTGGACCGACGACCTTGTGAAGGCCGCAGGAACCCGTTGGATGCGAGAAGCATAGAACCGGTCGAAGTGGAGGTGCTTTGGGGAGGCCTATGTCCAGTAGTGGACGTCTTTCGGCTGAAATGATGATAATGATGATGACGGCTTAACGTACTTTCCTATATCTATACTAATATTATAAACAGGTAAAGTTTGTAAGTTTGTATTTAGGATTTAAGATTTTTTCGAATCGAACTGGTAGTTCCAGAGATTATCTCTCTGGAACTACCAGTTCGATTCGAAAAAATCTTTTTGTATTTGATAGCCCAATTCTTGAGGAAGGATATAGGCTATTTAACATCACGCTATGACCCTTAGGTGACGAGCAAAAAGAAAAAAAAAGTTATAAAAAAAACCAGAAAAGTAAAAAACTTGAGTTAAAAAAAAAAACTGAAAAGCTAAACACAAGAACATTTTAAATTAAATAAAAGTTGGAAGCAGGCGGGACCCACTTGAATTTGAAAATATAATAAAAATGGTATGGGTCCCGCCTGCCAATCCAATTGCCTTCCAATTTTAATGTGTCTAAAATCTATAATACGGCTATCGCTTAAAAAGAATTTTGGGTGTGAATCTGGCTATGTACATTGTATATAGCATCAATATTATAGGATACTACTCATTAAAGAATCCCTGTATATAAGCCTACTATAAATATTGAATCCACACCAACTAGAGTAAGTAGACTTTATCTAAACGCCTTAATCGATTAGAGAAACATAATTAAGGTTAATCTCTCACGGATTCCGAGTTTAGATGCAGTTTAACTTCTAGTTAAGACTAGTAATGCAAGTTGGAAACGGCAGAAGTTGAGTGGAACCATTGCGGACTATATTTTTACGATTTGATATCATATTTATGGTTTATTCGCAGTATAATGACAGTTTTATAGGATTCGTGAACAAACATCTAGATTATTTAACAATGCTATCGGAGATCTTTAAAAAACAGCTTTTAGAAAAAAAGATTGTTCCAGTATTGCATGGGACTTAAAAAACAGTATAACTGCACAGGTTGTAAAACAGGTTGTAAAACAGGTGTAAAACAACCTAGCACAGGTGTCAGGAATTTCACACACAATTTGCGCCCCGCGGTTTTACCCGCGTAAGTTTCGATCCCGTGGGAATATCAGGATAAAAAGTAGCCTATATGTTAATCCAGGGTGTGAGCTATCTCATATAAACTTTAATCAAAATTGATCCAGCCGTTCGAGCGTGAAGATGTAACAAACATATACCCACACACACTCACAATTTTTCGCCTTTATAATATTAGTGTGATTAACTGGCGAAATGTTGGTATCCTATAACTCTTATGCCCAACCCATCTGAGATTACGGGCGTGATTTTATAAGTTAAGAAAAGATTTATTTGCTTAAACATGTGTCATACATACAAGAAAATACATGCATGCAAGGTGATAACAACATTATTAGGAACAGGCATGTTTGCCACACAATGTGACGTGCTAATGACAAGAAATATTATTATTATTAAATCGCTCTCTTAAAATAATTATCTTATGTTAGATGGCTCCAGTCAACCTCGAAGTCGACTTTTGAGGAGTTTTCTCTGGGTAGTTTAGGTAGATGATGTGGAAAGAGAGTACCCTGCCTGCCCAAAGTATTTTCAGTGGATTTACTGTATCTGTTCACTATTTCACCCTAACGATGTTCACCTCATCCTGTAGCTACGTATTTTTTGATATATCTTTGGTATATTGTAGAGATGACGTTGACATGTCGCAAACGTGAGCCATTGTGTATAGAGGCTATCACTTTATTGCACGTTGGCAATGGGCAAGCGTCTTGTCAAGTGTTATCAGCGCTCATTGTACTGAATCAGTTTGGAGTGTCACTTCTATAGAGGAAAATAGGGCCGACAAAATACACGAGATATAATATCAAGTGATAGATACGATAACCACAAACATTATAGCACTTGGGTATTTTGCTGAAAGTCTCAGACCAAGCAGAAAGATATACTTAGATTAGGTTTTATTTTCAATGATACTGCATTTGAAATGGATGCCCGAATTGAGACTCATTGGCTTACGTTGAGATTGGCAAACTAGGCTCTACGTCAAGACTCCTCAATGCAATCTTCCATTTTACAGTTGGCAATAAAAAAGAGGTGTACTATTTGCTACCTCTACTACAGTAGAATCTAAATTCAGGAAGTCAGCCCCGCCAACTTAAGTCAGTAGATAAGGAAGTCATCTCGAGGCTAAGGAAGGCTTTAAAAATTGATTCAACGTACCGTCTTCTTTCTGTGTCACAGCACAGGCCACTCTTTAAACAGCAAACATTCCATAAACACTGAGAACGCCTCTCGACCGACCGTGTATTCCGTTTTAAATTTTTAACAGCTAGGCACCAAACCCTCAAATTCTCCTACACTTGTATACACTTTGCAGAAGCAAATTAATTATTAACATCCACGTAGAGTTTCAGCCTTTAAATGAACTGAGTCGGGAATGTTTGCATATTTTGAATATTATCTTTAGTAAAAAAAGTAATTTACATTTGCTATAAAATTTAATGAGTCAGTCTTCGGGGAATTATATATACTTATTATATAATTATATTTTGCAGTGATTACGGGTAGGTGCTTTTCCTTTTTCGTTTTTTTGTTCTCGTTTACTTATTTGTTTTTGTTTGCTTGGTCAATATCAGATTACTCTATAGAGGTAGGTAGGTATATAGGTTTATGTGATAATTAATAATTAATTAATGATATACCTAGTGGAGATATGTGTGAATAGTAAACAGTCGCTGAAGGTTGGAATAAAGTTAGTTACTCTTAGTTACTTCTCTTTTCTTTATAATTAGTCTTTTGAAACTTTCACCAGTAGAATATGAGGAGTCATTAATGTTTGGTTTTCTCTTTATATGTATAGCCTAAGCTTAATATTTTTAGGACACAATGTTAGCCTCTAATTTCCCGCCAGGAAACTCAAAAACTCCTTAATCCTGTGTGTATTTGAACACATATCCTTGGAACTGTAAGAGTAACAACAAGGTCAACACTCATTACCAATGCTCCAACAAGGTCCTTAATTTCATTGTTTCCATCATAATGTAATGTTTGTCCTACGAGGGGCCGCTAGAGCCTAAAGCATTCGCATGGGACACATGTCCCGAATTCATTATTAACCAAGGGGTACTTCTACAAGTTTATGACAAGTTTAAATATTTAATTACATACATGCATACATATGTCTGAAAAATACATGCGAGAGGTTAAATTTTTTATAATTGCCGGTGTTTCGTTCCTGTTTGCAAACTCTGTTAACTAAGCAATAAAGTTAGCACGAATGTTTTAAAACGGATCAGTTTCCGTCGAATCAAATGTTAATTAACGCTTCTCTAATCAACGTAGTTTGATACTGTTGCGTAACTTTTCATCGCTATATTATCGTAAAAGAGACTGACTATATCAGTGCTCATATGTCTATCGAAAGCCTTACCTTACAAAGACGTGAGCAGTAAAACAAGTGAGGAAACAATCTTATCATCTTACCTTACTTCGACGTTGTTTCTTTTGTCTACCATTTATACCTGACCGTCCCCTTTTCAACGATTTGCTGTTTAAATGAAAATTCTATTAGCCCGAAGGTGGGCTCTGAAATTTCGACGTTATTGCCCAAAGCTACTGTTGCTTGGCAAAGGCAAATATCTGGCTCAGCTGTATCAAATATTTATAAGAGATTCCCGTTCGCGTCTGCATACGCGATACGTATAGTGAACAAACATTATTTTAAATTGCCGAACGTATTCTAACATACTGCGATGCAATTTTCTTATGGATTCCGTGAGATTGGAACTTTTTAAAAGGATGCTCATATGCTTGCAAAGAAAAGGAGGTGTAGGTACTTGTATACGTAGTAGTTTGTCTATAGCGAATCCGCAAAAGATTGGAAAAGTGACGACTGATAGGTACGAGGTTTCTCATTACATTTAATGCAACGCTATCACAACATTGATCTTTCACATTTATTACTTACCTACTTAATTACTTGCAGATTACAAAATTTTTCGTTCATTTGAATCCGTGTGAGAAGTTCTAAAAATATATTGGTGTGGAACGTAATACCCTAATTGCGTAACACACCTCCTATAAATAAATGTACAACTTAACCAATATTTTGTTACTACAATAATAAATTTTCCTAACGTAGCGACTCTCAAGTTAAATAATGTTACCAAGCAACATGTCCCATAAATCGTGAACTTTAATCGTAGCCCTATTGATTAACGTGGATTAGAGAGGTGCAACTAGCTACTAGTTCCACAGTGCAGATGTAAATGGAAATGGAAATGGAAACATTATGTAAATATCCGCTGATGAATGTGGGCTTCCACAGAATGAGTAGAGCCAGCGATCGGACGATAATCAGTGCGCTTACCAACGATTGGACGATAATCAGCGTGCTTAGTGGCGATTGATCGGGATAGTTTGTGATTGTAATTACTGTGCAGGTGAATTTTGGTTCCCACAAGAGTGATGCAGCCAATGCTCCTGCTAAAATAATTAGGGAGTTTGCAGCTTGATGTCAATTGTAATAGGTGAAAAGATAAATAACAAAAGAGTTTTTTTTTATACTTATTAAGGTTTTTATGGATCACTTATGATCTTTAAGTGAGTTCATAATGGGTATCAAAAGATGTGTTATACTCATTTATCTAAAAATTGTCAAACTTGAAGAAAGAAAAGCTAAATGAAATTGCGAAACACAAAAAATTTAAAGAAAAATCTGACGTTGCCTCTTAAAATTTCATGTTAAAAACATCACGAAAACGCGTTTGAAGTTCATTTCCCACAAAAAAAAAATACACAGTACGGAAAAACTTAACAAAAGAACGAAAGAAAACAAATAACATGTTAACCTGACACCGAAATTACTAAAAGCAGACATTTCCATATAGCGGAAGATAAAAACTTTTCCTTTTTGATTAGGGAACTAAAAATTGTCCCAGGATGACTCTCGAGTAACTAGGTGTAACAAACGATGGAAGTTCTTATATAAACGTAAGTAGTTCCCCGTAGGGGCTCACATTATTTCCAAGGAAAGCCAGCTAAATAGGCTATTGTATCAAAAGGATATTAAAGTGGATTTGTAAGGAAAAATATGTATGGAGTTCCCTTTTGAAATTGGCTTTCGTGTTTGGTCTTAAATATAGAGTTGTAACCTCACGTGGCTGTATTTAAGGTGATTCTTGTTTGCACTAAAATGAAAAATGGAACGTTATTCTAGTAGTTTCTGGTATGAACTATGGACACAAGCCTCCTCTCGGTGGGAGGGAGTGAGCCGTAATCCACCACGCGTACCCGTGCGCGTTGGTAGAAGTCACATGTCTTCGAATTTTTGGTTCTAGGAGATGCTGGTTTCCTCACGATGTTTTCCTTCATCATTTTGAGAGCACTGGTATGAAGAGGCGTGATTATCAAGAAAGTCAAAGGAATTAGATCAGACTTAGATAGATAGTACATCTTCATCTCTTTCTTATTGCCGTAGAACCACTCAATCTGATTGTTAATTAAAATGAAAACAAAGATACTTATTTCTACAGCGGAGTCAAGTTACGCCTAACTAACACCGCGAAAAATTACAGTCAGTTCACACTTATTCTACGTCTGACAGAAGCAACTCAGCAGCAATTTAAAAATAATGAGAATAAAGATCACTTTAATTTTGACAGTGATGCATACTCAGAGGTAAAATCGCGATGCATCGAAGGGTAAAATACTATAAAAGGATTGTACTTCTGGTATAAAACATGTGATTAATCATCACCTTCTTATGAATATTAAAGAAAACTTTTACGAAAACATCACTATTTGAAGTCAGAATTTGCTCGAACTCATTTGTTTTAACTATAGCCTGAATTTAATACAATGTTGCCAAAGTCTTCTCTGAAAGGAATAAACTCTTTTGACTTTCTGGAGACAATAGGCAACCAATACAATGTGTTCCGTAACCATACTTTTTTTATCTATGCGCGCACTGTGCTTGCGAACGAGTAACGAGTCGAATCCAAGATGGCAGCAATTGCATATGCCTAAGTGCGCGCTCCCGGTTAAAATCCTGCTCTGAGGGTTAATTGTCGCTAAACGGCTATTATCTGGACTGATCGTAATTCCTGAAGGCTCATATAGTGCTGTACAGACTTTGGTGCACCAATTTGTGAGTGGACAATCGGACCGGCCGGTCGTGGTGCAACGCCAACCACGTGCCACAGGACAAGATACCCTCGAAGAGCCACAGGAGGCTAGCAGGTGAGTGACGCACTTTATGCTTGGAAGGTCTAACCGTCTCCCCGCGAGCAAGCACAGTTACTCATTTAATCATCAACCAAAATCGTATCGAAAACTGCGCTTGCCCTCCAATGTACCATCATCGGCTTGGTACATTTTTTGGTGCCGAAACCAGGGAACACGGATATAATTCGATAACAAGTATTCATTCGTTTACCCGCTAACAGTAAAGTTCTCGCAAAATCTTAGGTAATTTCTTATTCGACACAAAGAAATTAAAATCATTTTTTGTCCCACTTACCCTCAACTATTTCCCACTTTTGGGCAATACATATTCGTTTTAGGTCGATTGCTATACATTACACTAGTTTATTTCGTTAATCGTTGAACAACAAAAAAGTGAATTTTCAAACGTACATCGATCTTTTCAGAATGTTATCATCGATAAATTCTTTGTGTGTCCGGTGCATTCTTGTTCATTCGCTATAAACTCTTGTGGCTACACGTATTTCGTTGTTATATTCCATCGAAATTATCATACAAACCGTTAAAACATCGAATCGAAACGCAAATAACCACAACTAACCATACTTAGAACATTTCTTCCATTCGAATGAGCTGATGATTTCGTATTTTTCATCGCCGCCATATTAGTTCAAGTAGTTCTTTTTGTTCTACGATTTGAAATTGAATTGAACCATAGACAAATTGAATTTGTTTAACGTCTAGTTTATTTTTCTTTCTATTACCCGACAATATTAATTTGTTGGATTAGCGTTGTAGTGAATGAACCAAATGAACTGTGATTGAACAGTTGACGTGCGGTGGTCGGATTTCGTTCTATTCAGTTTGTAAAGATTTGTTTACCTTTTTCATTGTTATTTATTAAACTTAACGGTGCCATTACTTGTTCATTATAGAACCTTATTGTTAAATATAGATTGTTTTAACGTTAATAAGGCTAACTAATAAACAAAATGCCTTACTATTCTAAAAAATCAGTACGTAGATTGAGTAAAGGTAAATCGGTTGAAGTCGAATACCCAACTGAACGCGACTTACCGGTATTGCGTAGAAAACGTACTTTAGCGTTTAATAGGTTATCTAAGACGCTTGAAGTCGCTCGTTTAGTGGAAAATAATGAATGTGATTTAAGTAAATTGTTGGCACATTGCTCAGACTTAACGAAATTAGTAAATAACTTTGAAGAAGCCCATGATGACATACTTAGCTTATGCGAACTTACCGATGAACAACAAGTGGAACAAGATAGTATCAGATCCGACTTCGACGAACGATATTATGAGATTTTAGCGATACACCGACGCTTAACGAAGGTCGATGAGCCTAACGCATATAACGCTGAACCAAATAAATCTCATAATGAGCCGTCGAGCGTGCTAAAAGTAAAATTACCTAAAATTAACTTACCGCAATTCAGTGGTAACATAAGGTTGTGGCCCGAATTCTTCGATATCTTCAACTCGCTGATTCACGAGAATGGCTCACTTTCGGATACGGAGCGCATGCACTACCTCGTCTCTAGTCTGACTGGTGATGCGTTAGCACTTATACGAACCTTTCCTGTGACGGGCTTATACTACCACGAAGCATACTCTGCATTGGTTGCGCGGTATAAAGACAAGCGGGAACTTGCCTTTACTTGCTGGAGGGAGATCTTGAACGTTAACCTGAAAGCCAATTCACCCATTGATTTACGACGTGTCCTTGATTCTTTCAACGAAAACCTATCGATTCTCAAACGGCAAGGGCTACCGACGGATCAGTGGGATTTTGTAATCTGTTACCTTTTACTATCGAAAATGGATTCAAATTTGCGTTGTGCTTTTGAACGAGTTACTGCTTCTCATGAGTTTCCAACGTACAAAGATCTCATTGATTTCCTGTACACCAGATGCGAGGCTTTGGTTCGCGACACACACTTCTCCGTAAGTGGTCGCGATAACCGTGCCAACGAAAAACCACATAAGCCGAGTGGTTTACGGAATTCTAACACCGCGGTCGTAAGTAAAAAACCTACTTCGACATTCTTATCGAATACAGTAGTTGACAAACCGCCAGTAGTTGCGCCCTCATCATCGAATTCAACCACATCGAACGCAACTGCACCATCGTCGTCAACATCGTCGCGTCCTTCACGAACTGCTCTTGTGCCACCAATTGAACCTCGAAAGTACAAGTGTCCGTTCTGTGGGGAAGAACATTCCATTAATCAGTGCAAATCGTTCACTGACAAATCTGTTCAAGAACGACTTGACCACGTGAAAACCAAACATTGGTGCTTCAACTGTTTGAAGCCATCGCATGAACTAAAAAACTGTAAATCAATGTTCACGTGTCAAGTGTGTCGTCAACGACATCATACCTTGCTACATCAAGATCTAGAGGTTTCGAAAACCGATAATACCGAAAAGGCCACTACCGCGCAGGTCAGTGTACTTACCAATATCGGTGATCGTTCCATGGTTCTGCTGTCCACAGCTAATATCGAAATTCGTGATTCATCGGGTCGTTATCAGACTTTTCGTGCGCTGATTGATTCCGGAAGTCAGGCCCACTTCATAACTGAACGTGCTGCTGAGCGTTTAGGTCTCCAACGAACGCAGTCAACGCGTAGGATTCACGGCCTAGGTCATGCTTCAACATCCGCTAGTGGTACAACCTGCTTAAGCGTAGGTGTCCACGACAACGATTTGTTTAGTATTGAAGCGTTAACATTACCTAAGATCTGCGGCAATATGCCAGTCGTTAAGCTGAACAAATCTGCGTGGCATCATATTCGAAATCTAAACCTAGCGGATCCTGATTGTCACTTACCTGGTCAAATCGATGTCCTTCTCGGTGCTGAGGTCTTCCCTTCACTCCTATTACCTGGTAGTGTTAGTGGAGGATTGCACCAACCATCTGCAATCAACACTGTGTTCGGCTGGATCCTATTAGGAAACGTCAGTAGCTGTGATAATCACGAACTGACCAAGTCGTTCTTCGTTTCAAACGATAATCTTCTCAATGAGCAGGTTAAGAAGTTCTGGGAAATGGACAACATTCCTCAGTCTTCAAAGTTAACACCGGATGAAGAACTCTGTGAACAGAAATTCGTTACCGAACATTCCCGCGATGCTTCAGGGAGGTATACCGTTACCTTGCCTTTCAAAGATAAAGACAAGAATCTAACTTTTCCTGGATCGCGAGAATCTGCTTTACGTCGTTTTAAATCATTAGAACGCAAGTTAGCGGCAAATGAGGCTTTATGCGAACAATACTGTGACTTCATGTCTGACTATTTACAAAGTGGTCACATGAGTCTAGTTCCTTCAAAAGAAATCAACCAGGGTTGTTATTACATACCTCATCACTGCGTTTTGCGACCTGACAGCGCAACCACAAAGCTAAGAGTGGTCTTCGACGCTTCTGCGAAAGACGCTCGTGGTGTGTCGTTGAACGAAGCTTTACTCGTAGGTCCTAAATTGCAGGCTAACATTGCCGAGATCCTTCTTCGCTTTCGAACACATTTTATCGTATTTACAGCCGATATTCGTCAAATGTTCAGAAATATTACTATGTCATTTGACGATCGAGATTTCCAAAGAATTTTTTGGCGATTTAAATCAACAGACCCAATTCAAGAGTATCGATTAAATACTATAACTTATGGATTATCATCGTCTCCTTTTCTAGCTTGCCGCACTCTCAAACAACTTGCAGAAGATGAAACCGACTTACCTCTCGCTTGCGAAGTGATGACTTCTGATACATTCGTTGACGATATCGTGACTGGCAGTTCTGATATCCAGACAGCCATCCAAGTCAAAACTCAGGTCATCCAGCTTTTAAACAGAGGTCAATTTGAGCTGCGTAAGTGGGCTAGCAATAAACAAGAGGTGCTTGCTGATATACCTCCGGAATACTGTCTAACTGACTTTGTGTCTATGGACATCGAAAAGTCAAGCACCCTGAAGATCTTGGGCTTGAAGTGGTGTCCCAGGAGAGACAAATTTTTGTTCGAGGTCAAACCTATCGATCGCCAATGCACAAAGCGTGCGATTCTAAGTGAACTCGCACGTATTTATGACCCTTTGGGTTTCCTAACTCCTATAACTTTCTTAGCTAAGTGCTTAGTTCAGAAATTGTGGATGTTAGGTATTAATTGGGACGATTCTCCACCGTGTGAAATCTTTGAACAATGGCGTTGTTACACCGAGCAGTTACCTGTCATTAAGTCCTTGGAGATCCCTCGATGCATTTCTGTAAAAGATATGAAATCATGTGAACTCCATGGCTTTGCTGATAGTTCCGAGTCAGGTTATGGAGCTGTAATCTACTTACGTGTCACTTGCGTCGATGGTAGTGTATCTATCTTCTTTCTTTCTTCAAAATCTCGCGTAGCACCTGTAAAAAGAATATCATTACCTCGTCTCGAATTGTGCGCGGCGGTCCTCCTGGCAGATCTTCTGAAGTTCGTCAGAGAAACCTATTCATCATTTTTCCCCATAGCTGACACTTGTGCGTGGTCAGATTCGATGGTGGCATTATCGTGGATTCGATCTTACTCGTCACGTTGGAAGACTTTTGTCGCCAACCGAGTAAGTCATATCCAGGATACTATTCCGGAAGCTCGCTGGAACCATGTCTCCAGTTCGGATAATCCAGCTGACATTGCCTCTCGAGGTCTTTATCCTGCTGAGTTGGTCAACAATTCGTTATGGTGGGCGGGGCCCTGTTGGCTCGCTCAACCTTCTCACACTTGGCCAAACAACAGTGATAATGTTAACGAAGCGGATGTATTATCTGAAGAGCGCGCGGTCTCTCTGTTCATTCATAACGACACCAACGTCATTGATTCTTTACTCGAAATTTTCTCATCAATTCGTAAAGCACAACGAGTACTCGCGTATTGCATTCGTTTCGTAGAATGCTCTCGCAAAAAATCTCCGCGAAGTTCTGACCATCATTTAAATCGAACAGAGCTTCATAACGCTTTATTGATTTTCGTACGCAGAGTACAATCATTGCACTTCGATGAGGAAATAACTCGTTTGAAAGACTCAAAACCTCTTTCAAAACCCATGCAGAAAATTAACCCTTTCTTAGATAAATCGGGAATTCTTAGGGTGGGCGGTCGCCTATCTCGTTCTGGGCTCGAGTATGAGCATAAACATCCTGCGCTGCTACCTAAGAATTCTAAACTAACGTTCATGATCATCGAAGCACTCCATCGTGAGAACTGTCATGCCGGTATAAATACAATGCAGTATCTTTTGACACAGCAATTTTGGATATTATCACCAAAACGCGCAATCCGTCATTGTTTGTCAAAGTGCTTACAATGTTTCCGCACGCGCCCTACACCGCTTGAACCTTTTATGAGCGATCTACCAGCGACTCGCGTCAACCAAGTCAAGCCATTTTCAATCGTCGGTGTTGACTATGGTGGACCCTTTCGCATTAAGTTAGGACGACATCGAGGAGCTAAAATAAGTAAAGCTTACCTTTGCTTGTTTGTGTGCTTCACAACGAAAGCAGTCCATTTGGAAGTCGCTTCGGACTTGACTTCGGACGCTTTCATAGCAGCGCTTCACCGGTTTGCTGGCAGGCGGGGTCGTGTAAGCGTTATCCATTCAGATTGTGGAACCAACTTCGTAGGCGCTTGCAACCAACTAAATGAGTACATGAAGGACGCATCTAATTTCGAAAACATAACATTTAAATTCAATGCTCCGGCTAGTAGTCATTTTGGCGGTGTATGGGAGATACAAATTAAAGCAGTTAAATCCCATCTTTATCGTATTATCGGTGATCAGACATTAACCTTCGAAGAGATGACAACTTTGTTTGTACAAATCGAATCTATGCTGAACTCGCGCCCTCTTTACTCGCTGAGCTCAGATCCCAATGACTTAAACGTATTGACTCCGGGTCATTTCCTCACTTTAGAGCCGCTTACTTCGGTCCCTGATGAGGATCTATCAGGCATAAATCTTACTCGGCTAGGAAGATGGCAACTCATCCAGCGCTTCCAACAAGACTTTTGGAAACGCTGGAAGGTCGAATATCTACAATCGTTGACTCAGCGAGCAAAGTGGACTAAGCATTGCAAACCGTTAGCTGTAGATTCAATCGTGGTCATCAAAAACGAAAACACTATACCGCTGCATTGGCCTCTCGCTCGGGTCACGAAATTACATCCGGGTCCTGACGGCGTGGTACGTGTGGCCACCGTGCGCTTGGCAAATGGATCACTTCTTACGAGACCTCTTGTAAAGTTGTGCCCTCTGCCAACTCAGACTGATTAGACAGTTTACCGTAACTTAAATTCATTAGATTCTAGTTTAGTTAAGTTAGTGTTAACTTTAGTTAGTGTTAATGTCAATCGATCACATCAACTCTTCATTCGTTTTTATCCGTTGTTCTCGAGTTCCGCTCTTTCAACGTAGTGAAAATACTATGCATTTTGGTGGGCGGAATGTTCCGTAACCATACTTTTTTTATCTATGCGCGCACTGTGCTTGCGAACGAGTAACGAGTCGAATCCAAGATGGCAGCAATTGCATATGCCTAAGTGCGCGCTCCCGGTTAAAATCCTGCTCTGAGGGTTAATTGTCGCTAAACGGCTATTATCTGGACTGATCGTAATTCCTGAAGGCTCATATAGTGCTGTACAGACTTTGGTGCACCAATTTGTGAGTGGACAATCGGACCGGCCGGTCGTGGTGCAACGCCAACCACGTGCCACAGGACAAGATACCCTCGAAGAGCCACAGGAGGCTAGCAGGTGAGTGACGCACTTTATGCTTGGAAGGTCTAACCGTCTCCCCGCGAGCAAGCACAGTTACTCATTTAATCATCAACCAAAATCGTATCGAAAACTGCGCTTGCCCTCCAATGTACCATCATCGGCTTGGTACACAATGTATGTTTCTCTTCAATTCCCAGAGGCACTGTAAAAAAACATTAAAATACATGAAATACAAAATAAAATGTAAACATTCCAGAGCTCGTATCCTTCATTCCTCGCGAGACAATTCCTACAAACATTTTGTTTCATTCTACATATTAATTTTAGACTGCAGTAAACTTACTATAAAATTATAACACAATGTAACACGGAGCTCTCATACATTTATCAGAGCAGAATTTTCGCGTATTTGGAGGCTAACCTACATAGATAATAACTCCATTCTACAACTATGCTAATAGTCATTTGGGAGCATTCCATTCTGCAATACAAATTTACGCTTAGGAGCAATAATGCATCTATCATTGATAGTTTAACTTTGACGGGAACTGGAGCTTTGTAGCTCGAAGCGGTAATGGAATGAGAATACTGTTATAACAATAGCGTGCTAAGTACCTACTAATGGGTTAGCTTATAGGCAAGCATATTAATATGAATAGGTGCTCATTGAAGTGCCAACGACACAGCTTTCAAACAGTATTATCGCAGTTTAGCAAACAGTTTGTATAGAGTGTTTGTTACACTGTGGTATTTATTATAAAGCTTCCATGTGCTGCCATTATTATCATAAGACGGGTCGTAGGAAAACGACACGTAATAATTTAGTGTAGATATTTTAGCGACATGCGAAAGCGAGTCTATCTTTCCCCACGCGTTGACGGCTTAACTACACAAGAGTTTTGTTGTTTTTTTGGGCAGAATGATAACTTGATACCTGAGAACGGATGAGCGGTAATTTTCATGTGGAAAAAATAATCTCTTACGTGAGCTATGCGCACAGGAAGTCACTACCTATAGCCAAATATTAAAGGCACTAACGTTGTCTTAGATTGCAGCCACGCACACATACACGTGATTTCAATTGTGTTATTCTGAACCTGAAGCAAAGACGAATTTCCTCATTTGACTCGCTCACTGTTATTCTTCCATCAGCTGCAAACAACCTCATTTAAAGTATATTTTTCTTTCATTCTGCCACAGATTACAAAGCATACATGCGACGTGGCCAGTTGTTTCATGACAGGGTTTAGTTATTCATGACATTGTCCCCTGCCAGTAGTTAATTATGACGTAGCCCGGTTCGGTGGGCACAACTTTCAAATTGGATTACTCGCACCATCGCTCTCTCTGGCTAGTTGACAACTAATAGAGCGTGAGTTAGCCGCTTTTTTTTGAAGTTACGCACATTTGTAGCGCTTCAGCGGAAGAGTGGTAATAAGTGCAGTCAATTGTTTATAACAGGATGGTGTTAAGAAATACGCGGCACTCAGTAAGTCATAGAAAAGTTATCATAGAAGCATTATCATTGGAAGAAGAGCAGGTTATCAATATCATAATAACAATACCTATGTTTTCTTTTTGGAAAAACCCGTACCAACGTAGTCGTTAATTGCGACAAGCTTGCTAGCTTGTAATTTTGTATACCTTATTGTCTACACAATCCCGCTTCTCATTAAGTTTATACTGAACCCTAGTGTCCCTTAGGTGCACCCAGTGACATTAGCCTAAGGGCAGAAGTTGTGTCATCATTTAAGCCTAAAGTTGAAATTAGGTCACAGCGTAGATTGGCTTGTCGACCCACATCAGGGTAGGCGGTCTTATACTTAGCTCGTCATTAATTAACTATTAAAATGTTTGTTCTTTCTATTAGCAGGCAGTATCATTAATTATAGAGACAGTTTTTTTCAATTTGGTGTAGTGTCTAGTGTTTCAAGTCTAAAACTGTCTTTTTCCTGCCGGGTCAGCGGGATTGTCCGAAAGGGTTACCGCTGGCCCGGAACATAAAGGGCGAAGGAAGGAACACGGGTGGGTTTTAGTCAGTAAGAGTCTGACACTCCCTTCCGCTCCACCCAGAGCGGGAGGAGTCATTTGATGATTTCCCGTGACAAAAAAAAAACTGTCTTTTTCATTCCTACAGTAAATTAATTCGCATTCGCATCCATCCTCTTTTAACCTTGATTTATCGTAAAAGGTATCAACTTCTTTATAAAGGTAAGTTGTAGTGTACCTAACTGATTACAAACACAGTCGGTCTTAGAGAGCCGTAACTGAAAAGCCTGTATTAATTACCTGTACTACAATTTTTTTCAATTTAAATATGAAAAGTAAAGCTTCGCAACAAACTTTTGCCAACTACATAGATGAAGCTGATATTTAAGTTGTTTAAAATTTTAAACAGGGTTTTAAAAGTTTTGAGTTCCGACACCCCTTTCGCTTGCACCTAGTAGTTTTTGTTAAGCAGGAGTAAATTTTAATTGAAATGGATGATGAAATTAGCGAAACTTGAGAGGCGGCGAATTCTAGACGTCTTTTCATTGAAACATTATGAATGAGAAAACTGGTGGAATTTACAGCGCATTACTAATAAGCGCGAGAAACTTTTTTACTATTTTTACGGTGCCATAGAAGGATAATAAAGTAAACTATATGAATAATGAGGAGGGCAACCAGCAAGAAGCATCAACCTGTAAACCTGCACACTGTTAACATCGTTACAAGAATCTCCATTCCCACGGGCTTAGAAAACTCGACAGTCGCTGCGCACAACTCGGAATCCACCTACATTTCACTGGCTTATTTATTCTTTGCAAATTCACGAAGCATCACAAATATTTTCATACCAAATTCAAGTTGCATTTAAAACTTTTCACCATACATTTTTCCTTTACAATTATTTCACAGCAGATTCTCAAAAACGTGAAAAAATTCCGGAATAAAATTTGCACGCTGACTGCGTTCCAACTATAGAAAATAAAAGCCTGACTTTTCTAACATAAACTGCTGTCGGTAAGGTAAATATCAACCTATATCAATTGGGATGTACGCAGCGGGAATTATGAATTATATTGCTCGTGTAAAATTTATACGGAGCCGTTATTTTTGGGTTAGAAGGGATATTAAGAGAGCGAAGTATTAGATTTAGGTACAAAATGGATTGCTGTGAGGTTGCTTTTCACAGATGTACTCCTCTTTGGCCTAGCTATTTTCTGTCTCTATGAAAATCATTGTAAATTTTTGTCTTATTACCGTAGCGGCATCCAAGACAGTTGAATCGTTTCTCCAGGAATTTCTACATTCATTGCCACACACTTTTCTGGTCTCTTTTTCAGGAGTTGCAGAGTTTGGAAAAAGTGTGGCAGGATTCTCCCAAATTCCCAAGAAATAGTTACATACATGGATCGCAAAGTCTAATGCTACACTAATGAAAAACTAAACAAGTGGTGCTGATAATTATCTACCTAATAAGAATCCCGGTGTATCCAAGTGTTCATCGAGACCAAATCCAAGTCCATTCTTGGAAATAATACTGTGAAAAACCAACCATAGTAAGTGGAATTGTAACCTTTATACGGGAGGCAGATAATTGAATCTTCTATACCATGTGTTTTGGTCTCATTACGGATCATTTCAGCTCAGATTTCTCGTGACCATTTTCCTGTTGTTTCCTCTTAACATGACAGGTGGCGTTGACTGGCTGTTTTCACGACCTATTTACAGTTATTATTAATGATAATAAACTTTTATGCTATGTTTATGGATAATTATTCTTTGGTCATTACTCGAATATTATGAGAAACATCTTGCTTCAGTAAGTTGAGGCGGGAAATACGTGCCCGGATTTCGATGGCATTAGTGTTTGGTAATGAGATTTTTTTTAACTCTTATCATTTTGGGTCTTCAAAAAGTTGGCTCATTAATTAATTGATTAACGTACTTTATGGTACAATACTAGTATAGTTTGGTAGTACCTATACAACACATTATTGACATGGATAACATTATAATGAATTGCGAGGAATATTTTTTAGCTTTCATGGTCGGCGTTATCTATACAAATAAATAAAATTGGAGTGTCCGTTTGCAATATTAAAATAACCGCTTTTTACTAAATGCATATGGATGATAGATAGATACATATACCAAAATAACATTTTTTACAATTTTTGCCTGTCTGTCTGTCTGTTTGTTCCGGCTAATCTCTGAAACGGCTCAACCGATTTTGACGGGACTTTCACTAGCAGATAGCTGATTAATAAGGAGTAACTTAGGCTACTTTTATTTTAGAAAAAAAAAATGTGTCCCACCAAAAACATTAAAAACAATGAAATGAAATTGTATGAAATCTATACATCTACTATATACAAATAAATAAAATTGGAGTGTCTGTTTGTAATGAGAGCATATGCAGCCGATTCAGAATTTAGCAAAATTCTTCTTGATGTTGGTGAGGGAAAGTGTCCAGAAGTGAATAGTACTCATGATATAGAACTACCTGCCGGTGTTTGTTAGGTTGTGGCGGACACTGAAATTTTAACACAATATAGTATTTATGATGATATTCACAATCTCAATATCGAAGAAGATTCGTGGTTGTGTGAAAGATCCATCTTAGCACCTATGAACGACCACGTTACTGCGCTTAATCAGCGCATTTTAGATAAGCTATCTGATGAATCACAAACATACCTTTCCATAAATACAGTTTGCAATCCCGATGAAGTAGTTAATTATCCAACAGAATTTTTAAACAGTATAATTATTGTGCCTGGTCTACCCCCTCACAAACTAGAACTTAAGATTGGCGTGCCCATCATACTACTCCGTAATTTAAATCCACCGAAACTTTGCAATGGTTCTAACTAGGTAGCGAGTAGTGTCGTTGCAAAGAAATGTTATAGAATAATATAATATCCGGATGCGGAAAAGGTGAGATAGTATTTATACCACAGATTCCTATAATACCGTCGAATTTTCTATTTGAATTCAAAAGATTGCACATCCCTATCAATGTCAGTTTTGCTATGACAATCAACAAGTCACAAGGGAAAACGTTAGGCGAAGCTGGCATAGATTTAACAAAGGGTTGTTTTACCCATGGGCAACTATACGCGCCATGTTCAGGTGCGAGGAATGCCAGTAGTGTTGTTGTTTTAGCCCAAAAATCGTACGGTCAGCATCAAAAGTCGATTAACACTTCAGTTTTTTTTAATCTCAGTTATTGAGCAAAATATTTATTCAAAATTGCAGCAGAAGTACGATGCAATTTTCAACAAATATTTTGCTCAATAACTGAGATTAAAAAAAACTGAAGTGTTACTATTTTGCTAAATAACTAAGATTAAAAAAACTGAAGTGTTAATCGACTTTTGATGCTGACCGTACACCAAATATTGAATACTACTATTATATACTTTGCCCCGCAGTTTCACCCGCGTAAATGTCGATTCCATGGGAATATCGGGATAAAAAGTAGCCTATATGTTAAACCAAGGTGTCAGCTACTTCCATACAAAATTTTATCAAAATTGGTCCAGCCGTTTGAGCGTGAAGAAGTAACAAACATATAAACACACACACACTCACAAACTGTCGCCTTTATAATATTAGTGTGATAAAGAATTTTTTCAATAAAGCTAATACGAAAAATTAAAAAAGCAAACACGAAAAAAAAACGAACTAAATGGAGAAATATATACAAAATATCGATTCATAAAATAGAAGAATTTCATTAAAATTAGGATAGGGATTTCTTTACGATTAATATGTTATCGTAAACTCTGCGAACTGAACAATAACTTTTTTGTTAAATTCCACGTGGATGTAGTCGCGGGTAACAGCTAGTTGTAATATAAAACTAATACACTATACAAATGAGTTTAAAATGGTCTAAATTATTTGGGGCCATCAACAGTTTATTGCCAACTTTGATCAATTTTCAATTTTACTTAAGAGTAAAATGCTTATTATTTATTACATAATATAATCGGCCTATAAAGTTCCCACTTCTGGGACACAGGCCTCCTTTCAGTGCGAGAGAGTAGGCCGTAATCCACCACGCGGGCCCAGTGCGGGTTGGCATATGTCACATGTCTCGAATTTTTGGGTCTAGGACGGTTTATTATTTATTGCTCACGAAGTGTTAAAATAACGACGAAACACTTTCCTTTATTGAGCAAAGTCTCTAAATAATAAATCCAACCAGATTCTCCGAATGATTCCTTCAATACTCTAATAGGCTCACGTTTGGGTCGTATCTCAACAAACGTAATTTCCCGACCACATCCACACCGCCTCTACAATTGGCACAAACGAGCTAGAAAACTCAACTTTGCCACAAGTTTTGGACTTTTCTCAGAGCGTTTGGAACGCTGGGACAATTTGAGACCAAAGTTAGGTGAATGCGGTTTTCGGGTTACACTGCAGTGTTTAGTTACGGCCTTATTGTAACTTATGGTAGTCTTGCGCGTTTAATATAGTTTTGAGGTGAGGTTACTGCAAGTGGGAATTGTCTGCGGGAAGTTATGTTTGTGTTGCGTTGAAGTCGTTTGCTAAAGATGTTGTTGCTTTTCTTTGAACGGGATTTTTTTCGTTTTAGCTTTCCGTACCAAGAGGGTAAAACGGAACCCTTATGGTGAGACTCAGTCTGGAAGTTAAGTAAATGGGTTTTAAATATTAAAGTGTCCATGATTAACCTTACCAACGAACAAAAAATAAATACAAATTTATACTTTTTTATATTTCAATTTTTTTATACTTATTAATGAATATTTTTAATAGTCCATAGGTAATTAATTCCTTTTATTGGCAGCATGGGAGCTTCTTGCTATCATATGAATGTCTTAACTTTTTAGTTACCATATCAGTGCCAAATCTTCAATTAGTGCCAGCTTTCATTAAAACTTTTGCCATTGTGATTCCCCAAAACTTTTGAGATAATACATCTATACTCCAAATATATATGTAGTTTAGGTATGTTCAATATCTGCTTTTTGTATGATCAAAGCTTATTATTTCTTTATGTACCAAGAAGGGTCAGAGGAAATAAAGGCTATTTTTATTTATTTTAATTAAGTACCTACTAATATAAATAATTCTAGAATATCAGTCTATGATCATGCAAATAAAGTGCAAAGAGCTTCTCATACAACGAATGTATGAGAAGCTCTAAGATAGGAGGCCTGTGTCCCAGCATGCGGAACATTATAGGCTGATTATGTGTCTATCGCTGGTCTGTTTATGAACTAAAAAGTTGCGAGGGAATATCACCCATCTTACCACATTGACAACCACCGCGTCTGTTTAATATACCATTTACCGTTATACCTTCGGCAGCCTTTGTCTTTTCCCGACAATTCCGGTCCATCTAAACTTTGTACGCGATTGCCTTTTGAGATAAAACCGCTCGCTTCACAATCGCTTTTAAAATCCGTTTGAGCAAACTATCTGCTGTACTATAAAGCGTTTTCTATTATTATATTATACTAGCTGCGCCCTGCGGTTCCACCCGCATAAGTGTCGATTCCGTGGGGATATCGGGATAAAAACTATCCTATGTCTTTTCTCGGGATGCAATCTATCTCTTTGCCAAATTTTATCGAAATCCGTACAGTGGTTTAGGCGTGAAAAGGTAACAGACATACAGACAGACAGAGTTACTTTCGTATTTATAATATTACTAGCGACCCGCCCCGGCTTCGCACGGAAACATTATTATTATTATACATATAAACCTTCCTCTTGAATCACTCTATCTATTAAAAAAAACCGCATCAAAATCCGTTGCGTAGTTTCAAAGATTTAAGCATACAAAGGGACATAGGGACATAGGGACAGAGAAAGCGACTTTGTTTTATACTATGTAGTGAAGTATGGATTTTACTCTATCTTAGTAAAGTGGGCAATATTTTATAGAAATATTATTATACCGATTTCCCTGAAGCGTAAATTCATCGACATATGTATCCTGCCCGTCCTAACCTACAGTGTTCAGACCTAGTCGCTTACCGAGTCGCAAAAGTTCCGCCTGGGAGTTTGCCAAAGAGCGATGGAATGCACCATTCTGGGTGACAGAATTCGGAATACCACGCTGCTTTCCAAAACGGGCATAGTGGATGTAGCAAAGAGGCTGCCAGGCTCAAATGGATTTGGGCGGGTCACATCAGCCGTATGCACGATGACCGCTGAGCAAAAATCTCCCATAGTGGGTGCCTGAAAATGGACGGCGCCACCGAGGTTGGCCCACAAAAGAGATGACGAGATGACCTGGGGGCCTAAAAAGGCCACTTTGGCAGAATCATAAAAGGATAACATTATGAATCATAATGGACAGTTAATTGTTAAGTTAATCGTATCAAATCCAATTGGTGATGGACTTTTCAGTAGTTTTTTTTTGTCTGTGGGTCGTTCTTCTTTTTTACCGACAATGAAACGATGTTTTTCTGTTTTTTTGGTTTTTGAACTATCTATAATTTTGTTTTCTGTGTGGGATTTAAAAAAAACTGCATCTGTATTTCATTAGGACCAATTAAAGTTTCCTTTCTGGCTAATATTGATTTTTTTTTAATGTTAGTTTTTAAAGAAATAATGTGACAAAGTGGCCTTTTTCTGTAGAGACTACATTTCAGTTTACCACTCTGTCACGCCATTTTACGGAAAACAACGTATAAAATATGTTGGTTAGAGAACATGAAAAATGGCATAATATTAATAGATAAGAAAAATATGGACGTTTATTCGAACCGAATTAAAAAACCGTTTATATTAATACTCCAACGAGATGCCATAATAAGACCAAGGACAGACTATTGTCGGTAAAAAAGTAGAACGACCCCTGTGCTAAAATATCAACCAGTCCAATCCAAATAAAATCCCAATCTCTTTGATTATACCTAAGTAGTGCAGCGAAAAAAGAAAAACACGGACTGTCTTCGCCATATTATGGTTCATAATGTGCAGTATGTACAGTGGGACACTATAGGCTAGAAAAAAGAAATATTTGGTACGCTAATGGATTTTATGCTTTATTCCGGTCGGATCATGAGCTAATTTCGGGTGACAGCACAACTTTTATGGGGGGCGAATGAAAATAAATACATTGTGAAAGATCTTACTATTTTCTATAAGCATAACATAATTAACATCACGCTTGTAATCCCCGAAAGGTTAGTCAGAGGTGTTGTACAGACGCCAGCACATTAACCTACCACAATCTGTCAGATTTCTTTAATAGATTTTCAACTTTATCGCTAAAGCATAAAGTTCAAAGTTGATTGGGAAAATCTGACAGATTGTGGTAGGTTGATGTGCTGGCGTCTGTACACCCAAATTTCACCAGTTATGTTTAATTCTCATATAATAGGGGGCAAGCCCATTGCCATCATTCAGGCACGAATCCGACTCCGGGCTGCTACTGAGAAATTCCTATTTATTGTCATCAAACTCAGTGTCACTTGAGTTTGAGTTTGAGTTTGATCAACCGGGCACGAATCCAGACTCCGGGCTGCTACTGAGAAATTCCTATTTATTGTCATCAAACTCAAACTCAAACTCAGTGTCACTTGAGTTTGAGTTTGAGTTTGATCAACCGGGCACGAATCCAGACTCCGGGCTGCTACTGAGAAATTCCTATTTATTGTCATCAAACTCAAACTTAAACTCAAGTGACACTGCGTGCACGCACGAATCCAGACTCCGGGCTGCTACTGAGAAGTTCCTATTTATTGTCATCAAATTCAAACTCAGTGTCACTTGAGTTTGAGTTTGATCAACCGGGCACGAATCCAGACTCCGGGCTGCTACTGAGAAATTGCTATTTATTATCATCAAACTCAAACTCAGTGTCACTTGAGTTTGAGTTTGATCAACCGTACACGAATCCAGACCCCGGGCTGCTACTGAGAAATTCCTATTTTTTGTCATCATCTGCCTAGCCTTTTCTCAACTATGTTGAAGTCGGCTTTCAGTCTAACCAGATGCAGTTGGATACCAGTATATTACATAGAGCGACTGCCTACGTGACTTCCACAACCCAGTTGCTGGGTAATAAGTACGATACCCTTTTTTGCACTTATTGTAAGTACGGCATCCTTGGTAAGACTGGCTATCAGACTTTCGGGCTTCTGATGACTCGTAACGACTGCCAAAAATCCACAAATGACGGCCGGAACCAACTGCTAAACGTGCTTTCCGAGGCATAGACGGGTCTTGGTATGTAAAGATGGTCACCCATCCATGGACCAAGTACTGCAAGCGTAGATTAACCTAATAGATCGAGCCGTGCGGCTTATTACATACACAAGCCCCTCCTATTCCTAAATTCCTATTTATTATATGCCATTGTTATAGGTAAGTAACATGGTTTTAATAAGGCGGTGGGCGGGAAAACTGAATATGCAAAGTATCGGTAGAGATACACATTGTAGATGCACATGCAGTTTTATCGAACATCAACACAACATCGATCCGATATCGATATATCCCTATCATTAAGATAGTGGTGAGACGATAATCGTTACTACTTACTGGCTCATTAAGCCAAAAATGCTTAGCAAAGTAGAGAAGCTAAGCGATTAAGGACGGATTTCATCGATAAAACTGAGGGCGATCAGCACATCTAAACCGCGTTTAAGAGCTATTAGTGTCAATATTCCACAACAATGATGAGACTGGCAGCTCTTGAACGCAGTTTAGATGTGCTGATCGCGTTTAGTTGCATTGCTGAAATTGGCATTTCGATAGCAGTCTTTGACAGCAGGCAACGGAAATGTTTAGAATACAAATTGGAAAATGGCAATACGCCAATGATAATATTGTAGAGGTTTGGCGATGGACAGCTCATGAGTTTTTGGTATTTGACGCCTTTTCCTTATCTATAGCATTAATTGAGTTGCATGACCCAATTGAGTGTATATACGCTAGAATAATAATCACCAGCCACCATTGTAGGTACAGACGCCAGCACATCAAGCTACGCGAAACTGTCAAATATTCCCAATCAACTTTGAACCTTATGCTGTAGCGATAAAGTTGAATATCTATTATAGAAATTTGACAGATTGTAGTAACTTGATGTGCTGGCGTCTGTACCTATCATCATCTGCCTAGCCTTTTCCCAACTATGTTGGGGTCGGCTTTCAGCCTTACTAGATTCAGCTGAATACCAGTACTTTACATGGAGCGATTGCCTATTCACAACTCAGTTGCTAGGTAAAACGATAGCCCTTGGTAGGTAAAAAAGGAACATCAAAGAAATAAATATAAATTTTCGATTTTCTCATCCTCGTATTCTCCTATTCTCCTTCCATTACTGCATCAATAAAAACATTAAAAAAAAAGGAGCTGCACACGCAAGTTTATTATTTATTTATACTTTATTGTAAGTACACCAAAATATGCAAAGCAAAAAAAAAAAAACTGGCATTCTAGGAGTGCCCACAGAAGTGAAAACTTGAAAAACCATAGTAGTAATTTTATAAATATGTTTGAACGTCATTTTTTCTAAAGAAAATGTACCGCGCGTTGATGTCTTTATAATGGCCAAAACATAAAACAGAGGTGTCGTTACGGTAACAGTGTCGCGAGTTCAATGGTTTTTTCCCATCTCAAAAAAAGCCCAACGCGCCTAAAAAGTTTTCACTTCAGAAAATACTATTAGTATTATTACAAATTCTTCCTCAGTTTAAAGAATGAACCAGTAAGTAGGTAAGTAATGATAAATCGTGGTTCCCGTCTTTAGCAATTACGGTTAACTGGATTATCATTAACTTTGATCCGGTCTGCTGATTCCTACGAATTATGACTAAGGACGACTTTTTCAGTATTCATTCAAGTCGAAAGAGATCCCTTTGAGAGACCTTTTGTAAATAAAATAAAAATGTTAATCTTGTGGGAAGGCTGTTATTTTCATTTGAAGGCCTTCAAAACTCGTTTTTAAGTAAAAATTAAGAACAAATTTTCTAAAAAAAAAACTTTATTTTGGTCAAGTAAATACAACCCGGGCCAAGTATTCGGTCCTAAGTACAGATTATTAGGAACTCTTTAATTAGTGCCCGGTTTTGGAACTGCGCCTAAGCTAAAATGGCGAGCAATTTATAGCATCGCGTCGAAAATACTATAAACACTGGGTTATTCCACTTGGCCCCATTGGCAATCCCTATCAATGGGGATTTGTGAAATTTTCTTCCACTAATCCCCATTGAAGTCTCATAGAGCTTTTATAATGGGGATTTGTGGAAAAAGTTCACAAATCCCCATCACTTTCAAATTAAAATACAAACAACATAAGTGTTATATATCAATCACGAAGTCTGTATTTTTATGGTGATAAGAACTCATTGATTTATTTTTGTAATCAAACAAATCAACGTAACGGCTATAGTGTAAAATATTTTAGCTAAAATAATGAAATCACAGTCTAAACTTTGCTACAAACAATCTTTTATAGATAAAGTTTTAAATTAATTTATGGTTACTTTATTATTGTACAACTTTTTGTTTACCTATGGTAGTTGAGTCTTTGCTTAGGTGTAGAGGCGCCACTTTTATTATGGACTGGACTAAAAAGAAAAAAAGAAGTTGAAAACAGTTTGAGTACTTACGAATAGAATTGATACTCATACACTATTTAGTACGTACTTATACTAATTCCATGCTCATACATCAACCAACAAACTACGCCGTTTAAAAAAATAACACAGTCACATTTCCTTTTCCTAGTGTTAATTAAATAAAGGACCTCAGAGCGCTTCCTACAAACATGATGAAGTATTTCTCGCAAACATTCATGTGGACAATAACAAATATATTGAATTAACGCTACATCGTGTTAGTTAATTATTTATCTATCTTTCTCTCTTTCTTTCATTTTACGTTTGGACATTTCGCATGGTGCAAAATAGCGGCCTTTATGCAAGATTCATGTGTTCCACGTGAACTGAGAACCTAATGTGCACTTTACATAATGTTTTAATTTTTTTGGAAATTCTGTGTTATCTTTGAGTTTTCTTTGAAGGCGAGTGAAATTGTGTTTTTATTTTTGTAGTCACTTAAAATGTTAAAACACGGCACGGAATAAGCGAGCGGAAGAAAGGAAATGAATTATTATTTATTTATTTATTTAAACTTTTCGCACAAAAAGGTACAAAGGCGGACTTAAATGAATGCCTTAGGCATTCTCTACCAGTCAACCAAGGGTGGTGAAGAGATTGGATGGCAGGTTCTTTGATTGAGAGGAACAATGATAAAAAAATCTATTAAAACTAGGTACACAAATACATACATAGGTTATATATAGATACTTACTATTTACTATAATATATAGTTATAATATATATATACAAATTCAAGGGAGAGGTGTTGAGATGACTCTACGCTATTTGATTTGAAAATAATACTGCAATTATTATTGGTAGGTACCAGGGTTGTTGCTGATGGATATTTTTTTCACATCAGCGGATGCTGACGGTAATGCTAATTTTAATTATTTTCTTAAAAAAGCAGTGTCCATTATGAATTTATACCTAAAAGTTGCACAGTTTTCCTTGGTATTAAAATAAAAGGTTGGTTCAATAATTTTGTGACTTAATAAAAAATAGAATCAAACTAAGTACCTAGTTTAGTAATAATTAGCGTTTGTTTACAATCGCAATAACCGCGGTCGACCTCTGGATTGGTCAAAACTCGCAACCGAAAACAACACGTGTTATAAAGCCCCGCCCCCTCTGCGGTCATGTCACGACTCGAACTTCAGCCATCAGCATTAATAATCACCATCGATCAATGCGGATGCTGATGCTGATGCTGATGTTAAAAATGATGCTGAAGTTGCGCTGATGCTGATGTTCGCAACAACCCTGATTGGTAATGCCATAATCAGACAGTGTTCCATATTATGGTCTATACCCAAATATTTTTCATCTCAACATTAAATAGAAATACCTAAAATTGTAGCTACATTCTTAGAAAAAAAAACGGTCAAGTGCGTGTTCGACTCGCGCACCGATGGTTCCGTACAAATTTGTAGGTATGTAAATACATAGTTTGGAAATTATTTGTAATGTTACTACAAATTTTACGGTATTCGGATTTTTCCTTTACGTTTGCTACATGAAATTGCTTCTTGCCAAATTTCATGAGTCAACGGGAAGTAAGTATAGTTTTGATTTCGGAACATAATTATATCCCCATATCTTTTGATTGCGTTGATTCAGAAGTTTGATTCACTGTTTCAAGGGAAGGGATTAGTGCCTTGAGTATTTGATATTGATTTTAGCTTGATAACTCCACGTGTTCCTAAGAAAAAAGGTCTTGACTGGCGAACAGACAGACGGACAACGAAGTGATCATAATATAAGGGTTCCGTTTTCCATTTGAGGTACGGAACTCTAAAAATAAAGAAAATACGTTTATTTGCGGTTAACATAACGCAGAAAAAGAACATAAACACAAAAACGAACAAATTGGAGGAAAATATGCGTCACATCCACGAAAAACGGCCATCGCTCAGCATAATGCTACAAACCCTATGCGAGACAGGGCCCTAGCGCTGGTTTTCAGCGACAGCCGGCGTTAACGTGATGACGTCAACCAGGTGCAGTATACGAAGAGATGACAATGACACAATAAGAAATAAAATAAATACACAATACCTAGATCCCTTGTTAGAGCCACTCTTGCGTTTAATTTAAATAATTTACTTGACACACGAAATATTTGTCAGAAAATCACTGCTTCAGTTTTGTAAAATGTTCGAGTGTTTTCAGTTCTACGCCACTAGAGTAAGTTGTATCTATCAGTAAGGGTAAAATCCTGTAATCCTACTGAAGCGGTGGGCTTGCAACCTGTCACCTTTGTTATTACAATCTATAAACCCACCCTACATTGAACCGAGGTGCCGTATTGTTCCAACCGAAGGGCTTGTTCGCTATTTACTAGGTTTAGAGAGAAGCGGTGGTGATACAAACAATACTAGGTGTTGGTAACAACGCTTGAGTGACTTTATACCCTTCTAAAGCCACTCAAGCGTTATTACTGTACCTAACTGAAATATTTTAATTTTACTCTTGTTTTTTTATTTTTCTAAGAGTGTCTAGTTTAGTTTGCGATCTTCATGTGCGAGTCTGAATAAATACTTTTTCTTACTTTCTAATTTATACTCCTTTTTGCGAGGATGCATAATATTAGCCAAATAATATCTTGAAAAACCACTTTAATGTGTTATGAGAGTGTTCTTTTCACCCGCTTCTCAAAGATAAACATACTTAGAATGAAACAGTATTGAAAATAGTCTTAAATATTTTTACAATAATGAATATGCTCAAATTGTACACACCCATGGCGTGATGCATTCTAAACTTACTTCCTAAGAATAAAAGTAAGGCCCAGTACCACCACCAATTAGTAAATGCGTTTAGTACTAAACGTAGTTTATCTTGTTTCTTGGGTGTTAGATTATTCTCAAGAGCCACCACTCTTTCATACACTAATACGTTAATACTGGGTTCTGCTAACGACCACGCATAAGCTACCCCACATTTCCCCGCATACGTCGTAAATAGCCATGAAGAGATTATAACAGAAGACGGTGGTATTCATTTGAGATTGGTTATACGGATCCTATCGCTACTTAAAATTAATTAAAGATTACTTTCACCAATGAAACGCAGTACATCTAAACCGTATTCAAGAGCTTTCAGTGACATCATTTGACATTGACACTGACAGTTCTTGAACGAAGTTTAGAGATGATGATCGCGTTGTATCCTATGTGAAATTCGCCCTAATGCTTGGTAAGCAAAACGATTCGTGTTTTTTTTGTAAGAAATAAACAACCATGAATCTTTTTGCTTACCGATGGTAGCATTTTTTATTGCCAAACTAGGCATATAAATGGATTCGTATGCTAATTTTACCTGTGTTAGGTATTTCCATATAGGAGGGTCTATGCAAAGCTATGAGGTCTTTATTGGTTGAGATATAAAAGTCTTAATTTTAACCAATAACGGTCCCTAAATTATAGAAATCGTCCATAAATCAGTAACAAAACAGAAACAAATATAAAAATGCAAATATTTCACATTATATCTATTTTATTATTTATTTATTTCTTTAACTGCCCGTGACATCACAGCGGGCCCTATCACGGTCCTATCAGAATACCAGCGCTGAGACATTTTTTTTAAATGTAGCAGTGTCATGTTGAGATAGATAGGAGCCTTTTGGCCTCATATAGGACTTTCTGTTTCATTTTTCTTTTTGTTCCTTTTTTTATGTACTTTGGGTTTTTTGTTTTTAATTGTGTTTAGTTTAGTTTGTAATCTTCCTGTACGAGTCGCAATAAATACTTTTTCTTTCTTTCAAAATCCAAATGTAAGCCAAGCAAATCACCAAAGCAAATCCAAATGTAATACCAAATCCATCACTATGATAGTGATGGATTTGGTAAATATTGTATAATCTGCGGTGAAGAGGCTTGTGGCTCATAACAATAACACCGGTCGATTGATCTCGGGGGGCGTGCCCTGGTTGCCTATTACTTATAGATCATACAACCATGATTTTCTCTTTGATATCGATAAGAGCTAAACAAACACGAGGACAGCTTGTATTCATTAACGGGAAGTCAGATGCCGGAAAACCGGAAAACAGCTTAACTTTAGGGTGTTGTTGTATCCGAATGCAGTCCGTGTGAAATACTGATATCCAACAGCTGGTTAGATAGAAATCTGACTCGAACAAAGTTTAGAAAGGACAGTCAAGTAACATAATCAACATATGTAATATAGAACATGCAACATGAAGTACAAATAATCTACAACAGCAAGTCATATTATTATTAACGCTCGTATACATGTTTTCTCAAATTCCCCTACACACCGTGTAGCAAAAGAAAATTTAATTAAACCCAAATCATATGCAACGTCAGTAAAATGCATTCGCAATCCCAACTCTAATTTAAAATACAAACGGAATTACTCTGAACGAAAATTTAAATACAAACTTTACACCGACGCGCACGTGTAAAGACTCCTTTGATGCACAACTTTTCATTTACAACTAGCCAAGTTTAATAATCCATGGCAATAGAAAAACACTGGGTAAACAATGGCAAAGTTGGGGGCAAAGAAATGAGAAAAATCCGCAAGTGAGGCAGCTAGTTTAATATAAAATTCTCGAAGTTGCAAAGTCACGTCGCGCTTGCTAACATCTCAGTGGCTTTTTGCTGTTTACAGCTTTATAAAAGAGACTAATTTGCCCAAAGCTATTCAATAGGTGGCTAAACAATAAGGATTTTTATTCAAAAACGTCGCTTACTTAAAGGTTTTCCGTTTTTGTCAGTTCAAAAGACTGTTTATTGAAGTAGGAATTTATTCAGGACTAAGTTTGTTTAGGTGTCTAGAGTTACTTTTCGTTTGTTAATTAGATTTGTTACAGTGGGTAAGTTGTAATTGATAAAGTAAAATGTGTGCTATCTAAGTAACAAATTAGACGAGTAATTATTTCTTGAGTTTACCAACTGAAACAGTAATTCTCATACATCCTTTATATCATACTTTGCCCGCAATTTCGACCGCGTGGATTTGGTACTTTCTTATACGACCTTCAATACTCCTCTAAATAGGAATTTTAGAAAAGTAATCATTACGATCTTTACTATTGTTGAAACTTGAAACTTCTTTAAGGGAAACTTCGTTTTAAACTGCAACTATTATCCAAAATTCAAGTTTCTATGTTTAGCCGTTTAGCTATGAGAGAGTCTTTGATATATAATAAATATACAGACTTAAAATAAATTTTACCTCCTCGCCTCGCAGACACATTTACTCAAAATCTATTCCCAGTTCCCTATCAATACACTATTCGATCTTCGATGCTCCGTCGGATCTTAGATACTTGCTTCCTAAAACTAGGTAGCGATTTATACGTAAATCGAGCCTTTTAAAGCACCTCTAGCTGGAATATAAAACGTTGCCGTTTTAGAGACATTTTTCTAGCTCGGAATATATTACTCAGACTTATGGTCGACGTAAATGAACCTGCAGATTAATCTTGGCTTATTGCTTTAGTTTAAGTTAAAGGTCTTGTGGTACTGAGGTTAATCCCTAGCTGAACGCGATAATTCCATTTTTCAATTGGAGAAGTATAAGTCAGTTTATACCAGATATTAGAGTTTTCTTTCCGTATTCTGTATCAGAAGAACGTGGAAAATGGTCATACTCCCCAAGCTTTTGCGGATTGTAGTTTGTTGTTATTACTTCTTTTCTTTTCGTAAGGATAGTCTCAGTAGCCTCCTAACATAGCTGGCAGCTTAGGCAACATTGCCTCGTGCTTCAACATTCTTCTTTTATTCTTTACTTGGACATTTACGAACGTCTTTTATCTTTATCAATGTTATCAGCTCGTTTGTTGTCGACAATTTTACTACAGCTTTTCAACATTATTCTTATGTCGACTATTTCTGTTTTGTGCTCGTGATTATAGATATATTTTGTTTTTATTTTTCATTATTTTATTTTATTAAATAGGAACAACAAACAGCTACATTATGCAATATTATAAACAGGAAAACATAAACTACTTATGTAATAATGTAACCCACAGTACTGTTCACAGATTACCATTAATAAATAAAAACTTAGTCACTAGGAGGTGAACTGTTCATGACAGTTACGCTAATATTATAAAAACAATAAAATAAACAACACAGTGTTTTTAAAACAACAACAAAAATCAATTAGTATAAGAGTTTAAGTATATCTTACAAAAGGCTACGAAACCTTTTCAAAGAGCATGTAAATATATTTATGTGTTCGAATACTTCATTGTAGGTTGCTGCCATTCGCCGAATATAGACCAGTGTTAGACCTGTAGGTACCTACTGCAAAGAGTTTGCCTGCACGCACCTGCCATGGACAGTTGGGGATTGCATAGCACAATATAGTATTGTTTAAATCTATACAGTCAAAATTTGCCATTAACAAAGTCAATGGTTGCAATGTCATTGCTTCTAATTGTTTACGTCTAGAGTTGAGCGTCATAAGCTTGTATTTACTGAGCAACTGGTTATACTGCAGATACGTTTTGTGTCTTTATTATTCGAGTTATTATCTTTTTGTATGCGAGTGTTTTTATTTCTATATCAAGCTGATATATTTTAATAGGACCAGCATAGTAGTCGCTGCAATTTATAATAACGTTTGAGATTCTCGCCATGAATAAGAGCTTCTTAGTCATGATTCATGCGAGAGAAATTCGAATAATCGTATTTCTACTGGGCTGGGCATCTTTCCTTGAAGTTTATTGCCTGTTTGGTTTAAAATACAAAAATTAATATCATTGTCATTCGTAAAAGCTATTTGAGAATGAGAAATGATAATGGATTCTGATCAGAGTTCAGAAGGCATTTAGAAACCTTGTCATCGAGAGCAATAGTGGTCCTACTAAAGATCATTGATGATCATAGTGTGCTGTTCGTAGCACCCACAAAATACTAATTTCGTCTTTGTCTAGATCAGACCAAACGAGCAGACGGAAGGCATGTAAAGTTTCATTGTATGTTCTAAATCCCCTATTGACATGTGGCATTTACCAACTCGTACTGGCCCGCGTTGTGGATTACAGCCCACACCCTCTCTAAGAGGAGGTCTGTGTCCAAGCAGAGGGAACATTATAGGCTCATTATGTAATATTAATTTAAATTAGGCATTACATACTAATGCCTAATTTAAATTAGACGAATAAATAAATGTCCCAGCTGCGCTGCCTAACCATTTACACAAAAATCCGCAAAGGCCATAGAAGATTAAAATGACTAAGTAGTGACAGTTGGATAATGCGTTGCCAGCATTGTTAATAAATCTCTTTGTGCGACTAATTGTGAACTGCATAAAATGATTAGGTCTGACAGGTACGGATTGCCGATTGGAAAATTTTGGCGTTCGTTGCTGCGGTAATAGTGATGTGCGGTGGTTTAGCAAATTGGTGGCATTATTCGTTGAGTAACTAAATGTATGCTAATTAGGTATATATTACTGATGGAGTTATACTGTCAAGAACTGGCCTCATTGAAGATCGTCTAAAATTCAGTGAATTTGTAGGCATATGTTATTTTTTTTTAATAAAGGAAGAAACTGAAAGCTGGATGGAACAAATAAGAAGCAGATATGATTTTCAGTTAGTAAACAATTAAATTCAAAGATCAGTAACTGAAGAAGTTATTTAGTATGGAACATAAAAGTGCTATTATATTAGTGATGAAAAAAGGGTTGTGAATATATCATTGAGGATGCCACAAAATCCATATAAAAATGAAGACTATGGGTGTATTCTAGAAGATTTAAAAACAAATAATTGAGGCACATACGTCTAGGCTAGAAGCATAAACAGTATCAACCATACAAAGCACAGGTCACGACAAAAAAATCTCATCTCCTAATAAACACAAACACAGACAGCATCTATAAAATAACACGTAAATATTCAGGCCTAAATATCCAATTTTCAAGTGGAGTGCGAGCCTCGTCATAATTAACGGAGGCCTGGGACACCGGGCCATGCATAACTAAAGTCCGCCACTCCGATAGACCTTCGTAAACTATGGACTCTACAATGATATATACGTTTCAGGAATTAATGTATGGGCTTTGGGGTTTTGGGCAGTTCTCAATAAAAAATGTACGAGAGGTTTTAAGTTTAAAAATTAATGGTTTTTTGAAACAGTAACAGTCTTGATTGATAAAAATGAAACAGTAAAAGCATTAGGTACATCTATAAAAAAAAAAAAAATTGGTGGTCTCCACTTGAGTTGCCAGTTAGGGAATTAGGGTAGATACTAATGATATTGATTGAACCAATGCATGAATCAAATTAGTAGTTTAAAAAAACAATGGATGGAGTGTATCTATTGATATTAGGAACAAGCAAATACAAATACACATATATAGGTAGCTAGATAATGAACCAATCCTAAACCACATTGTATTGTTACAATGAAATATTAGATACACCTATACCAGACGTCTGTGAACTATGAATTCTCCATTGAATCATTGATTACGGAAATAGCCTGGAAGCATAAATATGTCAATACCATTACTGTACCTACTTTCGCAAAAACGTATTTCTTTGGCAACATCTCAAGAGATTCAATGAAATGTAAAAAGAAAGACGTAATGGCAGTTGTACAGTTAGGGCACTGTCGGATATAACTAATCACACAAGATCCAATAAAGTAGAAGATAATCCAATGATTGGCGTAGATACTCCAGCAAAAAGTCCAACACGGGATTCAGTAAAGCAAAGTTCAGTTACGACACGACAGAGTTATTGAAAGATACTGTTAGAAGCACTCAGAGCAGCCTTTGTAAACTATAGATGTTCCAATACATTCACACGAGCTGGAAATAGCCTGGATACATAAACATGTCAAAGTTTAGACATCTAACGGTAGCATTTTAGCTCCTGGTCAATTCTCCGGAGAATTTCTGGAAGACTTGCGGTTCTAATTTTAAAATTTATAAAATGTGAGTAGATGCTATCTTGAGGCTATTTGGGGCTTACTACATCTGTAATAACTTGTATGGCTATGTAATGTATTTATGTTTTTGGTTGGACAATATTTTTAACAATAATTTAAGCCAGAAGACATCATTTTATATTTTAATTCTAATAGTTTGTTAGTTAATTTAGTATCAGAAGTTTATCCAGTATATTTATATTATTCATACATTTTACAAAAGGTCGCTTCCAAAGACATCTAATCACATTATCACACTAATATTATAAAGGCGAAAATTTTTGAGTGTGTGTCTGTGTTTATATGTTTGTTGCTTCTTCACGCTCAAACGGCTGAACGGATTTGGATGAAATGTGTCTGTGTTTATATGTTTGTTACTTCTTCACGCTCAAACGGCTGAACGGATTTAGATGAAACTTGGCACACAGATAGCTTATAACTAGGATTAACACATAGGTTAATTTTTATCCCGATATTCCTACGGGATCAATACTTATGCGGGTGAAACCGCGGGGCGCAGCTAGTGTTACATAATTCACATAACATCGCACCTGTGTTCACCGAAAGGTTAAGTAGTGGTGCACTTATTGTATTGTAGCACATCAAGCTACTACAACCTGTCAAATTTATTTAATAGATTTTCGACTTTATCGCTAAAGCATAAGGTTTAAAGTTGATTGGGAAAATTTGACAGTTTCGGGTAGCTTGATGTGCTGGCGTCTGTACAACCACATTTCGTCAGTTATGTTTAATTCCCATGTTATAGGGTATTGCCATCAACTGGGCATAAATCCATACTCCGGGCAGTACTGAGAAATTCTAGATGGAAAAACACTTAGATTGAGTTAGATCATTCTATAATATAATTTTCATTAACAATCGATTTCAAGTAACATTTTCCTATAGCCCTTTCCCCCTCATGCCCTCATGTACAGACGCCAGCACATCAACCTACTACAATCTGTCAAATTTCTTTAATAGATTTTCAACTTTGTCGCTAAAACATAAGGTTAAAATTTGATTGGGAAAATTTTACAGTTTCGGGTAGCTTGATGTGCTGGCGTCTGTACATATCTATCGCAGGCAATTTGTATGATTCCGCGTTTTACAAGCGGCGTCGTCCGTTTAAAAACGCTCGCTGTTTTAAAATATGCCGAACCCCGAGGTTAGGTGTGATTCGGTTACTTTAAACACTTTACACAGGAATAGGAGTCCCACAAAGTGGGGCTACGTCGACATAGGATGCAAGAGCGAGCGAAGGGCACCCCGAGGTTCGGTTTGGTTAGGTAAAACAGTGAGCGTTTGTAAACGGACGACGCCGTTTGTAAAACGCGGAATCATACAAATTGCCTGAGAGATGTCTATGACGTAGCTTCGAATGCTTTGCGTTACGGTTCATCTAACAAAATATATTTAAAGGAGAAATAATGATGCTCTCATTATTTTCACTCACTGATCAAAGTTGAAACACATTTCGGAAAATATAATGAAACAAAATTGTATCGGGAATGATACTTATTACATGCTGGAATACATTTAAGTAAGAAAAAGTATAACCGAAGAAAGTATATGTATAAGTAATAATAATACTTAAGTAGAAAGCAATAAGAAAAAAGTACTTCTGGACACGGCTCGCATTGTCAGGAAGTTCCTCTCTCTGAACCCCTGACCGCCGGAAACTTGGACCCTGTTCGCGATACCGGTGGGCTACTATTTTTTATATTTTTAAGGCGACTACATGACCTAAAGCGCGGTCTTTGTCGGACTGCATAGAAAAGAAAGAGAAGCGTGATGACACAACGCTGGTAATATATTGCAAAATATGAAGCAATTATCTATTTACAAAAAGTCTATTGTTTGGACTAAAAAATTAAAACACTAGTTTTAATTTTTTAGTCCAAACAATAGATTTTGTGCTTTAGTATGTTGCTTGTAGAATAATCTGACAAAAAATCATAATGATTGTATGTGTATTAGTATAGTTTGGTAAAAGAAAGTTTTAGAGGTATTTTCATGATTTTTTTCTATCGTATCAAATAACTTGTATAATGTTTTCAACACACTATCTACCTAGTATATACTTATCCTGAAGAATATCATATGTTTTTCTGATTTTGTTTACTTTAGTCGATCATATACTTTTATTGTTTCTAAAACTTACGTTTTTTGCGTCCTGTAAGCCCCTTAAATGTTTTTATATTTTTTATAGTCTAATATTTACAAATATAATTTATATGTATTTATTGAAATAAAGGAGATAATAATAGGCAAATAAGTTTTCATGCAACATATAAGTTGTGCTAAAGTTGTACGTCGATGCAGACTTCTTGAAATAGCTTGGATGCATATGTAAGCATTTCTAACGTCAAGACACTCAAATTGATACTATTTTGAAGCTCTGCGGGGTGGTGTAACACAGTAACAGTAACAATATAACAATGGCTTTAATTTTGACAGTTCATCGACATTTATTGCGTTTCATTACGTCGTTGAGCAGACAAATTGTTCGAACATAATTAACACATCCATAAGAAGTTGGCAGACTTGTCCCACAATTAATTTGTTGGTTTTCTTCATCTATGTTTTTTGAAGTGAAAACTTCTTTAGCGGCGCTGTGTACTTTTTTTGGAATGGGTAAAAACTTCTAAATTCGCGTCAGGTCACGTGACCCTGATCGAAAATTCGTAAGACGTAAAACGTAAGACGCGCGTTGTTGAGGACAGCGCCATCTATGCACATCGGGAAGAACTACGAGGGCCTCGCGTACTAACTACGTAGTTCATCCAACAACGACGAGATGGCGCTGAACCACGGATATAATAACTGACGACGAGCTCCATGCGAGACCAACACCACGAACTGAAGTCTATCCTGTGTGCTTATTTGTAAATCTGAATAAATTCCTTTCACGAGAAGAATAAACCAGTCACTTTGGTCATCATACCTGATTTGCAAAAAACCCTATAAAATAAGCAACACACCTTAACACGCGTGTTTTGTTTATAAGACGATTCACAAAATACACTCGTAATTGTTCAAGTTTTCACTTCTGTCGGCACTACCGGAGTGCCAGTGTTTTTTTTTATCTTTCCTCACTTTGTATAATTTGTTGTATGTATGTATATAAGTATTTATTATTATATTTTATTCTTCAAAATTTTCTGTTCTGTTGCACCTACTGTTTTGTCTCTGCATCACCCTAAGGTAGACTGGTAGAAAATGCCCAAGGCATTAAGTCCAAAAAAAGAAAAAAAAAAAAAGGCATTAAGTCCGCCTTTGTACATTATGTGCATAAAGTTTTAATAAATAAAATAAAAAAAATAATTAAGAAGTAATGGATTAGCGATATTCTTCAAAATGATTCAGATTGTCATTGAAAAGGTGTTACGCAATTCGGGTGCTGGCCACACTAAGACACCTGTGCGGGATGCGGGACGCGACTGCGCGCTGCGACTATTTCAATTGATTAAGAAAGTCGCGCGACTATTTGCGCCAGTTTAAACACGAGCGAATTTCGTCCTGCATCCCGCGCGGGTTTCGACTCAGCAGCTCTCTTCAATTCTACTACCCAAGGATATTCACAGACGTTTTTTAAAAACATAATTTAGCACAAAATAGAACAGACGATTTATCTTCCTTCTGTACAACCGAAGTTGTAATAAAAATGTGTCAGTACTAGGACTGTGTGCATGTCAATTCACAGTTCACTTGGAATGGTAGCACTATTTAATTTGAAAGTGTTGACTAAACTGCTCTAGCAGTTTGAAAATTGTGTAAGTTTCTTTCAGTATTTCAGTAAGGGTGTCATTTGAGAAACATCTAGCTTTTCAAACCAACGTAAGGCACAATGCAATAAAGGATAGAGGTAGATAGGTTATACACGCTCCGCAAGTGGCACAGACGCCAGCACATCAAGCTACCCGAAACTGTAAAATTTTCCCAATCAACTTTGAACCTTATGTTTTAGCTATAAAGTTGAAAATCTATTAAAGAAATTTGACAGATTGTAGTAGCTTGATGTACTGGCATCTGTACATTAAAACTTGGCTAATTAGCCTAGTTACATATCGCCTTGTCTCGTTTTCGCTCCCGATAATTACGACATGCCGTCCTACTTCCACGTGTCATATAATAGTATGATATAGTGCCGTTTTTGATGATCAAATGTTGGGTAGGTAACCTATATATCTACCTCCTTTTAACCGACTTCAAAAAAGACTCAATTCCGACGTTTATATATTTTTTTGTAATGTAAGTTCTTGGATAACTACGTCATATATCTATAGACAGATTTGCAAAATTCTTTTTTATTCGAAAGAGGTTTATTCCGAAATGGTCCCATTTAAAGTTCGTAAAGATCTGATGATGAGTTTTGGAGACAGACAACGGAACCCTTCAATAAAATGCCTGCCAGCAAATCAACCGCGATTGCTGCTATCGCATACGTATGCATTGTTTACGCAATCACACAACATAACATCACACCTGTAGGGGTACGCAGATGTGTTCAGTATACCACGGTACACCAACATTTCTGTCAAAGTTGTTATTGGGGAACCTCTAATCTTGCAAGTACAAAGTGTCAAAGAACCAATGACACCAATTTTTGAAATTAAAATTATTTTTCACTTTGTAGTGTTTTTTTTGGAAGTCTGTTGTTTTTATTTGTATAAAAGTTTTTATTATTAGTTAGTAAAATATAAGTCTGTATCGTCGACCCGTCTTGGGTAAGCGTGATATGATAATCAATGCAGCGCGGCAGCGGCACAACACTAGTCTGCTAATTAATTTTATTTAATGTGTTTTTAATAAATACACACACTGAATAAACTTCTTATTTTAAATTAAATAACAAAGTATTAAAACAATAATATATATTTTTATATTAATCTGAGCTCCAGCTGATCCTTGCTAACTGGGCACTAATTCAGGTAGGTATCTCCAGAGAAATTTCTAATAGAAAAACTTATAGGCGCAAACAGGCGCGACGCGCGACGCGAATTGCGCGCGACACAAAGGCACCGCTCGTTGCGCGACTTGAGGTGCCTTTGTGTCGCGCGCTATTTTATCGCGTGTCGCGCCGGTTTGAAGGAGCCTTAATCCATCCACACGAATATACGCGAATAAAATATATATAACTTGGGTGTGCTAGTTCATCTTGGCAGCTTATGTAGGTCCTGCTGGCAAGGCAAATGTCAACAGTGTGTGATTTCTAGTACATTTGCATGTCCTGACTTCTGCCAAGATATTAAAGTCTGTTGGTAATATTTACATGTCATGGCTTTTTATTTGCGTATGCAGAACGCCCATTCAAGTTGACGCTGTCGGTTGTAAGTTATGTAGTTTAGTTATGTAGTTTAGTTAGTTAGTTATTCAAGTTATGTAGTTTAGTTATGTGGTTTAGTTAGTTAGTTATTCAAGTTGATGCTGTCGGTTGTAAGTTATGTAGTTTAGTTATGTAGTTTAGTTAGTTAGTTATTCAAGTTGATGCTGTCGGTTGTAAGTTATGTAGTTTATCTTCAAGATTATTAAACACTAGAAGTGCCCCGCGATTTCACCCGCTAAAGTTTCGATCCCGTGGGAATAACGGGATAAAAAGTATCCTATGTGTTAAGCTTGGTTATTAACTAATTATAATAATAATATGGCGCCAACAATAAGTTTATGTAGTCCCTATAGTCCTCTCCACAACAGGCGTCATCCCAAATAACCTTCTCCATAGCCTTAAATTACTAAACTTAAAAAGAACCCTGTATATCACCCTACAAAAAGCTGCAATTTTAAATACATGTCGCATTGTCAGAAAGTTCATGCAAATAGATGAAAACGAAATAGGTCCTCATCACAACACAGCTTTAACGTAACACACCACAAGCTGCATTTACTTGGCTTCGGTCCGTAAATGTTGCAAAAACCAGCCAAAGAGCTGAGAAGATAAAACACTCTAATAATAATAACTCTGTGTGCCAAATATCATCCAAACCCATTTAGTAGTTTTTGCGTGAAAGAGTAACAGACATTCATCCACTCATCCTCACAAACTTTCGCCTTTGTAATATTAATGTGATAGTAGGACTAGTCCCATCCTTGATTTGCACAGCAGCAATCTACTAATATGGTGACATGTCAAAACATGGAGATCTCCGTGCTATATCTAAGTTAATCACACTAATTCATATAAAGGCGAAAGTTTGTGTGCGTGTGTGTTTATATGTTTGTTACTTCTTCACGCTGAAACGGCTGGACCAATTTTGATAAAATTTGGTATGGAAGTAGCTGACGCCCTGGATTAACATATTATTATAGTCTACTTTTAATCCCGATATTACCACGGGATTGAAAATTATGCAGGTGAAACCGCGGAGCGCAGCAAGTTGTTAATATGTTAAACACACTATAAGATATGATTTATTTTCTCACCACAATATTACAAAATACATATTACGTGCTATCAGAATCAGACAACATTTTAATATTGTGGGAGACTGGTGCGTAAACTAAGCTCTAGTCCTGTATTTTAGGACACCAGGTCTCCGCCATTTTACAAAATGATACATTTTATTTTATTATATACACTGACAACCGAAAAGATAAAAAATATTTTATGATGTACACCTACAACCTAAAAGATAAAAAATCAATATTATAAAAAGATTTGTGGCTCGAGCGGAAAGCGACTAAAGGCTGATTTTTCAATCATCTTATATATATTTATTCGTAGAATAATTTTGAAATTTTAACAGTTGTTTCATACAAAAATTGTCAAACGTCAATTTTATTCTGCGAATAAAAATTATCTGGCTATGGAAAAATCAGCCCTAACTGATAGAACAACGCACAGCCTAAACCGCTGGTCCTAGAGACATAAAATTTGGAGGGTGTGTTCTTTGAGAAGAGTAGGTATCCACTAAGAAAGGGTTTTTCGAAATTCCACACCTAAGAGGGTGAATGGGGGGAGGGTGAAATTTCACGCGGACGAAGTCGCGTAATTGGGTTGTGGAGGTCAGATAGGCAGTCTCTCCAAATTGAGTCTCTCTCTTAATATAATAATAGTATTCAGCTGTATCTGATTAGACTGGGAGCCGACCCCAACATATTTGGGAAAATGCTAGGCAGATGATGATAAAATGGCCCATATAGGTACACGTAGACATAGTCCACAATAGGGGAGATTACTGAATTAACAAATCATTAACTAGTATTGACGGAATTTAATTTGAAAACATTAGAATGACATTGGATAATGTTTATTCGGCTGATGAACCCAACAGACATTAGGACATTAGATCCTTTTTTAACAATCAAATTAAATTCAAACTACTTAAGTACCAACTTTACTTTAGTTTCCTAAATCCTACTAGACATTATTAGCACCTAACACAATACATACAATCATCTAAAGATACAATGGCCCATATACATAGACACAGTCCACAATAGGAGAGATTAATTAACAAATCATTAACTAGACGACCCGGTTTCAATGGCTACGGTTGAACCCGGGATAAAGCATTGTGTTTCACTTCAAAAATTGATTCCATTGCGAAGGTAGTAGCATGACAGTGAGGCATCGCACTTTTTTATTTGAACTTCTATGGCTTGTTCTATTAATGAGAACTTTTGAATGGAATTTAAATTCTCGTATTAGTGTTTTGTTTTAAATATTCTTGGCTGATGCGAATCGGAAGCTTTTGTTTTCAAACTCAAATTCAACTATACCATTTACAGGCACTTTTGAACTGTCGAGTGAAGTCAGAAAGTGAAGCTAGAATGACAAATAAAAACAGTAACGAATTGGGGACAACTCTACCTAATAAATTCTACTATAGTTGAATAATACCACACTTGACTGTAGTAGATAGGTATATTTTGTAATTGGCAAAAAAATATGCTGCAGAACCTTTTCTTGAAATTTTTCTTCCTTAGTGCCTTCTTTTCCATGTGAATGCATAGGAATACCCTACGTTATCATTATTTTATCTAAAAGAGCTTGTCAATCACCAAAAAGAGCTTTGAGCAAAAAAGTGTTTGAAGTTATTACAAAGTAATTAGCATTTTAATCTAAAAATTCTCAACTTATAATTTTCTGTCTAGTGCAAAATAAGTTTCTAAATATTCAAACTCTCAAACTCAAATTCAAAGCATTTATTTCAAGTAAACCAATTACAGGCGCTTTTGAATTGTCGAGGGGTCGGTCTCAGAAAGATGAATCAACATAGTTGCCCATTTCAAAGCGTAGTAGGTACCTATGGAGAAGAACAGGCAAAAACTCTTTTATATAATAAAATCGTTACAAAATATTGTTGAAATTATACATATGAGAAGAATGTAGAAACTCGTGCACGTTAAAAGCGTCCGTACTAAAAATTATTAAAAAAAATCAGAAATGAAAATAAATTAAAATAAGCCGTGGCGGCTAAAAGATGACCAGTCCCTACTGACGGCGCTCGTTCACGGATATGACGTATAGATCAGCACCATTCAGCTCAACCATTTTGAAGGGAACTTAATGATCCAACACTCACGCCACCACCAGCGAGACATTTGTGCGAGCATGACATACTCTCAGTCGCCAGGGCACATTCAAGTCAATGAATATTGCCTACCAAGTTAATTATTTGAATAAATTCTATAATTGCACAAACAACAATTTATACACAAATTACACAAATGTTTTTATAAAACGTTAATTTCGCCTGTAAATTACATGATCTACATGTTAACCAGTAACATTTTATTATGTAAACTATTACAATCAAACTAAAAGAAATGCCAAAAGCTCGTTTATGCTCAAAAGAGTTGCAAAGTCGTAAACACGCGATTCATACGTAAGTATTTTATTTCTCTTCCAAACTCGTAGATTAGAAAAGAAATGGCTTGTTAAAAAACCTGAAAATAACCCTGAATGATTTGCTCGCTACTGAATAATCTCGCTGTATTTTTTAGAATCGATTAGTTTCGATGTCTGTTTAGTTAATTTTTTTTTCTTTTGGCAATTGCATCTCGCCGGTCAACCTAGGAGGTTCTTGTCTCCTTAACCGGGCTTGCCTGTTGCTTGCCTCAATAAATTAAGGCCTCCAGCCAGGGCTTGAACTTAAAAACTAAGCGACTACACGCTTAGGGCACCCCCTGTGGGGGATAGACTTCGGCTTAAAGCATCACTGGGGAGGGCAACAAAGGACAGGCTGGATCGGATAAGTTAGAAAAGCACTACAGCCGGTCGATTCTGTAAAAATCTCACAGTGAAAACTTAGGTGAAGTGAGTTTGTTTTTGCTAGGAATTGACACTATTGACAGCTCACTCCACGCTCACTTCACCTAAGTTTTCACGGTGAGATTTTTACAGAATAGCACCGCTGTATTGCAAAAAAGTTTCGCCCTTCCACGAAAAATGTTGTTGAACAAAATCTAAGCGACAAAGATAATAATTTGTTCCGCCGCTTCCTGCCACTTATATCAACTTGTTCGTTTGTGGTTCATCGATGTAGAAGACAAGACGTGTTACAACTAACAGTCCTTTACAATGTTGTGTGTAATCATGTTTCAATTTCTCAGCGAAATATTGCAAAAGCGACGGTGGAGTAGAATGTCTTTGCTCAGCAGTAAGATGCAGGTTCACGATAAAAGTAACGACTGACAGTTGTCTAATAATAATATAAAAATATGTATATATTAATATTGTATTGTATGTGTTTATATGGGCCTTGATGCCTGAAATAAATGGATAAATAAATAAATAATAACTACAGACAATCTATCATTCACTGGAGTAAAGTGACAGGTGCTAATGCCACTTTGAACGTTATGTTAGTTTAATCGCTTTATTTTAAATAAAACAAGTACAAAGTCTAAAATACAATTTAAAATATAAGTAATCTTGTTATTTAACATAGTGACAAACCATCTGTGGTTTGACTTTTCGTCATTTGCAGAATTATCGACATTGACCTTTTTTTTATCGTGGAGAAATGCTCATGCATACTGCACTACCACGGGGAGATAGTGCAGTTATGTGGGACTCTAACCCACTAAAACTCCACGGTGTCCTCCTCTGCCGCTTACGGCGGGAACACGGGCACGCGTTAGCACTCATCGGTGAACCCGCCGCGGCTGTCCGTTGCCGGACCCTCCTCAGGGGAGAACTCCCCATCACCGGCGCACCAGAACACATAGCACGCCGTGATCACCCCAGGGACCAAACCAGCACATGGGCGCCAGACGACCCCGGGTCTGGGCACCCTTGGTCCCCCTGTGACGGGTCAGAACATTGGCCCCGCCGCCTGCGAATTTTCGGCTGCAGAGGATAGGGAGCGCGGCCAACGCAATACCGACACTCCTCTTCCCCTGCAGCCCCACCGCGTCCGCCATCTTACGGTGGCGACCCCGTCAAGGCCGCGGAAGGTAGGGAGAGCGGCGCACCGTAATACCGACACTCCTCTCCCGCCGCGGCCTTCAACCCTCAGCCGCGACGCCCCCGTTACGACATCGCGGCCCGCCTCAGTTGCGATGCCGCCCAAGCGGCACCGCAACCTACCCTTGGCCGCTACGTCGTCGGCTTGTCAGCAAAAGCCCTGACGAGCGGCCCCTCCTCGGGTTCCTCTTAGCTTCACCGTAGGGCTCTAAGCCACGGCTACTGAGCCCCCCCGCCTCGTCAATGCGGGAACCCACCGGGGGGGATCGACATTGACCTCATGTTTTGAGTTGAGATATACGATTAATGACAAATTGTACTGACTGGATTGGTCCATTTATATCTCACTTTCCTCAAAAATTTCCATTTCTGACATCAATCTACCTAGTCTTCAGATAATCTGACCAAGATTATGTCTGGACTTTAAAAGAGACTATGAACTCTCAGTTCGTAGCTTCCCGAACGCTGCCCAGCCGAGTCGGATTCGACGATTAACCTCTTTCTCAAAGTTGGACCTACCTAACTGGAGAGTTTATTGATTTATTTTAATCATATGGTATATGATTGAATAGATTGCAGCTAGGTATATAACTAAAAATGTCTATACTAAGCACCTGCTTAGTATAGACATGTTTTTCTGAATCAAAACCCGACCACACTCATTCTATTGATACAGTGTAAACATAATTGCTTCCGTCGTTTCCAGAGACGTAAATTATATCGTTCCTTTTGTCTGGCATCGATGCAGAAGACAAGGGAAGGATTTGTGGCGTTCGAAGCTATGCCACAGTCCGCTGTAACTCGCAAATAGTTGCTGTAACGACCTTCTATGACGCTTTGTGTTCCTAGTACCTGATGCTGTGGGAATTTATGTACACAGATCCGGTAGGCGAAACAAGGGATCGTTTTGTTGTAGAATATATAAAGGAACTATGTAAATGTTACCTTATGACAAGCTTGAGGCAATACAATGTTGTTAAATAAATGAAAGAACTAGGTAAACGTTATCTTATGAGAAGCTTGAAACAATATAAAGCTTAGTGTAATGAATATGTCAATGTCTTTTCCTTGCAGTTTAATAAAATGTGGTTTGAAACCGTAACTAAGTATAGTTATATCAACTTTTCTTCCTATCTTTACCTGCACATAAAATTATACTACCAAAAACCTACTTTCCTTAAAATATTTCCACATAAAGGCGGTAGTCGCTTCGCCTAAAACTGAAAATTATGAAGACCTCGCTCTCTAGAAATTAAAGCACAGATTCGTTTAGACATCCATCTTCATTCTTCCTAGTTTAGCTAACTGGGGGCCCTTTACAATCAGCTAATGGATGGTAATAGAAGAAAATGTAAAAGGAATTACAAATCGTATAAATCTTAACTCTGTTACTGGTCTAGTTTTAACAAGCTCTGCTATCTAGCGTGTATAATGTGCTTGATTTCCGCGTCTGGAAAGTTTGATTGTATTTTTAGAAATCTTTCAGTAGGTAGCAACCGAAAGTTTGGAGTTGTACCCAGTGAATGGCAATTGGTTCGTCTCCTAATACATGGGATAGGATTTATCGTTACCGCCAAATAAGTGGGAGTACTTTAGGAAGTATATCTACAGGTTATCTTAAAGGTATCTCCAAGTATATGGTATCTTCTTTCTACGAAGGACGATACCTATTTCAGGTATTTTCAGGGTCCTTGGGCCCGAGCTACGAGATATCAACTTTACTGTCTGGTATTTATTTTCACCACGGCTGGAGTACTTTTTTATTTTGGATTAGTGAATGGGCCTCCTCTGGACCTCGCCTGATGGAAACCGATGGACGAAGTCAACGATAGCACGAGTTCATATTTCTCATAAAGTCCAGATCAATACGATAACCGAAGAGGGAGAAGGAAAATGTATAAAATAAATGATAATACTTGTCTAAATGGTCTGTAAGCATAATATCCGAGACTGAACGTACGATTTTCGATATGTAAGATGAATGTATTTATTTACTTTTTGTTGACAATAAATCATTTTCTCATATATGGCCTACGGGGAAAACGGGATCATTTCATATTATTCCGGTGAAGGTCAAGAACAACATGGTATGTTTATCCTACAATATTCATAAAAAAATCTCGTTTAATACACGTTTATTTTGACGTAATATGTAATTATTTTTAATGCTGAAAGAACAACGCGATGTAGCTAACGTTCGTAGTTAGAGGAAACTATCCGTATTCTGAATTTAGTAGATGAATTAGAAACATGTTATTATTGTATGTTTATTGTGCACTGCTGAATGCCCATGCATTCCTAGGTAACTCTCAATATTCTTTTGTTTTATTTCGTCCATTTCGTCCACATCACTGTTTCTATGCATGGTGCAAGTTTCTGGAACATTCAAGAATATTGCAATAAAACACGTTCAATTATTGCCATTCAAGAATTGCATGCAATTGTTTACACGGGTGCGATTTCCATAAAATGGCATACAATAATTGAATTATATTCCATTCAATAATTACATGCGACTTCTGTTTACACCAAGGCAATTATTGCACGCAAGTTTTGCCTCGTCCTAACATAGTTGTTGCAAGTCTTTGTACAATTGATTCAAGCATTGCCGTATTTACGCGGCCAAATATTTAGTTCGGTTTTATTCAACGTCTTCTCAAGATTTTCTTTAACTTTGTATGTAAATAATATAAATTTCATGCAAGACTTGAATACAATTTGTTGTTCGTTTTATTGTACCTATACCTACCGGTTTTGAAAGGCAACTAACTTGTGCGGATCGTGCAACTATTGTACGTGTTATTTACACGGTGCCAGTCAATTGTTGCTTCAATTTTATGGTATCATCTGCCTAGCGTTTTCCCAACTCGTTTTGGGGTCAGATTCCAGGCTAACCGGATGCAGCTGAATACTATTATTTTACGTGGAGTGACTGCCTATCTGAATTCCACAACCCATGTACTGGGTACGATACCTCTTGGTAAGACTGGTTGTCAGACTTTTGGGCTTCTGACGACCCGTAACGACTGTCAAAGATTTACGAACGACAGCCAGGACCAACAGCTTAATGTGCTTACTGGGGCACGTATGGTCACCCATCTACGGACAAACTACGGCAAGCGTAGCTTACCCTGATCGATCGACCCGTGCGGCTGTTATAAGTTAGCCATGAGCCCCTCAATTTCAGTCTTCAATTTTATGGTATGCAACATCCAATAAACTTACACCCTGTAAATGGACTTTTTGTCGCCACCGTGAATTCTGGTTTACAGGAGTTGCAATGTAACCATAGCAACTCCTGTAAAAACAGTGCGCCGGGCTTGTTAATTGAACTGATGGAATCCCTTTTGCCATACGACACAAAATGATGACCTATATGGCAGAACTCGGAGAGATTTGTAATGAAGAGATACGATGCAAAAACTATCCTGATACCAGATTGTTTGACGACGACGTGGATTTTATCTGCTAGTTGGAAATATTCTCAGTTTTCACATTAAATAACCTATGTATGTAAAGCATGTATTTCAAATAAATCAGTTACCTACAGGTATATTTCAATTGGCAAGGAATTGGTCAGTCAGAAAAATTAAGCTAGTTGTAAGGGTTATTAATTAATAGTTGAATCGGTAATGTATTGCAAGTGAAAAATAGTTTATCTCCTAGTCTGCGAACATAAAACTTTTACAATATGACATATCTATAAGGATACACAATTGTACAGTCAACAAAAGAGATAAGTTTGCAGGATCGTCGGATATAGTTGAAGTTTAGTAAGAAACCTACGGATGTTCTCGAATAAAATTTAATTTTGTTAATAGAAAACAAATAGCTCATTTATCAAATTAAATTTCGGTCGACAACATCCACCGGTTTCTTACTAAACTTCAACTATATCCGACGGTACTGCATACTTATCTCTTTTATTGACCGTACACATACATAAACTAATGACTTTCTATAGCGGTAGACCAAAACTACAATAACAGCCGGCCGATTCTGTAAAAATCTCACCGTGAAAACTTAGGTGAAGTGAGTTTGTTTTTGCTAGGAATTGACACTATTGACAGCTCACTCCACGCTCACTTCACTTAAGTGTTCACGGTGAGATGGTTACAGAATCGCACTGCAGAGAGGCAATTCTCGTAATTTTAAGAACGTTCACTGTTTGATCTCAGTCTAAATGTGTCAAAAATACCTCTAATTTCCCTAAATTTTTGACATTGATTGTGACTGAGATGATATTACGGCTTGAGTTAGAAGTTTATAATTACGGTAATTGGCATTTTGCTACGATCTTTACGAACAACGGTTTTTCCGTCATCCACGTTCACATCTAATACAATGTTATTACAGTCATAAAAATCTTGCCACTTCCAACATGTTTAATGGTCTCTCACAGATTTAATCGCCTCTCACAGGGTGTTCCTATTAATACCATGCACATAATATCCAGCGATGTATTAGTGCACTGGGACTGTAGTGCTTCAGGCGCAGACGCAATTTATTAGCTTGCTAGAGATTAATAGTGCGTGCCAGGTAACAGATTGCATTCTGATCGTGTACGAACACTGGAGATCGTTTCTGACGATACGCTCTTTTAATATAAAATGAAGAACCAACGACACCGACTTACGAAATTAAAGTTATTTTTCACTTTGTAGTGTTTTTTTGTGGAAGTCGGTTGTTTTTTTTTTGTAAAAAAGTTTTACAGTACATGATTCTAAAAAACCTTTATAATAAATTTACTACTGAGCGGTGGGGTCCTGGGTTCGGGCAAAGTGTTATTGAGTTTTTCCATTAGGAATTTCATAGTAACAGCCTCGAGTTTGGAAGTTGGCGGTGTGATACTCCCGTGCCTTGGAAAGCACGTCCTGCGCCTGAAGGCCAATTCTCGTAATTTAAAACGTTCAAAATCTAGTCGCAGTCTCATCTCAGCGACAAAGAAATGTCAAAAACTTGTCAAAATGTAGGGGAATTTGAAGTATTTTTTGACAGATTGAGACTGAGATCAGACTGTGAACGTTGTTAAAATTAGTAGAATTGCCCCTCAGATCTCTCTTCCGTTCAGATTGGCCGCCGTGGCCGAAATATGGATACCCTGCGCAGAAATTTTTCGTCGGTTATAAAAAAAATTGCTGTTTTATACTTTTTTATTCTACCTACACAGTAAAAAAGTATACTCTTTTTTTTCAGGGTGGGAAATCATCAAATGACCCCTCCCGCTCTGGGTGGAGCGGAAAAAGTATATTTACAAGAGCAATTTTTTTACACTTTTCTATGAAACAGTTAATAGAAGAATAATTTCTAAGCTAAGGGGTCTAAAATCATGTCTTGAATTCATGGTTACAGTTTGCATTTCGATGTGCCTGCCACCCCTTATAGCCTATTTCAGAACAACAACCTCTGCCGAGTTAATTATCCGTCGCAATTCGAGCCGATTTCCAATTAATCGAATTCATTGTATTCTATAACCTCATTAGTCGCTGTCATGATTTTCGATTATTGTGCTTTAGTTGTGAAATGTTGGGCTTATTATATTTAGATTGTCCAATAATGAGCAGCAAACAGTTATTAAATGTGAAAATAATACAAATAAATTGGCAAGTTAAGCTTAAGCCTCGAACAGGGATTACCAGCCGTTCCCAGAGGATATACAAACGTAAGCCAACCAATAACCCAACTGTACCAATAGTAGCTGCTTTAATATTTATTTGTAGTTTATGTAAAAAATGTAGGCAAGCTCTCTAGATTTTACCGTTCTGGTTTTAACCCTCTGTCGCTCTGAGCTCAAGGGTTTGGATAACTCGATTTTTATATAGTCAAGTTTGTTTGTTTGAAAGAATCTCTGGAACTGCCGGTCGGATTAGAAATAGTAGATTGTTTGTCAAGGGAGCAAATAACTAGGATTCAAAGTACGTCACTCGAGCTTAAATAGCTCCCGAGGTGAACACTACATTTTATCACCCTCTGATCTCCATCATGAAAAAATAAGTAAGTGCAACTTATGAATAAGAATAGTACGTTTATTTATTTGCATAAAATTACCTGAGGAAGACATATTCATTTTTTATAAAATTAAGTAAAATCCTAATTTAATTAAAAATAAATTTAAATAATTAGTAAACAATTACAAATGAAGGCAGAATGTTTTTTGCGCGTTGTTTATTTTTTCACAATTTTTTTTTTTTGTTAATTTGACGTCCGCGTTTTACTTTATCATACAGCCTCTTACTTGTTCATACAATGTTCGTGATTGATCTTTTTGGTGATTGGAACTTTTACCACTTAACAATATCCATATTCTAAATTCAAATCACTTTTAGTCCCTAGGGATTAAAGAGCTATTTTAGTCCCTGTTTACGAAGAATACACTAGCTCTTTTTAGGGTTCCGTAGTCAACTAGGAACCCTTATAGTTTCGCCATGTCTGTCTGTCCGTCTGTCCGTCCTCGCTTAATCTCTGTGACCGTTAGCACTAGAAAGCTGAAATTTGGTACCAATATGTATATCAATCACGCCGACAAAGTGGTAAAATAAAAATTGGAAAAAAATGTTTTATTAGGGTAGCCCCCCTATATGTAAAGTAGGAAGTGATTTTTTTTTAAATTTCAACCCTAACGTGTGATATATTGTTGGAAAGGTATTTAAAAATGAATAGGGGTTTACTAAAATCATTTTTTGATAATGTCAATAATTTCGGAAATAATCGCTCCAAAAGTAAAAAACAATGTGTCCCCCCCCTCTAACTTTTGAACCATAAGTTTAAAAAATATGAAAAAAATCTGCAAAGTAGAACTTTATCAGGACTTTCTAGGAAAATTATTTTGAACTTGATGGAAACAACAGTTTTTGTACAAAAAAGACAAAAAGTTGTACAAAATAATTTCTGGACTAAGTTTGTAGTATAATCGTATGTGCAAGCATTTTTTTAACTTCGTTTACATATTTTATTATCCTGAACGTATCCCTTTGTGTTCGCGCTAAAAACCGTCACGAGTTGGAGCGCCTGCCGCGGAACGTGCAATGATGCACGCTCCGTGTTCGCGCACGTACCCATTACCGGGAGCAGTTGCAGGAGCGCGGAGCGCTGCTGGAGCGCGAACATAATGGATACCCACCTTTAAACTTATAAGTGGGAACACTTATTATGACGGACGGGAAACTACGGAACCCTACACTGAGCGTGGCCCGACACGCTCTTGGCCGGTTTTTAATAGATGTGATAAAAAAATATGTTTGCATTATATAGGCCAATTCTTGGGGAAGGTTTTAACATCACGCTACGACCCTTAGCAGCAGAGCAAAAATATAAAAAAAACCCAGAAGAATGCTAATGGCGATATGATGCGACGCGGTGGGTGGGGTCTAAGTTATTTCACACGGACGTAGTTGCGGGCAGTAGCTAGTTTTATAATAAAAATGATGCGAAATTTCTTACGTGCATTGCAATTTGCAGGTTGTAAGAAACTTGAATTTCGCGGGCTACCCAGCGCTTGGGGGATGCGCTAGGTAGACTGCGAAATTCAAGTTAAAGAATAAAGAACGAATATGGCTGTGCCCGCAGCGGTCGTGACATTTGCATGAAACTTTTCTAGTAGAACTTTTTGTATGAAAAAAATATTCAAACCTTTTAGAGCTCCGTACCAAAATAGTAAAAAGGAACCCTTATGGTGTTTTCAAGTCGGTTAAAAACAGGGCATAATTCTGGAATGCAATTTCTCAGTAACTAAAAACTTTTGATTGGTCGAAGTCCTAAGTGGCCATCCGAAACTTTAAGTAAACTTGAAGTACTCGAAGAACTAATAACAATTTCTGCTCTTTCATTGAGAAACTTAATTTTTTTTCTTATTAAATACTAGCTCTTACCCGTGGCTCCATCCGAAAAATACCACGGAAACGTACTGCAGGGATTTATAACCAGGTAAACACGCCAATAAACTATCTGCGAGATAAATTTCATCCAAATCCGTTATGTATGCCTACATGGAATACGTACTTACTTATTAATCCTCGTAAATAAGACACCCTACCTTCTAATAATCTACAGACAATTTAGCCTTGTAAGTACAGACAAAAGGACAAAAATTATTCTTTACTATGTTATTATTATGTGTACACTTTTCAACTTACCTATTGTAACTTTGTTGCTTTCAAATCGAAAAAGATAATCTTTACCACATCAATGATTTTTGATTCCTATCGAAAAGTTCACCAAGGAAATCTGTATGCGAGTAAGTAACTGTAAGTAGAACAATTTACACGTAGCAAAGCTTCTTTCATCCAAACATACGTTTAAAGCGGAAACTTTTCTCGATGTTCCCGTGAAAGATAAGGGGGTTATACTGTCACAACTCAATCAATCATGAAGTCGAATGTGACTTTCATTCGAGCGATGTCACCGCAAAGGCACGACACGACATTTTGACGGCGCAGATGTGAAATTACTTAGGCGTGCATTTGTGGGTGTACCTGTACCAATTCGTGTTTTCATGATAGCATGTACAGACGCCAGCACATCAAGCTACCCGAAACTGTCAAATTTTCCCAATCAAATTTGAACCTTATGATTTAGCGATAAAGTTGATAATCTATTAAAAAAAATTGACAGATTTTAGTAACTTGATGTGCTGCCGTCTGTACCTACCAATAGTAGGAATATCTAGCAAAACAGTGTAGGTAATGTCGTCACCGTTTTATGTAATGTGACCTTCTGATGAATGAAAAATGGTCAGTTTCCTTTTGTATCTAAATTTTAACAGCACTATTGGAGCGTATTTAAAAAAGCATTAACATCAACTTTACTGGAAAAGTGTTAAGGCAAATGCTTATTTTGGAGGGGCTTCTGGCTATGTAATAACAGTCGCACGGGTCAATCAATCAGGTTAAGCTACTCTGGCCACGGTTGGTCCATGGATGGGTGACCATATTTATTACATACCAAGACCCCTTCGCGCCTCGGGAAGCATGTTAAGCCGTTGGTCCCGGCTGTCATTCGTGGATCTTTGACAGTCGTTACGGGTCGTCAGAAGCCCGGAATTCTGACGACCAGTCTTACCAAAGGGTATCGAATATCTGACCGCCACAACCCAGTTGCTTGGTTATTACCCATAGGCAATCGTTCCATCTAAAATACGGGTATTCAGCTGCATCTAGTTAGACTGGAAGCCGACCCCAACATAGTTGGGAAAAGGCCCTATATTTTGGTGTAAGATATCAAGTTTAACGAAAGCTTTATCGAAAATATCCATATCTATAACATTCTAAAGATGGGTCCCGATTTCCTATCATTTTGTCGTTCAGTTCGAAGATTTAAACGGAGTATTTCGTCTGTCCCCTTGGGTGTCGTTAGCATTATACTGCGAGATTGTTTACCGCCGCTACGTAGCGTGAGGTTCTAAGTTCGACTTCCGTGTGTCGCTCTTGTGTATGAGCATAGTCTCACTGTATGTGGCTATGTGAAAGATATAAAATTAAATAAAAATATAAAAATATTCATACTTCATTTTAATTTATTATTAAAATTTATTTTTTAAATGTCGCAGCATCATGCTGAGATAGGAGCCTTTTGACCTCGTATAAGATTTTCTGTTTCATTTTCCTTTCTGTTACTTTTTTTTATTTTATATAATTTTTATTTTTAACTGTGTTTAGTTTGTAATCTTCTTATACGAGTCACAATATACAGGGTGAAACTGAAAACATGCGACAAATCGATATGGAAGATAGTAGGTACTCATCGTTATGAACAACTTTTACTAAGGGACCAAAGTAGTAATCGCGAAAAAAAAATCAGCTGTTCCCTACATTTTGACGAGTTACGCGAACATAAATGTAGGGAACGGCTGATTTTGTTTTCGCGATTTCAGGTTTGGTCCTATAGTAAAAGTTGTTCATAATGATGAGTACAATCTCCCATTTCGGTTTGTCGCATGTTTTCAATTTCAACCTGTATACTTTTTCTTTAAAGATTATGACTAGAAAGGGGTTGACTATTTTTTTTTTATTTTTTTTCAGGATGGGCAATCATCAAATGACTCCTCCCGCTCTGGGTGGAGCAGAAGGGAGTGTCAGACTCTTACTGACTAAAACCCACCCGTGTTCCTTCCTTCGCCCTTTATGTTCCGGGCCAGCGGTAACCCTTTCGGACAATCCCGCTGATCCGGCAGGCTTCGGCCCTTGCGCATCACTCCTCACCTGGGGTTGACTACTGAGAATGGAATAAATTACATAAAGTATAGCGCCGGCTTAGGTTCGAGCCCATGACGTACAACTCGTGTCGGGGTCGTTACCACTGTGATACCGTTGCTTTGGATTAAGTTTAATGGCATAAAAATTTTTTCGTCCTAAAATCTTAGCTATACCTACTTGGATACTATTAAAGCGTGTTGCGTTTAAATATATATTTACGTGCGGTGAAATTCTGTAACCATGAGGTGGTTATATGGTTCATCAGCATCCTATCAATCTTCTGCTGGACGTAATATGTGTCTCATATATACATAAATGCATAAACTCACACCTTCTTCCCATGGGGGTAAGCAGATAAAACAGAACGCTACCAGCTACAATACTTACATACTCCTTTTGCCTCGTTTACTTTCATCTGACGGGCAATTCTCATTATTTTAAGAACGTTCACAATCTGATCTGCGGGCCAATTCTCGTAATTTAAAACGTTCAAAATCTAGTCGCAGTCTCATCTCAGCGACAAGCAAATGTCAAAAACTTGTCAAAATGTAGGGAAATTAGAAGTATTTTTTGACAGATTGAGACTGAGATCAGACTGTGAACGTTGTTGAAATTAGTAGAATTGCCCCTCAGATCAGTCTCAATCTGTCAAAAATACCTACATCTAAATAATTTCCCTACTGTTTTGACAAGTCTTTGACAATGATTGTCACTGAGATGAGATTGTGACTAGGTTTTGAACGTTTTTAATTACGGGAATTTACCTTAAGCGGTGCTATTCTGTAAAAATCTCACCGTGAAAACTTAGGTGAAGTGAGCGTGGAGTGAGTTGTCAGTGTCATTCCACCTGATACTAGGGATTGACCAAGCATAGATTTACAATCATAATCGAGATTTAATAATATTTTTAAATTCATAAGAGAGATTAATAATATTTTTAATGCTAATCTATTGATCATTTTATATACAATTCAAAGTTAGTATTTTAGTCGTCGCGCTCGCGCCTCAGGCTGTATAAGGACAAGTCTAGGAAAAAAAACAACATTGAGGTTCTGACTAAGTTTCTGTTTGGCTATTTTATTTTAAAACCCCACAAAATAGTAATGTTTTGACAACTGAAATACTTCGGTATATAAAATGATCAATAGAATTAGCATAAAAAATATTATTAAAATCTCGATTATGGTTGTATGTTTGCTTAGTCAATCCGTAGCATCAGTGGGATGACACTGACAGCTCACTCCACGCAAGTTTTCACGGTGAGATTTATACAGAATCGATGTGCTGCTTAATTATTGTCGTAAATAAGACAGGCTACCTTCTATAACAATCTACAGACAATTTAATCTTGTAGCAGCTTTTATACTTTATATCTATCTTGGGAAACTTTATCGATTCCCCGTAACTTTCTAGTGGTAATTAAGTCAACATTGGTCTCCGGAGCGATTAATTCATGTACAGACGCCAGCACGTCAAGGTACCCGAAACTGTCAATTTTTCCCAAACAACTTTAAACCTTATGCTTTAGCGATTAAGTTGAAAATCTATTAAAGAAATTTGACGGATTGTAGTAACTTGATGTGCTGGCGTCTGTACATTTTATTTATGGTTTAAAAAGTTTCTAAAATAAAGAAGTTTTAACAAAGGTAAATTGATGGAACCTTTATGAGACGCTTTAAGAGTACTCACGTGTTTACGGAAGTTTCAGGAGACCTTTGGAACTAAGTAGGGCTTTGTCAGGGTCAAATTAAATTAGCTAGTGAAACTTCGCAGACGTGGTGGGTTGATATTTAATTATGATGAAATGAAAAAAAAATGATTTGATGGATTTTTTCTTGTGGTCAACAACTCGCATAGAATCGTTACTTGAAATACGAGTTTAGAAAATCTGTTTATTTTATTTAATCTTGTTTAAAGATCGATATCCAGGTGTTTGCACAAAAAAATAAAAAAAAAACACTGGCACTCCGGTAGTGCCGACAGAAGTGAAAACTTGAACAATTACGAGTGTATTTTGTGAATCGTCTTATAAACAAAACACGCGTGTTAAGGTGTGTTCCTTATTTTATAGGGTTTTTTGCAAATCAGGTATGATGACCAAAGTGACTGGTTTATTCTTCTCGTGAAAGGAATTTATTCAGATTTGCTCGTCGTCAGTTATATATCCGTGGTTCAGCGCCATCTCGTCGTTGTTGGATGAACTACGTAGTTAGTACGCGAGGCCTACGTAGTTAGTACGCGAGGCCCTCGTAGTTCTTCCCGATGTGCATAGATGGCGCTGTCCTCAACAACGCGCGTCTTAAGTTTTACGTCTGACGTTAGTACGCGAAGCCCTCGTAGTTCTTCCCGATGTGCATAGATGGCGCTGTCCTCAACAACGCGCGTCTTACGTTTTACGTCTGACGTTTTACGTCTTACGAATTTTCGATCAGGGTCACGTGACCTGACGCGAATTTAGAAGTTTTTACCCATTCCAAAAAAAGTACACAGCGCCGCTAAAGAAGTTTTCACTTCAAAAATTTGCTAAACTCTGTTAGGAAGGAACTACCTACAATAACTGGTCTGCTGGAAGAAATTTATTAAGAAATAAGCAGTACCTTTGTACTCAAATTATAATCATGTCATAAACCTATGTATTTTACTGTGTGTATATAAATTATAACATAAATAAATAAAATAAAATAAACTGTGGTCGATTTTTTTTATCATATTATATTTTTTTACGCTTTATTATGTTTTCATATAACGAAACGATACCTATCACGTCTTCCCCCTTTTGTGGTTCTTATAAGGCAAGATCATCAATGGAACGAAACGAACGAAACTTTTGTGTACTACCTTCTGCGTGTGAATTTGCACGAGTGGAATTCAACAATAATCTACCATAAAAACATGTCCTTTGAGGCTTTGACACTCGGCAACAGCAATAGTGTAGCTTTCTATCAACGAACGATTTTTTGAAGTCGGATGTGTAGTGTCGGAGATTAGGTACACCCACCTAGTGATCGATGTACCCCCCTACTTACTCGTATAAACTCACAATATGTGGTACAATGCGTGCCACGAAAGATGAGACTTGACCCCGCCTCCCCCGCTCTTTCCGCCGCCCCTATGACGTCCGGTCCCGTCCCGCACTCAGACCTCATACCGCTAAAGATACCTAAAATCGTGTACTGCGCATGTCAAACCACGTGGTGTGTCAAGTCTCATCTTTCGTGGCACGCATTGTATATTGTGAGTTTAGAATGTTAGTGCGAAGTATAGATTGCCTATAATAGCTATTGTAAAGATGCGCAATGCTTTACACCCCCACCCTATTTCAAATTAAATAAATATCAACTTTATTTCAATGACATTTATGTTGATTTCAGAGTGACTAGCACTATAGAAAAAGTTATAAAAATGTTTGAAGTTGTAGCGTCAATTGAACTTTATTGTTTAGGAGTTATAGTTATTATTCCATTAATTCATATTTATTTACATTTTTGGCAAATAAATCGCGAACGCAGATTATATATTAAGTTGGATAATGATTCAGGAAGTGGAAAGTAACTTTTTACTTTCATGAAATTGGACAAAATAAGTAAGTACTTAATGGATTACTTTATCGATTGGCAACGACATCTAAAAATACTGTCCGTAAACCTATGTAGATAAGAAACAGTTATGTAGTCCGGCAAACCCAAAAGATACTTCAGTCTAAGTATTATTAGTTATCAGTGCTTCAGTAATAATATAGGTACCTATGCCTCATTGGTCTAGTGGTTGCTACTGAGGTTCAGAAGTGCTATTCTGTAAAAATCTCACCGTGAAAACTTAGGTGAAGTGAGCGTGAGTGTTCAATTCCTAGCAAAAACAAACTCACTTCACCGAAGTTTTCACGGTGAGATTTTAACAGAATCGACCGGCAGGGTTCGTTCTTAGGTCGAAAAAAACTTATTGGGTTTTTTAATTAGGATTTTTTCAGTAACAGCCCGGAGTCTGGATTTGAGCCCGGTTAATGGCAATAGAATCACCCTCTATTACATGGGACTTAAACAAAACTGGCGAAATGTTGGTGTACCTGCTAGAGGTACACCTCTGCCCAACCCTTTAAGGAAACAAGGCGTGATGTGATGTTATGTTATCTGCATTCGCGATTTATTTGCCAAAAATGTAAACAAATATAACTTTATGGAAAAATAACTTTAAATCCTACACAATAAAGTTCAGTTTATGTTACAACTTCAAACATTTTTATAACTTTTTCAATTGTGCTAGTCACTCTGAAATAAACTTAATTACCATTAAAATAAAGTTGATATTTGTTCAACTTGAAATAAAATCAATTTGAAACAAATTTGAATAGACTACATTATGTATATTACATGTCTCGAAATTTATTATATTTGAGCTCGAATTATATTATGTATATTACGTGTCTCGAAAATTACGCCTAATGTAAAAATCATCTCCACCTTTTCATAACATGTTGGGTTTGACCTTCAACACAACCAGATGTAGCCCAATATTTTGCACATAACTGCCATTTTGACTTCCATTGCCCAATTTTAATAGCCAGTTTACTCTAGAGGATGATTCGGTCAGTCTCCGTATACGAGGAAACGACTAATCTAATGGTCCAAACAAGGTACATGGTTGTTTAAAGTAAAGTATACTGACATTTCGACAGTCGGCGAGAACTGAGCGTTACTAAGCAAACATGAAAATCTAATAGCAGCTCGTTGGTCAGTGTTCTTTTGCAGGAAAACGTACCTATCTTTTTTTTTTTTATTAGTTGACACAGAGAAGGAATTTTGCTAAGTCACAGTGTACAAATGCTCGTTGCATTGCACGCTTGCTAATTGGGTTGGCTATTTCAGACATTAGGCTTCTTTTTTCAAGATTTGAATGTTGTTATTCCGAGTAAGCATTAGGCGTCTATGTCATAATAATAAAGTGCATAATTTCTAGTGAATACAGTTTTCCCTCGTATCGTATACCTACTATGAACAAATGGAAATGACATAAGTTGTAGTTAATATGTAATACAGGCTGGTGTCCGCAACTACACGTCAATGCGTAATTTTGCAATCGCAATTTTACAGAGCTAAGTTGTAGTTATAGTTTGGGATATTCATTGTTTACTAAATTGACAGCCAACTTAAATTTTCCGTGTATTCCAATCACAACTGTCTGTCTTGAAATTTTGTGAAATGGCCACAAGAAATTGACGTAGGGAACACCACACACAGAATTTCGTTTTACCAAATTCTGTATTCAGAAGTCATATATACATAGTACTTCCCAGATCTAAAACATGCAACTTGATGTTCACGAAGCAGGTCCAAAAAGTCTAGACCACCACGCCATGTAAGCGAATATGAATGAAGATAAATGAATAGAGGAAAGAGCGCGTATCTTCACGTCACGTTCACCTGCAGGCGGTGCATCCCACGACTGCACTACGAAGCTCTAATGATCGACGGGTGATGATGATGATGATGATGGGACTCCCTTTCCCTTCACCTAAGTTTTCACGGTGAGATTTTTACAGAATAGCACCGCTTAAAGCAAATTCCCGTAATTAAAAATGTTCAAAACCTAGTCCCAATCTCATCTCAGTGACAATCATTGTCAAAGACTTGTCAAAAATGTAGGGAAATTATTTAGATGTATTTTTGACAGATTAAGACTGATCAGATAGTTTGTGAACGTTCTTAAAAAAATGAGAATTGCCCGTCAGATGAAAGTAAACGAGGCAAAAGAAGTATGTAAGGATTGCAGCTGGTAGCGTTCTGTTTTATCTGCTTACCCCCATGGGAAGAAGGTGTGAGTTTATGCATGTATGCATATATGAGACACATATTACGTCCAGCAGAAGATTCATAGGATGCTGATGAACCATATAGCCCTCAGACTAAATATTGTAAACATAAGTGAATCTGGCACTGTTTGCAATATCTACCCTTTAATTTCAGAATACCTTTAATTTTAAATATTTTTTTTTTTAAATATCGCGGCTGTCTTTCGAGATAGGAGCCTTTTTGGCCTAGCACAGGTCTGGTTTTTGGTTAAAAAAATCTGGTTGTTTTTAATTATTGTTAATTTTAAATGCTCCTTTTTTAACTAATTTTATTTCCTATTTGTGACAAATATTTTTTTCTTTCTTTCAATTCTGCGCCTTTCAATTGAAGAAGTTCGAATTTGACCGAACCGTGATACATTGTCATAAAGATTACTTAGACTTTTTGCTTGAATTCATCATCACGGGTTGGTCCCTTTTGTTCAATGTGGTAATTTCGAGACATTCTCTCTGAAGAGGTGAATAATTGAACATTGAAATAATACAGCCAGACAATGAACATAATCAGTGCAAAACTAATGACTATCCGAGCGCAATTATTATATTCCTATCATTAAGATATTGACTGACTCTTGCAATCAATTTGTACCTACCAGTATTAGTCGAATTGATAGACAGAGATTAGTAGGTATACCACTGATTATCCTTTTGGGGAATACAGGTCACACCCACACACACATACATCACACATATCTATCGAATGCTTGTCTCCCCTTACGATATTAAGGACCATCAGAATCAAAAATCCAAACTAATATGATTTCACATAAACCTACATGAAACGTTAGAAGCATGGTGCACGGATCCAATTTTTGTTTCCTATGCAGGAGAGTAGAATAATTGGCTTTTACAATGTTTTCAAATTTCAGTGTTAAATGTGTCGAACTACAATCACTAGTTCTTTAGCTAGGCTTGGTAATTAAGGAAACTGTCACACAGTCACATTTCACCTGTTCGTAGGTTTGTATTCATCATTAGAGATGAAGACAAACCTACGAACTGGTGAAATGTGGCTATAGACTCCTGTGTAACCCTTTCAGGAAAGCAGGCGTGATGCTATGCTCAAACTCAAAGCATTTATTTCAATTAAACCATTTACAGGCACTTTTGAATTGTCAAGAAGTCGGTCAGTTAGAAAATATGAAGCTAGTTGCCCATTCCAAAGCGTAGGTAACTATGGAGAAGAACGGGCAAGAAACTCCATGGACACTCTTTTTAAATTATATTTTACAAAAATATTAGTTACATCATTACTTTTGAATTTAAATTTTTATAACGTGAGAATCGTTCTCACATAAAAAATAAAAAAGACGTACGCGTTAAAAGCGTCCAGAGTACTTAACAAAATAACAATCCAAAAATAAAATAATTAAAAATAAGCCGAGGCAGCTAAGTGATGACCAACCCCAACTGACGGCGCCCGTTCACGACATGACGCATAAATCAGCACCATTTAGCTCAACCATTTTGAAGGGAGCCAAATGATCCAACACACACGCCACCGTCAGTGAGACATTTGAGTGAGCATGACATACTATCATGTGAGGTTTAGCTTCTGCCTGCGCATTTTTTGTTCCCCCGATCAACCGACACGTCGCATCGCATCGCATCACCTGCCCGCGCTATCACTTCGTTTTCGCTTAGCGCTCTTTCTGACTTTTTGTCTTTTTACTCGGCTCCTAAGGGTCATAGCGTGATGTTAAATAGCCTATAGCCTTCCTCCAGAGTTGGGCTATCAGACGCACATATAATTTTTCACATCCAACTGGTACTTTCAGAGATTACCCCCTACATACAAACAAATTTTTACCTCTTTATAATATGACTAGCTTCCGGCCACGACTTCGTCCGCGTGAAATTCGTACTTTCCTCTAAACATTTCTAAAATGTATATTTATGATCTTATCATTTATTTAGATAAATAAGTAATAAGTAAATAAAGAGTATGTTTTCAAAGCCCAAAAAAGATGCATCAGAGCTAGGTATGTGTGGTTTACAAAGTACTGACAGCTGTCAACTTCTATTTAAAAGCCTCCGGATCTTAACCCTGCCCTGCTGTATATTTATGAAGTAAGTGTATTTGTTAAAACAAACATCATCCTATATGAAATAGCTTTTAAAAGCCATTATAGGAAACTACGCGATAAAAATAAGTTAGAGCTTAAAGTACCATATGCTGGTACGGCTTTAATGAGGAAAGCTTTTATTGTATGGCCCAAAGAATATTTAATAAGTTACCTTGCTCAATAAAAGTCTAAATAGTAAATTTCAAGCGTAAATTACGTACTTATATTAATACAGAAATATTACTATTATCTCAGAGAATATTTTGATGACAGCTCTTTGACAATATAATAATATTTGTTTCGTAAAATGTTTATATATGCATATCGACTCTAATAGCAATGCTGTAGACAATGTCAATTTTAAACATTTTTCTTATCAGTAACTTATTGACATTATAATTTATTTATCATTGACATTGTCGCATTTCGTTAAATATTGACATTACCAGACATTACCTATTGCATTTTATTAAATTACGCAAAAAAAAAACCTTAAATATATATATAGAAATTGACATTGATACTACTGAATTGCTATAAATTAAGATACCAAATTGGCATAAGCCTCCCATAATATGTATATATACGCCAAACGGCAAAACACCGAAAAACTATAATATAACAATTGTAACATCTTGCACACTGTTGGAACCTATGTTTACAAATAAAGACTATTGATTGATTGATTCATTGATTGATTGATGATGAAGACCACAGATGGCCACCGGAACTACTCAATAATAAGTATTTCACGGGTTGCGTTTCGATTACTTTAATATGGTTGCTAAGGAATTTATGCTCGTCACAATGCGAATGGTGAAATGGAGCTGATGGTGAAATACCAGGAGAACTGCTCAACAATTAATATCCCTGCAACGGGAAAAGCAATATTTTGGTAAAGGCGATGAGCTAGTTGACATTAGGCTATTGTAACTTAGATACATTATAAACAGACCCATTAAAAAGCGAGAAATAAAAACACTTTAACAAAAAAAAAACCTACTTTAAAAAAAAACACTACAAAGTGAAAGATAACTTCGGAAGTCGGTAGCAAAAAACTAAAATACAGATCCAAAGACACCGACTTCCGAAATTAAAGTTACTTTTCACTTTGTAGTGTTTTTTTTGGAAGTCTATAAAGTTTATATATCAAATAAATTAGATTTTTCATATAAACTGTATCCCCTCTTTTTATCTACATAGGGATGGAATTTTGAAAAATCGTCTGGGATGTTTCTGTGACTTGACTTAAGGATTATTTATATACATTTTCCAGTTAATCAAGCCACGTATTAATACTCCCCTGTGAAATTGATTACCGCTCTTCACCCCGTTAGGGGTAGATTATCGAAAAACCCTGATACGTTATTTTTGGTCACAAGTGTAAATACTGAGTTTCGAGTTAATTGAACTACGCGTTAAAATTCTTCCTTACAAATTTTGACACCCCCAATCTATATCTTCGAGCTAATCAAACTACGCAGTAAAATCCTCCCCTGTAAAATTAACTACCCTTTTTCACGCAGCTACCGGTAGATTTTTGAAAATTCTAGCTGTAGGACATTTTTGGTTTTAGAATCAAAATTAAACTTAATTTGTGATTATTTGGTAAGGATACCATAAAGTTTGTATGGAATTGTTGATACCATCGCCCTGCGCGTGTCTAGTGCCTTATTATCAATGGGTAATTTATTGCGTGCCAATTTTTACGCTAGTTATTTTGAATAAAATTATTTATTATATTATTTTGACAGACTGATAACAACTTGTAATAACCGCAGTACTATTTAGTGAGATAACCTAATCCCCACTCTATAAATAGTTGATCGTTGACTGTTGCCGGCGAGTACTCGTTTGCCGCAGCGGCGTGAGCTATCAAAGAGAGTAGTTTAGCGCTTAGTGACGCACGCTTGGCAAGTTGGCAGCATACTCGCCGAGAGACACACGCATGGCACGTACGAGTCATCGCTCGTAGCCACCTGCGCTACTCGTTGCTCGCTATCTCCTTTTAGTAGCTAGCGCTAATCACTACTAGTAACTCGCCGGCGGTAGGACAGGTGCCTTAGGGTGGCTCCACACGAGTTACTCAGGCATGATGCATTGGGCAAATTGTGCAAAGTAAATCAAGTAATGGAGGTGCTATATTTTGTGGTAAATTGAACTGGACAGTCTCCAAGAAGTACGGATTTGAGGTTTCACTGTAAAATCATATATCTTTTATTGGCTTTCAGTTACAGTTATTATTGGATGATTATCGGAACAGTGGAGAGCAGTGGTGGCCCAGTGGAAACGGCCGCGACTTACTATGTAGTTTTAGGACGTAGGTTCGAACCCCGACAAGAGCTTTACTTTGTGTAAATTATTTCTTGATCAATACTCCCAAAACGGTGAAGGCAAACATCGTGAGGAAACTAGCATGTCCAAAAACCAAAAATTCGAAGACTGTGACATCGACTAACCCGCACCAGGTCCAGGTGGATTATGGCCCACTCCCTCTCACAGAGAGGAGGCCTGTGTCCCAGCAGTGGGAACATTATAGACTGATTATGACCAGAACACCCAGAAACCCCTACACCCTAGGAAAATATGATTAGATGAGCTCAATACACTGAAAAAAAAGAATTGTTGAATGTACTAAAGTAGCGTAGGTTTAGTAATGAACTGCCATAGTCAACCCTTTTCATAGTTAATTTTACTATAACAAGAGTGAATTTAACAAAATCCACTTTGTTGATTTTCATAATCACCCAGTTCTATTTGGTAAAATCAACAATTTCGTGTGTAGGACCTATATAACCCGCGGATTTGATAAAAACGCGGAATTTAGTAAAATCAATCATTCTTTTTTTCAGTGTATCCAAATATGAGCTTTGTTGACATCAGCACAAGACCTAAACGATTGGAACAAACATACATAACATCGCGCCTCATTTAGGCACAAGTGTAACTATGTACAGATGCCAGCACATCAAGCTACCCGAAACTGTCAAATTTTCCCAATCAACTTTGAACCTTATGCTTTTGCGATAAAGTTGAAAATCTATTAAAGAAATTTGATTGTGGTAGCTTGATGTGCTGGCGTCTGTACATCTACATTTCATCAGATATGTTTAGGTTCTTTACGGATAACATTCTAGCTTCGTAACCACTCAACGCTGTAAAAAACTGCGCCTCTTTGCAGCGGTAAGTATCGAGGGCAGTATCGGTAATCGATAAATCGATAGATAAATACTAGACTTTGACAAATCCTCTTCGGACAAAAGATTTTCCCAACTACATAGATCAGCATCGGAAAACTAAGAGTGTTGCTTGCTGTCAACAAAACAAAAAAAAAGGGAGCTAACTACAACACACATCAATGTTTTCACTACTGGGACACAGGCCTTCTCTCGGTGAGAGGGAGTAAGCCGTAATTCACCACGCGGGCCCAATGCGGGTTGGTAGATGTCACATGTCTTCGAATTTTTTGTTCTAGGACATACCGAGTTCCTGACGATGTTTTCCTTCACCGTTTTGAGAGCAGTGGTGAACTACAATAACGTTTTAAATTGTATGTTGTAGTAGACAGATGTACTATTCATTGCTTTAGTAACGCACAAAAAAATATTCATTTCTCAGTTAGTTAATTTTATTGTTGACATGCACCACCCAAAGCTCTGCCTACCCCTACAATCTTTATTCCCATCTCATCCATTTGACAACTCCCAGCTCATCACAGATACACGACGTCACAAACGACAACCTAACAGTGTATGCATGTTATGCAAGAGTGTACATTATAGATGAACAGAGCTGGTTCCAGCGCCATGAAAATCGCCGAGTATTTGAAATAATAATAACCCAACGAAAGCCTTTGATGTCATGGCGTCATTACCTTTGGAGTAGTATTTTGATGAGTAATTATCTTTCAGCTTCTATCCTCTGTAAAGAGCCTATGTAGATGGAGAAGGCAATTTTGCGCTCGAGGGCCCAATTTTCTAGGGCTTCTTGTGAATGGAGAAAATGTTTCTCTTTTTTGTTGACAGGAAAGGAGGCACTTGTTCCAATCGAGTTGTTAATGCAATACTTTCAATATCTTTCTGTGCGTTGAAATATATCAATTGTTATACATTTATTGCTACACAAATTTCTTAATATTACTTATGTATTTGTAACTCATGAATTGCACGTTTCAAAGGCCTGATAAATTATTTCAGATAAGACGAAGTCGCATCGATGCCACTAGAGCTGCTTATTCCCTAAGGAGATAACGCGTTAGCACTCTCGTACTCTCTGCAATATTCAACATTTCCAGTAAGTCGTTGCAAAGAAGGATAAAAGTATAAACGGTGTCGTATAGAACCTTTCCGCTGAAAATACATAAAGAAAATACGGTATTATGAGAAATAATTAATCTGCAACCTGCAACGTACATTTTCAGAAATGTTGTCACGGACGGAGGAATAATGTATTCAATTTGCCATGCGGATTTTTGGCAAAGATCTTTGTCGTATTTTTTACAGTACTGACGTCTTCACGCAGTACAATAACTTGTACTACAAAACAAACTCTCTGAGGAAACCCTCAGAGAGTTTGTTTGAACTACTAAGGAGTAGTTAAATCTTGAATTAAGTACGAGTTTCAAGGCTTATGTCTCGTACGATGTGCGTAAATAAATAATTTACACTTCTGAAACTTAAGTGTAAAACGCCTTATCATTTATTATTCATCTATTGACACGATTTATGGCAGTTTTGTGACATAAATCCTGTCGATACACCTTTACGAGTACGTGAAAATTGTTTAAAAGCTAATTATAGTACTTACCAATGAATCTACTCGCACTCTTGGCTATAGTTTCATTAATTTGACAGCAGAAGGAGATGGAAGCAAAGCTTAAAAACACGCCTTGATAACTTTTCTTGATCATTGCTCCTCACTTTTGGCGCTCGCAAACTAATTTGTAAACTCTTGCATTTTTGTTTTGAAAAATATTTTTTCGGTAAAACTTCACTTTTCACATTATATTTTTTATTTTGCGATATTTTGTTTGTATTTAAATAATGCGCTTAAAAAGGCGCTTTAAGATTTGTGTCGATTGGTTGCTCGGTAAAGGTCGAGAGCTCTCGACACGTGAGCGCCGACTGAGCGAGCCCCCTAACTGGAACGGGAGAAATGGACCACTGCGCAGTACACCGGCTTAGCTCTCAGCCGTGTATTTTTTATTTCAAACAAGGTGGGTGCAGAAATTTCGTTAGGTTCACGCGGCTTTTTATATGCATAAAATGCTTTGAGTGGTTTGAAATTAAAAAGTTAGCTAACTCAATATTTACAATTTGTCGAGTCACTCCTGTTGCGTGTTTTTCATGTACGTTTCATGAAATGTTGAATTCTTCATTTTTTGTTGGACAGGTGTTCAGTATCTTCAATTTAGTTTTGTATATAACTTGAGACACTTTGAATTGATGCATCAAGTTTACTTCGAAGGCAGTTCTACGTATAAGATCGTATACATTGATAACGATACTTCGCTTCAGAGCTGATGGATTCAGACGTTTTGTGTGTTCTCTAGGGCCGATTGAGTCGAGTGAAGTTACGTTTATTACCTACGCTTGCAATATTCTCTTGGAAGTTAGTAGCAATAAATATTGCATTGAATTGATTTGAATGCAACCGTCTCTTCATTTATTTGTTTAAGAAATAAGGACGTTACTCACAAACTTTCTACGAAGCAATAAATTAGGTAGGGAAGGGATTGTTATATTGACTTGCTAATTGTTTTAAACTTTCCATTTTCTATCCTCCTTCACAACAATCAAAATCAAAAGTCAATTATTCAAATTAGGCTGAAAATCAGCACTTTTCGAACGTCAAAGTTGCAGAAGACAGCCCCCCAAAAACACTTCCTAGTGCATTCGCTAGGAAGAACAGGTGACGCAACAAACTCGCCAGCATAGCTGTCAACAGACAGCTGTGCTGGCGAGTGGAAAAACATGATTCTATACAATAGTAGGTATGTAATCATTAATTAAAATGTAATACTTAAAGCCAATATTCAAGGAAGATACCGTAAAAAAAAAACAGAAAACTGCTAAACAATGAATTTCATGACTTTGTGTAATGTGAGGCTGTTATTTCTTCCAGAACTTTATTATTAACGTTCAATTCGGTTTCCTGTAACACTACACCGTTCATGAAGAATCGAATCGAAGAATTGATTGGTCCAACAATTGTTGATGTATCGAGTCCTCGCTATCCGATTTATTTTACAGTGTGTGAACAAAAATAATGGAGTGTAGGATCTATGAAATTGATATCGGATTTTTTTGTGTAACCTATCTAAGCTTTTAAAGCCCGGTAGAATAATTCGGTTTGAGCCGAATGTGTAAAATATTAAACTGTGAATATAAATGAAAATTAATGTTTTACTGCTAATAATTATAGTGCTTGGTTTTGCATATTGTTTAAAACTCAATACTGAATTATTAAAAACTAAGTGTTATTAAAAGTATATTTAGCTTATTCCCATGTATTTTCGTTCCCGAGATGATGGACAGAAATATGGTTCCTAGTCTATTGAAAAGTTGAAATGCACCGTCTGCTCTCTCTTTGACACCCTATTCTTAGGTTTCAGGCATATCGAGGTTAGCTTTAAAGTTCTAATTTAGGAACTGGAAAGACTTTATATGTGATTTTAGTAGTAGGTGGCGAAATATTTATGTTCTTGAAAGAAATAAAGAAAATACGCTCATTTGGGGTAAACATGACGCAGAAAAAGAACATCAACACAAAAAGAACATATTAGGGGAAAATATGCGTCACATACACGCAAAACGGCCATCGCTTAGCATAATGCTACGACCCTATGTGAGACAGAGCCCCAGCGCTGGTTTTCAGTGATAGCCGGCATTGACGTGATGACGTCAACCAGTACAGCATACGATAAGATAAAAATAACACATACCTAGTATTTTCGACTATAACGTGGAAAAGTTTGATTGTAGGGTCGATTATAAAGAGCTTTATGGACCGGTTTACCTGTAGTAAGTGGGTCTGTCGTTACCTGCTGAAACTTTGTACATTATTAGTATACGCATTTATGATGCGTACGTTTCGAATTACATAATATGAGTTTGGATAGGTGTAAAGACTAAAGTTGCTAAATTAAATCCAACATTTTGATATTCTCTGGAGTATGCAGGAGTAAGTAAAACAATAATCAGCCTGTACTGTTCACACGGCTGCATGGGTCACAGTGAGAGGGAGTGGGCCATAATCTACCACGCGGGTCCAGTGCGGGTTCATGGATGTCACATGTCTTCAAATTTTTAGTTCTAGGATAAGCCGGTTTCGTCACGATGTTTTCCTTCACCGTTTTGAGAGCAGTGGTGATGAAATTAAATACACAAAGTAAAGTGTGTTCCATCTCCCGACCTACATCTCGTAAGTCGGGGCCGATACCACTGTCACTACTACTCTCAAGTATTGTTTTACTTGCACAACCATTGCTACTTTGCTATGCCACTGCCATATGCATTGCCATATGCCATTGCTACTTTTATAATAATGTTTCAAATTCAATTGTGTTGAAGGGACAACTAAATAAATAAATAAATTCTTTATTTCACCAAAAGCCATTTCATTGCAATATCTAAAGACAGAGAGCGTAAAGGCTTCTAACTAGGTCACAATAATTTTAATACTCTGACTCCTAAACTAGGTGTAGGTGCCTGTGTCTTAGGAGTCGGTGATTCTTCGTTACAAACAAAGCCATATTATACTAAAACGGGACGTTTCAAAAATAAGCAAATGGTGTAAAAGAAAACAGGATATAATTTATGTATGGGAACAAATGAAAGATGTTTAACTGTGTGGAGTGGTGAATTAATGTAAGGTCTGAGTGTGTGTGTGTATGTGTAGTGAGAAAGTGTAGGATGTGTGTGTGTAAATGTAAGTAGTGAGTAGGTGGGTGTAGTGAGAACAATGGGGTGTAGTCAGTGCACATCCATTTATATAGTTCATTTTCATTGAAAATTACCCAGTAAAAGATCCTCAGTGTTATCATAACTTAGTGTTTGGAGATAATGTCCAAGTAAGTTTTTGCATTGGTATTTAGGGCACGAATAAATTTCTAATTTAACTGACACCACGGTCGTCACGCGAAATCAACAAGTCAAAATAACAAGCCGAAATTAAACTAGGTAATTGAAACGGGATAACCCCTCATTTACAAGAATATTCGCGTGAAACACTAACAGGCTGTTAAGTAATTAAAACACTGCACTATGGTTGTGTACTGTTGAGAGAAACTACACTGAAATGCCATGCCGCAGGCAAAAGTCGTTTGTGTAAAATTTTTGTTTGTTTGTTCGTGTGTGTGTGAGAGCAATGTTCTGTTCGCTCTAGTTCTTTTTTATTGAATGAATAAAAACTTTTTCCGCTTATTTTTTTTGTACTTATGTCGCGGTGGAGATTAAAGTACTTATTGCTTTGAAATATTCTGTGAATTAATTTTTTTTTTAATAAACGTTGATTAAAGTTAAGTGACGTTTAAACGTCAAAAATGTATGGTTAAACAGTCTCTAATCACTACTTAAATTTAAACAACGTTTATGAATAAAGGGGAAGTCATCTCTGACTTATGAGGGACGTTAAATACTGAAGTTAATTACAATAAATTACATTACATAAAAATGCTTGTTTTCTATACAGGGTCAAATTAAATTAGCTAGCAAAACTCCGCAGGCGTGATGGTATCGATATCTAAATATGATAAAACAAAAGAAAACTGATTTCCAACTCATACTTTTAGTAAAAATCAACGGTCGTTGATCTCCGAAAACCCATCAAATCTTTGATATTATATTTTATCGTGTTTAGATATCGACTAGCTTCCGCCCGCGACTTCGTCCGCGTGAAATTTCTTGTTACTCCGACCGACCCACCCCGTCGCTTCGCATCGCCTGCCCGCGCTATTACTTCGTTTTTGCTTACGTTCTTTCTGCCTTTTTTCTTTTTGCTCGGCTCCTAAAGGTCATAGCGTGATGTTAAATAGCCTTCCTCGAGAATTGGGCTATCAAATGCAAAAAGAATTTTTCAAATCCGAGTGATAGTTCCAGAGATTAGCGCGTTCAAGCAAACAAACAAACAAACTCTTCAGCTTTATAATATTAGTATAGATACCCATCACGTCTCCGGAGTTCCGCTAGCTAATTTAATTTAACCCTGTATAATGTAGTGGGCCAGTGACGCATTCATAGTTAGAGCTTTAGTTGACCTTGAAGAAATTGCAGAAAACATAAACAGTGTGTCTGTCTCTATGTGAACTTGCCACGCCATATTTTCAAAGTAAAACAGCCGTATCTTCAATCTACATACTAGCACACGTTTGTCTTATAAAACCATTCCATGTGAGCTTGGCCTTGGCTGTTCTTTAGAAAGCAAGACAATGTGTTTTTGACAAAGAAAACATTTTCTTTAATGAGCCCAAGACCTAATAGGCAAGGAAAAATCTCGCTGAAGCAACTGGGACTGAGATTTTTTTACTACACTCGTGGGATATGATTATGAATGATACCTGATAGTAGAAAAACCGGTAAAAGGCGAGTCGGACTCGCACACGAAGGGCTATGTATCACTGTACAATATTTAACACTACATATTAAAGAAACAACACGTTTATTTCATGGTGTATAAAAAAATATAAAAAAATTTAAGGGGGACTTCCTTAAATTTTAATTTTTTTTTATTATTATTATTTGTTGTTATAGCTGCAATGGAAACACACACACCACACACTGTGAAAATTGCAACTGTCTACCTATTACACTTGTGATACAGCCCGTTGACAGACGGACGGACGGACGAAGCTTAGCCCTAAAAAGGAGGGACTATCACGTTAGGTATTTAAGATTACTTGACTTTAATGACAGGTAATTACGTCCAACAAGTTCGAAACTATTGACCCTGAACCAGAACATGTGGCCAGAACGGCTTGTTACCAACCTCATCATCGGCATAGTGACAAAACTAAACGCAGCCAGAAATCTCCATTCCAAGTTCAAACTTCCAAACCCCCTGTTTGCCGCATACCTATTTCCAAGCCAAAGAGAGCCTAAAGCTAGTAAATTCTAAATCGGTGCAGGGTTACGTAAAGGTCGCTCTTGCAGCCTAGCGTTATGTCACATTCGGATTTGGAACAAATAAAAGTTTCCGAAATTAAGCCTTGTTTGTCTCATACATTTTAATTTCCTCGACTGTTATTAGCTGGTTCGTTGGCAAGTTGCTTTTTTTCAATGAGCTCATTTTCATAGTGTGAACACAGGGAAGTTTAGCCTGTGTTGTTCATAAAAGTAATATATTTGGCAATGAACTGCCTACTTTGTGACCAGTGTTGTGTTCATATTTGAAACGGTTTAGGGGTTTGTTTATAAATATTGTTTAAAGTTATCCAGTATACTATTGTAGCCTTTGCTTAAAGTTAAGTAATGATTAGCGATTGCATATTTTTGACGTTTGAACATCTCTCAACTTTACGCATCGTTTATAAATTTAGGGGTAATTTTGTTAGCAATTTTTACGGCAATACAAAGTTATTGTAACAGATAAACAGCATAAAGTCGTTATAGGAAACATCGTTTGGCCGCACTATGAGCAGCGTAGCATTTAAAATGATAAAACAAGAGGAATTTATCTACTATCTACTAGAAAGAGTCCCTTTAAAAGCCAGTAAATGAGGTTCCGACAATTAAAAGCGTGAAAGAAAACAATGGCTTTGTGCGAGTTGTTTTTTGAATGAAAAACGTCTATATTTTGTTGTCGAAATTAGTTCCTAGTAGAGGTGCAAAATTGTAAAGCCAGCACCCTAATTGCTAAACAGACTTAAATCACAACCCGAGTGTTTTGAAGGATATTAACAGTCCATTGCTTCATAGGTTTCAAAAATTCACCTGCTCAACAACGTTAATAACGCAATGAACGTAGAAGTGCTGTTAAAATAAAAATTATTGTGTCCAACTGGTATTTTATGTGTGTGTACGCAAACACCCAATAGGACGTCGGTTGTCAAACCTTAAGCTTTAATTGCAATTAAAATTAACTTTTTAAGCCTAAAAAAATATTTTTCTTTTTAAATTCAAGTTACCGATGTTAGTTGGCCATAAGCCATGTTATGATTTATTTTACTAGAACGAAAAATTGTTGTTATTTTAGTTTTCAACATTTCACGTCACTAACAAGGCTCATTTAGTTATAAATAAAACGGCCTGTGATCATATTGTAATTAATTTTAAAGTTGGAGCAAAAAGTTTGTGATATGAAGGTGTTATGACTTAAATAGAATTCAAGTCATAACACCTTATATAATAGAATTTAAGTCAGACTTATCTAAGGCGATATTTACCAACATTGTCCTAGAAACAAAAAAAAAAAACTTTATACCTAGAATAATTCATATCCTGAGAATAAAACTAGAATTTTTGACAGTTTTTCTATATCTTTTATCGTGGAATAAAAGATATCTGACTTTGGTCAAATCAACTCTTAGTCAGTTTACGCGCTGCTTCGGGGTGGGGTTAGGAGGGTGGGCTATGTATCATTTAAAGTACCTTAAAGCCTGCTGCACACCATCCAATGTTATTCATAGATTTCATTTGCCTCTTAAACTAAGTCCCATAGACTAAAGCTACAGCACAGCAGTAATTTTGCCAGGGGAAATTTAAAAACCAAACACCACAGACAAGAAAAGAACATTTTTTTGAAGCAGTTATATCTATAACTCTTTCCTATGTCGAATTTGGAATCTAATCTGAAAGCTGCCAGTATCAAGAATGATGTCTTAGTCTGCTGTTATCCATATTCATGGTGGTTATTTAGCGATTTATTAAAGTCCAAAGTGTCAACTGCTGCATAAAGACTAAATAGCACCATTCATTTAATAACGTTTCAGGAGTATCGTCAGTTCATTAACACTTTGCGGGACACTAAACGCTCCCAGACATAATAATTTAATAATAAACCTTTGTCTCGTTCAGTGTCCTTCAAGGGTTTGTTTCACTGTACTGAAACATAGTCAAAAAGAACAGTGTTTACTTCAATAATAACATCCATTCTGATTTAAATATTCAGCGATTATTCGCTGCCTCATGCCTACTTATCATTAATTCATTAATTCAGACGAAAATGGTCAGACCAAACCGTCTGAGTGCTTTCTGCGGCCGTTTGATTTTCGTGACAAAAGCGGTCTCCTGAAGTCAAACTGCGTTGAAGTTAGTAGACTAGAGAGAGAACCTCGAACTAAACTTCATTCCATATTTGATATAACCAAGGACTTTAGTTCTGGGCACATGAAGCCCTAAATTAGTTTCCTGAACTCTCGTAGGCAGCTTCTCAAATGTACATAATGCAGTGTGTGTTTTAATGCATGGTCAGTGGGACTTGCTGAACTGTGTATAATATGCGTTACATGCTGTGAATATATCTTGTAGCTGCGTAACGTTAAGTATGTACTGTACATACTACTTACTCTGCAAGCTATGTCGGTAACTCCGGTTCTTTTCCGAATAATTTCATTAATAATTATTACAATAATACTAAGACTATATCATTATTTATAATAATACTATTGTAAATATAAAGGCTTCCAAGGGATTGAGAGGCTTATGGTTAAGTAATACCAGCCGCACGGGTCGATTGATCGGGTTAAGCTACGCTTGCTGCGGTTGGTCCGTGGATGGGTGACCATTTTTACATATCAAGACTTCTCCGTGCCTCGGGAAGCACGTTAAGCTGTTGGTCCCGGCTGTCATTCGTGAATCTTGGACAATCATTACGGGTCGTCAGAAGCCCGAAAGTCTGACAACCAGTCTTACCAAGGAGTATCATTGCCAAGGTTGCCTGGAAGAGATCGAAGAAAGCGATAAGGCCGCCCATTGTATGTTTTGTGTTCATAATCGTATTTTTTGTTACCTATGTATTTAATGGTGTACAATGAAGTACCTATATATAAATATATCGTATTACCTAGTAATTGGGTTGTCGAGGTCAGATAGGCAGTTGCTCCATGTATTCCGCTGCATCCGGTTAGACTGGAAGCCGACCCCAACATAGTTGGGAAAAGGCTAGCCTTTTCCCAACTATGTTGGGGTCGGCAGATGATGACTATTGTAAATAAAAAAACAAGGCTATTTTAGACAACAAATGAGCCCAGAGTCTGGATTTATGCCGCCGGGTTGACTGCTCCTATTACATGAGACTTAAAACATATATAACTCTACACGGTACTGAAACATGTCCTCCCGTTATGACACGGTACCGAAACCTGGACACTGATAATCGAGCTAGTCCACAATTTTAAGCTCGCTCCGCACGCTATGGAGCGGGCTATGCTCGGAGTTTCTTTGAAGGATAAAATCAGAAATGAAAATTATTCGGAAAAGAACCGGAGTTACCGACATAGCTTGCAGAGTAAGTGAACTGAAGTGGCAGTGGGCTGGACATGTTTGTCGAAGGACCTATGGCCGGTGAAGCAGACGCGTCCTGGGGTGGAGACTATAGTGAGATATCTTTAAAAGACGAATAATATTTATGTAGGTAACACAACATTTGTCCCTGGGACGTAGTGTGATATTCAGCGTTGTTTCGGATCATAATTACCTGCCTACGGGTAGTAGATAATGTAGCTAATACAAAACTTGACACAGTTTACGTGACATTGTTGTCGCCGAATAAGTTCGACGCTGAATAGTTTTTTGTAGAATACGCTAAAGTTTTGTATTTTATGTTCGACCGATACAGCGTCTGCCAATCTCAATCTGGGAATGCCGTATTGTTGCGCAAGGTCAGAATCTTTTTTCTTGAATTTATTTCCTCTAGGTTGGTAACACGTATTGCTCTGTAATTTCTGTCCCTCCCCTTGGGAACATTCTGCGATGATATTAATGTGTAGCATCTATTATTTCGGAAAAAGTTGGGCTGTAATCCTAGATTGTTCATAAATTGCTCGGAACTTCTTAATATTTAGGTGTTATCGATTTCACAAACAGATATATACCATAAAGCCAGATATAGGTACCATAAAGCCAGCGGCAGACGTCAATGTGTATTCATAGATAACATTTGTCTCTTAAACTGCGTCTCATAGATTAAAGCTACCGAACAGCAGCAAATTTTGCCAGGGGAAACTTAAAAATCTTTAATAAAGGCATCTGCCTTCTTAAAAACAGTGATTTATGCTGTCCGCTATTACTCATATCTGGGAATTAAAGCGACGATTATTAATGTATCTGTCTTGATAATAAATTAGAATTCTGTTCAGTTGGAAATACGGAGATCATGATGAATGCTACAATCAATTGATTCCTTAGGAATATCAGATATCAATAGGATGAGAAGATTCAATCAATCTACATGCATAATTACTAATCTATTGTCTGTTATCTATGAGGAGCTTAGTAGTAACTAAGCTATAAATTCTTCAAGAGGAAAATGCAAATTATCAGACTTCTCCATCTTTATTTTACTGCATCGTACGCCAGCAAATAATGAACTTTGATAGCAGGAAAACTAACTGGTGTAAAATCTACTTCACGTTCGGATCAGCATTTTTCTGTTTACCTCTTTTTGTCACTTAGAGACGTCATTCGTTAGAGCGAGGAAACACGCTTTCAATGCAAATGAGTGCGGATGCTTGCGAACGGACTCCATCGAAACAGTTATTTAAATGTCAAAAACAAATGACGATCACAGGCGGCCTGCATCGTAATCAACACGAGATATTCTGCCATCACCAATTCTAGCCTAGTGTGAAGTGGGCTGAAACCGTTTTCATTTTTATACCAAATTCATGATGATCATTGAACAAAAGGTTTCAGGAATAAATCAATTGTCTCGTCACAGAAATTCCAATTATTACTTTGTTCATTGTTCGTCAGTCCATCGCAAATGCTTATTTCATTTGACAAAGAGAATCCGAAAAACGAAAAATGCAAAACCTTCAGTGAAAAGCTCACTGTGCATTTTTTTACCCAGAAGTTCAATGTAGGTGTAGTCCAACAGGTTTGAATTTACTGCAGAAAATATAAGAGCTCTTATGTTCCGAGAAACGCAGAGCAGGGGTCGGCATGCCAAGTAACGGTTATTTATTCGTTTACCTAGGTACCTAGAAATGCAGTTGAGGTTACATTTACGGTACGTAGCTGCGAGACTATGCCTTGCTGAGACAGGTTTAAATAATGTCCCTGAACAATCTTAAATTGTAAACAGTTCGTTAACATGGCATAATAGCGCTTTAAAAAGACAGGTACAATGCGTGCCACGAAAGTTGAGACTTGACACACCACGTGGTTTGACATGCACAGTATACGATTTTAGGTCGGGACGGGACCGGACGTCATAGGGGCGGCGGAAAGAGCGGGGGAGGCGGGGTCAAGTCTCATCTTTCGTGGCACGCATTGTAGGTATGTATGACAAAGTAACTCACACACTGATTCATTATTTGTTAAAATTTTAGGAAAAGCGTCTACGGGTACAATTTGTAAATATGTGGGCACTGCGTATCTATTACTTGTCATCATTAATTCATCTGTAATGGCATCACTTTTTTTTGTGGGGCTTGTGGCTAAGTTGTAACAGCTCCCGGGTGGATTGATCAGGTTAAGCTACGCTTGCCGCGGTTGGTCGGTGGATGGATGACCATCTTTACATTCCAAGACTCCTCCGTGCCTTGGAAAGCACGTTAAGCCGTTGGTCCCGGCTGTCATTCGTGGATCTTTGGCATTCGTAACGGGTCGTCAGAAGCCCGAAAATCTGACAACCAGTCTTACCAAGGGGTATGGTATTAGTTATTACCCAGTAACTGGGTTGTGGAGGCCAGATAGGCAGTCGCTCCATGTAAAATACTGGTATTCAGCTAGATCCGGTTAGATTGGAAGCCGACCCCAACATAGTTGGGAAATGGCTAGGCAGATAATGATGCCCATGACTTGCGTCATTTTAATTTTTTTTTTGTATCAACGCATAGTATTTTATTCCAGGTACATCGTCTTTTTATACCTAATGATTGTAAGTATACAAAATATTTCAATCTTCTAAACCCCTTTTGGAAGAGGCAAATAGAATCAATTCTATTTTCTTGTAAATTGTGACATTAAAAAGTGCTTTTTATGTGCTCAATTGAAATAAATGATTTGAGTTTGATTTTAGAGACGAACCTCTGAAAAGCCGTACCATGTGCCATATTTTTGCCCGCGTGTTAGCTTCTCCGTCAGTATCGTTTTTAGCTGATGTCAAGGTCCCACCCCAACCACCACCAAGCTCACCAAGATCCCAACTAACGGTAGGAGGGGTTCACATCGGCGTCGAGACGACGATGAAATACCTGGGTCTCGTCCTCGACAGCCGGTGGAACTTCGTCGAGCATTTCCGACGTTTGGCTCCCAAACTGGAACGGGCCGGGGCCGCCTTCAAGCGGCTCCTGCCCAACCTGAGGGGGCCAAACGCCTCCTGCCGGAGGCTTTACGCGGGGGTCGTGCGGTCCATGGCCCTATACGGGGCCCCGGTGTGGGCGCGTTCACTGCGGCGGCGAGCCGCCCATTATTTGAACGCGCCCCAGAAGGTGGTAGCCACAAGGCTGATCCGGGGGTACCGCACGATCTCGGGCGAGGCGGCAAGCCTCCTTGCCGGACTGCCGCCATGGGATCTGGAGGCGATAGTCCTCGCGCGCCTGTATGAGTGGTGCGCGGAGGCACTACGCCGGGGGGAAACTCCGCTTCCGCAGCAAATTGCGGCGGAGCGGACGGACCTCCGGCGCGATCTCATGGCGGCATGGAAAGAGCGACTGTCGCAACCCAGCGCAGGGCACGCCACGATAGCGGCGGTAAGACCCCTCTTTGAGGAGTTGCTAGAGAGGCGTCATGGCGCCCTCACCTACCGCCTGACGCAGGTCCTCACCAGACACGGAAGTTTCGGGAGGTTCCTGCACATAATCAGGCGGGAGGAAACGCCCGGGTGTCACCATTGCCAGGATCGCCCAGAGGACACGGTGGAGCACACGGTGGAGGTCTGCCCCGCTTGGGCGGAGCACCGCCGTGTCCTCGTAGAGGCGATCGGCAGCGGCGGCGACCTCTCGCGTCCGGGCCTGGTTCAAGCCATGGTCCGGGGCGAGAGGGAGTGGGGGGCAGTCGCCTCCTTCTGCGAAGCAGTCATGCTAGCGAAGGAGGCGGCGGGACGGCTGAGGGAGAGAGCCTCCCGTCCCAGCCGCCGCGGGAGACGCTCCGGGCGTCGGGAGCCGCGCGACGACTCCCGGCCACCGTAGGCGCGGGCCTGCGGGCGGAGAGTAATGGGTAGCTCACCGTCCGATCAGGACCAGGCCCGTGCCGGACGGCGCGTACGTGTTCCACGCGCGCCTCAAAGAGATGTCAGCATTAAAAGGAGGGGCCCGTAAGGGCCGAAGCCTGCCGGGTCAGCGGGATTGTCCGAAAGGGTTACCGCTGGCCCGGAACATAAAGGGCGAAGGAAGGAACACGGGTGGGTTTTAGTCAGTAAGAGTCTGACACTCCCTTCCGCTCCACCCAGAGCGGGAGGAGTCATTTGATGATTTCCCATCCTGAAAAAAAAAAAAAAAAAAGGTCCCACTATCCGGCGGCGCCCTTGATAATATTGCTCAGCCATCTCATCGCTATCAGGGTCACAATGTGTGAAAATTGTGCAGCCAACTACGCTTGATCATGCCAAGATTTTGCTATTTATTTAGAAATATGTCGTCATTTTGAATAAGAAGCATGATAAGGTTAGTTTTTCTTATTCATTTTTGTTCTTAGGTTGGGTGTTCCTAAGTTATTGTCATATTGGTCATGTAATGAATACAAGACTAATAAAATATTTTGTTTTCATGCAGCAATTAATTTCTGTATGAACCTACCTTTATATCCACCGACCCCCATACATTTTACAAACCACAAATTAATTTTAATACTAATGAATATTCGACTATCTATACAAAATGCACGCCACAGTATGAAACACCAGCCTATATCAATATCCGGCCAAAGTGATTTCAATTATTTAACTTGTCGGCGGCAGATTGACCTAGATAGTTCGGCTGACTCATATCAAAAGCAAAACCCAGTACAAACCCAAACCTAGGATAAATGAGGAAAAACGAGAGATGCAGACTCCAGGCTGCTACTGAGAAATTCCAGATGAAAAAACCCAATAACACTTTAATCTTTTCTATCATAGTAAGTCTCATCAAATTGTAAAAACACCTGCGTTAGATTATTAGCAATAACTGAGACGTTCATACTTGTATGAAAATCTCCGTTGATAAGATTACGTGGATAGGTTGTTGAGATTTTCATACTGCTAAAACTACTTACTAGTTTTAGCTGTATGAAAATGTCCGCTGCGTGCGAAAAACTACTATTTACAAACCAATAAAAAATATAGGCAGTCACTATGACCATTTCAAACCGCAGCGAAAAGTATACGGCGCTTACAAAAAAAAAGGTTAATTTACTATATTTTGCACGTTAGCAAGAAAATTAAGCATTAAAAAAAGCATTTCCACACTCGTTTTTGCGATCTTTTGAAAAAAATATTTTGAATCACTTACTGGGTTTTAATATAAGGCAGCCGAGTTGATTCGCTGACAGATCGGTACTAGGTAAACCTGCCGGGGGTAGGCTTAAATCAATTCCTCCTGTTGACGACTTTATTCAGAGATGGACAATGAAATATCGGAATAATTGGGTGGTTTAGGAATTGAATTGTTGCAAGTCGGGGTACTAAAACAGAGCATCGTTTAAATTGTTGCACTAACTTTGAATCCGTCTGTTTTCATACAACATTTATCTTTTGTTAATGAGCAGCAGACTAGTATGACAGTATAGTGCTTATCATGCACTTTTAATTTCTACAAATTGTGCATTGTACTTTTATGACATTTTTCATTTGCTTATAGAGCTTGAATCACATTTTTCGTATCGCTTTCATCTTTATTTGGTGATGTAAGGATTTTTAAAGTAACTAAGCTCAGAACTTGTTACCATATACACACTGTATTAAGTGCGTCGTCTTAAGTCAGTAAAAAGAGTGTTTAAATAAGGACTAGTTTTTCAAAGAATTCGTCTATAAGCTACAGTACCGACTCTGTAGTTTCGTAATTAGCAGGAACTTTTCAAAACACATTACGATTCAGTCCGAGTAGAAAGTGCAGTTTAATTAATGAACATCCTTTACTTAGAATGTTTCGGGTATTCATTGGTTCCGGAACGTCTAGAACTCACGCTCTATACGTAATCACAGCCATAATCTACTGCATGTATTTCTATTTCTTGTCACCGAAAATACAAAACATTTAGCACTTCCTCAGAAAATATATGTATATACCCCATATATAGGTTAACTACATCACTGTCACTTATCGCCTATACTTTACCATGAATTGCTGCCCCTTCAGTGCCAGCCCTAGCTCACACGAACCTAGCATTATTCATATTAACCATTTACATTCATTGGCTGTAAATAAACTGTTCAAACATGTTCGTATTTTAACTTCAAAGTTATATACTTTTAAACAAACTAGGCATGTGCTCATAAGCAAAGTAGGCATGAACAGAGAAGTTCACAGCGATTCCTCGTGTTTGTACCGCTAGGGTTGGAACAGATTTGCGCTTATTTAATAATACCGGTCGGTTTTAATTTTAAAGTTTGCGGTTTCGGTTGTTGTTTGCAGGTTCGAGGTTTGCCAACTATTGCTCACTCTACTGAAACATGGAGCTATATACGTCTACATAGTTTTACCTCAAATGTTTTACTTCGTACATTTCAATATTAATTTATATTTTGCATTAAATTTTATTGCTATATCCTTATAGATACGTGGGTAAATCTTTACGCCACAATGCACGAAACGATAGTTAACTTCTGGCCAAGATATTATACGAAATAAATTTTTGAGAAAAAGACGTTAATTTTATTTTGTTGACAAATTAAGTCTTTTTATAACTTGATAAAACATTGGTAAGTACCTACGTCTGACTAGAAACTGTCCTAAATATACATACATTAACATACGAGTAAAACAGTCATAGATGAAGGAAATTAGTTAATTAGTAGTTGAGCTCCTCATCTTCGGAGTTGAGCTACACGATTACTGACAAATGCTTGCACTGACTGGAGTGGTCTACTCAAATCTGTGTGGTGCTTTACTCAAAATACCATTTCTGACGTCAATTTTAAGGTCTTAACACGATCTGACCAAAATTATGACTGGACTTTAAAAGAGACAGTGACCTCTGAGTTTGTTTCGGCCTTTCTTCTGAGAGCAGTCAAATTGGAAACGCCGAACACACCTAGCAATTTTTTTTTAAATTTATAGTCATTATGACGTGTAAAACTGCTCACTCAATCTTTAAATTTGAGAATATGACATTTTGAGAAATTACATTATGTCATTTTGCGAATTTATTTATTTATTTATTGGATCGCCAACAGAGGCTACACAGTTACTTGCATGTTAACATGAATAGGGACAAATGCAAGTGTGCGCTTCCAATTACAGGCGACCACATCATTCACTTAACATCTAGGTCGAATGTGGCATTATGCGCCGAATCCTTTATCAACTTATACAAAATTCTGAAGATATATTCCAAATTGATAGAAGACAAACAAACAGTTGACCATCGATCTTTCATCAAAAGTACTTTCCCGTAATCAATGTTGTTGTTCTGCATAATGTTTACAAGACGCCCAGTTATTACCTACTTTTTCAATATCCTGCTGTTAAAAGCATACGAGGGTAAGAAACAAGAACACTCCGCGCCGTACACCGTTGTAAAATCCATCACAATGTATTCCACTTAATTACCTACTTTCATACTTTACTGAGGAAGAATAAGAACTGTAGTTATTATAGTGTAAGTAGTTTATAAGGTTCTAAGAGAAAATACTGGTTCATAAGTTTTATATTTTGTAGAAAAACCTAAAAGAAGGCATTGCGTTATGGATTGCGTTATAGGCAGCCAGTAGGTTCCTAGCCAATGCAACTAAATAAATATTTTTAGGTGTGCGTTCAAATGTTGCTCAGAACGGCAATCAGAAAATCTAGTTTGCCAACACTCAATAAGCAATAATAATAATAATCATTTTATTATCAGGCAACTAAGGCCCATAGAAAAAATACACAAAATAATCTTATACAATAATAAACTAATACATATTAAAGAAATTTAAAACTATGATTATACACGTAACGTTGTCGGCGTCGTGTTTCGCTGCGTGGTGTCGCGTAACCAATGGTCCAATGGTCTGAAAACTCTGTTACCCTATGCATAACTTCCAAGAAGTGAGAACATTACTGACTGCGGTTATTCTGTTTATTCATACCAAAAAAAATCCACCCTAGCGTAGAATACCTAGGCACAAACGTAATGTCCGAGAATCCACCCAAGTCTATAAATTCCGTTTATCCAACTGCCAACTAAAAGCCTAATCAAGCTAGTTGGCTGCGATATAGATACCAAAAACACCAGTGTATAAACCTTTAAAACTAACACTATCATGAAAACATGGTACATATAGATAGCGGCTTTAATCGTAATTTCTAACTACTCTGCTCTATCTTATGCATCCACTACAGTTACTTTAAATTCTATAAGTTCTCTTACCTAATTGCCTTCAAGCGATACCCATACGTTCCTGTCAGAATCACTTCAGGTTGTGTTCACTTCGTTAGCGAAACGAATGTACGCAATACTCGAACGTATACCGTGTGCTTAAAGCTGATTAATCTGTGGCCTTGCTAAAAGCACTTGTGCTAAAGTTTATCTGCTAGGGAACACCTGTATCGGTATAAAGGAATTTGTAGGAACGTGTAAATTCCTGCACGGAACACGTAACATGGTGTATGACGAATTTCTTCACGCACTCTTCAGGGTTGTTAAAAGAGGTTTCATTTTCTTTTTGGATTGAGAAGACTTATGAAATGTAATGGAATTCCGTTAGTTGTATTGTTGGTGTAGATTCAATAGTATTTATGTTCTTTTTGAGCATCAAATTGGCTTACCTGTACCTTTTGAATAGATACAACACGCCATTTGGCGTTGCCAAATACCTACTACGCATGTTTCCATAAAAACCGGGGTAAGAATTTTCCTGAACTCCGAGAATTTGAAAACCACTTGAAACAAAAGTTCTATTCAGTCACATTTAACAAAAAACGATAAAAAACACGTCTTCCGACATCTCTTTCTAAATACTTCCTTTCACCCAAAATTGCCGATAAGTGAGCGTGTCCAATTAAAATTATACGGTAAAATAAATTTTCCACGTAAATATGTTACGAAGAATAGAAAACGTACCTTGGTACAGTCAACAAAAGAGATAAGTATGCAGGATCGTCGGATATAGTTGAAGTTTAGTAAGAAAACGATGGATGTTGACGAATTAAATTTTATTTTATTAATAGAAAACAAACAGCTCATTTATCAAATTAAATTTCAGTCGACAACATCCACCGGTTTCTTACTAAACTTCAACTATATCCGACGATCCTTCATAATTATCTCTTTTGTTGACTGTTCTTCTTTTTAGTCGGTTCGACGTGTAGGTACTATGTAGTTGCACTCAAAACGTACGTATATTCTAGATGTACTGTTAGTGAATTATGTTTAGTTCGTACATCTTCGTCTTAGCGGGTTTTCTATTTTCAAGGATTTTCTTTTCTTTGAAGTAGAGAAGTGAGTGATTCCGTCTTGAATTTTTGCTGTTTTGTGGTTCTCGATTAGTTTAGATGTTGTTTCAGATATTTTTTAGTAAATAAAGTACAGTCAACAAAAGAGATAAGTATGCAGGATCGTTGGGTATAGTTGAAGTTTAGTAAGAAACAGATGATTATTGTCGATTGAAATTTAATTTGATAAATGAGCTGTTTGTTTTCTATTAATATAATAAAAATTTATTCGAGAACATCCATCGGTTTCTTAGTAAACTTCAACTATATCCGACTATCCTGCATACTTATCTCTTTTGCTGACTGTACAATAACTGGTTATTTTGTGACTTGAAATAATACATTATTATACTTTTGGCTTTTTGGAACGAAGTTCTTTAACGCGCCTTGCGGTAGGAGTAAACTGGTAGAAACTGTTTTCCAAGGTTCTTAAGCCAATATTGAGGTAAAAATGAAAATCCAAGATGGAAACTGGGAACATTTTAAATTTTTACATCATGGGTGTCGTTTTCATAGTTTTGGAGTATGCTGAAGCACTGACTTCACTACTGAGTGAAATCAAAATGAAAATCCTAGATGGTGGTCCCCGACCGCACACGTTTTATTCGTCCATTTTCTTTCAAAAAGAAAATAGGTCAGAGTCATGCAAACAAGCCATACAGCAAAATTGATATGAGATTTGCACTTTCATGCATTTCATCTCCAATGTAAACAGCAGTACCTACACCGTTTGCATTATTGTATGTGTTGTTGTGTTTTTGTATGTTTTTCTTTTTTTTACGAATAATCAATAAAAGATAGCATCATCCGATACTAGAACAATATTAACCTGAGCAAATAACCTCGTTACAGATGTTGCAAATGCAACAAAAGCACTCAATGCTAGTGGCAGCCATGTTAGCTTTATTCCTGATTGAGAAATACTATTTAATAGTTATGCGGTTATCGAATCTGTAGTAATAAAGCAGCATAAAGTTGAATCCACATAAACTGTACCTCAAAAGAAATACAACAGAATGTTTATAGGAGTCCTAGCATCGTATTTATTTATAAGGTATTTTTATACATGGCTGGTGCCGTATTATTAAGTATTAATGCCATCATGATTCCAGTCTGGAAAAGGGGTGGCGCTATTTAATTGGTCATGTATTGCTCCGTCTCTCTCGCACTGGAATCATGATGGCATTACGTCATAATACGGCACCATGTTTCTGTTTACAAAAATCAGTGATTACGTAAGTCTTCTAAGCGTATCGATGGCGAAAAGTTCAAGCATGTTTTGCCCAAATTTTAGCTGGTCGAATACCGCTTACTGAAGCAGTCATAAGATCATCAGTGCTCAGGTGACACTGGGGCTCACCGAGCGACGTACCCTCCGAACCTTCTGCTACGTCCGTTGCACCTTTGACAATCGGCTTCTGCCGATTGGTTAATCCTTTCACCATGATAGTAAATACAATATTAGTAGATACTTCAGTATTAACACTAAACGTTCCCAGAAGTGATAACAATAAAACTTTTATTGACCTGCAATGGGTTAAGTTCCATGTAGCAGAACAACGAGTTATTTGCCCATGACAACACGCACGAGGCAAAGTTGAACACACCCAGATTTGACAAAAAAAAGTGAAGCTTCTACACGTTAAAGATCTAACTAACAGATCTAAGTCGTGAGACGTCTCGGACCCTACATTGAATATAACTACAAAGAAAATAATAATCATTATGTAACAGAAAATTCCAACAGAAACTTGACTTTAGGCCTTGCTTATATTCAATTTTCAGCTGCAGCGCCATCGACCCGAGTCTAGACCAATTACGCGGAAAAATTCTGTAGATCAGAAAATATTCTTGTGCGTCCACAACGATTTATGTAACCACATTCTACAAAAATAGACGAGAAATGTGGTGGGGTTACCAGCTTGGCTGTAGGCAATTTTGGCAACCGAAGCACTGCAAACAAAAACTTTATGATTAAGAGTAAAAGTTGTTTTTATCTAACGCCAACTTATCGACTGACGACTAATATTGCCAAAGTTCACTTCTTAGTCGTTCGTTTAGAAAGTAATTTCAATTTATTAGGAGTCTATAAATGTGAGAAAAGATTTCTGAAAATTCAATTTCAGTCTGGCACATTTAATTGATTATGGAATTTAGAGATGACGTCGCTGAAAACGTAATGCCAATTTATTATATGAGGTTGAACAATAATTCAATTTAAGCCGAGGAATCAAGGAATAAATTACGAGAATATTAGCAAAATAATTACTAAAGATAATGCCGATTCCGCTTGTCTCTCGAAATACATTGAGAATAAGCAGATTTGTGGAATAAAATTGACGTCTAACAGATTTTGAATGGAAGCACTGTCTAAAATTCAAAATTATTCCTCGGTTAAATTATCTGGCGTTGGAAAAATCAGCCCTAAATTATATTTAAATTAGGTAGTTATTAGCTAATAGGCTAGATTGTAATGTAAATAAAATGTCGCCAATTGTGCTACTGTATAAAGGAAAAAAAATAACGTCTTACTTATTGGGGGAAGACACTTGATTCACGTGTTCTTTGTAAGATTCAGCTGCACTTGAACTAGAGTTTAAATTTAAAATAACCCTGTTTATTACGTTGTTTACCCACCAACGTATAACGGGGGCTGACCAATTTTCTGCAAGAAACCACACACTAGATAATTGGTCCATTCACAATCACGCCTTTTTTTTTTCTGGTTGGGAAATCATCAAATGATCCCTCCCGCTCTGGATGGAGCGGAAGGGAGTGTCAGACTCTTACTGACTAAAACCCACCCGTGTTCCTTCCTTAGCCCTTTATGTTCCGGGCCAGCGGTAACCCTTTCGGACACTCCCGCTAACCTCACAATCACGCCTTATTTCCACTGTCAGACAATTCAACCGAATTCAATAGACAGTCCGTAGTGTAACAATGACTTGTGTTCGTGCCTTTACATAGCTCCGACACAACGTTAGTCCACATCGGGGCTACACGATTGCTCTGCGGTTAGTTTTTGCTAGTTATTAACACAAACGTAAGCCCACACGGTGTTATGATTGTTGTTAACTGTTGCAACTGGCCAGTTATAATTACTGGTAGAGTTTAAAAAAAGTTGATGCATGCGGAGCAATATTGTGTTGCGCGTTTGTTTTTTGTAACTACAGTGTAGGAAAAGGGAATTTAATGAAAAGGCAATAAATACAGGGTTATTTTTAATGTCTATGCAGTGTTTTTTAGTAGCTATATGTGATAATAATGTAGCCTACAAAATCCATTAAATAATGTGACGATAACTCACATTTGGTCTCGATTCGCCACTTAAAAAACTAAAATATTGCTACGTCCTATATTTTGTATAGGGCAAAACAGAGTTATTTTAATGTTTATCCAGTATATATTATGTTTGATTAGATATCTGAACGCCAATTCTCGTAATTTAAAACGTTCAAAATTTAGTCGCAGTATCATCTCTACGACAAACAATGTCAAAAATGTAGGGAAATTAGAGGTATTTTTGACATGACATTGAGACTGATTTAGATAGGTATATAAAATTATGGGAATGAAGCCCCCTCTGATAACAATATGTAGGCTACAAAATCCATTAAATAATGTGACGAAGAAACATATTTTGGTCTCGATTCGCCACTGAATATATTGCTACCAATATTTTATTTTCAGCGAAGCCAGAACACAATATAGAAGAAAATAAAACCTCTAAAAAGACTTTCCATCATTATTTTTCCTAGCTTTTCTTTACTTCTTTTACAGATACCGGTCGCGAGACGTGACAAAATTGAATTTTTCAAGCCTTTTCGCTCACCCGTCTCCTGCACATATTTGAACACATTTGTATGTCCTAAATAAACAAAATTTGTTTCCTGTCTTTCTATGTGATTTATGTACATTATGGCTGCCATAACACAGGTAAATTTGGTACCTGTGTACTTAGAACATAGAAGTATTCGCCTATAACTACCTGTAACGAAACGAAGTAACTTCCTTTCAAGGATGAACTAAGAAATACTTGTTTACACTCAGCAAGTAACTTAATTTACAGTAGTTGGAGTTAAGAGCAGTTTCACACTTTCTGAGCAAGTTGATGTTTTTCACTCGAATTAGCCTTGTAAACTTATGAGAAAATAAATGTAAGGACTGAAAGTCTGAAATCTTTACACATAAATGTTAGTTCCGTAAAAGATTCGGAATAAAATTGAGATCCGTACGTCGCGCGTCGTAAACGGACGGACAGTCAGATGTTTTGTTTTATTTACGAAATGGTAAATAGAACAAAAATAAAGTGTGGAAGGGAGATCTGTATTTGTGGGTCAGCGGCTTCTACAAACGCCACAACACTAGAGGAGTAGTGTTGTGCCGTTTGTAGAAGCTGTATAACAGAAAATATGTGCACAAAATATTAGGAATTTATTTAATCGTAAGCAAGTAAAAGAAAATCTCTATTCAATTACAATATTTTTTTCAAAATATATACATTTTATTTTATTTCAGCACCCCATTTGCGTAACACACTTTCCCCTTCATTATCATCTACCTAGCCTTTTCCCGACTATGTTAAGGTCGGCTTCCAATCTAACCAGATGCAGCTGAATACCAGTATTTTACATAGGTATTTTATTTTATTTTACACTTTCTCTCACAATCCGAAGGATTTTGAAGAAAATTCCTAATTCATTGCCGTATATGTTTAAAAAATTCATTTGCTCGACAGTGTAAATAATACAATGAATGTTGTCGAATTATCAAAATGAAAGGCATTGCAATTCTTTGCAAATCTGTTATTATAACAGACTGACTGTCTGACTGTCTGTCTGTCTGTCTGACTGTTGTTGTTCTGTTATGATTAACTTTAGATGATTCCCATTTAATTTTCTCCAACTTCTAATGAATGAATTTATTTATGTAAGTAGGTTTGTACCAACACTCTTGCAAGTCAATCATATTTAAAAAACTAGATGAGGTCGGCGGATTCTATCTGACTACTCTGAGTAGAAAGGTCGAAACAAACACTAAATAATGCCTATGAAAATTCAAATTTTCAGCTGAGAAGCGACAAGAATGTGCTTGCAGCTTGCTTGATAAAATTACGGTGATATTAAATCACATAATGTGGTGGAAATTCCTGATAAAATTCGGATATACGAGTAAGTTTCTTGCGTGGCACATCACTAGTAGGGCACAAGAAATATATTAATCAGTGGGCGGATATCGCAAATGAAGATGAATAACTATTTTCTTCCGCGTTCGTTCTTATTACTTACTAATTTGTTTACCTACATCTGTATTATTAAGTCTTGCGCTTATGTTTATTGACGGAAGATTGTAAACATTGTTTTTATTCACTCTAGAGTTATTAAACCAAATCAAAAGTCAAACTAGGCTGAGAATCAGCACTTTTTGAACGTCAAAAATTACAATATACAGTCAGAAGCGCACGCCTTTCACCATTTCCTAATGTTTTAGCTGGGAAGAAGAAGTGGCGCAACAAACTCTCCAAGAACCAAGTGCTTCCACTCGATACTAAGGATTGACACTATTGACAGTTCAATTCACCTAAGTTTTCACGGAGAGATTTTTACAGAATTTAACAGCCTAATGAGGGTTTTCGTGAAAATTTACGACACCAGTTGGCACCACTGTGACAAGAGGTCTCCCAATACATAATATATGATGACGTTCATCATTCGATTCATTCATTCGTTCATCATTCCGTCATGACTAAAGAAAATATAGGTTCTTTGACAGATGCCTGGACCTGACGTGCCAGTGCTTGGCAGCACTAGCGAACGTCATTTCAGAAAACCCTCATTCCATTGCTTCATATTATGCTCGAAAAATGTGTCTGCTCATCAACATAACTAATACAATGAATCTTGTTGAACTGTTGAAATGAAACACATTGCTATTGATATTGTGTTAAGCAATTATCCCGCTGATCTGTCACGGAACTGGTAGAAAAATCTTTAAAATAATTAAGTGATAAATTATTAATTATGTTTGGGTTTATTTGAACAGTTCTTGTTATTGCGGTGAGTAATGGGTAACTCACCGTCCGATCAGGACCAGGCCCGTGCCGGACGGCGCGTACGTGTTCCACGTGCGCCTCAAAGAGATGTCAGGATCAACTGAAGGGGCCCGTCAGGGCCGAAGCCTGCCGGGTCAGCGGGATTGTCCGAAAGGGTTACCGCTGGCCCGGAACATAAAGGGTGAAGGAACGAACACGGGTGGGTTTTAGTCAGTAAGAGTCTGACACTCCCTTCCGCTCCACCCAGAGCGGGAGGAGTCATTTGATGATTTCCCATCCACAAAAAAAAAAACAAAAAACCCACCCGTAACTAGCAACCATTAGATTACCTAATCTATACTAATATGATAAAGCTGAAGAGTTTGTTTGTTTGTTTGGTTGAACGCGCTAATCTCTGGAACTGCCAGTCGGATTTGAAAAATTCTTTTTGCATTTGATAGCCCAATTCATGAGGAAGGCTATAGGCTATTTAAAATCACGCTATGACCTTTAGGAGCCAAGCAAAAAGAAAAAAAGTCAGGAAGAACGCTAAGCAAAAACGAAGTAATAGCGCGGGCAGGCGATGCGATGCGACGGGGTGGGTCGGAGTAACAAGAAATTTCACGCAGACAAAGTCGCTGGCAGAAGCTAGTTCAATTATACTTTCAGGAAAACCCGGTGAATGTGGAACTGCTCTGTATAGGAAACAGAGCTATTCCTTATCCTCATCATCTGCCTAGCTTTTTCCCAACTATGTTGGGGTCGGCTTCCAGTCTAACCGGATGCAGGTGAATACCAGTATTATACATGGAGCGACTGCCTATCTGACCTCCACAATCCAGTTACTGGGTTATACGATACGCCTTGGTAAGACTGGTTCTCAGACTTCCGGGCTTCTGACTACCCGTAACGACTGTCAAAGATCCATGAATGACAGCCGGGACCAAAGGTTTTTTTTTGGCTGTGGAATTATCAAATAACTTCTCCCGCTCTGGGCGGAGCAGGAGGGCGTGTCAGACTTTTACTGACTAAAACCCTCCCGTATTCCTTCAGTTGCCTGTGCCAGGGGCCACGGTATCTCTTTCGAACAACCCGCGACCCTGGCAGGCATCGGCCCTAGCGGTATAACGTGCTTTTCGGGGCACGGTTTGTAAAGATGGTCACCCATCCACAGACCAACCGCGGCAAGCGTAGCTTAACCTGATCAGTCGACTTGTGCGGCTGTTATTATTTAGCCACGGGCCCCTCTTAGCTATTGCTTATCCTATGATCTCTAAAACAAGTGACAAATTCGGTTGCCAACACACAGAAGATACGGTGAAATAGTGTACCTATTTAAAACACATAAATTTATTTTATTTCTAAAAAATCGCAATGTAACAAGTGTGTGTAAGAAATACTACTTATTCAAAAATTAAAAATAAATTGATAGGTGCAGAAAGTCACAAACCATTACCTACCTCTAAAATTTAACAGAGAAGTTTCGACGGAAAGCCACACTGCATATGATCGTTTACGAAGAAACACTATGCAATTAAAACGTCCTTTTCAGATTCTCCCAGTTAGGTTCTACATATTATAGCCCATTGCCCCCGGCTCCTAATTCTTGTTACATTGTTCATAAAGGAAATTTTCGCGAAATACGTTATAATATGACTATGTATATTTCATCTAAACTTTCGCTCCAGGACATTTCTCGCGAGATTTTAATTTGATTAAGACAACACTAATTTAATTGCTGAGACGGGTAACATTATTTTTCTACTTAAAAGTGCTTTCAATTTAGTTAAAAATGAGAATATAATAGTTATGTACATAGATATAAGACTGTTTTTTACATTTCTATGGTTATGTACAGACGCCAGCAGCAATTTGACAGTTTCGGGCTATCCGAAACTGTCAAATTGCTGCTGGCGTCTCAATTTTCCCAATCAACTTTGAACCTTATGCTTTAGCAATAGCTAAAGCATAAGGTTCAAAGTTGGTTGAGAAAATCCATGTTGATTTTTGTTTCGTAGGTACAGACGCCAGCACATCAAGCTACTATAATCTGTCAAATTTCTTTAATAGATTTTCAACTTTATCGCTAAAGCATAAGGTTCAAAGTTGATTCGGTAAATTTGACGATTTCGAGTAGCTTGATGTGCTGGCGTTTGTACAAAGTTTAACACATTAAAGGCACACGTATCAAACCGGAAAGGGATCGGCACCGTATCAACTCGAGCCGTTCAGTATTATTTGTATGAAACTCCCTACTGCAACGCACACTAATCGGAATCGTAAAGTAATCGCCTCGCCTCGAGACCATCAACCATCAACCATCGGTCGGCGAGCCGTAAGCACGGCGTCGTCAACTCGCCATACCCGAGTCGACGTATCGGAGCTTCTGGCTTTGGTTACGTGCTTACGTTAGGTTGACGCCTGTTTGACGGCGAGGCGAAAGGCGATACGATGCCAATCCCTTTCCGATTTGATACGTGTGCTATGACCCTGATAAGGGACACTGAACGAGAAATAATAGAAATTTTATTGTTATTACGTCGAGGGGCGTTAAGTGTTCCGCAAAGTGTTAATTAGAATTATAGGCCAGTTTACACTGGTTTTGTTACCTTTGATGTGCGGCCTACCTTACAGACAATAATAAAAACTCTGATGCTGCATGGTGTGCTGTAGATTAAACTCAGAAAATTTTGCTCTATCCTAGAAACGGAGATATAGGTTTACCTTTCTTTTGAATTTCAAATAACTGTCAAATTTGGAAAATCTTGAGAAAATCCAGCACCACCACCGCTTTCTGTTTTGTTTTATTATTCGAGGGAAACACTGAGTGTTTCCCTATCAGCGGTAAGATACTGAAGGCAAAAGTTGGTACAATTTTCCGGAGACTGGCTACCAAATTAACTTTTTTGAAACTGGCAAGACGTGTCAACGTCGCAACAAAACAGGAGGCCTAAAACGGCCACTTTGGCAGTAATATAAAAGAAGGACATTATGAATCATAATGGACAGTTAACTGTTAAGTTTATCGTATGCAATCCCATTGTTGAAGGATTATTCAGTTATTTTTTTTTGTCTGTGCTAAAATACCAATCAATCCAATCCATATCGCCAATCCCAATCTCTTTGATTATAACTACGTAGTGCAGCGAAAAAAAGAAAAACACGGACTGTCTTCGCCATATTATGATTTATAAAGTTATCCTGTTATGATTCTGCCAAAGTGCCCTTTTTAGGTCCCCAGTTCTTTCAAATTGAGATGTTAAATCTAAAATTCATAACGCGAAGCGAATTAACAAAAACTATATCGTCTGTGTAGCTACAGTTTTAGCGGCGCGAGGCGTTGGCGTTTCCATTTCACCTGTCTGCTGTTCCACAGCCCATTGTAATATTTAAAACCACTTGCAGATTAAAGTTCTCAACTCCCAAAAGAGAACGGTTTGTGCTGCTCTCATTTATTAAAGGCAAATGCAATATCCGAAATAAGAGCTTTTCGGTGGGAGAGGCGAAGAGCCTTGTTGAACTATGAGATGTTATTTAAATAACAATGAGAAGTTCATTGCTTATCATTTAACCTGTCCCGGTTTTTGAAAACCAATTCTCAGTAGCAGCCAGGAGTCTGGAGTTTTGCCCTGTTGATGGCAATAGGCTCGCTATCACATTCAAAGTCAAAGTCAAAGTCAAATCAAAATTTCAAATAGCCACATTAAAGGCACTTTTGAACGTCAAAACTTACAATAAAATTGAATTGATTCTAGTCGCCCCTTCTAAAAGTTATAGTGACGTATGGAGAAGAATGGGCAAGAAACTCCACCGTTACTCTTTTAAAATTATACTGAAACATAACTTGCCAAATGTGGGTGTATTATAGGCTGATTTCCCAATCGACTGATATTTTTTATTCGTGGAATAAATTTACGTCTGACAGTGGTGCCGATTCTGTTGTTCACAAACTAAACTAAATTTAAGATCAGTGCATCTTTTTCTTTCTATTTAATTAAGAAAAGGACAGAAGATAAATATTAGTTTAGTCCTGTCAAATTAGTCAGCGTCTGACGTAAATTGACGTATTTTAGTAGCCAATTTTTAATCTCGTCTAAACTTGTCTATCTATGGAGTATCTTCATTTGACAGAACTAAACTAATATTTATCTTTTGTCCTTTTCTTAATGAAATAGAAAGGAAAAGATGCACTGAACTTAAATTTAATTTAGTTTGTGATCAAGGGAATCGGCGCCAATGTAATGGATGATGTTGTGTTGAACTGTTAAAATGAAACCCATTGTTTTAGTGTATTACGTAATTACCGCGATGAACTTCAACAGCAAACCACAACCAATTTTGGCGCCAAAATTATCTACATTGACAGGAAACATTTGGTAAATATTGTTATTGCACCTACTGTGTATTGTCTCTGCATCACCCTAAGGTAGACTGGTAGAAAATGTCCAAGGCGTTAAGTCCGCCTTTGTACAGTTTTTACATGTGCATAAAGTTTTAATAAATAAATAAACATTTGTAAAATTTTCATACCAATAGTATTGACAAAACAAGATGGCGGCGTTAGTTCCGATTTTGATCACGCGTCAAAAGAGCCTTGTAGTATTGTACTAGACGCCAGCATATAAAGCTACTACAATCTGTCAAATTTCTTTAATCGTTTTCCATCTTTGTTGCTATAGCATAAGGTTCAAAGTTGATTGGGAAAATTTGACAGTTTCGGGTAGCTTTATGTTGTGCTGGCATCTGTACATTCTACATTAGATGCATCATTCACCATTCAGTCAATCACCGTACAACATCACACAGCGAAACTCTTTTAAAAAACCTAAAAGAACTTTCATAAAAGATTCAAACCGTTGTTGTGCCACAAATCCTTGGCCCCCATTCTGAGTGTGAGTAACGCTGGCCACTGCAGCTCGTTTGATTATTTATTTAAGCCTTCCTTGTATACTTTATGCGCCGCAGTTACTTGCACAGAGATGCATTCGTATAGTGTGTTGTAACGTCATAGTACAGTTGAATGTTTATTTGCGAAGGCTTTGTGATTGTGGTTTGCTGTTTCTGGGATGTAGAGAAATTGAGAAATTGGGAAGTATTACAGTAATTTTTACAAGACTGATGAGAGTTCAGAGTCTTCAGAGAAAACTTCTAAGGTTTCATACAATTCGCCAAAAGCTATCAAAAACTATTATGGTAAAATTATAAGCCTTGTTTTCGTTGAAAACATTGTAAAAGCAAACAAATGCCACATGCAAACTACGCGTCATACTGACGTCACACAAAATCCTGCATCTCGCAAGCAAAGTTTACCGCGCAACTAGCATATATCAAAGGCCCGACGTGAATCATCGGGCAGTTGACACAAGACACAACACCGGTCTGGTCGGAGGATCCTCCCTTTTCTATAGAGGTGAACTTTACACCCTGTTATAAAATCAATATACCTATTGTATAATGTATGTCAAATCTGACTTCAGTGTTAGTACGGGAGTTCCTACTTCGTATTCTGCTCCAAACTAATGCACTAGTTTCAAGTCTTTTGTCAAAGGGATGCAACTATCGATTCTCTTAATGAGGAGCATGGCTTCTCTTGCGCTGTGTACCTACTTGTAACATAATACCGCAGTTACTAGACGTGCAGTCAACAAAATAGATAAGTAAGTATACATGATCGTTGGATATAGTTGAAGTTAGTAAGAAACTGATGGATGTTTTCGACAAAAATTTAATTTTATCAATAGAAAACAAACAGCTCATTTATCAAATTAAATTTCTGTCGATAACATCCATCGGTTTCTTACTAAACTTCAACTATATCCGACGATCCTGCATACTTATCTCTTTTGTTGACTGTACTCTGCAAAGGTTGTCTGCTAAAGTCGACCTTATGTAGCGCAGGCTGGTAATAAAATAACGTTCGAACAGTCAAGCGAGCTTAAAATGAGGTGTCAAATATTTGTACTAGGATTTTGTTCGGAAGAAAACAGTGATAATATTATAGCAGCGGGAGTGATGATGTTACGCCTAATAGCCGAAGTGCGGCTACACCTAGATTTAGCCGGGCATAACTAGGTGCATCCTACGTCTACGTTAGGATGCTAACTAATTAAATACAACAATTTATTATTTTAATCCCGATGAATCGTGATCCAATTAATAAAACCCACATTAAATTGTAACGCCTGCTAAAAATTAAATTCCCGAAGGTACGGATTAGACAGCTTATTTTAGGTGGATACCTGCTGTTTGCACGCACTTACCTATATAATATTGAACAGTACTGAATAATTGATAACGAAACAAGGTTGTACTTACTTGTGGCGCTTACTTCGGGCCCCAGAGACTCGAAAGCTTTTCCAAAACTCAGTTTAAGTAGTCGATCTGAATCTGAAACAAATAATTTGGCTTAAAACAATTTTTTTTGAAACTGCGCCATCTATGTTCAGCCAGGCGAGGTACATCGACAAACAAGGGTGGGCTCACACAGTCGGTCGGTGAGTGAAATTCATACGTTAGTAAGCTTGCGGGCTGAAAAGTGTAAACGGTTTTCGCTAGAGGGCGCTGACATAAATTTTGTAAAGCTGAACATTGCGGTAAATTTATTCTTCATGGAAATAATAGTTTTTTATGAAATTATAATAGATAATCTAGTAATAATAAAGTCGTTAATTCTTCATACGCTGCATTTGTTTCCTTTGCACATTACTATTTGTGGAAATTTCTGTATCCAAAACCTAGGTACCTGGGTGCTTATACAGGGTGAAATTAAATTCATGGGCATCCTTTTAAGGGGTCATTGTACTCATCATTATGAACAACTTTTACTATGGGACCAAACCTGAAAATGCGAAAAAAAAATCAGCTGTTCCCTACATTTATGTTCGTACGAGTCGTCAAAATGTAGGGAACAGCTGATTTTTTTCGCGTTTTCAGGTTTGGTCCCATAGTAAAAGTTGTTCATAATGATGAGTACAATGACCCCTTAAAAGGATGCCCATGAATTTTATTTCACCCTGTAGTACTTTATTTGTTTACTTCCACTTCACCGAGGAATTCTCAAGCAGGCAGCTTTATGAGACATTTGCATCTTATGCAACAGTATCAGGTGAGACTTGCGCTTGCAATCTAAATAAGCGGTTCCGAGAGGTCGGCTGGACAACCGCCAAAATTCTTATTCATAGTACCTGCCTAGGTATATGTGTTGGCACTAGGAAATTTTACTGGAGCCGACGCATTTACGAGTCCCTCGTTACGAATTCACTCCAATTTATATTGAATAAGTGGCCACCAAAAATAAATGCAATAGGTTCATTTTAGCTTACCGTACCTCAAAAGGAAAAAACAAAACCCTTCAGTGAGTCAAGACTCCTTTTCTCAGGAACGCGTGGAGGTACCAAGATGAAAATTAATATTTAATGCATCGGTCTACGGACCTAACAAAATCAAGCCATTTATGCGATCATCTCAAACTAAACTAACACCATACAAAATTCTATAAATATAAGTACCTACACAATACTGAATAGAGATCAATATTAATTGGGCAAATTGCGGTTCTAAGTTCGCATTGAGTTGAGAGTAACTTGAGGTTGTAGGTAACTAACCAACATAGTTGGAACTGTTCAGTTTGAACCGTTCCCGTTCATTAGTGGGACAATGGCGGTTCTGAATTGTACCACAACATTGGCAATGTCCATATCTCAAATTGATGAATCTTAGACTTGATATAACTAATCATAGAGGTATGGGGGAATTGATTTGAGTTTCATGGTGGTTGAATTGGCTCAGCTATAGTGTTCTATATTTTGATTACATAAATTAAATTGTTTGGCTTTGAACGTTATGAGTTTATGACGTATGGTTTATGGTTTGATTGACAAAGTAAAATTTGGCCACTTTGTAGCGTATTTAAGTATTATGCGTTTGCAATTTTTTTTTCATATTACCAACTTCGTAAATAACGCGCCATATTACGTTTGTTGCATTAGAATTAATTGTGTTAACTTTGTCGTGTCAAAACTCGCGTAAATAACTTTAGAGAACGATATCAAGTTTGTCTCCGTTTCACAACTAACCAATAATTTGTGAACTTACTTCATACTCCATATTGATTACGATTTCATTTTATTTTTATTTTTGCCTGCATGCCTGCCAATTTTGGATTGTTGTCTTGTTGCACTCGTTATCGCGTTCTGCTGTTTTGAATTCTGAATATCAATTATAATGTTTCAGAATCATACTGTTTATTATTATTTTTTATTTTAATCTTAATGTTTTAATTTTAATTCTGATTTTAATGATAATTTTGATTTTAATTATTATTCTAATATCGATTATGATTTTGTTTTTACTTAATGTTTTGTTCTTTGTTTCCAATTAATTTTTCTATTCTCACTACGAGTAAAAAATCTTGTTAAAAATATATAATTAAGAAGCTATTTTTCATGTAAGTGCTGTGTACGCCTGTAAGTGACTAATTCACCATAACACAATACATATTATGTTATTTATTATTACTTATGTCAATAGTTCTAGTGGATAAGTTGTGTACCTTTTAAATAAAATAAAAAATAATATAAACTCCTTCATTACCTACCAATATACAGTGTCAAATCAACTTAGTTAGCGAAACTGCAGACGATGAGTATCGACCCCTATGAAAAAAAGACATCAAATTTTTTGTTATTTTTATTTTATCGTGGTTAGATATCGATACCTTGCATCACATCTGCGAAGTTTCGTTAGCTAATTTAATTTGACCCTGTATACCTTGAAATCCAGATATAGAAATATCTGGATCTAAAGTTTTGCGCAACCTGTTTGTGTGTGTGCCTTTGATTATAAAACCAACAGTAGCCGCCTGTTTTTTTGAAGTGAAAACTTCTTTAGCGGCGCTGTGTACTTTTTTTGGAATGGGTAAAAACTTCTAAATTCGCGTCAGGTCACGTGACCCTGATCGAAAATTCGTAAGACGTGACGCGCGTTGTTGAGGACAGCGCCATCTATGCACATCGGGAAGAACTACGAGGGCCTCGCGTACTAACTACGTAGGCCTCGCGTACTAACTACGTAGTTCATCCAACAACGACGAGATGGCGCTGAACCACGGATATATAACTGACGACGAGCAAATCTGAATAAATTCCTTTCACGAGAAGAATAAACCAGTCACTTTGGTCATCATACCTGATTTGCAAAAAACCCTATAAAATAAGGAACACACCTTAACACGCGTGTTTTGTTTATAAGACGATTCACAAAATACACTCGTAATTGTTCAAGTTTTCACTTCTGTCGGCACTACCGGAGTGCCAGTGTTTTTTTTTTTCTGCAGAATGGGAAAGCATCAAATGACCCCTCCCGCTCTGGGTGGAGCGGAAGGGAGTGTCAGACTCTTACTGATTAGTCAGTAAGAGTCTGACACTCCCTTCCCTTCCTTTCGGGCTAAGCTAAGACCCACGCGTGTTCCTTACACGGGTGGGTTTTAGAACCCACCCGTGTTCCTTCCTTAGCCCTTTATGTTTCGGGCCAGCGGTAACCCTTTCGGACAATCCCGCCGACCCGGCAGGCTTCGGCCCTAACGGGCCCCTTCAATTTAATGCTGACAGCTCTTTGAGGCGCGCGTGGAAAACGTAATCGCCGCCCAGCACGGGCCTGGTCCTGATCGGACGGTGAGCTACCCATTACTCTCAGTTCGACATCATGAATTAGAAAACCACCCACACGTTGAGATAACAATACAAACCAGCAGCTGTTGAATCAGGAGGTGGTTGAAACAGGAATGTGGCCGCGAACCCCTGGCCAGGCGTGGCGGAGTTGGCGGTGAACTGGATGACTAGCGCCGGACCCGTCGACAGCACCTCGTAGCCTGGAAGATGTAAGGGTTTCATTAGTTCTAGACATACTTAAAACAATCTTGATACTTGAACACATTGATACTTGGTACAGTCAGGAAAATTTATTTGTTAAGCAGATTAACTATCCACTTAAATTGTCCGCGTGTTCAAATCACAACTGTCATTATTTGACAGAAAATGGCTGTAACACGGTAAATCAATTTGCATAATAATTTATGTCTTTGGCTGTATTAAAATACCATTTAAAATTTTTTAAACTTTTTATCCCATCAGTAGGTATGTAGTGTGTATAAGTTATCAGTAGTTATTACAATCCAAAAGACCAAAATTGCTATGACTAGGTTTAATTGAAATAAATGCTTTGAGTTTGAGTTTCACCGATTTCCAACGAAAACTTTAAGGAATCTCCGATAGTGCACTCGTATTAACGGTTTATAGTCCCGAGCCATGAAAAGTTAAACTGAAAATCTATCACCCGGCAAATCCCCAATACCATTCGTTCGGATTCAACACAACTCTTTGGCGCGGAGCTAAAATAAAATTTCCATTCCAGTAAGATTCCGTTGGAAATTCAACAAAAGAATGGCATTACTGATTTTCGAAACGTCCCGAAATTTCGTATTTGGCATCAAAGGAACTCCCAGGCATAGTCGAAATTTGAGAGACGAAATTCTCTTATGACACGTCACTTCCGTGATAAACACGTCATATATAGGTATTTTGTTATATACCACGGAAACAGATGTACGTAACATGTACTGAATAACATCTCGCATCCTCCATTGCTACAGAGGGTTTTTGAAGAGGGTTTGTATTGAAAAGATGAGCGCACTAAGGATTGAATGATCCTCATTGTTGCTTACTTTCGGGTTCAGTAAATCCTGCGTATAAAAAACTTAATTAAAAGGAATAAGAAGATTGGATTAGTATATATATAGAAGTAAGTAAGTAGATAAGAACTTTATTAGTTGTTCGTTGGATTATATCTAATGTTGGGTCCAGGGTTCTTAGTATAGAAACAACGAGCTGGGATTAAAAGTCAATGTTGTGGTAACTTTGTTTTATTATGGTTGGAATATCAGGGTAAAGTTGGTAAAAAAACTAGCTTGAAAGGCGCAAGTCCTTGTAATTTGTTTCAACATCGGGTAGATTTTTTACCAGATTCGTGCCCTTGTCTTTGTGTCTTTTTGTCTCTACTGTATCCACGGGTAGCTTTAAACAATAGATGTTTTTTTTAAGTTTAAATGTGGGTTCAGTCACCCAATAAAAATAAAGAAAATAAAGGATGTGGTCAACTGGACCCACGGGTCCATAAGCGACCAGGTCTAGCTGACCGAAGACTAATAAGAATTCTAACTTAAAACAGTTCTTACTCGGACCGATTTCTTAACTATATATGCAATAAAAACCGTTGCTCAAGTAATTACTTTTGCTTAAGTAATTACTTTTACTTGTCTATAAATAGGTACGGTACCCGACGACTGACTACTCAAACCATATTGTCGAAAGTTTTTGTTATAATTCACTGCCACATATTGAACCATTAGCCGGGCGTTCGAGGCTAAGAAATAACAGAAGCATGGGTTGCTCGACTAGGTTAAGCTACGCTTGCCGTGGTTGGTCCATAGATGGGCGACCATCTATACATACCAAGATTTGCATGCCTCTGACAGCACGTTAAGCCGTTGGCCCCGGCTGTCATTCGTAGATATTTGAAAGTCGTTACGGGTTGTCAAAAGTCCGAAAGTCTGACAACAAGTCCAAGGGGTATCGTATTTTTACGGGGCCGGGGTGCAGAGGTCAGATAGGCAGTTAATCCATGTAAAATACTGGTATTCAGTTGTATACGGTTATATGTATACACATCTTTGGAAAAGGCTACGTAGATGATGAGGTAGTAGATGGAACAAATACTTTTATTTTGTAACATCCATAGACAGCAATCCTGTTGCTTTTTCTACGTAAACACTTTTCTTGGACCTATGTCCATAAGTCTACAAATAGTATAAGTACAACTAAGGGCTGATTTTTCCGACGCCAGATAACTTTATCGGAGGAATAATTTTGAATTTAAAAAAATAAAAACTTACTTTTAAAGCAAACAATCTAGATATTTGGTAAAGTCGTAAAAACCGTGCAAAGCATAGTATAACAACTTATTTAAATTATTAAGGTTTAGAAGATTTCAGTCTAAACTTTAGACTGAAATCTCCAGATTCCTTTGCTCTTTAGCATAGGTCCTCTCCCAGGCTTATCCATAGCTCACGATCGAGAGTTTTTCCCCTCTATGTCCCTCCCGCAGTGGTCCGTTGTAAGTCGTATTCCCATCTTTGAAATGGTCTTCCCCTTTCCTTCTCTGAGATACCATTCTGTTACTAACGTGACATACTATATCGTTGTTAAGTCAAACAAAAGAAGTAAGAATATCACGTGATATTTCTAACACGTAAGTACAGATAAGGGTTCAAGGTAGAAGTCCAGTTTACATTCCGCTAATGTCGAGAGGAAATGTTGTTGATAGCTTATCGTCACTTTATGTTTATTAGCCGCTTCGTATTTGTAATTACCTAAACAAATAATTGCTTAGGCATGTTATTTAAAGGTCGGGTGGGTGACGAATCCTTTTCGAAGTAAACAGTTGCTAGTATGGTGTGATATTGTTGTTGATTTGCTATTAGCTAATTTGGTAACAAATTTTACAAAAATAGCTTATCATCATCATCTGCCTAGCCTTTTCCCAACCATGTTGGGGTCAGCTTCCAGTCTAACCGGATGCAGCTGAACACAAAAATAGCTGATGTGTAAATTACCTCAAAGATGCCTATGAATCGATTGTAGAATAGATTGTTAATAAAACATAGTAAGATCTGTAGCCTAATTCTATTCTATTTTTTATTATGGCAAGCAAAGCTGATGTCGACCATTCTGCCAATGTTATAAATAAATAAATAATTAGGATGATAAAAATCTGCGATGAAATTGCGTAACACACTTTTAATCCCAATCTGAATCATTTTGAATGATATTGCTACCCCATCGCTTCATAATATGTTAAAAAAAGGACACCATTAATTTCGTACCCAAAACTTAAAGTGCTTGCCGGCCAGAAAAAAAAGTACTGCTGCCTTATGGGAAGTGACCTCTTGAGCCTTTTTTACTATTACAACTCTACCATTAACTCCCCGGCTGCTATTTGAGATTGAAAATGCCAAAAATCATATTTTAATAACAAGTTTCTTGTTAAAACATGTTCAGGATGTTAAATTCAATTAAACGTTGATATTTTTTTAATGTTATGCTTAAAACATTTGTTATAAAAATATGACTTTTAGCATTTTCAATCTCAAATAGCAGCCAGGGGGTTAATCGTAGAGTATCGTTGTGACATTTCCCATAAGGCAGCAGTATTTTTTTTTCTGGTCGGCACTTTAATGTTTTGGTACGAAATGAATGCCATTGCTACCGTTAGTGTGTCACGCAATTACCCCGCAGGACATACAACTGGGCAAAAACAGGGAAAACATGATCCATTGAGAAGCCGTGAATTGTGATAATGATGATAAGTATAAAACTTCAAATATGATTCTCAGAAGTTCTATCTATTGTTATAGAAGTGCCTACTGTAGTAAAACATTCTGTTCAGATAAACTGAAATTAATCAACAAAATGGCAAGCAAATCACTTTTCTCCTTCAATAGCTAAAATTTATATTTTCATTGCCAACAACCTTATTGTTTCAAAAACTGCTGAATATTGCCGACGTCAATTTACTAATGAATACTCTGAATAGAACTTCGACAAGATTAATTATATTTAGTAATTTTAATGACAAGGCTGATATTATTTCATCGTGTACGTTTTGAATATAGTCTGAAGAAACTGAGGCCATTGTTTGAATACATAAAACCTGGAAATTAGGTATAGAGTGCCGCCTGCAATCACAGCGCTACGGAACTGGAGCGAGTGGGTTTCCTATAGGGGTGGCAGAGCCTCCTACGAAATACTGAAAGAATCTCGAAATGCATTGGTAAAAAAATTAATCTTATATCTCATATTCTGGTCACACAAATCAATATTATTTTAGATAGAAAAGGAAATCCTAAACATCCAGGTGGTGACGTGTTCTTCATCCATAAAGCAAAGAGTATGCAGAATTTATTTTGAAAAAGTCATCACTGTATTTGAGAATGTTGGTTCACCTGTTATTGGCAACTGTATAAGTACATAACTGTTACCTACTGTTATTTTAATAGTTTACTGTTATTTAGTATATATGTAGAAGCTGTTAGTGTACCTTTATAAATAAAAAAAATACAAAATACTTAAGAAAATAATAAATCCAGGTGTCACCCCTGTCACCGAAAGTCAGTGCTACTTTGACGCGGCATTATTCATTCAAAAAGGGAGGTGGTGGACGTCGCAGGAGCTAGGTGACAACCAATACGAATGTGAATAGAATACATACTAAACTAACTTCGTTCCGTTCGTGGCGCGTTGTGTATCATACGACAGAATTTTCAAATTGAAAAAGAAGGTAAAAAAAAAACACTATGGTAAAGTGAAAAATAACTTTAATTTAGGAATTTGGTGTTTTTGGATCTGTGTTTTATTTTTTTGCCACTGACTTCCGAGATTAAAGTTATTTTTCACTCTGTAGTGATTTTTTTGGAAGTCGATTTTTTTTTTGTTAAAAAGTTTTCATTTGTCGCTTTTTAGTGGGTCTGTTTATAATTTATCTAAGTTACAATAGCCTAATGTCGACTTGCTCATCGCCTTTTACAAAATAATGCTTTTCTCGATGCAGGGAAGTTAATTTTTGAGGAGTTCTCCTGGTATTTCACCATCAGCTCCATTTCACCATTCGCATTGTGACGAGCATAAATAGCAATTTATGCTCGTCACAATGCGAATATTAAATAATAGCAACCATATTAAATAATAGGTACTTTGTTGCAAAACAATTTCATGAAAATGTAAACAAAGGAGTCAGAAAAAAATTACCTGTAAATGGCAACACTTTGATCAAAAAGTATTGCAACAGGGTTTAGTTCCCAGAGGGGACAAAAATATAAGTACAGTCTGTTCACAGTTATTTTATCTCTAATTTTGCATCACTGTCCAAATCAAAGTAATCTTTGTCCTCATACTAATAAGGTCTAGTCTGTCAAAATCATTGAAATCTTTATACTCGTCACAATAAGGTTGCTGTTAGTTTCTTGCTGTCAGAGGTAAAATAACCGAGAACGGACTGTATATTCTTCACTTTTCATACGCACGATGACCGACTTTTTCTTTTTAAGGGTGTTTTGTTATTGACTAAGGCGCTTTTTCGGGTAATTCCGACTAATTGCTTACCCAACATAATCAGCCTTATATCGTTCCCACTACTAGGATACAGGCCTCCTCCTCCCTGTGAGCGGGAGTGAGCCGTAATCCACCACGCGGGTCCAGTGCGGGTTATTAGATGTCACAGGTCTTCGAATTTTGCCGGTTTTCTCATAATGTTTGTCGTTCACCATTTTGAGAGCAGTGGTGATGAAAATAAATTACACAAGGTAAAGCGTCTGCCTGGGGTCGAACCCTTGACCTACAAATAGTACTGGGCCTCCAACAAATGGATTAGATAGGTATATATAAACTGTGTACAGTACCCGGCGATAAATATTGCACATCGACCTTTGGAAAGAGACAATCGGCTAATTTCGGCTTCGTAGAGCGTTATCTCTGTCGCACGAAATACAAACAGTCCGGTATCTATGTATTAGGAGCTGTTAAAACAATTATGATTTGCTTCTTTCGATAATTATTTCTTTGTATAAAATACACCAATTTGAATTAGTCGATGTGCAATATTTATCGCCGGGTACTGTAACAACTTGTCTTATTGATATTTGAAAATAAACTTTTGCCTGTTCGGTCTTAATCAAAAGTCATTTATTCAAATTAGGCTGAAAATCAGCACTTTTCAACATCCAAATAACAAAAGACATTCCCCCAAAACGTACCCCCTTCGGTTTTGTGAATCAGCCTTGAATTTCTAGAAAATGTATCAAAACTCAATTTGTTCCAGAGGACATATTAATCTTAACTCTCAAGATTATTTACATAATCTAAAGGGAATCAAATCCCAAATGTTTACGATTTATGAAAATTTTGGAATCTCTTATCTACATAAAAGATTACTCACATCATGTAATGTCACCAGGGGGGCAATTCTACTAATTTTAACAACGTTCACAGTCTGATCTCAGTCTCAATCTGTCAAAAAATACTTCAAATTTCCCTACATTTTGACAAGTTTTTGACATTTCTTTGTCGCCGAGATGAGACTGCGACTAGATTTTGAACGTTTTAAATTAGTAGAATTGGCCTTCAGGTAATGTCAAATTAGCGTATTATATTCACATATGTATTTATTTGCATTCCATAATATTGTAGAGGTGTTACAATGGCTTAAAGCTAAGGTACAATTATGAACCCTGTAGGGCACAGCAAAAGGTATAAAATGTAATCTTATAATAAATTTAGGACACAAATTAACAATAAGCAATTTTAAAATATATTCTATTAAAATTAAATAAGTAATATAACTTTTTATTTTATTGAGATCAGCCTATAATAGTTTGTGGTACATAATAATTATCTATAATTAATTATATATAATTATATAATATTATATAAGTAATTAATTAATTAATTGCCTGGTGAGTACCTGCTCCACTCTTACGCTTTGTATGGGTGCCGTTTATGATCGTTAATAAGTCCGTATTTTACATAGATATCCGGTATTTTATATTCCAACCTGTGTAGGTATCGACCTGTGTGAAAAGCTTATTAAGGCTCCTGCATACAGGCGCGACGTGCGACACGAAACGCGCGTGACACAAAGGCCTTTGTGTCGCGCGCGACTATATCGCGATTATATATTTTTTGCATTTGATAGGCCAATTCTTGAGGAAGGCTATAATATACATCACGCTACGACTCTTAGGAACCGAGAAAAAAGAAAAAAGGATGAAAGAACCTTAAGCGAAAGATAAGTAGTACAGCGGGCTGGCGATGCGATGCGACGGGGTAGGTCGGGGAGCAAGAAATTTCACGCAGACGTAGTCGCGGGCAGAAACTGGTAGTTAATTATAAGTCTGAAATCACCAACCCGTCTTGAGCAAACGTGGTGATTAATGCTCGTGCTTTATCTGTGTGAGAAGAGGGCTTTGCCCTGCAGTTAAGCAATAAAAAACAGTGGCACTCCGGCAGCGCCGACAGAAGTGAAAACAAAACACAAACAGAATACTTTGCCATCACTCACTGACATATCAGATAGACATTAAAACCGAGTACACCCCGAGGACAGCCGAACACGTCCGAAGCGGGTATTTTTTTAATCGTCCTATAAACAAAACACGCGCGGTGTCGCTTACGGTAATAGCGGCGCGAGTTCAGTGGTTATTCCCATCGCAAAAAATGCCCAACGCGCCGGAAGAAGTTTCCCTTCAAAAATCTAATAAAATCGTACTTAATACCAGCCAAGACGGTATGATTATTATCTATCGACTCAACATCATCAGTCATTTGTTTTTATGTCAAAACGTCTATGTGTCTCAGTTGAAGCTAGATTTTGTACAATTATTTTCGTTGTACTAGACGATTAATTATCGCGCTGACTATCGGTCACCTGTCTATTCCAGAATGGGTAACTTAAGGGTATTACGGGACCTAAACGCAGAAAACGCAAGTTTTATAAATTATAAAAGTATAAGATCGACTACAGTAAACAAAATCAGAAAAATCTATACTATCTATACTTCTATACTAATATTATAAAGCTGAAGAGTTTGTTTGTTTGTTTGGTTGAACGCGCTAATCTCTGGAACTATCAGTCGGATTTGAAAAATTCTTTTTGCATTTGATAGCCCAATTCTTGAGGAAGGCTATAGGCATATTTAATATCACGCTATGAGCTTTAGGAGCCGAGCAAAAAGAAAAAAAGTCAGAAAGAACGCTAAGCAAAAACGAGCTATAGCGCGGGTAGGCGATGCGATGCGACGGGGTGGGTGAGAGTAACAAGAAATTTCACGCGGACGAAGTCGCGGGCAGAAGCTAGTATATGATATTCTTTAGGATCTATGCTAGGTAGATAGTGTGTTGAAAACATAATACAACTAATTTGATACAATAGAAAAAAATCATGAAAATACCTCTAAAAATTTCTTTTTACAATAAAAACCATACTAATATACATACAATCATTCTGATTTTTGTCAGATTATTCTACAAGCAACATACTAAAGCACTAGTGTTTTAATTTTTAGTCCAAATAATAATGTAAATAGATAATTGCTTCATATTTTGCAATAAATTACCAGCGTTGTGTCATCGCGCTTCTATTTCTTTTCTATGCAGTCCGACAGTGACCGCGCTTTAGGCCTTGTAGTCCCCTTAAAGGCAGGAGACTAGCTCAGCATTTTATAAACAGTTTTCTGCCAAATGGACGTCCGATGTTCCTGACGGGTAGTTACTAAAGGATTAAATAAATGCGCTATCTTTACCCGGATGCAATTAAAGATTAAATTATTGTAACATTATTTACTGACGTATTCGATAATAATATTATTGTGAGTGCTAGGGTCCGAAGCATTTCGGAATCGGTTCATCTATTCCTTTCGAAACAATTTGATCTTTTGCTGAAATGGATCGGCTTTCATATAAAATTCTTTGGTTCTATAATAATTATAAAAAAATGTATTTTTTTATTTTTTGCTGCAGAATAACATTTTATGTCCCACATCTGTGTCGGAGAACTCTGTTTATCCCATAAGTGCAGAGGAGTGTAAAGCGACAAAGAATCCCGTGATGCCGGGACTGCCGGGCAGAGCAATGCAATGTCCCGCTTCGTCGCATCCCGTGAAATTAGATCTCCAAACCGATTTCTCAACGTCATTTATATTAGTATTGTGTGTCGGGAAGTTAAGAAATAAAATCTTGTTATGATAGTTGTGGAAATGTGCGGGAATATGATTTGCTGTAAATTGAGTTAGTTGAACATTGTATGGTCCTTGACTAGAGGACAGTAACGGTGGAGTTTCTTGCCCATTCTTCTCCATACGAAAACTACCTTTTGGAATGGGCGACTAGAATCAATTCTATTTGTTGTAATTTCTGACGTTCAAAAGTGCCTTTTAAGTGCCTATTTGAAATAAATGCTTTGACTTTGACTTTGACAGACAGGGGCTTGTGGCTAACCAATAACAGCCGCAGGGATCGATCGATCAGGTTAAGCTACGGTAGCCACGGTTGGTCCGTGGATGGGAGACCACCTTTATATACCAAAACCCGTGCGTGCCTCGAAAATCACGTTAAGCCGTTGTTCCCGGCTGTCATTCGTGGATCTTTGACAATCTTTACGGGTCATCAGAAGCCCGAAAGTCTAATAACCAGTCCTACCAAGGGTTATCGTATTACCCAGTAACTGGGTTGTTGAGGTCAGATAGGCAGTCGCTCTATATAAATTATGCCTGGAAGCCGACCCCAATATAGTTGGGAAAAAGGTAAGCAGATGATGATGTGTAGTGTCTTAAGATAAAACTTATATTAATGTTTATATTTTAGAAAAGAGACTTGTTAAATACCGATTATAAAGAAAATGAAATGTTAGCAAAATTTAACATATTAGGTATGTCTTCCTTTACTAGTAAATAACTACCGTCCCAAACTTAAAAAAACCGACTTCCAAAAAAGACAAATACGTACAACAAAGTGAAAAATAACTTTAATTTCTGAAGTCGGAGTCGACTTCCGAAATTAAAGTTATTTTTCATTTTGTAGATTTTTTTTGGAAGTCGGTTTTTTTTGTTAAAAGTTTTTATTACTCGCTTTTAAGTGGGTCTGTTTATAATGTATCAGCCACAGTTACAATAGCCTAATGTCAACTTGCTCATCGCCTTTTACAAAATATTGCTTTTACCGATGCAGGGACGTTAATTGTTGACGAGTTCTCCTAGTATTCCACCATCAGCCCCATTTCACCATTCGCATTGTGACGAGCGTAAATTGCTTAGCAACCATATTAAAGTAATCAAATAGCAACCCGTGAAATACTTATTATCGAGTAGTTCCGTTGGCCACCTGTGGTCTTCTTCATCAGTTCCACTTCACCAAATGGTGGTTTCCGAGAGCAAATGCACGAGTTACTATAAAAAATACCCAAATCGCTATAGGTGTGCCTATAATATTTGAGGAGTTCCCTCAATTCCTCATGGATCCCATCATCAAAACTGGATTTTGATAAAAATGGGACCAATCTGTAGGTATATCCTTTTATATAAAAAAAAAAAATATTCAAATCAGTTTATAAATGACGACGTACTGAGGTAACAAACATAAAAAAGAAAACATGAAATACAACCGAATTGAGAACCTCCTCCTTTTTTTGAAGTCGTTTAAAAATAGAACTATTTTAGGAACGTTTTCTATAACATATTCCAGCTTGTTGCATAATTTCTGCTTAAAATTGCACGTCTAGTCATATCGTGCTTTGTGACTGACGTATTTCAGCCCCTTTATGCCCATGAGTAATGTTATATTAAAAGTACCTGTAAGCTCGTTACACAGCATGGCAATAGCTGGCGAGTTGCTGTCTCTGCCATCAAAGACTTTGATGATGTCCGCGCGGCGCAGGCAACTGAAATGGGAGTACATACTGTATTAAATTAATGAGACAGATGAAGTAGAACAACGCACTGAAGAAAGTAGCGTATCGCTTGTAGCACTGAAATGTTATGTTAGAGATGACATTACTGAAGGATGTAGTTTTGTATGAGGATGAGTTTTGGGGAAAATTAGACATTAACTATTCCGTAAAATTGTAACCGTGAAAACAATACTCAATACTTTATTGCATTCCATAATGTGTACTTAGGTTAGTTGGTATGTTAAAACATTGAATCAATTATGGAACCTGTGGGTCACAGCAGTTAATTTTTAATAGGAGAGAGGATGAAGGCGCTTCTTGTTATGAAAAAAAAAATTGTATCATTGGTTTTTGGGTTTATATATATTTTATATAAGTAAGTACTTGGTTTTAAGTTTATTTATATATTTTTATATTACATATTACACGATAAAATAAATATTTACAATCTTATTGAGTCTTGTAGAATGTTATTATTAGATATTGTGCACTGTTTAGCATATATTAAGTTTTAAATTAACAGCATTTTAGTGTTTTAAAAGAAATTTATATTCAAAGTGAAATTTAAAATGAAATGTAGGTTTTATGTAAAAAATAGTTTTTATTGTTATTGAAATTTATCGCTAAAATATTAGGTAAAGTATTAGGATAAACTGAGGTGAAGTGAGAGTGAGCGATTTGGTTTTTTTTAGTGTGTTTAATTTAGTTTGTGATCTTCCTGTATGAGTCGCAATAAATATTTTTCTACTGAAGTCTATGTCAATCCCAAGCATCAGGTGGAATGCATCGTCTTCACATATAATTATATAATTAATGTAGGTATACAAATTATTGTAAAACATTCACAAACATTCTTGCCCATTCTTGTAAATACGAAACTACTTAAACGGAGGGGCAACTAGCTACTAGCAACTAGTCAGCGGGATTGTCCGAAAGGGTTACCGCTGGCCCGTAACATAAAAGGCGAAGGAAGGAACACGGATGGGTTTTAGTCAGTAACAGTCTGACACTCCCTTCCGCTCCACCCAGAGGGGGAGGAGTCATTTGATGATTTCCCATCCTGAAAAAAAAGGGGCAACTAGAATCAATAAAAAAAAGTTTTATGTGCCTACTTGCAGTATATCACAAAACAGCTCAGACAGTGAGATTTTTACAGAATGTATCGACTAAGTTTAGTGTCGATTAGCACAATAAAAGAAGAAAGTAACTGATTTTCCTATTTTATTGTGCGTGTCTGTGTTAGCTGCAGAATAATAGGTTCAGTTCATGTCAAAGCAATAAGATTAGTAAGTCTGCTGGGTAACTTGGTTGATGCCGAGTCTAGCTGCCCTTTGCTAACTTAACTTAATGCAAAAATATTTATTTACGGACAATCATCTTCAGGCTTAGGTTTTCTTTAAATATTATATTAGTTATTTTTTTTATATTTTTATATTCGTAATGTTAACCCTATAAGCTCTTTACTACTCTTGGATAACAAAAATGTAATAAATCAAGTAATTTATAGTATTTATTAATATACAAGTGATTTGTAATCTTTAGAAATAAATGAATTCAAACCGTATATTTATAATTGCTTTTTTTTTTAAATTATTTTTTATAGTTTACGAAGTTTTGGAAATATAAGTTATTTCCAAAACTTTGTAAACGTTACATCTATGAGGTCTCGACCCCTAGGTCATCCTGATTCCTGTCTGACAGAGGTAAACTGTTTTCATACAGATTAGCTTGTCGGGATGCCCTCTGCTGTTATGGAATGAGAATTCTCGAATGCCCCATCGCTGGCCAAACCTGGATGAGGCTGGCACAGGAGTTGGTTGGATTCCGAAGGCGGAGGAGGGGTCGAAGACGACGTCAGTATGACAGTCACCTCCGACTCCTCCCAGGTGGAAGCCAGCAGGCGACGGGTGCGGGGGCACCCTCGCCTGTATTGCACAGGCTTCCACCAGTGCCGGACGGGAATGGCCAGGTGTTCCCGGCCATTCCCGTAGCCCCCCAGCCGGGGGGACATGCGGGGCCCGCCAGTTAGGCGGGCATGCGCCGGGGGGGGTTGTGGACGCAAAGGCTGAGCCGGATTCCCATGACCCCTCCATCAAGGCGACGAGGGAACACCGCTGAGTTTTAGTGGGTATACTGCCACCTTGGCAGGGAGTCCCACATACTCCGTATCGTAATGTCATTTCTCAGCGACAAAAAAAAAAAAGTGGTTGGTTGGATTGGCACAAGAAAAGAGAGCCCAACGTCCCAGTGGGCAAAGTCGGACTATGATGATTGTTGAATGAATGTGATGGATGGTGGTGAAGATGTATGATGGAGTATTTCATATTTAACATAGAAATAGGGATTTATTTTCGTTGGACCTCAGTTTTGGATCCCATTTTTTAGGTATTAACGGTGGGTCCCATTTGCTATTTCCATTGAATCAAAAGTTACAACAACATGTGTAACGTAAACGCACCCATTACCGCCAGTTTAAGCGGAGTTCAGATTGATATCCAAAAAATAAGCACATTCTTAATATGTGGCTTCAATAAAAATAATTTTTCAAGTACTGAAATTATCGATTTTTTTAGTTATGTATAAGAACAGATAATCAAAGAATTACTTAAAACATTAAAAATTAAATAAAAGGAAAAAGGGTCATGTCCCTATTACCGACTCGAAATATCGGGTGTGTGCCTAATAACGTTTATGTGACACCTAATACCGACCACTAAATAAATGGAACCGTTAAAGTTAAATAAAAATGCTCGTGTATATTGAACTGTTTATTATAAATGCTCCAACACAGTACAGAATGCTATCAACTCTTAACAATTATATGTATTCTTATAATAGTATATTCTTAACAGCGTTAAATCAGTAAAAAATATCATATTTATACGAATTATGTATAACAAATTACCAAAGACCAGCATTGATTATAACTACTATAAAGAAATAAAAATAAAATTATATATAACCAATGGGGGCATTTGGTATTATACAAGAGTAAATGGCATTATAGAATCTTAGTAAAAATGTAACATAGTCATATAAAATTACAATAACATTTATGAGGCGGTTTACCGTCCACTAGCGCCGCTAAATGAAAAAGTATCATAACTCGTAAATAGAATAAAAAATACAAAATGTGGTCTATTTAAACAGTAGAAAAGGCACTAAAGTAATTTTATAACACATTGTCAACATTGAAAATGTTGCTGTTTAGCTAAATCGTGCATTTGCCTGTAAACCGCCTCTTAAGTTTAGTAGTCATGTCAAATCAAAAATCAAATCTTGGATTAAGATTGACAAATGAAACATAAATTAATAAAATTATTTAAAATAGTTTTCGACCGGATACTCCGTCTTTAAATGGATTCGGGCGCTTTAATGTTTCCACTAATTTTGAGACTGTTTCCAGTAGCTGTCTTTTGTTACAGGTAAACCTAATCTTCCCAAATAGTGAATCCAGTCTATTAACTGACGTTCTTCGTCCTTTGTGAAAACGGTCTGAACACCACAGTTTTCATTAGAGTACCTGTTATCTCTCTTGTCACGAAGAGTTGTTCTGGGAATTCCAAACTTCTTCGAGGTTTCATAGATACTTGCTCCATTAGTGATAGCCATATCAGTGCAGCGTCAAGTTGATTAACTGTACCTATATTGTTTACGTTTTAGTCGATCCATGTTTCTGAAACAAAATTTATTTACTAAGTCTAGGATACGAAAGAAACGGATAGCAAATAGTACGTAATTAAAATTACCATATGACTTCCACATATAAATGTTAGCTAAGTATTACTATAATATAATAAAGCTTATGTTATTTTAAATCTGTATGTTTATTATGGAATACTATAATGTCTATTAAATAACTTTATGTTTAGTTACTTGAAAATAAATACCAAATAAAAAAACATGTATGGGGTCCGTCGTAAATGTACAAGTAGATCGGTAATAGGTTTTCTTAAAGGAAATCGTATAACCTATTACCGACCCAAGGGAATGTGTATGAATTGTGTAAATACATGTGATTTTTGTACATGTATATGATTTTAAGTGGTGCGGTTGCTATACATATTTAATAATAATGATATTTCAACTATAAAAATACACTATTTAAAAATGATACCTCCTTTATTCATCAAAATATTTACATAAGAACAAAGTTAGTGTATACGGCTACTAAAGCTTTTGAATATATGGCGTTAATAGCTCAAATATAAGTTAACATACTAAGGAACTGAGTTAGTATAGCCTCCTGCCTATTAATTTATGCATTTTAACAAAAATCATGGCACACAAAAGATACGACAAGTACTTATCAGCGACATGGGTCGACAATAGGAATAAAATTGTGATTTTTGTTCCTATTACCGCCTATTTTTAATATTGAATTTTAAGCAAAATAAAATAGTATCTCATTAAAATGAATCATTATTTGTGTTCCTGAAAGTATCAAAAATGCATCAAAAGAACTAGAAGTTACATTAAAATGCTTGACGATATAATCTTCTCCTAAAGAAGAAACAAGAGTACTTACGCCATCGGGAATGCCACACTATGGAAAATGCACTGAGGTCGGCGTCCACGGACGAACTGAGCAATTATTATTTAAATCGTCTAGTTACGCAAACAAACAAGAGATGAACATTTGCAATACAAATACATCTACATTTTTTTTAAAGCAACCATATGTGTAGCTTTAATACATGACATAAAAATGATAGTTTTCTGAATAGGGCGGTAATGAGCGCGGATTTTAACGGGTCGTTATTAGGTGCGTTTACGTTACTATTCAGAAGAAAAGTTATTTACCTTTGTGAAACATTTAAAAAAAAGCGTGTGTTCGGCCCACCGACTATTAAATGATTGAATGAGAGAATTTTTTTTTGCATCGAAATTCTGTACCGCAACTCAGCCGCACCAAAGGGTTTAATATACACAGGTCAGTTATATATACCGCTTAATTTTATATAACGTACCTCCTCCGGTGTATTCGTGACCAATATTGCAACCACAAATAGTTTATAGGGTTGCGGTCACCGTAGTGGTCGGCTGGTTACGTGGTTATATACTTCGGGAACGACATAATTAACACGACATTTATGGTTTATACGGCATGGGTGCGACCATAGATATCCGTGGGTGCGACCGGGACCGTGTGACGGTACCTATTGTTACAACTTCTACGGGGGCGTCACGATATAATTGAAAAAACTTTGACTTGAATTAAATATATTCACGACTTTACATCATCACGCTATTTCTAGCACTGCTTCTACTAAACAAGAAAACCATATTAAAAATATTTGACAATTTCTTGAACGTTCGAATGGAAGACACCGGCAATTATAACCAGCCTGTATTTACTGCTAAAGGTAGAGCTACACAGTCTCTACAGTATCACCACATTTGTACCTAGATAATTATAGCACAACATATTTAACATGGGTTGATATCCACTTTGTTTTTGTAATTTATACCGCTACAAAGCGATTATCCGTTCCCAGTGGTATCGATTTCTTTAGCAATTTTCTTTGATTTCTACTGTTTTGGTTGCTTTTGATTTTTACAGATCGAATTCTAAAGTTATATATTTTCATATGAGGTAGCAAAATCGCAATAAATTTCGAAGAATTTCATGCTTATTGTGTTAAACGTGCGTTCTTAACCAAAATAATTAAGAGTAAAAAAAAAATGGGGTTTACCTACAATATCTCTTAAACCCTTCGGAGATTACATACGTGATACTATGTTATCTTGGTTTTAAAAAGAAATGGTAACTACCTACATTCTAATATTAAAGCAAGTGTTCCTTATCAAAACCTATCGATCTTTTTTCTCATCGTCTCGTTTAAACGCAATCCCCATTTTTTCTGTGGGCAACAAGTCGTATGAAATAGAAAGCCTCCTGCAATATATCCCCGGCTTCTGCTTTTGACATACATGACGTCGTAGCTTCATACATTTTATGGCAACACTCTCGTTATGGCAAATGGTCGTGTTTGCTTTATTAAGCGAGCTATGATGTTAGAAGAGTTATGGGAGTTCTATGTCGGTGTGTCAAAATATTCAACGAACTTGGAAATCATTTTGAGTTTTTGGTAGCAAGATAAATAGGGTCACGTTTTAATTGCGCTGACAAATTGCAAGTATAACCATAGAATGACATTATGGCCCAGGTCAAATGGCTATTCGCAGGTAAATCAAACACGTAAAAATTTATATTCAATATTATCTGCCACTGAAGACAAAAATGATAAGAAAGCAGATGAGGTGAATGATGATTATTTTGAGCTAACTTGTTGCTTGATTTGGCCATGACGCCCCATAGTTGGCAGTATATCCTTCACGAACACTACTCTTTGGTTCCATCTGGATTTTGGTTACACATTGTGTCTACATCACCAAATGCAAACTACGCATCACACTGACGTAACTCAAAGTCCTGCATCGCGCAAGCAGAATTTACCGCGCAACTAGCATATCGAATTTAACTCGTCGCGCGTCCAATTAGCAGACACAATAGAAATTTTATTGTTATCGGTACACATGGTGTACACTCGACGTGCGAAGAGTTAATCGTCGGGCAGTTGCTCACCAGACACGACACCTGTCTGGGTCGAAGGATTCTTCCTTTTCTACTGAGTGAACTTTACACCCTGTTCCTTATAATACCTGAAAGGAATATGATCTTTAGCCAAACCTTTTGTACTACTTTACTTAGTACTAGTCGACCAGTTTGAACAATAATTGTGTTACTAATTACTAAAACTATCAACTTTATTACCACCACAAAACCGTTTCTATTCTTGGAAACTAAACATTTGAGATAAATGCAAATCCGTTTTATTTACTCTATACAGGATTTCAAGCCCAAACTTGGACAACGTTCAAAATTCTCTCAATCCATTAAGCAAGAAGAGTATAAAGATAAACAAGTAATTGAATTGCTCTAACAGTAATTCAGGATCTATGTTATGAGCAATTCGTATTGGAGCTCCGTCATTATGGTAATGTAATGTTGACAGACTGGGAAACTGTTACAAGTACGCACTTAAGTACCTAGCTTTGTGTAAATAAGGTAAGTTATACATTAATAGAAGTGTTTTGTTTTAGGATATGGTTTTTATTTCAGTTATTGGTTTGGCTTTTTTTTATTTTTTTCCAGTGGGCTTGGGTGCAATAGGTTTCATTTTAACATTTCAACAACATCCATTGAATTATTTACGTTGCCAAGCAGACAAATTTTTCGAACATACCTATTAAGCAATGGATTAGCTATATGTTTCAGATTTTGATTATAAGTGTATTACGCAATTAGAGGACAGGTAATGCGGCTAAATATCAATATTTATAACAAACATTTCCTTCCTATAAATATTGATCTTCCTTCACTCATTAACAGCTTATGCAAAATCATCATAATATATATAATCTGACCAAAATTATGTCTGGACTTTAAAAGAGACTGTGACCCCTGTTTCGGTCTTTCTCCTCCGAGTTCTCGGATAGGAAACGCCGACCTCATCTAGTTCTTAAAATATGATTGACGTGTCAAAAGTGTTTGCACAAATAAAATCATTTATCATCTACCAGTTTTATGAGAATTGTAAATCCGTTTTATCTGCAACACTGCATAAAGTGGAAACATTTGTAAAGTTTCTGAGAGCTTGAAAAGTACAAAGTTTTCTTCATTCTTAAGGTGGTGACGTCCTGGTTCCTTACAGCTAGTTGCCACTTAATCTTTGCAATCCTTAACACCGACCACAGCGCGGTGTGGCTGCAAGCCGTCATCAATCCGACCGATAAAATCCTTTAATGGTCTTTCTAGTCCGCTTATAAAAAAATTATGGTTCCCTTTAGTTTTTGCTCCTACGTGCATGATAATTTTGTATATTTCAAAGGTATGTAGCTTAATATAGGTAAGTAGAGATGTTATCGGCAATCTGTACAATCCGGTATTCTATAGAATATCGAATTCTATATATTCTTGGCATTGTATAGAATCATCACTAAGTATTCTATACAATGCATTTGTCGGTAACAGAGATTAACGAGAGTAACAGACTACAATAATCTCTGTAATTGGTTTTGAAACTGAAATCATTCCGTTTCAAAACCAATTTATTACAATAACTCATCAAAAAAAAAAAAAAAAAAACAAAAAAAAAAGTAGGTAAAACTAAACCAATTTACATAAAAGGATAAAGCTCTTTGTGCAATGATGAATATTTGAATTACGTACGCGCTACATCTACCAACCATTCAAATGGAATGTATTTTTATACAAATTCCTACAAAATCACAGCAAAGGTTACACAGTTAATTAATACTGTAGGGATATATCCCACATAATATTACTGCACGAACAATTCAGTTAGTCAAATTTCACTGGCCGGACTTACGAAATTCCTTTACAAGAATGTCCTGAATTTAGACAAGTTATGTTAAGGACGGCTGTTGTGATATAAACTCGGAATTGTAGAATGGTTTGTACTGTTTCGAGATATTCGAAATTAGGTCGGGGACACTTTGTGAATCGAAAAATAAAGGATAGATTCAGGTACCTTAAATATACGCCAGCATAGGAATGCTGCCAGATCAAACAGTGACTTTTTTTTCTTGAATTTTCCTGAAAAACCTGACCGCCATCTTGACAAAGTCAAATTCAAAGTATTTATTTCAAACAGGCACATAGAAGGCACTTTTGAACGTCAGAAATTACAACAAATAGAATCGATTCTAGTAGCCCATTCCAAAAGGTAGTTTTCGTATGGAGAAAGAAGAATGGGCAAGAAACTCCACCGTTACTCCTTTAAAATGTTTTACAATATTTTGTATACATTAATTATATAATAATAATATGTGAAGACGATGCACCTAAAATAAAATTACTATACCACAATAGGCAAAAGAATTAAAAATGAAACCATGACATATACCTAAATTAATTATCTGATAGATATAAGCAAACACAGTTCTAGCTGACGACACTTATTTGAATGTTATGAATCTATCCGACAATAATTAAGTTATTTCTGACCCGAGCCCAGAAATAGTGATATCAACTTTAGCCCCGGGGCTCATGGCTTAGTAAAAACAGCCGCGGGGGTCGATCACGTCACGTTAGAATACTGATTAGTTAAGACTGGTTGTCAGACTTTCGGGCTAAGGCTTAAGGACTTTCTCCCTGGTAAACTAAGCAGTATCGTATTACCCAGTAACTGGGTTGTGGAGGTCAGATAGGCAGTCGCTCCATTTATTATACTGGTATTCAGCTGCATCCGGTTAGACTGGAAGCCGATCCCAAAATACAAAAGGCTAGGCAGATGATGATAATTGCGTTTATATTATGAGCCAATTACTTTAGAAGTGACCTTAGCAAAGCTGCCACGTTATAAGCGACCATCTGGGATAATTATATGAATGTTGAGAGTATCGTCGTTGCGCGTGCAAAAGCCGCTATGTGTTATTTTCGGTTCTTTATGCAGTTTTAGTCGTTATTTCAATACACACATACTGCATAAACAGCTATGTGATAAGTGCAATATTTAAAGAGTTAAGGAATGTACCTATGTGATATTCATACATCGAAAGTTCCGTATAAACACGCTAAATGTTATAATTCATATAGCTCAAATAAGTTCACTAAAAACACATAGCGACTTTTGCAGGTGCAACGACGGTATGTTGTTATAAGAAGACAAAATTACGCTGATATTCATCATCATCATCAGCCGTCTACTGCTGGATATAGGCCTCTCCTATTGCACGCCATTCAACTCGATTTTCAGCAACTCTCATCCAGCTGTTACCAGCCACCCTGTGAAGATCATCGCTCCATCTAGCCTAAGGTCATCCCACCTTACATTTACCGATTCGCGGTCTCCACGAAAGAACACGTCAACCCCAACGGTCATCGATTCTACGGCTAATATGGCCGGCATTTCAGCTTGCTTATTCTGTGAGCTATGTCGACAACTTTGGTTCTCTGCCGGATCACCTCGTTGCGGATTCGATCCCTCAGAGAAACTCCACGCATAGCCCGTTTCATAGCTCGCTGAGCGACGCTGATATTACGTGCACTCAATGATGTGATTTGTGGATGTTGAATGCAACCCCACCACTATATTAAGTTAAGTCTACGTTAAAATATTTACCTCCTTGCGTGTTTACGAGCTCCTAAAATTATCCTCTAACCGGCGTGCCACTAAATTTAGTTACGGTACCACCCTTAAACGGATTAGCTGGAGCAAATACCTTTACGAGTTGTTCCGGCTCGCCGATATCAACGCCTGAGACATACACGGTGGTAAAATATTCAGTTTTATTTAATTTATTTGTAGCTACACTGGCACTGCGAAATGTGTGTTACGCGATTTGAGGATCTTTGTCATGTTTCAGAGAGAATTTAGATTATTATTATGTAGATTGTTACCAATTATCGAAACATAGTAGGTATGATTTTCAGGTTCAGTGTTTTTTTCATCAGATTCAGGGGTGTAAACAATCGAGTTTTAGAGCCATAGACTTGCTCAGTCACTTTCTTGTTGCCAAATAAAATTAGTGCCATATATAAGCATATTTGCGGTCTATGAGGGATTACTATGATCATCTGTAGACCTTCAATGGTTGTTGTGATAAATCCCATGAGCCTTCATAAGTGACCTGACGTTACTAAAGTCCGTAGACTTACTACAACTACTAACGGCATCCTAATTGCGTAAAGGCTCCTACAAACAGGCACGACACGCGATATAATCGCGCGCGTCAAAAAGGCACCGCTCGTTGCGCGACTTGCGTTGCTTTTGTGTCGCGCGCGATTTTATCGCGTGCCTGTTTGAAGGAGCCTTAACACACTATCAATCTAAACCTTAATCATTTTGAAGGATATTGCTAATCCATTGCTCCATATGTTCGAAAATTTTGTCTGCTCAACAACGTAAATAACGCGATGAATTTTGTAGAACTGTCGAAATGAAAGTCATTGCTACTGATACGAAACATAGAACGTACGTACAATGCGTGCCACGGTTGATGAGATTTGACCCCGCCTCCCCCGCTCTTTTCACCGCCCCTATGACGTCCGGTCCCGTCCCGCACTCAGACCTCATACCGCTAAAGATACCTAAGATACGTGTACTGCGCATATCAAACCACGTGGTGTGTCAAGTCTCATCTTTTGTGGCACGCATTGGTGTGTTACGAAATTACCCCACTGGTACCAACTTTCAGTTCTTTTTGTTTAACTGTTTCAGTTTGACTCATGTATCAACTTTAATACAATAGCAAAAGTTTTTTATATGCAGGGATAAATTTTGTGATATTTTAGATCACGTTGCGACACATTGTTGTCGATTCCCTTGTTCACAAACTAAACTTAATTTAAGTTCATTGCATCTTTTTCTTTCTATTTCATTAAGAAAAGGACAGAAGATAAATTTTAGTTTAGTCCTGTCAAATTATACTTCAGGTCTCGTCCGAAGACCATTTATTACTTGCAGCATTACGAGTTGTGGTGCTGTCTCTGTCACACTTCAGATCCAAGTTATAAAAATACTAAACCCATCTCTCTCACTCTCATGCACCCGCGCATGCGGCGGGCGGCGGCTGACCGGGAACGAGCCTGTAACTTGTCATTACGCGTTTTTGTGTTATCTAGGTCACACAAAAGTTTTTAATTTTCTCCAAAAAAGGTGTTTTTACCATGGGAAAGCGTAAGCGTTCACATCTAGATGATGACGAATACAAAAGTCTCAAAAAGAAAGTGAAAAAACTCGAACGTAAACTGCAAAAGTGCAAAAGACCGAGTTCGAGTAGCTCGTCATCATCAGATTTTGAGGGCCGCGAAGGTTCCTCGTATCGCGACATTAACTATGATGATGGATATAACGAAGAATTTCGGGAAGTACAAGGTATGTAAGCCCAGTATTGTTTAAATTGAGATTATGTAGTTCTCAAGCAAAAAATTCAAATACCCACATATGGTAAAAGATGTTCGACGGACTTCGATATTTTGGAAGATAATGTCAATGCTACCAAGGTCTCACTTGTATATCTTGTTGAGAGTACGTATTATTTTCTTCACGTAAATCGTGTTGAACGTATTTTAGGATACAAATAATCGTACCTACCTTGAAGTCCTCCGCGTATATCGCGTTGAGGGTTCATTTTACGCATAAATGATCAATATTTCAATCGATCAATACCCTCGCACGTATATCGTGACGAGCGTGCCTACCTACCTACACAAACATACCATGCTTCTTCATGTAAACTCTGCGTATATCGCGTTGAGTGCCCGTCTTATCCGGAATAAAAACTAATACAGAATCATATTCTCGCATGTATATCGTGTCGAGAGAAGGTACCTACCTAGGCAGCTAGGCACATACGATACTGTGTTTCCACGTGAAGTGTGTTAAGCGTACCCGTGGGTACTAAGCAAATAATCAGACCTAAACAATGGTTTCTATAACTTCAACGTAATCTGATGATCTGAACGAGAAATTCTGAAATATTTAGTAGGTACCTATTTTTTCTACTACATTTTATGTCCTTACAGAAGAAAATGTACTTCAGGAAGAGGGTGAGATCATCGACACTGAGGGACCAGTATTGGAACCAACGACTATATCAGCTGTGCAAGACAAACCTGAGGAGGTTCTGGACCCAGAAATCCTAATGATATTAGGCGAAGATCCTTCAGTACAGAAAGAACATGGTGAGGATTTACACACAGATATTGCTGCCCGTTGGTCACATACTTTAATGAACGGTTTGTCCAAAGAAATAAAGTCAGACCTCTTGAAAAACTATTTACCAGCCGAGAATTGTGCCAATATGAAAGCGCCCAAACTCAATTTAGAAATCGAGGCGGCGTTATCACCGTTAAATATTAAAAAAGATATCTTCAGTCAAAGCAAGCAAAATCAGCTATCTAGCTGTTTATCCGCTATTGGAACGGCACTGAACTGGGCCTTGTCATCCAAGGACGCGCTACCGCACGCACAAAAAATCATAAAGCCTTTGAGCGACGCTGGACGACTACTCTGTGACAGCCACTATCGAGAGTCACAGTCAAGGCGATATGCCATAATAAACAGTCTCAACAAAAAGACTCAAGATATTGTGAAGAATACAAAACTCGATGAAACTTTATTTGGCGCTAACCTTGCGGAGCATCTCAAATCATCAAAAGCTATATCCCAATCGGGAGCGGAGATGAAATATAGCGCGGTACAGCGCGCCACATACAAACCTCCGCCATCTACAAGAAAACCTCAGCGAGGTGCTTTAAACTCGAGGGGGATGTCGCGACCAGCAGTCGGCGAGCCGCGTCAGTACCCCAGTTCCCGGAAACCGACAGCAGCACCGCGGGATCAGCGTCGAGACACGTATCGACGCAGCCACTCGACGCGCCAGAGGACATCGAGACGCTGACTTCACCATTGCAGGTACCTATCGCAGGCAGACTGCAATACTTCTATGACCAATGGCGCACCATAACTGACGATCCTGTAATATTGTCCTGGGTTCGAGGATACAATATACCCTTCAAAAGCGAGCCTTTACAAATATCTTCCTTTCGAAATTCAGCTAAATCGATACCTGAAATCAAAATAATCGATCAATGTATAGAAGGTTTACTGCAGTCCGATTTTATATCAATTTGTGAACCCTGTGAAGGTCAATTTTTATCTCCCATCTTCACAGTACCCAAGCCTAATGGCCAGCATCGCTTTATTTTGAACCTGAAACATCTAAATAAATTTATTCAGCTAGAACATTTTAAAATGGAAGATTTTAGAACAGCGTTAAAATTAGTAAATCAAAATAATTTTATGTGTACGTTAGATTTAAAGGACGCCTACTTTTTGATCTCTATTGATAAACAGCATAGAAAAAAGCTACGTTTCGAGTGGAAGTCACAACTTTATGAATTTAATGTTTTATGCTTTGGCCTATGTACAGCGCCTTTTGTATTTACTAAACTGATGAAACCTGTTTTACAGTACTTACGTTCACAAGGCCTTATTTCAGTCAATTACCTAGACGATTTTCTTTTAATAGGGCAAACATACAGCGAATGCGTTAGCAACGTCAGTAAGACAATGGAGGTCTTACAATCGCTAGGTTTTGTTATAAATTTCAGTAAAAGCCAATTAATACCAAAAACAGATTGTAAATTTTTAGGCTTTATTTTTAATACCAACGATATGACTATCTACCTTCCTGAAGAGAAAAAACTGCGCATTCTTCAAAAATGTACAGAGTTTTTAAAGCTTAAAAGATGTACCATAAGATACTTTGCCGAATTTATCGGTCTATGGACATCGGCATGTCCTGCCGTTAGATATGGGTGGATGTATACAAAGTTATTCGAAAGACAAAAATTTTTAGCCTTGGGAAACTCTGATGACTATAATAAGAAAATGATTGTAGAGAGCTCATTGAAACAAGATTTAGAATGGTGGAAATATAATATTCTACGTTCAAAGAGCCCCATCTTTTCTAGTAATTACTGTATTGAAATATACAGCGATGCATCAACTACAGGTTGGGGCGTAGCCTGTGACAAACAAAGCGCACACGGTAACTGGACGCTATCAGAACTTACCTTGCATATCAATACTTTAGAATTAAAAGCCGCATTTTACGGTCTAAAAATTTTTGCTTCTGAACTTCGCGATAGCAACGTGCTACTAAGGGTAGATAACACCACCGCTATCTGTTACATAAATCGCATGGGCGGAATACAACACACACATCTGAACAATTTAACCCGTACTATTTGGCAATGGTGTGAGTTAAGAAATATTAACATATTTGCATCATATATAAAATCTTCTGACAATGTCATTGCTGATCGCGAATCTCGAAAAATTATAATAGATACAGAATGGGAACTTGCAGAGTATGCTTTTACAGAAATAACCAATAGACTTGGTAAACCAGACTTTGATCTTTTTGCAAGCTCCCAAAACTATAAATGTTCAAGATATGCATCATGGAAACTTGATCCTTATTCTGAAATAGTAGACGCATTTACATTTAACTGGGAACATCTATATTTTTATGCTTTTCCCCCTTTTAGTATGATAACCAAAATTTTACAAAAGATCATTACATATAAAGCGGAGGGTATTTTAGTAGTACCTCTCTGGCGATCACAGCCTTGGTACCCGCTATGGACTAAACTTATAGTCTCTAATAAAATATACTTTGGACCTGATAAATATTTGTTACACTCGCCTTTCAGAACTTGTCACCCGCTTCATGCAGACCTTGTCCTGGTGGCGGCGAGATTATCAGGCAGGCGATGATAGCTCGAGGTATTCCAGAGGCATCGTTAAGTATTTTCATGGCGTCTTTTGCGGAAAAAACTCTCAATCAGTATAGCTCATCCCTTAAATCATGGTGGGCTTATTGTGAAAACAACAGCTATGATGTTTTCAATGCTTCAAGTCCCCAAGTGATTTCTTTTTTAACCATGAAATTCGAAGAAGGAGCTGGTTATAGTACTTTAAATACACATCGTTCTGCTCTATCTATTATTTTAGGATCAAAAGTAACATTAGATGATAGCATTCATAGATTTTTAAGAGGTGTGTATAGGTTAAAACCACCACAACCTAAATACGCTGTCACTTGGGACCCTAATGATGTGTTAAGTTATGTATCAAATTTTTATCCTTACACTGATATTACGCTTGAAAATTTATCATATAAAACAATATCTTTACTCGCAATAGCCTCTGCACAGAGAATGCAGACATTAAGTTTGATAAAACATACAAATATTTGTATGACAAATGATATGATTGTAATTAAAATACCTGATCTTATTAAAACATCGAGACCTGGGACCCTTCAACCACTAATCAGGCTACCTTTCATTCGCGAAAATCCATCGATATGTCCTGCGACAGTATTGCAAGCGTATATTAAAAAAAACTTTAACCCTGCGCCGTGACAATGCTGACGATCACCTGTTCATAAGCCTGAGAAAACCTCATAAAAAGGTTTGTTCACAAACTCTTAGCCACTGGGTGAAGAAAGTCTTAGCAGATAGTGGTATCGACATATTGGTGTTTGGAGCGCACAGCACCCGCCATGCTTCGACATCAGCCGCTCATCGGCTGGGCGTAAACCTGGAAGTGGTTCGAAGGGCCGCAGGTTGGTCTAATACCTCAAATGTTTTCTTAAAATATTATAACAGGGAAATTCATAATTCAGTTAACAATGATTTTGCTGAAGTCATATTTAATAATTTATAATTTATTGATTAGTTAGGTACAGTCCTTATTCAGGTACACTTATTGTATTAACAATTCTGTTAAGATAGAGATAAATGTATCATGACGAGGTACGGATACTCTTGCTAAAAATAACTATAAGTATTTAAAATTATTTGTTACATATTTTTATTAAGGTTACAGGAACCCATTAAATTTATTTTTTGTTTAATGCTTTATGTATTATAATTATATCAATTATGTACAATGTCTATGTATTTTCCTTTTATTTGTCAGGAATATGACATTACTTTCTCTAAACATCTGCAAGTAATAAATGGTCTTCGGACGAGACCTGAAGTATAATTAGGAGTCAAACGAACTTACCTAGTGATGTTTGATTCCAATTATGCGAGGGTCTCGTCCGAAGACCATTAGGATCCCGCCCATCCCAATCGCTAACCCATTGTCGTGGAAAAGTAAAATACAAATTACTGAGACAGGGTGTAACAGGGTTTCTCTGAAAGTAATGACAAGTTACAGGCTCGTTCCCGGTCAGCCGCCGCCCGCCGCATGCGCGGGTGCATGAGAGTGAGAGAGATGGGTTTAGTATTTTTATAACTTGGATCTGAAGTGTGACAGAGACAACACCACAACTCGTAATGCTGCAAGTAATAAATGGTCTTCGGACGAGACCCTCGCATAATTGGAATCAAACATCACTAGGTAAGTTCGTTTGACTCCTAATTAATCAGCGCTCGACACACTCCATATAAGTTTAGACGTGATTAAAAACTTGCCTACTAAAATTACGTCAATTTACGTCAGGCGCTGAATTTAAATTTAGTTTAGTTTGTGAACAACAGAATCGGCACCATTGTGTTGAAAAACAAACTGTCTACAGGTTGTTGTTACGTATTATAGCAGAGGTAAATGAAATGGAAGTTATTTGGGTTGACCCAGTTATAAAGTCGTGTGGGTTGTATTATGCTTATAAGGGGATGGCGGTCAGGTGCATTGTGCGGACCTGTCCATTATCTAGGTACAAACAATAATTATTGTTCACAGTCACAAACATAATATGTCCCTACACTAATTATAATTAGTGTAGGGACATATTATGTTTGTGACTGATATAGCAGAACATAATTAAGTTTTAGTATGTTCAGATTACGTAGGCGTTTCACGAGTAGTGGGTTTATTAGATTAAAAAGCAGGCAATCATGTCTCATAAAGGCTCCTGTAAACAGGCCCGACGCGCGACGCGATCGCGCGCGACACAAAGGGACCGCTCGTTGCGCGACTTGCGGTGCCTTTGTGTCACGCGCGATTTTATCGCGTGTCGCGCCTGTTTGAAGGAGCCTTAAGTCTCGCAAAGACACCAAAATGACTGGCCAAAGAAGATATTTTTACAATCACAGCACGTTGTGTTATGTTGTGTCATTGTGTGTCTTTTAGCCTGTACTAAAATTTATTTTCATTCTTAATTTTACTTGAAAATAAACTCTATTCGCTATCGCCAGTAAAATAACTGAAACATAATTAATTACAATCTAACAGCCACCCATGGATACCACTTAATTTCTCCGCACCACTTGACCGAAACTGTTATACCCCCAGGCTGCATTATGACGTAGCGACCTAAAGCGACCCATTCATGCATTATCCGCTTAATTAAACAAGTACGTATAGTTTATGAGCTGGGCTCATTTACGTGAGCACTAGTCGACCGTTAAAACCATAATTTAATTATGCCAACTCTACTACCCGCTTTATATTTCGGTTAACCGGTTTGGAGTAAAAACCGAAATCATGCGTGTTGGATGTATTCTCGAGGGGTGAATATTGTTTGTCATGGAGATGTTAGGCGTTACAGTAAACGGTTTTCAATATTGTCGTGTATGAAAAAGGGTGTTGAAGTTAGAACGGTTTGAATCTTGATCTGATGCTCTGAAGAAAAGTTTTAGATTCAAATGAATTTAAGTCGATTGAGAAACGAAAGAAGCTCTAATAGTGATTTTAAAATTCAATAACATTTTGTGATGAAATTGGTCTTAATTATCTTTAAAAAATCTTATACGCTTTCATTTTAATGTCTGCATTTTTGTTAAAATAATGCAGACGTAACGTCGTAACGAAGCAAGCCAGCAACCGAAACCCGAAATCGCTTGGCGGTCAGCACTGCATAATTTACTCTTTTGTGTATTAACGCAATATTGTATGCATAGTCGGTTTTATTTATTTTGCAACCGATGTTATTCTAAGTAATATTTTGGTGTTGTAATTATCCTGGTGTAATTTCTTGGGTTAATAGTGTCTTAGATTAGCCTAGAAGTTTATTGAAACAGGGAACGTTACATTATGCGGGTTCATTAAACTTTAATCCCACTACGACGGGGCATAGTGATAGCAGCTAAGGGTCATGCTAAAAAACTGGCCAAGTGCGAGTCGAACTCACACACGAAGGGTTCCGTACCACAAGGGAAAAAACGCCGAATAAACACGTTTGTTTTATGGTAGCCCCCCTTAAATATTTATTTTATTCTGTTTTTAGTATTTGTTGTTATAGCGGCAACAGAAATATATCATCTGTGATAATGTCAACTGTCTAGCTATCACGGTTCATGAGATACAGCCTGGTGACAGACGGACAGACGGACAGTGGAGTCTTAGTAATAGGGTCCCGTTTTTACCTTTTGGGTACGAACCCTAAAAAACACTTTTCTTGTATTGTCCCCATACATCCCCTTTAATTTTTAACTTCATTATTTTTTCATTATTTGTTGTAAAAGAAATACACATTCTGCAAAAATTTCAACTGTCTTACTATTACGGTTCATGAGATACAGCCCGCTGATAGACAGACGGACGGACGGACAGCGGAGGCTTAGTAATAGGGTTCCGTTGGCACACTTTGGGTACGGAACCCTAAAAATATCTAAGAAAATTGCTAAGTAACTCCAGATCTCTACATTGTTCTGGGTTCTAATATCCTCAAAGATAAGATAATAATAGTTTTGGCATATCAAGACATCCCAAAACTACGGTGCCATCTGGCGTCACTAGGTACATCTTCTCGTACGTTTGACGTTGCACGCCCGTCATCACATTCAATATTTTCGATCAGAAATTCGATTACCACGGGTACCTTCCCAGTTTTATCATCTAGTCTCCGTATGACGGTGACGTTATGGAATAACTTTACGTGCAATTTTATTTTTATAGGTTGATTTTTAGTTTGAGAATTATGGCTGCCGAAGTGTTTTATGGTTGTGTCGTCAGTGTTTTTATTTGAATTTAATTTCGTTAAGCGTGTTTGGGTTTTTTGGAGTATTTTTTTATGCTTGCGGATAACTTTTATTGGTGTAATAATCTATACGTTTATTTTGAATACTGCATCATATTTTTTATTACGACAATTTGTGACTTCATATTTTTTATTAAAATAACATCATAAAACTGCAATTATTACGTTCTTTCAGAGGCAGAGAGTTCAAAAATAAAAATAAAAATTACTGGTAGCAAAATGGAAGCCTTCAGATGTCTGGCTCGCCATAATAATAGCAATTTATGATAGGGAAGGAAATTCCACGTTAAACGTGGACGTTTTCCGGCTGATACACTGATGATGATGATGTCATAACAATGTTTAATATATTGTGAGGAGGTTCTCGAGTCTCTCTCTTTAAAGACCTGAAGCTCTGCCGGTCTGTCGTGTAAAAATCTTACAAATTAAATCAAGGTGAAGTGAGCTTGAAGTGGGGTGTCATTCCACGTGATGCTAGGGATTGACACTATTGACAGCTCACTTCACTTGAGTTTGGAGAGATGTCTGTCACTCTATGAATTTTGAATTTTAAATGTCTTTGTAAAAAAAATATTGTAAGTGTAAGAATAAACTACAATAAGTTATACACACCTTATGTCACCTTTTTGAAGAGCAACTTCTTCGAATACAATTTTCACGCGTTCCTTTGGTCTGAAAAAGAAACAAAATTGTTTTTAATAAAACTAGTGGATCTTGAATAGCTCTTAGTTTATCCACGTAAATACAGTATTAGGTTCTTGAAACTACCATAGTGCCCTAACGAAAATGCAATTACACTTTAGAGATCAGAATCGAAATCCGGATTTCCCAGAAAAGCAATTGGAGTGTTACTTTCGTCTATTTTCGGTCACCAGCACGATTCCACGAAACCATGTGGTCGTTCTTTTTCCAAAAACCTTCCTTAGATGTACACTCTGAGATTAGGAATGTTGATAAATTCAAAAGTATTTTTTCAAAGAATCAGCATTGACAGCAATGCGTACAAATTTCTTGATGCCCAATGAGCGCCTCCCTTTTTCTTTAATTTTTTATTATATACTTGTATATAATTTAGTGTTAGCTTTTATATTGTAATTTAGGGATCTTGTTAGTTGTGTTGTCGTTGTGAATAATTAAGTATATTATTATAAAGTATTTTTTTTATTCTAAATGGCTCCTATGAACTTTAAGATCCGACTTACAGTTCTGACAAAGTGTTGTTAAGTTTTTCTGTCTGGGAATTCTCATCCTGAGTTTGCTATTATCGGTAAATGTACGAAGTACTTAAATATACCTGCAGGGTAAATGACTCTCCCTACTACCTATACAGGGTCCAATTAGGTTAATTAGCGAAACTCCGCAGTCGTGGTGGGTATAGATACCAAAGAAAAATATTTGTGGATACATTTTTTGGGGGACGACGACATTAGGTAGCGTAGAACGACTTGAAAGATATGAGAGCTACTACTGGCAAAGCTTGTTAGTTTTGACCAAACTAAGGCAGTTCACCCACTGAAGATGCGTCCCGCCGCGGTGCGCGGAGCGACAGATAACGCGCGCGGCGACGGAGGCGCAGATCTGCCTTACTTAGCGGTGTAATCTGCTCTACCGCGCGGTGATGCAGATTACGACGGCCTCGTTGTCTACGTCGAGATCCATCGTGCAAACGTCTTTACAGTATCAAATCACGCCCGGGACTGCGGAGCCGGTGTGTCATATCCCGCGGCACGCCCCGCGCTCCCGCGCAGATTGGCAGGAACTGCGCGCGGGGCGCCTTCCCGCGCATTTCCGCGTCGGCAGTGTGTTGTGCTAGGCGTGATTTTTATATAAATTGAGATACTTGCATACAATGGTAAATTGTCTGGTTAAGTAGTCACGACCTCTCAAGGTCAACTACGAGATGCCATTTTATAAAAATAAATACAATGGTAAAATCTGCCATCCCGCGCTACGCGACGGAGCGCGGTGCAGTGGGTGGAGCGCCTAATGTTATTTCACATTCCTTCCCAATCTTACCTCGCATGAAAATGGTAGGAACACCGCACATTGTTGGGGTAGATGGACGGGTACCGAGGACTGTACAACCGGCCATGTGTCGGCCGGCTGCCGGACCGGCTGAACTGGAAGTCGCATTCCGTGCCGGGAACGTGCACGCCGTCCGTGTCGAATATACCTGCAGACAAACAAATGAAACGGAATGAGGACTTTGTATGTGAGTGAAATTATGATTTGAATCGTGCTCGAGCAGCGGAGGAACAATTATATATTATTAGGCCCTTTGTAAACACGTTTTTCTAGCCATGAGAAACTACGGTTTATTCGCCGTGTGTAGGCTCGGTCGTCAGTGTCGTATGGATCACTATGGAAGCTTATTGAAGGACAAGTTTTTTCTACAATGCGGCTTATACGCCGTACCGTAAAGAAACCGTGTCGTGTAGAAAGGGCCTAATTCTGCCTTGACAAAGCTTTATTTAGAAGTTTCTGTAATACTTCCACATGGTTGATAATTTTTGTGTCATTATGCAGCAAGCTAAGCTATACAGCAAGATAACTGCGATTGTGAAACATAAGTTCTTCAACACTCCCATTTTATTAATTTCCCGGAGCAACTAATATAAATCGAATTATACTGGGTGACCATGAATTCAGCACACGATTCTGAACCCATGCGCTGAAATTTTTCGTCGGTTCTTTATAACAAAACTAGCTGCGCCCCGCGGGGATAAAAACTATCCTATGTCCTTCCCCGGGATGCAATCCATCTCTCATTCTCTCTGGCAAATTTTATCGAAATCCGTTTAGTGGTTTAGGCGTGAAAAGGTAACAGACAGACAGAGTTACTTTTGAATTTATAATATTAGTATAGATTTCCTGTTCTATACATTTTGACCGCGCGTATTTTCACACGATCACTACTCCATCATTGTGTGTTTACCTGGGAGCACAACTCTCTCAGAATCGGAACAACTATACGCCATACAAATTAATCTCAAAATAAGTAGAATATTCGACATCAGCTTGAATGTCTGGTCGCGAGGCCCCACACCGAATTTAGGAGTAAATCAGACGAAAAACCTCATCAACATACAAATAGATTCACCAAGGATTTCTAAAGGCTTATTCAATTTAACCGGTTGTCAACTGGTTGACAAGAGATTTGATTGACTGAAGTATATCAACGATCGAAAGTAGATTTACTGATCAGTGAATTTTATTCGTCTCAAATATTACAGTTCCAAAGAGAAATAAAAACAGGATATGAAAACTGACTACAAACAACGGCTTTTACTAATGCAACAATGTTTGTTTCCAATCCACGTTCTTAACTCTATAATCTTTATTCATTTCATTGTAACATTTAACCGTCCCTCTCCGCTATAAAACTTCCTTTAGTATTATTAAATTATGGTCATCTAGCGGAGTCCGACCAAAATGGATTTTTATTTTCGGCCGAAGACCCAATTTGGTTTGTCGATTGGGTTTTCTTCGGAAAAAGTAAAATAAATGCAATGCCAAACTTTTAATAACTATATTTAACGGTTTAAACTTAAATCACAAGAAACTTTATACTTTTCTCAAATACCTACTTATTCAAACAATTTGATAATGAATGCGAGATGAAGAAATTTTGGCAGTTATTCTGCTTTTAGTTTTTGTAACTATGAATTTTCTCCGAATAAATGAATTGAATGTATTGATTAGCCGGTATTTATGTTTTTCAGAAAAGGCTGAAAATATTAACTATTCCGGCCGAAAACTAGTATTGCCGAAAACTGATATTTCAGACGAAAATTGGCAAAACCGAAAAAAAATTCGGTCGTCCTCTAGCCTCCAGTCGTTTCCTTCGTTAATATACTCGGAGGCACGTCTAACTGCTAACATAACACTTGGCTTGAGCTTTATTATTCGTATATGTACGAATATATGTGAAAAAAAATGTCAAGGGAGGCTACTTAGACCAAAATGATAATACGAGGAGTCTCCTAAATCGTGACTCGAATATTTGAGAGGCTAAGTTAAATTAAGGAGTTATATTCATAGCATAACATTTATTTGTATGATGGACAACGCTGTAATGAATTTGAGAACAAAGATATACCTACAACGATCTTATTTTACGATTCGCCTCCAAATTTATTACATCTCCGAATCCAAATTGTTCTCACTTTGACGTCTTAGTAAAAAATAATGAATTATGTGTACTTTAAAAATATGTATTTACTAGCAGTGTCCTGCGGTTTCACCTGCATAAGTGTCGATCCCGTTCGAAAGACACGTGGCGCCATCTATTATCATAATAACGTTATTGTTGTTTTCCTCAGGAACAGCAGTGCGATTCTGTAACCATCTCACCGTGAAAACTTGGGTGAAGTGAGCGTGGAGTGAGCTGTCAATAGTGTCAATTCCTAGCAAAAACAAATTCACTTACCTAAGTTTTCACGGTGAGATTTTTACAGAATCGACCGGCAGCACTTTTTTTTCGGGATGAAAAGTAGTCAGGTACAGAGACGGACATAGGGTTGTTCGTTTCCGTACACCTGACAACGTATATGCAAAATTTCAGGATGATCGGTTCAGTGGTTTAGGCGTGAAAAGGTAAAAAACAAACAAACTTACTTTAGCATTTATAATTTTAGTTAGGATTATTGACGGCCGCCAAAAAAAAATCCCAGAATGCGTGATGTCCTTTAGTATGTTTGTATTTGTGTATCTGTTATTTATTTAGGATTTATTATATATCTATTTATCTCTTTTAGTATATTGTATAAGAGTGTCCATGGAGTTTCTTGCCCGTTCTTCTCCATAGGTACCTATGCTTTGGAATGGGCAACTAGCTTCATATTTTCTGACTGACCGACTTTTTGACAATTCAAAAGTGCCTGTAAATGGTTTGAGTTTGAGTATACTTATTATTTGTGGCCATTTTATGTCCGGTCCATTCCAAGGTTGCTTGGAAGAGATAAGGTCGCCCATTGTATATTTTGTAGTGTTCGATCTATTTTTGTGCTGTATGATAAAGCATATATAAATAAATAAATAAACCTATATGTCTCCTCTTATGTTTAAGGGGCTTACAGGACCTAAACGGAAAAAAACGCAAGTTTTAGAAACAATAAAAGTATTATGATCGACTAAAGTAAACAAAATCAGAAAAATATATAATATTCTTCAGGATATATGCTAGGTAGATAGTGTGTTGAAAACATAATACAACTAATTTAATACGATCGAAAAAAATCATGAAAATACCTCTAAAAACTTTCTTTTTACAATAAAAACCATACTAATATACATACGATCAACAATCATTATGATTTTTTGTCAGATTATTCTACAAGCAATACATAGTAAAAACTAGTGTTTTTAATTTTTTAGCTCAAACAGTAGATTTTTTGTAAATAGATAATTGCTTCATATTTTGCAATAAATTACCAGTGGTGTGTCATCGCGCTTCCCTTTCTTTTTAATCGACTTCAAAAAAAAAGGAGGAGGTTCTCAATTCGGTTGTCTTTTTTTTTTCTTTTTTTTTTTCTATGCAGTCCGACAAAGACCGCGCTTATGGTGATGGAGTCATCTTAAGTCTCTTAGGCGAGCCTACTGCCATCGATCGGGCACAAATCTGCCACTGAGAAATTCCAAATGGAAAACCCAAAAACACTTCACCTGACCTGGGAATCTAACCCAGGACCTCATGCGACCACCAGACCGACGACGAGGCTGTCGGTGTTATCGTCGTTGCGCCTGCAAAAGTCGCTATGTGTTTTTAGTGAACTTATTTGAGCTACATGAATTATAACATTTAGCGTGTTTATACGGAACTTTCGATGTATGAATATCACATAGGTACATTCCTTAACTATTTAAATATTGCACTTATCACATAGCTGTTTATGCAGTATGTGTGTATTGAAATAACGACTAAAACTGCATAAAGAACCGAAAATAACTAAATAACACATAGCGGCTTTTGCACGCGCAACGACGTTATGTTCATCTGTTTGAAAATGTACAATGGCTGCTTATTATATATGACGGAGAAGGTATAGTGTGTCTCGTTATTATCAGCCATATTTAACTATTGTGGGTGTACAGTGGGTATGTGTTGGTTGTTGCGCAATAGAAAAACCGTTTGCAGTTCAAACGAACAATTTAGTCACACTAGCAAATTACACACTGCAGGTACACGACACAACCAGAACGCTGGACAGTTTCTGAGCACATGTTATCCGTACGATGTCCAATGTCCAAGTCCAAGTCCAAAGTGAGCTCCACATCGTCCTGTCGAGCTGTTTTCTAACCCCCCACGGACTCAGGCTAGACTCTGTCAAGCGCCGCCGGGTGGCGCTAGCGTTCCGAATAGTCAAATGCATGACCGGATGCGACATATATTTAAACTTTTCGCACAAAAAGGTACAAAGGCGGACTTAATCCCTACTAGCTTCTGCCCGCGACTTTGTCCGCGTGAAATTTCTTGTACTCAGACCGCCCCCCCCCCCCTCCAGTCGCATCGCGGGCTTGTCCGGGTCAGCGGGATTGTCCGAAAGGGTTACCGCTGGCCTTGAACATAAAGGGCTAAGGAAGGAACACGGGTGGGTTTTAGTCAGTAAGAGTCTGACACTCCCTTCCGCTCCACCCTGAGCGGGAGGGGTCATTTGATGATTTCCCATACAGAAAAAAAAAATGCCTGCCCGCGCTTTATTACTACGTTGTCACTTAGCGTTCATTCTGACTTTTTGCTTTTTACTCATCCCCTTAGAATCGTAGTTTCTTTATTAACTTTAGTTGTACAAAAACACTTATCTAAACACTATGCAGCGTTACAACTAAGGGATAGAGTGAATTTCGATGAACTCTGGCACCCAAAGTAAGATTTAACTTGTGTTTAGGGTGCCAGCGTCCTCGCCTATAATTGAACAAGGTATATCAGTAGTTGTAGGACGATCACAGTATATTATTATTATGATAATTACTTACTAGTAAATGCATAGATGTGGCCCATTAAAGTACCATTGTATATATTGAGAGAGAGATAAATATGGTGAAAGCTTGTAGTGTGTGTATGTTAAATAGCCTTCCTCGACAATTGGGCTATCAAGTGCAAAAATAATTTTTGACAGGCAGTTCCGGAGATTAGCGCGTTCAAACAAACAAACTCTTCAGCTCTCTTATTAGTATAGACAAAGATTGGTCTATATTCCACGGAGTCATGAAAGTGGTCCTAGTAAAAAAGTCTACTACTATGAGACTGGGATCTTGACGCAAAGTACGGCTATGACCGTAAAAAACTAATATCAAAATGGCGCTTAGAAGCAAAGTCTCAAGAGTAGCTGTCAAAATGGGAACATCTCCTGAGACATCCTGGAATATTATGTTTTTTTTTTTAACAGAATCCTTGAAAACATGAACAGGCAGAGGAGGTTTTTAAAAGAAAGTAGATAGCTAAAAATATTATATACTAACCAGCCTATTTTGTAAAAATCTCAACGTGAAAACTAAGATGAAGTGAGCTAAAAGTGAGTTGTCATTCCACCTGATGCTTAGGGATTGACGCTATTGATACGCTCCCTTGACGCTCACTTCACGGTGACATTGTTAAAGAATACATCAGCTGAAGTAAGCCCCGGGTTGTTTACCTATATCTGTGGTTAAAATTACGCCAGAGCTACATTCCAGCTGACGAGAGAATGTGTTCTTGACACCTGTCAGTTTCATACAAACGAATACGTGTTTTGCGAATTTGATCTTTATTAGCTACTAGAATTGTTGCACTGACAGGTGTTAGGAAGGCATCCTCTCGACGGCCGGACAAAGTAAAGTAGGTAAGTTCATTTGTAATAGCTTTTTTGTCAATTTTTAAGTCAAGTCAAATAAAAAACATCAGCTAGTTTTTCAATCTACAACCTTTTACATTTACTAGAACAAACAAGTCTAGAGTTTAAATGTACAACACTTTTTACTTGAAAGTTCCTTTCAATATAGGGTGTGTGCACACACGCGTGGATTAAGCATGTCACGCAGTAGCTTATTCACAAAGCAACCACGCCTTACCGAATATAGAGTTCGGATGTGTAAACTTACCTTATTTATTACGTCTCGGCACAAAGAGACAAAAGTAAAATCGTTTATTTATGAATGAGGTTACATGGAAAAATGTTTGTGTGCATAATGTTATATATGTATGTATATGGAACTTTGATTTACGTACTTGATGCCACGTTGTTGATCAAATAATCATAAAACTACGGCATTTATTTTTCCTTAATATTGCGGAAACTATGATTGTGATAAAAAATGGGTACGAATGCAAAGTCTATTACGTACCTAATAACATCCGTAATGCAGTGTTCAAATATGGTTCTTAAATACGAGGTACAGATTGCCAGCGCATCAAGGTACTGCAATCTGTCAAATTTCTTTAATAGACATTCAAATTTATCACTACAGCATAAGGTTCAAGGTTGATTGGGAAAATATGAGAGTTTCGAGTAGCTTGATGTGCTGGCGTCTGTACAATATTACAACTGAATCTATAATACCTACCTACTTTTCAAACACTGATACCTAATGTCATTAGAAAGCTACCATGCCTTTGTTTCGCTACCCCTCCCAAACAATATTCACACCATTTCCCATCAGTATAAAATATGTCCAAAATTAATCAAATTCGACAAACACGAAAATGTAACCAGCGAAAACTTTACCTTCACTGCAGCGTTCCCAAAACGGCATTATTTATCACGGTCTGAGGGAAATTTATGAAAATTTTAATAACAACTGTCTGTAACCCTATGCTGGGTGTACGTCGTGTTTGTATATGACACTCTCTTGGGTTTAATACTGCGTTTGTTTATGTTCGCCCCAAAGGAGTCATGGATATGTCAACATGCACGGCTGTTTTAATCCAAATTGAAGAATTGAAAGTATCTTTGTGGAAGGTCTTTGGTGTACGAACATTATTTCGTAGAAAATTCACTGTTGTTTGAAAACAAACCCTCGTTTAAAAATAGAAAAATATCTTTTCTTTTAATAAAAAACAATTGTCGATTTTAAAAACAAATTGATTTATACCACAAACATGCATAGTAGTAGATCAACCAATTTCGATTCTGCGTTTAAAGTACTCGATTGATAAATACATTTTGTTTGTCAATAGAACGTAAAGTCATACAAATACAGCACAGGTTAAAACAAACTCTTATCAAGTATTTACTGTTTGATAGTAATAGGATTGAAAGTTCAATACTATTCAAAGTAGCTGCCAGAATACATTATTTGTACCCTTCGATCAATTCAGCACACATCTTGGAAGGGGCGAATATAATCAATTCTATTTTATTGTGAATTTTGACTTTCAAAAGTGCCTTTTAGATGTCTATTTGAAATAAATACTTTGACTTTTGACTTTGAAAGAAATTCTATTAAATCTCTTTATTGATCGAAGTTTGTACAGACGCCAGCACATCATGCTACCCCTAACTGTCAAATTTTCCCAATCAACTTTGAACCTTATTCTTTAGCGATAAAGTTGAAAATCTAATAAAAAAATATGACAGATTGTAGTAGCTTGATGTGCTGGAGTCTGTACACTAATCACACTAGACCCAATATATTAAAAGGATCTCTAACCCAATATTATTAAAGTGGGCTAGTATTGAAGTTCTTGATAAAATTCTTGTAAGCATCATGTGATTAATCTATCTGTCTTTGCTTTATTTTTAACTAGCGACCCGCCCCGGCTTCGCACGGAAACATTATTATTATTATACATATAAACCTTCCTCTTGAATCACTCTATCTATTAAAAAAAACCGCATCAAAATCCGTTGCGTAGTTTCAAAGATTTAAGCATACAAAGGGACATAGGGACAGAGAAAGCGACTTTGTTTTATACTATGTAGTGATTATATTACCTATTGTGGTATAGTGATTTTATTCGGTGCATCGTCTTGACATATAATGAAATAATTAATGTATACAAAATATCGTAAAACATTTTATAAGAGTAACGGTGGAGTTTCTTTGCCCATTCTTCTCGGTACGAAACTACATTTTGGAAGGGGCGACTAGAATCAATTCTATTTTATTGTAAATATTGACTTTCAAAAGTGCCTATTTGAAATAAGTAGACTTGACTTTGAAAGAAATTCTATTTAGTCTCTTTAAATTGAATGATGATTTATTAGTAAAGTTACTTTCGAATTTTAATCAAAAGGTGAGGTACCTATATTAAAAGTTAAGTTTAAAATAAAAACGTAGATGTGTATAGCCAGAAAAGAATAAGTCTTTCTTACTTAATATGAGGTCATAATTTCTCTTTCCATGGCAACAATTGAAGATAATTATGTACATAGATATAGAAATTCTCTTCATTATAAAGCAGCATAAGCAGCAAAAAAAAGCAGAAGCAATTGAAGCAGTCAATGGGTTTATGCTCAGATAATTTTGAAAAGCAGTGCCCAGTTTTCCAAATGGATACTAAACAATCAATTCATTAAGGAACAGTAGGCAGCTTTTGAACACAAAAAGAAAAAAACAAAAGAAATAAAAATCAAATACAAGTTACTTCCATGTAAAACCTTATCGGCCGAAACAAACCCCATTGGCCCGGTGTCTAGATATCGCCGGATTTGTAACTCTAGGCGTGAAATAACTCACTTTGACAAATGAGTGATGTAGATGAATTGAGTTTTGGTTGCCAGCTGAAAAAAAATCCACGAGAGCCTTCCAAATTATTTTCATGTTCGGAGTTTTGCGGTAATATTTATTGGAATTGAATAGTAGATTTTGTTTTTCAAACGGTGGGTTCATTTTGTAGATTTTGAAAAATGTTATCTACTATTAACTCAACAATTAATAGGATGTTAAACTAAAGTCAACGTATCTTCTTCTTCTTCATGTGGCTGGCACGACTGTATTTTAAATCCGGCCCTGACACCGAGGAATGGACAAAATTGTCAACATTTTGTAAGCTTGAGTATAATACGCGCCACGAAAGATGATACTCGACGAGCTCAGTAGTATCCCGGTATGTCGTGTACGAAATAGTTACCCATAATGTGTACCTATCTCTTCGGGATTTATCGATGACATTGAGATTACAATTCTGAACAATATTATAATATTTATTAAGAAATAATAAAGTTTAAAATAAAAGTCAACTCTCATCTTTCGTGGCGCGTATTGTACGTGGCTTTTGGCTACGTTTTATGTGTATATTTTGCCTTTTTTATTTTATTTGTAAAAAAATAAAAAAGGCAAAATAAACAATTTTTCTTTCTTTCTTTTTTCTTTATAAAGCTAGTTTTCCTAAAACTTTACCAATTCCACGGCGTTGGCGGTGGCAGCATGCATTATGGGACACAGAGGGCAGGATAAGAGGTGGAGCAAGTCAACTGTTGAGATTGGTTGACCGAATCACCAGCAGTCAATGAAACCAAAAGCAGTGGTGGCCCAGTGGTAACGGCCCCGATTTACGAGTCACGGTCGCGGGTTCGAAACCAAGCAGGCACTTTATTTTGTGTGAATTATTTACCACTGCTCTCAAAACGGTGAAGGAAAACATCGTGAGGATACCGGCATGAACTAGAAACAAAAATTCGGAGCCCTATGACCTCTACCAACCCGCACTGGGCCTGCGTAGTAGATTCGTCCCACTCGCTCTCGAAGAAAAAAGTATCATAGGCTGATTATGCAAATCAAATCAATGAAAATCAAATCTCTTGGATTCGACTGATTTTAATGGATTTTCGGGAACCGGGGTAAGTGACAAATTCTTTTTTATTTTAATATAAAGAAAAGAAAGAAATAAAAATTGTTTACTATGCACAAATAATACGCACATTACAAAAAATATACACGGTAATTCTAAAGGTTCAAATTGCCGTATATAAACATCTAACTTGACAGTTGTATTGATGATTCTACTGATAAAATAATAATTCTGTAAATACATTTTTGTTGCGGTCGCAAATCATATTTCGATCAACATACAATCTGACAATCCAATACATTTGACTTGAATACAATTTACGTAACAACCGCTTTGCAAATATCTCAAGATCTTCCACCAATGCACTCTAAACCACAATACTTAAGTCTTTTACGTCACCTCCGGTATGTAGAATCAAGAGATCGTGCGCCCTCTATCAGAAGAGGCTCAGAACTCACAAGTGCATTCGGTGCAACGCTTTGTGGGATTTCTAAGAGAAGAACAAATAAAACCTTGGAAAATCGACTCGGTACATAGTTGGAGCATTGTGATTTGTTGAAGATGTTTAACGTAAGTATCTACCACATGAATGTGTGAACAAAGTGCATTGAAATAGATAGATGGGTTGATTCATTTTTTTTTTATTTAAGGAGTAACTATTATTATTTATAAATAACAAAATTAAAATTAAATACTAACTTAACTAAAACTATACAGAAACTAAAAAATTGCGTCGAAAAATTCATCCGCATCGCTGTCGACTGGTAATGTACCCAAGAGACTGGCGGCATTACCACGTTGTATCGCGATGCTCAGCCTCTGGCCAAGGTAAAAGCCAGCCCTTGGGTCACGGGAAGTGTCAACCAGCCGTTTAGATATTACTTTAAAAAGACCATGAGCACTCGGACCCCACGGCCCGAGAGTTTCAACCCCAAACGGCTCGAAAATATAATTTCCGAAAAGGTTATCATATTAAGGTTATCAGGTTATCGTTGATTCATTGGGTGAATATACTTTTGACTCGTTTTTAGTGGATCCACTTTTGCTGGCCAGTCCTTGTAAACCTCAATACTGAAGACGGTGCTTATTAAAAAACCCAATGAAACTGACACTTCCTGTGACCCAAGGGCTGGCTTTTACCTTGGCCAGAGGTTAAGCATTGCCATACAACTTAGTAATGCCGCCAGTCTCTTGGGTACATTACCAGTCGACAGCGATGCGCATGAATTTTTTAACGTTAGTATTTTAGTTTGTGAAAAGTTTTAGTTAAGTTAGGATATAATTTTGTTTTTTTTTAATGAGTTAGGTATGAGTTGTTATTATATACATGCATATTATTTTAATTCTAAATAAAAACCTAATTGAAAAGGTTTGTGATATCCACACTAATATTATAAATTCAAAAGTAACAGTAGGTACTAATACTATTCTGTAAAAATCTCACCGTGAAAACTTACGTGAAGTGAGCTTATAGTGGGCTGTCAGTCAATAGTGTCAATCGCTAGCATCAGGTGGAATGACAGCTCACTTGTAGCTCACTTCACCTAAGTTATCACGGTGATCTTTTTACAGAATAGCACCGCTGTATATGTTACCTTTTCACGCCTAAACCACTGCACGAATTTCGATCAATTTAGCAAGGAGATGGATGGTATCCTGGGAAATGACATAGCTACTTTTTGTCCCGGTAGCACGTTAACGTTGGGTAATTTCCGACATCCATGCGGGTGAAGGTTGTACAGACGCCGCCAGCACATTAAGCTACCCGAAACTGTCAAATTTTCCCAATCAACATTGAATCTTATGCTTCAGAAATATGTTATGTTTGTTGTTGTAGTGTGTGTTGTTAGTTTTACTAGTATTATTTTTATCAACAACCTCTCAACTAATGCACCTGCCATGTAATCTCTTCACCACCCTTGGTTGACTGGTAGAGAATGCCTAAGGCATTAAGTCCGTCTTTGTACCAAATAAATGTCCTTTACATGACTTTCCCTAAACCTTGAAATATAATCCCCGCTTGGACAGTCTACAGAGAGAATGGTGAGTGCGGTATTAAGAAGCTTGTAGGTACACATGATCCTATTCGAAGCTTCAGAATTGATACATGGGGTAACTTAATCCTTCAGTCGCATCTTACGACTTGATAGAAACGAAAATTAGTATAAAGTTACATTGAATGATACACATGCAGAACTAAACCCCTAGTGGTTATAGAAACCTCTGCAATAGCGCCATATTATGAGCGTATTTAGAACACACGCCAGCACATCAAGCTACCCGAAACTGTCAAATTTCCCCAATCAACTTTGAACCTTATGGTTTACCGATAAAGTTGAAAATTTATTAAAGTAATTTGACAGATTGTAGTAGCTTGATGTGCTGGCGTCTGTACTAAAAGTACATATTTAAAAGTTCCGACAGGATCAACGATATCAACTTTCAGTTTGTGGCGAAACTTTAAAACACGACTTTTCCATAATTCCGTCCGTAGGTATTGGTTTTCGCCGGGCGTCCGCTTTTATGATAAAATATTTATCGTAACAGTATAAAATCAGGACGCAAATAAACAATTTTCCCTACCGAAGTGATGTTGAGAGTTTCTAGAAATATCTCTCGCTTCAAATAAAAATAGTTTTTCAATAACGCCCCGAGTTTTGAGTTGAGTCGGGAGTTTTTCATTACTTTTTCAATATAGCAAGCAAAACGTTGACGGCGTCACTATCTGTGAACTAAACGTAAAACAGAAAATTGACAGCCGCTGCAGCGCTGCAATAATTTTAGGAATTAACACCTCGAACAAAATTGAATTGATATTATGGTGTTCAAACTTTTGATGGTTTGTTTCATCATTTGCTAGTGTAGGTTAGTTAGTCATTGAGTCGTCAATAAAAACAGTGGAAAAAAGACATATAAAATTAACGCTCGGTGATTATCACTAAAAAAAGCGTAACGTAAAATTAAACCAAATATAGAAAATAAAGATTCCAAAACAAATAATATTGATTGAGAGGATACAAAAGAATACCCCATCCTCATTCAGCTGTGACTGTGATTGACCTAATAAATAAACTTCTTCTTATTTTTAATAACTTCAAATGTTTGGATTTTAAGCGAACAGAGCTCGTTAAGTAAAGCTGTCGGTTCTTAATCATTTATTCATTACAAAGACTAGCCGCGTCCCGCGGTTTCACCCGCATAAGTTTCGAACCCGTGGTAATATCGGGATAAAAATTAGCCTATATGTTAATCCAGCGTGTCAGCTACCTCCTTTTCAAATTTTCTCAAAATTGGTCCAGCCGTTTGAGCGTGAAGATGTAACAAACATATAAACACACACACATTCACTCACAAACTTTCGCCTTTATAATATTAGTATTATTTACTTATATAAAAATGAGAGCAGTGGTGGCCCAGTGGTAACGGCCCCGACTTACGAGTTGTTACTTGTGGGTCGTGGGTTCGAACCCAGTCAGGCGTGTTACTTTGTGTAAGTAGGACAACATCGTGAGGAAACCGGCATGTCCTAGAACTAAAAGTACGAAGACGTGTGACTTCTACTAACCCGCATGAGGTATGGTGGATTACGGCCCACCCCCTCTCAAAAAGAAAGGAGGCCTGTGTCCCAGCAGTGGTAACATTATAGGCGCATTATGTAAAGTAACTTATGTATCAGCAGCCGGTCGATTCTGTAAAAATCTCACCGAGAAAACTTAGGGGAAGTGAGTTTGTTTTTACTAGGGATTGACACTATTGACAGTTCACTCCACGCTCACTTCACCTACGTTTTCACGATGAGATTTTTACAGAATAGCACCGCAATTATTTAGGTCACGACACTCAATATCCTTTATTCCCTTTTTCTATTTATTAAAAAAAAAAACTAATGTCTCAGGTGAGTCTTTAACTTAACAAGTCATCCGAAAAAAGGGTCCTAAGCAAATTTTTCTGAAGATGGTTTATTTAATAATTAACTTGAACAGGATTTTGAAAGTAAATATTGAGACAACGCTAATGTTCTGCAATGCTACCCTTGTTATTTTACGTTGGCTAGGCACACATTTTATTTAAGAGGGAAGCGCTAAGGTAGACCGCGAAAAATAAAAAAAAATATAAAAAAATTGAAAAGTAAAAAAAAAAATAATTTCGCGGGCTACCCTGGCGCTTTCACAATAACAAGAATCTGTCCGCTACTTCACCAGCGTTAAGTTCCACCCCACCCCGTGGCATCGCATCGCTTTCGCTTCTTTCTCACTTTTTGTCGTTTTACTCGTATCCTCAGGCTCGTAGCGTGATGTTAAATAGTCTATAAACTTCCTCAATAATTAGGCTATCAAATGCAAACCTATTTTTATGGTTATGTATCCAAAGGGTAAAAACGGGACCCTATTACTAAGACTCCACTGTCCGTCTGTCCGTCTGTCACCAGGCTGTATCTTATGAACCGTGATAGCTAGACAGTTCAATTAACACAGATGATGTATTTCTGTTGCCGCTATAATAACAGAATAAAATAAACATTTAAGGGCACCCATACAACAAACGTCTTTTTTTCGGCGTTTTTGCCTTGTGGTACGGAACCCTTCGTGTGCGAGTCCGACTCGCACTTTGCTAGTTTTTTTAATCTGACGGGGAATTCCTGAGATTCGCGCGTTCAAACAAACAAGCAAACAATCTGTTCAGCTTTATTATATTACTATAGAAAACATGTCGTCTTTTTAATTAGTAATCTCGTAATGCTATATAATGTTTATATCAATAACGTAGTGTTTTAAAAGTGTTACCTGTTGGTCAATTAAGTGATAGATTATTTCCATCTCCAGTTTTTCTAACACTAAACAAAAATTTAATTAAAAAGAAAAATACAAACGAACGGATTATAAAGAAATTGGAACAATATGTTTCTAATAGCCCGTACAACAGATGGACTAAGGTTTTTAAACTCGTTAGGCCTGAGCTCTTTGAATGCAAATGAATCCGCGGGATATAGCTATATAATTATTCTTAGTTACTAATAAGATCAAACTGCACTGTAAAATCAACACAACTATCACAAATAGTGTGAAAAATGAAAGGAAAAATAATTTATTGTGACTCGCACAGGAAGATCACAAACATAAAAATAAAAAGTAATAAACAGAAAGTCCTATACCAGGCCAAAAGGCTCCTATCTCAGCATGATGCTGCGACATTTAAAAATAAGTGTCGTAGCGCTGGTATGTTGATACTAATGAAACACAACCGTCTTGCTCCCAAGCTAGTTTGTTACTGCCGGTACCCTCACTAACAACATGTAGATAATATTATAAGTAGTACTTATAACTAAACACATACAGTTCAATTCTGCATGGAGAATAGAAGTAAGGAGAACTCTGTTTTGAAAAAGTGTCCGTCATACTGCGTTAAATTAGGGTGGCGCCACAGTAGCAATAGGGTATAATTTTAGGTTATGTTTTGTAAATGATCTTGTACTACATAAATAGTTGATGTTTGGTATACTGGGCTGTCACTTATATTTACTACTCTAATCAACGAAAATATTAAATTTTCTAACTCGCAATACTTCAATCCGTCAACAACTGTAACATTCATACCATACCCTTTGCCTACGCTAGCGCCATTGTGGAGGGTTTTTAACTGTTACTTACCTACTGCTTATAGCTGATTATTTTTTTAACTTTCGCCCTTAGGAGTCGGTTCTCCTTACTTCTATTCTCCATGGTATTCTGATAGGGCCCGCTGTGACGTAATGGAACACAAACACACGTGCATCGAGACACTTTAACTTGTTTGCATCGATTCTCTTGAGGATCACGACACGGTTGCTTTCGATTCCAAGAGATTTTCCACACAATGCCAGCACATTGCGTGGCTTGACTGCCAACTGTTCTAGAAATCCATTTTTTCGGGTTTATTCTAATATCTCGATAGTAGGTAATAGTGAAAATAATATGCTACCAGATGGTGCATCGATAGGTAGACGAGAATAATAATGATGCTAATTAAGAATCAGTATGTTTCTTTTATGGTATTTAGTAGCAAACAAGTAAGCAGTCCAAGGAGTCACGTAGTACTGACAAGCAGATGGTAAGTGGTCACCATCGTCTGAAATGCTAGTCTTCATAGGTGATCCCAAACAAACCTAGAATGCACCTGAGACTGTAGATACACTAACAAACATACCCTTCTAACCAAACGGCATATTTTACTTAAGGCAAATTTTACCAAAAGTCAAGAAAAATACATAAATGGGATAAAAACTTATAATAATACACATGCATACTATTTATTATAATATGTAAGTAATATATAATATCTTTGTTTGTACGTACAAACAAAGATATTACTATACTATACTCTTCTGTTTCGTGTGAAAAACAGACTAATTTGAATCCTTAAATAACAAAAAAAAAACATTATTTACCAAAAAATAACTTCCTCAAGCGTAAAATTGAAAACTACCCAATCAAATAAACACACTCGATTCCGCTACACCATTTTCCAACAATGTAATACTCGAAAATACAAAATTAAACTCAGTTTTAAAATCAAACACCTGTGCATGACTTGGAGTTAATTGAGCACCTTTCGTAGCGTATCAACAATTTGTTGAAGTAGAGCCACTTTCATATCGATGCAACACTAATTGCATTGGAAAATTTTCAGCTGGTATCGTATTGATTTTATGATTCATTTAACTCAGTAAAGGGTTACGGGGATTTCCACTTCTGTGATTTTTGTGCTGTATTGATAAAAGATTATGTACCTAAGAATAGATCTATACAGCATGTATCAGTAAGTGGTAATCATTTAAGGGTGTGGTACAGACTATAAAACTGAATAACTTTCTCGATGGAATCAACATTGTAATTTTTTTATTTGTAAATTTTTTTTTTTTTTTTAATAAAAACCTACTCGACCGAATAGGTTTTTTATTCGTATGGACGACTGATATTTTTTTCGCGATTACGATGTTGGACCCATGGAGAAGTTTTTCAGTTTGTTTATCTACATCACACCCATTTTGACTACATTTTTAGATACACGCTGTCTAATAACCTTATCGCAAAATGTTATGCACCACTGGAGAATGACTTTTCCAAACAACAGAGTAGGTAGCCTGAAACCACAGCTGATAACTCCCTTGAAACTAAATGCATTTGTTTGTTTTTTTTTTTATCTTCTTTGGAACGTCAGCCATGACATTATAATTTAACCTTAAGGGGAGCGCTAAGGTAGCTCGCGAAATTCAAATTTTCTTACGTTTTCTGCGATTTGCTGGTCAGTATTAAGTTGTACGTCGATCAAAATATGATTCGCGGCCGTAACAAATATGTATTTACAGAATAATATCATCATAAATTTTAGGTTAGTATAATCCCAAAATGTCAAGATTTCATGAAATAGTCATACTTTGGGGTTACTTGGTCTTAGAGAGTTATATTGAGCCTTAGCCTTTAAGTACTTATAAAGAAAATTCAATTTCCAATGTATCATTGTTATTTATTCTGTCAGATGGTAAAATCCACCTGTCACAACTACTTTGCCGCTTAAACTTCAGCAACACAGCTCCATCTTTACGTAGTTTTCTATTCTCTCTGTGAAATGGCACAGAAAATGGAATTATTCTCAAAATCTTCACGTACATTTCAAGTTCAATCTTCTAGAGATCCCTATAGAAGACTGAACTTGAGAAGTACATTATTCAGTTCGATTACATTAACATTTCACTGAGTTCTCGTTAAAATAGGATAGATTTAACTCATTTGAAACTTTATCTTTTCTTGGGAATCTAAATTGCCAGTGTTTTGTAAATAAATAATTAAGTGCCTACTATTTTTAGAATATCCAAAAAGGCTAAGTAATAATAGTCGTACGGGTCGATCGGTCAGGTTAAGCTACGTTTGCCGCGGTTTGTCCATGGATGGGTGACCATCTTTACATATCAAAATCTGGGCCTCGGAAAGCGGGTCGCGCCCGTTTGGTTACGCTCCCGTTTGGTAACGTTACATTTATCATTGGTTATGTTTGTAGATATTAGAAAGAAAAGAAAATACATATTTTATTTAGCACAGACTAAGAGACACACAATACACCAGATAGTTAGATAATAGTCGTACATCAGATAAAAACTAAGATAAAAATAAAAAGTGCAAAGTACATCGGGTAAGAAATTAGCAGGAAAGTGTGCCACACGGCTGCGCCAAAAAGGCCCAGTTCAGCAAAAATGCCAGACAACTGGTGCCTGACGCTGGTTTTCAACTGGACCTGATGTGTGAGGTGACGGATGTAAATCAGGTTTATACTGCATTGTATGTGTATTACGTACCTGAGCACACCTTAAAGTACCTACAGTCAGAGTGAAAAGTTCTGGTGCGCCGAATTTATTCAATATTTTTTTTATTTTAATAATATATTAATGAATAATATAATATTTTTATGATTCAACGTAATATCTACAAACATAACCGTTTAGCGATATGTAGCGCTACCAAACGGGAGCGTAACCAAACGGGCGTGACCGTTAAGGAGTTGGTTCCGGCTGTCATTCCTGGATCTATAACACTTGTTACGGTCGTCAGAAGCCCGAAAGTATGACAACCTGTCTTACCAAGGGGTATCGTATTACCCAGTAGTCAGTACCCTTGGTGAGAAGGGTTGGGGATTTCAGATAGGCAGTCGTTTCATGTAAAATACTGGTTTTTAACTGTATTCGGTTAGATTGGTAGTCGACCCCAACATTGTTAGGAAAACGCTAGGCAGATAATAATCTTAAAATTTCCTTAAAATTTAAAGTCAAATTAACAAGTCCAATCAATATTCTCGACTTAAAACAGACGCCTAATAAATGTGCCGAGATATTATATTCAAAGCCTTATGAATGGCTTAATACAGCTCAAAGTTTTAAATATAAAACATTGAGCTGCGGTATAACGATTTAAAATGAGCGCCAGTATGAAGGATAGATCTCATCTCCCGACATGAATATTCAATTTTCTTGAAAGAAAACTCTGTTGGAATTTTATGTCTCATACCGTCTGAACTGTACCTTAACGTAAACTACGTTACGTAAATTACGTTACTTTTAACATTGTTTTTTTTCTTGAATGTTGTATTGGGTTTTATGTTGATCAAGTACTTATAATAATGTGTGGCAGCTGTATTTGTTTTGAAGTATTGAATGCTTTGTTTTATTGTTAATAATCATCATCTGCCTAGCCTTTTCCCAACTATGTTGGGGTCGGCTTCCAGTCTAAACGGATGCAGCTGAATACCAGTATTTTACACGGAGCGACTGCCTATCTGACCTCCACAACCCAGTTATTGGATAATACGATACCACTTGGTAAGACTGGTTGTCAGACTTTCAAAGGGCCGTAACGACTGTCAAAGATCAGCGAATGACAGCCGGGACCAAAGGCTTAACGTGCTTTCCGAGATACAGAGGGTCTTAGTATGTAAAGATGGTCACCCATCCACAGACCAACCGCGGCAAGATCGATCAACTCGTGTAGCTGTTTGTACTTAGCCACCAGCCCCTCAATAAAATATAGGAAGGTGCAATATATCAAGGATTATTATTTACTTAAGTATTTCTTTTTTTACGAGCCAGAGACATTATATTCTTTATAATGTAAGTTACATGTATGTTTACTTGCAAGTATTTAAAACCCTCGTCTAAAGAAACAGGGAACTGACGTAAGCTGTCCTTGATGTTCATATGTATAAGGCTAAGTAGAGATGACGGACAAGCCTTTGAAGTTTGCAACATTTTACGTAAATGTGTAACAAGCTTTAATTATGTAAGTCATGATGCCTCAGAGGTTTGTGAGCATTGAAGTCAAGGTTGTACGTTCAAAGCCTGACATGATGTGCATCATCTATCTTTCTATTCATTTTTGAGGTGAAAACTTCTTTAGCGGCGTTGTACACTTTTTTTGTAATGGGTAAAAAATTTGAAACTCGCGTCAGGACACGTGACCTGATCGAAAATTCGTAAGACGGATGGCCGTAGCCGGTACCGCGCGTGTTTTGTTTATAAGACGATTCACAAAATAAACACGTTGTTCAAGTTTTCACTTGTGTCGGCACTCCCGGAGTGCCACTGTTTTTTTATATCTACATATATCTATCTACGTAAGTATATACTGTTTGTTTGATCGCGCTAATCTCTGGAACAGCCTGTCGGATTAAAAAAATATATTTTTGCATTTGATAGTCCAATTCTCGAGGAAGGCTAATAATAAGTTAAGGAATATCACGCTAGGGCCTTAAGGAGCCGAACAAAAAAGACAGTAGAAAGAGCGCTGAGCGTAAACGATGTACTAGCGCACGCGGGCGATGCGATGCGACGGGGTGGGTCGGGGTACAATAAATTTTCACGCAGAAGAAATTGCGGGCAGAAGCTGATAATAAATATAATTACGTTTTCTAAAGGACATTGGAAACTTTCTGACCCGCTTTTCGGAAAGTAGTGGACGTCAATGAAATCTGTATAAATTGTTTACATACTGATTTAACTCTGTGTAGTTTTTTCTCTCTCACGTATTGGAATGCTGTCAAAATGAGGTAATTGTATTTTGGTTTATTTTCGTTATACTTCACAAAATGTTATAAGTTACGATCAAATTCATTATTAAAATTATTATAATAATTAGGCCCGGTCACAATAACAAATAAACCAGTTTTGCTTCCTACCTGTGCGCCCCTCCCTTGCTGTTACCTATACTATACAGGATGTTCCGTAATTAATGGTTAACCTAGATTAAGGGGTCATAGTACTCATCATTATGAACAACTATTAATATGGGAAAAACCTGATATCGCGAAAAAAGAATCGGATGTTTCCTACATTTTGACGAGTTATGCGAACATAAACGTAGGGAACAGCTGATTGTTTTTGCGATTTCATGTTTCGTCCCGTAGTAAAAGTTGTTCATAATGATAAGTACAATAACCTCTTAAGAGGTTATGCTTTAATTACGGGACAACCTGTATATGACAACAAAGATCTTTCAAGATAAATATCTTGAAAGACACATAAAAATGAAAAAAAAATCATTATAATGACCTACAACATTTTATTACAACTAACTACAAGGCATAAACCTCTTTCCTATTACTTCATTCTCCACAGTTTTACGCTAATCTTGACGACCTCCTCGATGAATGCTTTTTAAACCGAGGACCTCCTCAGTTTAAAAAGCTAATATTCGTCGATAATTGCCATCATTCTTCCCGATATGATCGTAATAGTCACACTTTACAGAATATCAGAAAAATTAAAAAATCTTTTTCAACACCCTCAACGAAGGAGGTAATAGGAAAAACGGTGGCCTTAAATGCTAAATCAATTAAGCTCCTCTGAAATGGAAATGAATTATAATTGGCAAAGGGTACTTCGTTTCGCAGCAAAATGGCCGCAGTTAACGAAGAAACTTGTAACATTTTATATTTTACATACATCAACATTGTGTTTGAGGCTAAATTGAAATAAATGAGGGTTTTCCTTCATAAATATGCATTGTTACCGTAATTTCCTCTTTGGATATAAATAGCGCTGTGAATGTCTCTTTTATTGTTGAAGCGAAAAAGCCAGTAGATTTTGGGCTACACACCATGTAGATATAATACTAGTATTTTAACCCAAGGGAAGAAATTATGTTGCTCTATTTATTGGACTTTAGATAGAACTTAAATTTTGTATTCCTAGGAGTTCTCAAAATGTCTAAAGTTTTGTAAAATTTTGCGTCCAATAAAATAAAACCACATGAAATATTTTCACGTTTACCATAATTATTATTCTGTATAGTCAACAACGACCAGCTTTTCAAGGCTGCTATCTCCCCTTCGCATTAAGGCTCCTACAAGCAGGCGCGACGCGCGATATAATTGCGCGCGACACAAAGGCACCGCTCGTTGCGTGACTTGCGGTGCCTTTGGGTCGCGCGCGATTTTATCGCGTGTCGCGCCTGTTTGAAGGAGTTTTTATGTGGCCGAAATAGGTTAAAATACGCTGTAGGTTGGCTGTAGGCCAACTGTAGACAATCGGGTCTATGGATATCGAGTTGGGAAAGGACATTTTTACATGTGCGCGTTTAGCTGCCCATTGTAGGTAATTGGAGCTTTCGCCTCCAGCACCACATTTCGAATGGGTCTATCCTTTGTCTTTCCCTTGTTCGGATTGTCCACGTCCCAATTCCATAGAGGAATGTCGGGATAACTGGTGCTTTGACCAATCGGGCTTTGGTTTTATAACTTATGATAGTATTTTCCTTTTTTTACCACGAAGACGGTCGCCAACACCATGGTCCAACCAAATAAAAGAAGCTACGTCCTCAAGAAAACTACTGCAGGTAGTGATGGCAACTTTGGACCTAAGTCGATGGAGGCAGATTGTCCGCATAAAGGGGTCCAGTGTACACGATCCTCAGTAATGAGGGATCGATTGTAAAAGAAATACGTCATGTAACATCTTATTCACCCCTCAGATTAAATTACAACACTCTCACTCCGTGCTAAACCACAATTGAAGTGTTGGCAACTCTTACACCTAACCTATATCAGGGCTGGCGATGACAACTAATGAGCGTTTCATGATGCTGAGCCCGCCGCACCCTTCATATTAAATACGCGATTGGATGCCTAACACCCACATTAATTTCAATCGGGACAACCCTGGGATTTTGTAGGGACGTCGAGGTGAATTGTGTGTGTAAGGAACGTTTTGTTAATAGAATTATTAGAGAATTTCAGGACACAGGATTTTCTTATGATAGAAACAATAATTGAGTACAAAAACTATACACACAGTGTACTCAAGGATAATAAGTAGCTACATTAAGAAGTTGCAATAAAAAACTATGTTTACTTGAAAATAAAATAATTATTTTTAAGGAAAAATTACACTATTCAGCTGAAATAAACACGTTTTTATGATTCTTTTCAGATACCTCAAAAGAATCTTATACATTTACATCAAAGCGCAACTTGTTCGTTTCTTCAGTGGATTTTCCTAGGTACGCCAGCATTAAAAACAGAAAAAACAAAACCTACCCTAGAATAGGTAATAAACCAAAGCAAGTACCTACACTAAATGAGCCGTTATTAGTCTATATTCCTTTAATCAACACAGTCAGCAAAAAAGTCCGTGTAACACGAGATTTTCTCGGAAAGTGCTTTCATATAATCTCGGTGCCGGATTATATACTGGAAGATAAGAGCATAACTTAGCATCCTAAGTAAATAGAGACCCTGCTGAAATATTAAGAGGGTTTAATTTAATGAACTGTACGTGGGCTATCAGTGTTAACGTCACAAGTAAATGTGAATCTATGTCGGGACCTATTTACTAACTATTTTAGGTTTTTGTCGGATTTACTCTGTGGTTATAGTGTCAAATATCGTCTAGTTTGGGTGCTAATAATAGCCCGAAGAATTACCAAACTTAAGTGGCAGTGGGCAGGGCACATTGCTCGCAGAACAGATGGCCGATGGGGCCGAAAGGTTCTGAAGTGAGTGGACCTTGTGAAGGCCGCAGGAACCCGTTGGATGCGAGAAGCACAGAACCGGTCGAAGTGGAGGTGCTTAGGGGAGGCCTATGTCCAGCAGTGGACGTCGGCTGAAATGATGCTAATAGTCGGCCCTAGACTGTGCTATTGGAAATCATCATTTAGATGTGGTTTTCTTATTAGTTAATTTGGTCTGGCTGCGCAGGTGTAATTGTACTCGACAAATGTCTGCCTAGGTAAAACGCGGGTGACTTGGACATAGACTAATGTTTCTGATTCTTCAGGCATACGAGGGGGAGTTGTCTTTTGTTAGTTCTTTCGTAAAGCGTTATCTTAGTAATTACTAGGGTCTAGCATATTCAGCCTATAATGTACCCACTGCTGGGACACAGGTCTCCACTCTGTGAGAGTGAGTGGGCCATAATCCACCACGCGGGCCCAGTGCGGGTTGGTAGATGTCGCATGTCTTCGAATTTTTTGGTTCTAGGACATGCCGGTTTCCTCACGATGTTTTCGTTCACCGTTTTGAGAGCAGTGGTGATGAAATAAATTACACAAAGTAAAGCGCCTGCCTGGGTTCAAACCCACGACCTACAACTGGTAAGTCGGGGTCGCTACCAATGGGCCACCACTGCTCCCGCCACTAGCGTCTATAAGGAGTTATGTACTAACTATTTTGGAATTTGTCGGGTTTACTCTGTGGTTATAGAGTGTCAAATATCGTTTAGTTTGAGTGCTAATAGTTGACCTTAGACTGTTTTATTGGAAAACGTCGTTTAGATGTGGTTTTCTTCAGTCTGTCTGCGCAGGTGTGATTGTACTTGACAAATGTCTGTATATGGGTAAATCGTGGGTGTCTGGGACATAGATTGATGTTTCTAATTCTTCAGTCATGTAAGTAGGAATTGTCTTTTTTTAGTTCTTTAGCTGTATTTATAGGCTCATATGGTTAGTCTTGGTCATTTTATACGTGTATGTTTGGCTACTAATTTAGAACTTAAGCGACAGACTTCCCTTCCGGATATTGTATTAGGTGCTCACAGGCTATTCAATGATGGTATTTATGTAATGAACCATTATATGTTATTAGATCTATGTGTTTCAATTTGGCTTTACCTAGAAACGTACGCTTTGTTACAACTTTGCATCAGTTGAACCTGTAAACATGATGACATATATTTTTTTTCTGTCCTTCTAGAATCTTTGACAGTCGTTACGGATCGTCAGAAGCTCGAAAGTATGACAGGCAATCTTACCAGGGGCTATCGTATTACCCAGTAACTGAGTTGTGGAGGTCAGATAGGCAGCCTATTTAAAGTACTGGTATTCAGCCGCATCCGGTTAGACTGGAAGCCGACCCGAACATAGTTGGGAGAAGGCAGATGATGTTATATCGATATTTTTCACATACGATCCGCCCTAGCCTGTTTCTTGCTGCTTTCCCGCAGCGACACCCTAAGCCGAGATCCGTATCTCACAGGGGAAGTATGTGCCCTTAGCGTGTAGTCGCTTAGTTTATAAGTTTTATGCCCTGGCCGGAGGCCTTAATCTACTAAGGGATCCACAGGTCAGCCCGGTTATGCAGCTCAGTTGGTTGTGTTCTTAAGTAGAAATGCCGAAAACAAAAAAAGAAAAACAAAATGCAATGCAATTAATTTCATACTTCTCAGGGCTGATTTTTCAATCATCATAACTTTAATCGAGGTGTAATTTTGAAATTTTGACAGTTATTTCATACAAAAACTGCCAAACGTCAATTTTATTCCTCAATACAAGTTATCTGGCTATGGCTATCTTGTTGAAGATGTTATTTCTTTATTAAATAAACAGCATTCCTAAATAATTGAGGTCATTTTTCTTATATAGATAGAAACTAACTAATGATACTTTAACTTCACACCTGTAAGTTCCTAAAGTGTAAGATAGAGCCATATTTCGGCGTTTACTTTTTTTGTCTGTTTTAAAATCCCACGAACGCAGAATAGACAAAAAATACTTAGTGACTGGGTTGCAAATTTTCTTTTAGTCTATAAGTTAAAAAACGTTGGTTCTTTAGAAAAAATATACAAACAAAAATAATAATTATAAGACCTGTATTCCCCGAAGGGTTAACCAGACGTGCACCCACATTTCGACCCATCTAAGGACCGAAACACATAACCGCGTTGCGGCGCCGGAACGCCGAAATCTGGAAGAAAAGTCTAAACTTGTTATTTCGAACTTTCGCCATAACCCGGTTGTGTGTTTAGGCCCTTATAAGGGGCTAGCCTATCGCCATCAACCGAGCAAAAAAAAAAAATATTTTTTTATTTTATTTGAAATGGGTTTGCTCTTGACTCTAGTCTAGGTCAGAGATGACAGAGACAAAGTCTACGATGTGAGCTCACCCAGAAGAAGCCTGTTCACTCTTACTTTGAAGAGATTCGGGTTGTATGCACTCGGAAACACAAACGCAGGTAGAGAGTTCCACTCTTTTGCTGTGCGCATTATAACCGCTGGCTTGCTTTCGATTGCAAAAAAACCGTCGAACTTTGCTCATGACATTTGACACTAAACACGGCGCAGCCACCCCTCATTAAAACTTGATTTACAATCGATCCGAGAGACCTAGCGTAATTTTGTTTATTGTTTTGTGTAGACAAAAAGATAACGAAAAAAGTAAGGTTTGTTATTTTGACAAAAGTTGTTTGAAAACGCTTAGTGCGAATTGGTGGAATAGCAACTAGGTAGGGATGGTAACTTTGCAGTGCGTCTGGATGTTCGAAGGTAGAAGGGGGCCGGTGGAATGAGGTCGTGGAGTAAATCAAATCTTTGTCATTGTAACATAGCTTTGTAAACTGCTCAAAGTGCCTATTAAAGTTGATAAAAAAAACACTGGCACTCCGGTAGTGCCGACAGAAGTGAAAACTTGAACAATTACGAGTGTATTTTGTGAATCGTCTTATAAACAAAACACGCGTGTTAAGGTGTGTTCCTTATTTTATAGGGTTTTTTGCAAATCAGGTATGATGACCAAAGTGACTGGTTTATTCTTCTCGTGAAAGGAATTTATTCAGATTTACAAATAAGCACACAGGATAGTCTTCAGTTCGTGGTGTTGGTCGCGGCAGTGCTTCGTTAATCATTTCTAAAGTGGTAACTAGATAAACTAATAAGGAGCCTGTATGAAATTTTACACAATGTTACCTTTGTTCGATTACCATAATGTTTGCAGAGGCGTATTAGAAGAGGACGTAGATGGTACGATTGATATTAGTTACATTTTTACATACTATTGGCCTTGTACATAAAATGTATTTGAGCTCGTCGTCAGTTATATATCCGTGGTTCAGCGCCATCTCGTCGTTGTTGGATGAACTACGTAGTTAGTACGCGAGGCCTACGTAGTTATTACGCGAGGCCCTCGTAGTTCTTCCCGATGTGCATAGATGGCGCTGTCCTCAACAACGCGCGTCACGTCTTACGAATTTTCGATCAGGGTCACGTGACCTGACGCGAATTTAGAAGTTTTTACCCATTCCAAAAAAAGTACACAGCGCCGCTAAAGAAGTTTTCACTTCAAAAATTGCACCTTATAATACTCATTCCAGAATGAATATAATATTAAACAAAAGAATACACACAAAATACCCGCACTCACAGCTGTAAAGATAAGTAAAGTAATAACGTATAATGAAGTGTTTATCTTAATCACGTGTCCGTCTATCGTGGCCTTTGCATAGAAAATGTCACCCACAGTCACGTTCCTAACACGGCGACTGTGAATGAAAAACTAACATTGTTTATTGGAGAAAAACCAACTTATTTTAAAATGGTCGTGTAGCTTTGTAAATGAAATGGGTTTAACCTCAAAAAATGTTTTTGTTTTTGTTAACTTTCTAAAAATTTTGAACATTAGAAGGACGAGTCTGTTAGGTGAGCTTATTAAGTTCGGTAACAATAGAAAAAGTAATTGTGTCTCATTAGTGACAGTTGAGCTCTTGAACACAAGCTTTCTAGTCACGAATGTAGGTATTTTTTACTAGAAAGTTACTTGGGTACCTAAATATTGACTAGGTAAGTGTAAAACCACAAGGTATTAGGTACCTGAATATCGGCCTTAAAAGGGTAGAAGGTGCGAAATTGCTACCTAGGGCCGAGAGAAACAATGTCACACTATATTTGTGGTCTGAGAGAAAACGTCGTGGCAATATGGGTTGAGAAAGGTAGTCTGGGCAGTACGGTCAAATGGAATGTTTAATGAAAAGCCGATGAGTGAGAAGGATTTATCACGAAATGTTAGTGGAATGCGTCGTGATGGACTTATAGAGGTATGAGGAACAGAGTGTAAAGTTCACCCATCCATAGAAAAGGGAGGATCCTCCGACCAGACGGGTGTTGTGTCTGGTGGGCTACTGTCGGGACGTTTTATGTAAGCCAGTTGCGCGGTAAACTTTGCTTGCGCGATGCAGGATCTTTACGTGACGTCAGTATGATGCGTAGTTCGCATGTGACGATGTAGATGCTGCCTCAGTCTGTCCCAAGGGTGTGCATATGAACCATTTTGTAGAATTAATAATAGTGGCATTATAAACGACTGCGTATGATGATAAGCTGCTCAGTCGGAAAGTAATGTATGCCTTTGAAGAAAATCGAATCCACGACCTATAAGTATAACTCGTAAGTCACGGCCGTCACCACTGGGCCACCATTGCTCAGAATGTAACCGTACATAGCATTGTTAAATGGTGTAGAGTATCTACAACATACGAGTAATAATGAAACCAACATATAACATTCATATATACATCGCACAGCTTATCATAATATTCGCTTCGTTAAATTTCACGTTTATTTTCCCACAGTGATGGACACAAATGCCATTTTTGACCAATTCAAAACAACTTTCGTAATATTTAGTGTGACCGATATTTTTCCATCTGTTTTGTGAAACAATCTGTGTTTTGCATGATGAGTTATTGTTTTTGCTAACTCTGAGCCCACGGTATTATGGCCGTGGTGTTTTTGTTACTTCATATTTAGAGGAAATATCAATGTTGGGTAGATACGAGTGGATATCGAATATTGGAATTCGTTCTACGAGTGGTTTTCTGCGATCAAAGATACGATAGTTCTTACGATAGTTCTTATTGCAATGCTAAAGTTGCATTTCACTACGAACCAGCTAGTACAAATTTGTACCACTTGTAGCGCACATGTGTCAGAAGTCAACTTATACTGGTTATTGTATAGTTTAAGTTGACTTCTGATTGTACGAAAATCCTATACAATGCGAGGTTAGGTAAAACTGGAAATGTATAGCTTAATGTGTAGTATTGGCTGTGTATCAGCTCGTCCTAAAGAAGTCATGAATAAGTACATGAATAAAGTATGATTGATCTCCATGTTCAAGGGGAAAGGTTCAATGTAGTCATTATTCAGTGCTCTATGGGATTATTTAAAGCCATATTCTTGCAACGCTTTAAAATATTATACCCAAGGTATTTTATTATCTAAGGGTTCTTACGTCAATAGAAATATTTTTCTCAGCATTTGCTGATAACATGTGCACCAGTTTCCAACAAACAATGGTTGACCATACTTCAGATATTAGCCTTATCTTTCAGACGTGACATTTCTTATTCACTCAAAGGTAATAAAGGAACTGCACTATTTATAAAAGAGGTTACAAGGTTTTTCTTAACATATTTTTTTAGTCTTTGTTCGTCAAAGATGTCGTTCCTTTCAATATTGTTAGTTGCGTCCGCATTTTATTTTGTGAGTATTTTGAGTGTGGTATCGTATTCGGTTTTGAATTCGGATACGTTTGTTCCGTTTTCGTCAATTCGGATACATTCATTGTGAACTAACTACTGCACTTTAATTCATTTAAAATTAACTTCTTCATTCGTCTTCATTTTAAAGCTATCCTAAAACTCACTATATGAAAAATAAACAGTAAGCATTTCAGTATTGGTTTAAATTGAATACATGTGTCCTAAATTTTAGGAATAGTTAGTATAGATTAATACAATGTACCATTTATATGATAATCGCGGTCCATTAAATAGAGTAACGACATCCGAATGAATTTATAATTTGGCGTATCATTAGCATTATTGTTACAAAATAGTAGAACTTAGTAGATATAGGATTTTGCACCTGACATACCTAAACATTTCCTACTTCTTGGCATCAAGAGGTACGTTTCTGAAAACAGTTAAGAAGCAAGATTTCTGAATTGCACGAGATAAGCCTGAAAGAAATTGTCCAAAAATATTCGATCTTTTAACCCTTGCAGTCCCTAATTATTGGTGAAAATTTCTGTTTCCCCCGAAACCCGCAACCCGCTTTGTGTATGTAAAGTCAACAAAATAGATAAGTATGCAGAATCGTCGGATATAGTTGATGTTTAGTAAGAAACCGATGGATGTTCTCGACTATAATTTTATTTTATTAATAGAAAACAAACAACTCATTTAGCTAATTAAATTTCAGTCGACAACATCCATCGGTCTCTTACTAAACTTCAATTATATCTGACGATCCTGCAAACTTATCTCTTTTGTTGACTGTACCTACAACTACTAGGTGTATTACATACTGGAGATAATAAAAGTTATTCTATTCTAATCTAAATCTTGCCTCTTTTAGTTTAGTGCAAATAAATTTATTTCCTTTCTTTCATAAAAGTCAGTGTTTTGACGTGTTGTCAGTTATAACTGGTGAATTTCCTAAAATTCCACAAGAAACGTGTTTTAGTTTACGAGCGATTCAAAAATCTTGCTTCAAACATCATCTTCCAACACCATTCCAAGTTAAACACACAATCATCCATTTCAGGCCCACGCAAGACCAGACGCTCAATCCTGGTTCGAAGCATTTAGTCATGCTCAATCAGACGACGAAGGGGTAGAACAAGCACCAGCAGTACCAGCAGATTCTTCAGTACCAGTCACGGATCCAAAATACTACCAGCACAAATTGTTCGACTTCATGAAAGATGTTGAAAAAGCGGTAGATCAGCACATGACGCCCCTGATGTCAAAATTAGATGTGAAGAAGCAAGATGAATTGAAGTCTATGGGTATGAAAGGAGTTGCCAGCTATGCTAATTATTTGGTAAGTATGAAATATATGTATATTTTTGAATTTTAAGTGCTCTTCAATATTGCATTGTTTTCCAATAAATACGACTAATGACGGCACGGTTGGCGCAGTGGTTAAGCGATGTACTGCTGCGCTGCGTGTCGCGGGTTCGATTCTCGCACGGAACAAATATTTGTATGACCTACAAGTAGTTGTTCCGGGTCTGGCTGTTTGTGTATGTGAGTTTAAATGTTTCTACACGTACCCACAATACACGAGAAATTCCTAGTGTGGGGCAATGTTAAAAAAAAAATGATTCGAGCGAAAAAATGTGAATGTATAAATTCGGAATTCTGATGTAATCCGTACAAGTGCTTTTAATTCCCCTGTGAATATTCAGAGTGCTGTCAAAGTTTTCATTTTTATTTGGAAAAAAAATAATATTCAGGCTGTTGGAAATTAAGCCGTAACTCGATAATTAGCTAGGTTTAGGCACAAGCATTTTCATCATAATCTTACCAGAATTTGGTTCCTCTCGAATGTAAGTTTAACGTTCTTTATCAGGTAGTGACTGCATAGTAAATTCAGCTTGTCGTCAATGTATGTTAGAAAGTGATAATCCCAAAAAGAAATGAATAGATTTTGTTAAAATTTGCACCAATAGATTGAATATTTTTGGAAACAAACAAAATCAAAAGTCATTTATTCAAATTAGGCTAAGAATCAGCACTTTTTGAACGTCAATGTCACATAAGATAGTCCCCTAGAACGCCCGCCCTTCACCACTTCCTAGTGCTTACGCTAGGAAGAAGAAGTGGCGCAACAAACTCTCCAGCAGCATAGAAGAAGGATAAGAGAGAGACGGAACGTGAGATGGTTTAGGAGTATCATTAAGTATATCGAGATAAGTTTAGCCAAGTTCTTCGTGAATGAATGTTCTTTGAAAGGCTCCCAGCTAACATGAAACTTTGTTAGTTGTTATATTGTCTCCCAACACCTACCTACTTCCTATTTATATAATAAAGCTTTAAGTAAATGCCACTATTCTAATGTAGACAATGCATAACGTAACACAAACTTCTCTGTTTGATCAGTTACTTACCAACCGAAGGTCTGTTTGCTCTCTAAATGTACTCAAAGTGATTTATGTTTATCCTTTTAGAATTGTATTAGTTGATAGTTTTGTCTTTGTTTGTATTGTAGTGTAAATTGAACTTTTGGTCAGCATGCGTAATTGACGGATTAAGCCATTCATCATCTGCCTAGCCTTTTCCCAATTATATTGGGGTCGGCTTCCTGTCTAACCTACCTTCTCGTACGTACATTACACGAGAAGTACGAGAAGTACAAGAAGTACATTAGTACGAGAAGGTAGGTATTACTTTCTTCAACGATGACGTGAAATTTCGTTCAGCGAAATTCAGCCGAGTTTTTCAGTTCATATATTTTGTACCTAGCTTTTTGCTATAACTGGATTAATTTAGTTTTAAACCCAAATTATACAGGGTGGTAGGGACATACAAACTATAACCATTAATTCAGCACATGATTCTAGACATCCCAGCGTAGTAAATTTTTAGCGGTTTAAAAAAAAATCTGCTATTTCATAAAATACGCGGTCAAAATGTATTGAACAGTTTTTTTTAATAACCTAAGAAACTTTTAAACATTTCAGAATTTTCAACGTTCTAAATCCATGGTACCAGGTACTTGAAAACCGACTCTAAATCCCAGTGGCTTCTTTAAACTGTAAAAGGACTTTTATAAACTTTTGATACATCATCTGTTAAGGTAGCGAAGCATTAAAATTCCTTCTATGTACATGTCCTGAGTATGTTTCCTGAGGACTGTAACTACACAGCTGCGTGTCGACGTCGACTCAATTTATTCAAAACATCCAGAAGCCTTGGCTTTAGTGGCGGTAGTAGACGAATAATTAAACACGTTTGGTGACAAAGGCTTATAAATGTCAACTAGTAACTTAGTAATATAACGCCTGGAATTTACTACATGCATAGGCTAGGAACGTCTCTTTGATATATTTTATGGGTACTACCAGCTTGTAACGTGTATCGATTTTCGAAGATTCGAATGATTTATTACGGGAAAATATTTTTTAATTTTTTATTTTATTAGTCTTTTATGTTCCACTGCTGGCAAAGCTCTTTCTCTCCTTCCACCTCTCTGTCCAGAGCTGCCAAGAACCAATCTTTATTAAAGGAGTCCAAATGTTTAATTGGTCCTCTCAAAACTTGTTGACCTTGATGTATGTTTTTTTTTCATATAATGAACCCATAAAAACTTTTTGGGTTTCTAATGATAAACACTTTTATTAAATAAATGAGCCTATGGTCTTTTCTGGTCACAGACATATTGCATCCGACTCGTTTCATCTTATGTTACTTGGCAATTTAGTATGTTCAGGACCCCAAAATAGGAATTATTTGAGGTTCTCAAAAAGAAGCGCATTCATTATATTAGATTGTTCACTAATATTTTTAGGAAAACAATACGGGAATTAATATAATAATATATCTTGTAGAAGTATTATACAAGCTAAATTATTATATTATTATAGTATTTCCAGGAACTGTTATGAACATAACACACTGTTCATAACAGTTCTTAGAGTGGGCAACTCGGAATTACCTAAAAAAAATAGGTATTATAATATTAACATCAGTTAAATATTTTAAATGTTAAGTGCGAAAAATTCCATTGAATTTTGACTGAGTAAGTAATAATATAGCTGAATTATTATTTTCAATACCTTTTACCAGCATCCCTTCCATCTAGGTACTATATCATTTTATACAAATATATATTTTTAATTATTCTGACGCCAAAAGTTTATTGAATACCATTTACGTTTTTTTTTTAACTTTGTGAAATGCTCATGCATACTGCACTACCACGGGGAGATAGTGCAGTTATGTGGGACTTTAACCCACTAAAACTCCACGGTGTCCTCCTCTGCCGCTTACGGCGGGAACACGGGCACGCGTTAGCACTCATCCGTGAACCCGCCGCATACCATTTACGCTAACCCGGTTATTTTTAAATTGATTCAGAATTCATAATAAGCCTGTAATGTTCCCAATGCTGGAAGAGAGGATACCTGTGCCTTTTCTCTTCGAGAAAGATTGGGCTGTAATCACCACGCTGGCCCAGTGCGGGTTGGTAGGTGCCATAATATGTCTTCGAATTTTGGGACATGCCGGTTCCCTCACGATATTTTCCTTCATCGTTTCGAGAGAAGTTGTGATGAAATTATTTAAGTACACAAAGTAAAGTGTCTACTCGGGATCGAACGTACGACCTTGAACTCGACCGTGAAATTTGGTGTGAAAATAGACATTTTGCTCTACCACCACTATTTTGCATTTTAATACTGGGACACAGACCCTCTGTGACGGGGAAAGAGAATAATTATGACACTAATAAAACTAACCAAATAAAAAAATTACAGGTTCTCCTAATTGCAGACATTCAAAACGATAAAGTTGAAGGTGATGATCAAATTCATGGAGATTCTCTACCGAAAGACGAAGTAATCTTACAGTATGAATCTTATTATCCTTTGGACCCAAACATACCGTACATAGCTGATACTCAAGACGAAGATGAAGAATATGAAGAATAAAATAAAACTTAATGATAGCACTCATGTAATTAACGTAAATACGTAAATATATGCCATTATTATAATAAACAGAGTTATTTTATTTACGATACTTTTATTTTATTAACAGCATTATAAGAAATATTTAAGGGTGGAGTTTAAGGGTATATGTAATACACAGCATCAAACTGAACAACTATCAGCACCTACTCGACCCAAATTTATAGGAAGGCTGATTAAGAGTAACGACGAAATTAATGAAAAACAAACCTGTATACTCGTATCAACGTTGTCGCTACAAGAATAAGACAATATTTTTGTAAAAATTTTATCTGTATTCTTCTGTCATTTTTTTTTACTCTAGCTTTTATGGTCTAGTAGCTATAAAGGTTTTAGTTGCGACGGAGCGGGCGAAGTTGCCCGCCCCGGTCGGGGGCGCGTGCGGTGTACGTTGGACCTAAACGGTCGCGTGAACCGGACGCTTGACCGGTTATGATACATAATGTAAAGTTTCTGTTACATCGTTTCAATATTCGGTTATTGATGTTTTTTCTAATAGGTACATATCTATGTAGGTACATCATTTTTGATGTTTGGTCATTGAGGTTGAATTCGTTATGTCCTAACATTACATAACGAATGCACCCCAATGACCGAGATATCATGTTGTCTGTCGAGAGATAATTGAGATCCAAAAGTCATATAAAAAATAGAGGTTTTTATGGAGGTTTAATAAGATTTTGGACCCCCTTTCAATTTAATAAAAAGCGTAATAATTAATAAAGGTGTATTTTGTTTCAGTTTGGCCGACGTTAAAGGAAGAATTTAACATAAGGCATAACGTCAAAATAATTACCCCATAAAATATTGTTATTATAATATGATGTTAATATTGAAGTTATAAGTATGACAAACTGCTTTGTGGTTTTATTTACTCGTTCCGGTACTGAGAGCTAAAGCTCTCAAAGTATGTGGTACTTTTAATTTAGGAAATACGAAAATTTTATCAGCTTTTAGGAACAGTCGAATTGTATAAGAATATCATTTTACTGGGACCCAAAAATAAGTATGATGGTAGAAAGAAAAACTTACTTAGAGGAGCTCTTTCCCTACATACATACAAACATAAACTCACACCTTTTTTCCCATGACGATAGGCAGATCCCCGGCTTGCCCTTTTACTAGTAAGTATAGTAATTTTGTTCTAAGTACTTTTCAAATCGATATTCGATTTTTACAACCCGTATTCAATCATCTATACTGTTTCTCATAGCCGCTTCCTATAATTTTCTGATAGTTATTGGGACTCTTGTATCCTTACCAATAACGACGCAAACACCATTCTTATTATTATTCTATTATTAGCTACTTCCGTATGGGAGAGTCTATTGTGTATAAAACTAACATATTTTACATAGTAGACTCTCCCATATAAACTGAAGTAGCTAGGCAGGTAAATTAGGTTACGAATCTATTTATATGCCCAGTTTGGCAATAAAAATACAACCATAGGTAAGCAAAACGATTCGTTTTTGTTTATAGGAACAGAGCATTCATAGGCAGTACTCCACTAGAAATCTATTATAGGATCCTATCCTAGGTATCATACCAACTCAACGTTTTGATCTCTTCAAACAATTAGGACAGAGCACTTTGACTATTAACACAATTGGCGCGCACAGTCGGTAACATAATACCTATGTGGAGATGTTGCCCGATTTTCAGCAAACCGGTTTGTTATTTTGTTAGCACAGTGGGATTTTTCAAGAAAATAATGGGCAGAAGTGTAAGTATATTTTTCCGCTGGAACTTTTTTGTATTTCCAATTTATTATGGTAAGACCAATCCCCATTACTTATTCGAATGTTCATTTCAGCAGTGAACGATTAGTTGGATGAAATTAATATATGGAGTTATGGGTAAAATGTCCTAAATGGGGTTTGGTTGACGACATCATATGAAGCTGCAGATGACAGCATATGAACCTGCAGCCTACTTAAAGAAAAAAGAAAACACATTTATTTGACCCGGGCACAATATATTCACACGAAAAGAAACAGTAAAATCTTTGAAATTGTATCGTGTGCCTCACGGCTAAGCCTACTAGTACCTGACGCTAGTTTTTAACTGAACTTTACTTGATGAAAAGTGCCTTTCCCTAAGCCTATAAAAGGTGTTAGTCTAAAAGTTAAAGCCAGGACGTATTCAATTCAAACTCGGATATAGCAATTCTCCTTCACAATATAAATTGTAAGTCTTGGTTCTTAAACTCTATTGAACTATTGATACTAAATAACATATAGTTGAAAAATGTTGGATCGAGTGCTTTTTCTTATACGCTTGTATTATCAACCTATCATATTCCCACAGCTGGGACACGGGCCTTCTCTTTGTGAGAGGAAGTGAGCCGTAATGTACCACGCGGGCGCAGTGCGAGTTGGTAGACTCTATTTATACCAAAATCTATTAATAAATACTTTTACACCTTTTCTCCCCTAAGGTGAGATAAAGAGGAAGGCCAGAATGAAAACTTTTTAGAAAAATACTGTTTCGTTGTTTAAAATGAGCGACTACTTTGAGATACCTACAGGTTGTTTATTTATTTTCTTCATAAGACTATTAAATAATATGCAAGGCTCGTGGCTAAATATTGTAATAACAGCCGCACTGGTTGATCGAAGTTTAAGCCACGCTTGCCGAGGTCAGTCTGTAGATGGGTGACCATTTATAACATATCGAGACCCCTTATGTGCCCTGGAAAGCATGTTAATCTGTCGGTCCCGGCTGTCATTCGTAGACCTCTGACAGACGTTACGGGTTGTCGGAAGCCCGAAAGTCTGATAACCTGATAAAGTCTGATCAAGGGATACCGTGTTCCTGCCGGGTCAGCGGGATTGTCCGAAAGGGTTACCGCTGGCCCGGAACATAAAGGGCTAATGAAGGAACAAGGGTGGGTTTTAGTCAGTAAGTCTGACACTCACTTTCGCTCCACTCAGAGCGGGAGGGGTCATTGGATGATTTCCCATCCTGAAAAAAAAAGTGATACCGTGTTACCCAGTAACTGGGTTGCGGAGGTCAGATAGAAAGTCGCTTCATGTGAAATACTGATATTCAACTGCAGCTGGTTAAGCTGGAAGACGACGCCAATACAGTTGGGAAAACGCTAGGCAGATTGAAGTCTATTAAATTATGTTTACTTAAAGGTATATAGGTATTTTTATTAGTGTATAAGTATTAATAAGAGTAAACATATCATTTATAAAATTGCGATAAGTGACAGTTGTTTACTATATTACTTCTACAAAATCCGCAAAATCGGCTGTTTTTTTAATATATGTAGTTAGGTAAACGATATAGATAAATCCTTTTTAGTCGGAAATATTCTTTATTTGTAAATAATATCTTAGCAAAATTCGCAGCTGATAAGAGAACCTCTCTATTTTTGTTAATTCCCAGATATTAATGAAACATCGAATAGGTATGCCACAATCAATAACATAAATACGTCGAAATAGCCATGTGTCGTGTTCGGACGAAATGAAACAGATTTTGATAGCAAAGACCTATTATTAGGTCTGAGGTCAATATAATCTCATATTTATCAACAAAAAAATGGGAAGTCTGGGCACTGTGTTATAAGCTTGATGTGTGACGACGATGCTTGGATAAAATATTACCGACAACTCATATTAAAGTTAAAGGGCCGATACAAATTATTATTTTACTTTTTAGAGGTTTTTTTTTGTGTTGGGGTTACCTGCTTTTTTTTTCAAAGTTGTTCCTAGCAAAATGTTGGTGTAATAGGTACCTCGCCTCTGTCTATTCGGAGATTATACGCATAGTGTTTTGTTCTTAGCAATTTATAGCTTAATCTTCGGGATACTAAAAGGCGACTGGGATCACGTCAAGTGTCATGTAGTATCTTTACTATATGTCTGCTAATACGAAGTAACATTTGTTTTCTTGTATCCTTAAGCATAGTGCTGAATTTTTGCCTACTTCATCTTGCCAATCGTCAGCGTGTTGTGGTTCATCATTGAAAATATGCGTAGGAAAACAATGATCGAAGCTCCTTTTTAGGGTTCCGTAGTCAACTAGGAACCCTTATAGTTTCGCCATGTCTGTCCGTCCGTCCGTCCTTCCTCGCTTAATCTCTGTGACCGTTAGCACTATAAAGCTGAAATTTGGTACCAATATGTATATCAATCACGCCGACAAAGTGGTAAAATAAAAATTGGAAAAAAATGTTTTATTAGGGTAGCCCCCCTACATGTAAAGTGGGAAGTGTTTTTTTTTTTAATTTCAACCCTAACGTGTGATATATTGTTGGAAAGGTATTTAAAAATGAATAGGGGTTTACTAAAATCGTTTTTTGATAATGTCAATAATTTCGGAAATAATCGCTCCAAAAGTAAAAAACAATGTGTCCCCCCCCCATCTAACTTTTGAACCATAAGTTTAGAAAATATGAAAAAAGTCTGAAAAGTAGAACTTTATAAGGACTTTCTAGGAAAATTATTTTGAACTTGATGGAAACAAGTTTTGGTACAAAAAAGACAAAAAGTTGTACAAAATAATTTCTGGACTAAGTTTGTAGTATAATCGTATATGCAAGCATTTTTTACTTTTAAACTCATAAGTGGGAACACTTATTGTGACGGACGGGAAACTACGGAACCCTACACTGAGCGTGGCCCGACACGCTCTTGGCCGGTTTTATCTTATTTTTGACATCCACTGCCTACATACGTAAATAAATAACGGAACATCACATTCAAAAGTATACATGACATTCATAAGATAGCCTCTTTGGTCAAGTGGTCGCAAGTTCTACTGCTGATTTTGAGGTCCTGGGTTCCATTTCCAGGTCAGGTAAAGTGTTGTTGGGTTCATCAATCAGGACTATCTCAGTAGCAATCTAGAGTCTGGATGTGATGGAAATATGCTCGCCCCTATTAGGTACATATGGGACTTGAACATGACTGGCAAAAATCTATATCACCAATCCACCTATTCACCTATCTATCTATATCTCGATCTATATCTATAGTCATTTATTCAAATAAGGCTGAGAATCAGAACTTTTCGAAAATCAAAATTATATAAGACTGTATGTACCCCAAAACGCCCGCCCTTCACCATTTCTTAGTGCTTTCGCTGGGAAGAAGGGGCGCAACAAACTCCCCAGCAGCACAGCTGTCTGTTCAGTTAGAAAAACTTGATTCTAAAATGTCGGTGTACTATATAGACCTTTACCTTATACCCTTCCAGCCCTTCATAACTTCGTAGTATGTACTTTATTAGCTAGCAAGAAGTGGCGCAATAAATTTCTCAGCAGCACAGCTGTCTGTTCAGTTAGAAAAACTTGATTTTAAAATGTCGGTGTACTATATAGACCTCTACCTTATACCCTTCGGGGATAATAGACATGATGTTATGTTACATACATGAGCCGGATCTATGGAATATTTGTACTACTGTTTGCAGTGTACAAGAACGTCACTGACACAATTTACTAGTTTACATGGACAATAATAATATGTGTTTGACTGTACCAATGTAAACAGCCGTTTTACGTTTGTACTTATACTTAGAGTTTGCTAGTACTAAGGTCAGTAGTTGTTATCTCCACGTGGAAGTCCGCAGTTGTTACGCAAAAATGTTTTTTAAATACGCCATTTTTTTCTGTGTTGTCTTGTTGTTTGTTGATGTAAGTATTACTGGAAATCAGTTGAAGTGCAGTGACAATTTAGATAACATCATCATCTACCTAGCCTTTTCCCAACTATGTTAGGGTCGGCTTCTAGTCTAACCGGATGCAGCTGAATACCAGTATTTTATATGGAGCGACTGCCTATCTGACCTCCACAACCCAGTTACTGGGTAATACAATATCCCTTGGTAAGACTGGTTGTCAGACTTTCGGGTTTCCGACAGCCCGTAACGACTGTCAAAGATCCACGAATGACAGCCAGGACCAACAGCTTAACGTGTTTTCCGAAGCACGGAGGGGTCTTGGTATGTAAAAATGGTCACCATAAAATTTTAATTATAATTTAGATAACATTAGCTGCGCCCCTGCGGTTACACCCGCATAACTTTTGATTCCGTGGGAATTTTGGAAAAACAGTAACCTATATGTTAATCCAGGGTGTAAGCTGCCTCCACACCAATTTTGATAAAATTGGTCCAGCCGTTTGAGCGTGAAGAAGTAACAAACATATAAACACACACACACACACTCACAAACTTTCGCCTTTATAATATCAGTGTGATGAATATATTTAGTTGGAATCATCATTGACATCACCCACAGCCCGACATCTCCCACTGCTGGTCATAGGCATCTCTTTTCTTGTGCCAATCAATGTATACAAGAGCGCTTGTACCAGCCTCATTGAAGTTTTATGGAAAATTTATTTATTTTATTATTTATGTACACACAGTAAAATAGATACAGATACGACATATCATTAGTATTGATTACAAAGGTACTGCTTATTTATTAAGAAATTTCTTCCAGCAGACCTGCGCATGCGCAAGGAGAAATAAAAAAAAATGTAGACAATAGTGTGTGAGAAGAAGAAGAGAATAATTTATTAATAGAAATTGAGAAAAAAAAATATCATCTGCATTGTTAAGGCTCCTATAAACAGGCGCGACACGCGATATAATCGCGCGCGACACATACTCGTTGCGCGACTTGCGGTGCCTTTGTGTCGCGCGCGATTTTATCGCGTGTCGCGCCTGTTTGAAGGAGCCTTTAACTTCGCAAAGTAAATAGGTAGTAAAAATATTCAGGGACGTTCTCCTCAAATTTCTATTTTCCTTACCAATCCTTTGTTTACAACATAACCTTTTCTATCCAACAAAACAAATAGAAGTTTATGTTGATTACACATACAATAATCGCCACGAACGGTGTCGTAACACTAACATCCTGTATATGATAGCTATTTAGTAGATGGGATGAAGATATTAAGGAAGTACCTACCTTGGCTCGTGATAAAATTCACAAGGGACCACGCAAAATGGAAATTGTTGGAGAACCTATTGGAAACTGTTTCATGGACCTTTATGATACAAATAGTCCCCCCGAGTTAATTATCTGATGTGTTTTTGATGTACATTTCAAAGTCCTATTACTTAGTGCAAATGCTGATTCAGTTTTAACACCGTTATTGTATGTGATTTTTTTTTATTCTTTATTAAAAAGAACTAGGTTCTTAATAATTAATTACAATCTAGCCTATAAGACTAATAAGCAATTTTAATCTAACTTAATTTTTTACGTGATAATTATTTTAAAACTAGAATAGTTTTTATTGAACTTTACACAAGTTCGTTCCACTTTCTTAGTCTGATATGATGATGTAAACACTTTGTTCATGTGTTATTATGTGTGTCATTAGCACTATTATTTCTACACTTTTTACACTACACTAACTCAAAAGGTTTTGTCCGTTTTAGTCTTCGCACTATATTTGTTTGGTCTAACAGCTGAATTGCCTCGATGTTCACATGTCGGTGGAGTCGGTGTTCATGGGCCTCAGCAAATTTTTGGATTATGTTGGTGACGGGTTCCATTTTTAGGTCACGATGGAGGTCGTCATTTCTTATATACCAGGGCGCATTAACAATACTCCTGAGTACCTTATTCTGGAATGTTTGTATGATTTATCGCGTGTTGCGCCTGTTTGAAGGAGCCTTTACTGAGTAACGTTTGTTTTGTGGAGGTCAGATAGGCAGTCGCATCATGTAAAATACTGGTATTCAGCTGCATCCGGTTAGACTGGAAGCCGACCCCAACATAGATGTGAAAAGGACTGGATTCAAAATCTAAATCTTAACTTATTATTATAAAAAGATGAAATTGTTTATTTGTTTGTATATATGTATATTTGTAAGAGGTAATCTCTGGAATTACTGAACCGATTACGAACATTGTTACGCTTATAGAAAGCTAAACTATCGCTGTGTGCTGGTGCCATAGGATAAAATGTCGCGAAACGAAATCGCGGGCAGAAGCTAGTATTTAGCTAAAGAGGACTGCATTTCATTTCTGAATGCAAAATTATATTGAAAATGGTACGGAATATGAATAATCATGTATATGTAGCAGGTTTATGACAAAATCATGTTTTTGATCAAAAACCTAGGCTATTGATCAAGAACCGGAAGAAGACAAAATTATTCTTTATGTTATCATGAACCTGAGAAAATCCATGTTTTTTGATCAAAAAAAAAAACATTATCAAAACATGTATAACATCTATACCCCCACCCATGTTGGCAAAAAATAAATGATTTGATTTGACATTTAGCACATAACCCATATTGGTTCTCCACTAATTGAGGTTGCCTGAAGAAATGTTAAAAATAATTTGAAATAAAAGAAAACTGTTATCTAATAATTTTGCATACATTTCAACCGAAATCTTCCATTCGATCGCGTCAAGAGCTTATATTTTATCATAAACCCAAACTAGTTCATGTTTTTGATCAAAAAACTGGATTTTCTCAGGTTTATGAAAACGTAAAGTAATAATTTTGTCTTCTTCCGGTACTTGATCTAAAGCTTAGGTTTTTAATGAAAAACCCGATTTTGTCATAAACCTGCGACATATACATACACATGTACTTCAATAATTTGGTACAGACGCTAGCACATCAAGCTACTGCAATCTGTCAAAATTCTTTAATAGATTTTCAACTTTATTTAAGCATAATGGTGCAAACTTGATTGGAAAAATTTGCCCGTTTCGGGTAACTTGATGTGCTGTCTGTACCAATTAAGTAGGACGTCCGTCACTGAAAATTATTGTTGACACATTGTTCATAACTAGCTGCTACCCGTCGCTTCGCCCGCATGGGTGTCGGCAATTATCCCACGGGAACGTGCTACCGGAACAAAAAGTAGCCGATATAAGTTTCTCTTTATAACATCAGTTATTTGCCAGTGAAAGTCCCGTCAAAATCGGTCAAGCCGTTTTTGAGATTAGCCGGAACAAACTGACAGAAAAAAAAATGTATTTTTGTTATAAGTACCTACCGTCTTACTTTCATATGGAAAAACAGTTATTTTGACATTACAAACAGACATTTCAATTTTATTTACTTGTACAGATGTATAGATAATACCTTGTTACACATCGTTAAATCAGTAAATTCGTCACCTCAGTGTTGTTAACACAATGCTCAGCTATTCACCTTCACTCTATATTCATCAAAATTTTGGACATAGCTACACGCAAGGTTTCATAATTCTATGAGCACACAAAATGATATTCTAGCAATTTGCATGCCCGTGAAACGTCCACACAACCATTACAGTAATAAGTGAAGTTAACTGCGGTTCGCTGTGGATAATCGCATTACTGTGAGGTAGAATTGTGAGGGTATACTGGGCTACTAAATGCAAATTATTTGGCCTTTTTTAATTGTATCATTACGGTTTCGTACTTACGGGCAAAATGAATAGCTTGGCCATTCCATTGAGCTATTGTACAGATGCCAGCACATCAAGCTACCCGAAACTGTCAAATTTTCCCAATCAACATTAAACCTTATGCTTTAGTGATAACGTTGAAAATCTATTAAATAAATTTTACAGAATGATTGTAGTAGCTTGATGTGCTGGCGTCTGTACCTACTATGACACAATATGAAAGATGAGTGTCTTAATTTCTTTAAGGCGAAAGCGCCAGAGTAGCCTGCGAAATTTTTTGCAATTTGCTGATCAGTATTAAGTTGTACGTTGATTAATATATGATTCGCGGCCGTAACAAATATGTATTTACGGATTTATAATAATCATTAAATTCATCAACACAACTCTCTAAGACCAAGTAACCCCACAGAATGACTATTTCATGAAATCTTGACATTTTGGGATTATACTAACCTAAAAAGTTGTATTACTGATTCTAATGATTATGATTCTGTAAATACATATTTGTTTTAACTTTGTCTTAACTTTGTCTGTACGGAAACAGAATAGTCTGTTTCCGTACAGACAAAGTTAATAATAAGTCAAAACGATATCATGTTTAACTTTGGATGCACAATGTCAAACAGTGGAGTAATACTCTTCCGAAAATTGTATGGAAAAAGTATCGACTTAGTGGCACCTTAAGAGATCTGAAACCAGGAACAGTAAAGGATAGTCCATTATACCCGAAACTTGACGTGTAGCGTACATAGGTTTTTTCCTAATGTTTTTGTTAAAAACATTAGGAAAAAACCTGAAAATGTTAAAGAACGTTGGAGTTCCTCCTGGAGTCGCGCATTGACTCTCATTAAATTAATCAAGACTTGAAAAGTTTACTTCTGATTTCATAAACTAATTCCTAATAATATACTTTCGCAGACTGAGGCCTTCGTCAAAAGAGATGTTAATGCAACTGCCATAGATGCATTAAAAAAGAACATGGATGACTTCAGAAACTGTATCGACAAGAGCTTGGCAAATGTCGTGGGAGAAGTCAACGAGGACCACCTGAAACCCCTGTTCAGTGTCATTGGTGATCAGTTGAACAGGTTCTCCAAAGCGGTTAGTCGAACTTACATAACATTTCACCAAATGGAGGCAGAGGTGGTACAGCCAACTGTAGATCAGTGTGAAAGCCGCCCTTACGTGTGATGAAATAAAGGCGCTGTCGCTGATAAATTGTTACCATTGACGTGCGGCCTATGGAATTTTATAAGTCCGATATAACAAAGGGAGAAAGTTCATTGCCAAGCTCATTTATTTAGTTTGACTGGTTCTTGGATATAGTAGTCGCACCTGAGAAGGTGCGACTGCTAAATAGGGTGTCTTCAGTCTTGGGCTCGAATCCCAGATCAACGAGTCTACACCCTTAGCACAAAAGCCGAACTTATGGGCGTTTCCTACTCCGTATCACTTACGGACATAAGATTAGTTTGGGGCCCAAACGAGTAATGAACGACAACACGATTTGACAGGTGTCCCTAATCCCGATGTGTTTTTGCCCGTCCGAAAATATGAATTCGACACGTGTTTGTGAAGGATCAATTACTTTTGGATGGGCCTGTATCTTCGTTGGCGGACTTAGAGAGACCCCCAGGCACAGTGTTATTGGGTTCTCTTTTAGAAATTACTCAGTAACAACTTGGTTGTCATTTTTAAAATATGTTTTAGCTTTTTCATGTAAATGATGCTATGTAATGTACTTTACAGTGTTTGCTATTCTAATCCTTTGTTCTAATCGTATAAATTTTGTTTTTTTTTACAGTATGATGAATTAACGAAACCGAAGCCTTCTGTAGACGAAAACTAAATGATTGACAATACCAGTAAAAACGAGAAGATGATGAAGAAAATACAATGTATGGATGAAGGTCACCTAGCTGATTAAATATTTATTAAAACGTTTTTATTAATTCCTTACTAATCTTAAGAGCGTTTACCACGTACGGCACTTCATACAAACATTCAAGACCTTGTTTTTCGAAATGAATGGATAGATTTTAATGAAACTACATACGCATAAGCAGGATATAAAGGTCTTGAAAGTTTGTAAGAAATGCCGTACATTGTAAACGCTCTTAAGCTATCGTTTCTCGTTAGGGTCTGTCGTCCACAATACCACTTAAAACTAACCAGTTACAAACTCAAATCGTAGTAGCTAGAATGTAAGCACTAGTACAGTATTTTAATCTCACAAAGCGACGCGCGCTTTACTTGTGGTAACGACTCAGTTACCACACACACTACTTCACAGTGTGAATGAGTGTGTGTGAAGACGAGTACCGTCAGCACATAACACACGCACACCCACGTTCGACTTCGTCATTGTCTCAGACAGACGATACCGAGAGCTCCTGCGCTTACACACAGATTCACAGCATGTTTGTACACTTGGTAAACACAAATAAAGCGGGCGTCGCTTCGTGAGATAAAAATACTATATGTATTTCAATGCCAAGTACGGTGCTACCAGGACGATTTGAGTTTGTAACACGTCACGCACTCTTGAGTAGCATCGTGTACGTTGCGTCTAAAACTATTGTTTCCTATAAGACTGTATTGGCCGCCAAATAGTGACCGCAACAGTAGGTATTATAAAAGTGCTCTGAGGTCCGCAAGTTACCGTCGAATGACGTCACTGAAACGTTATTTATGAAGGTAAGTTGTGTGTGGTGTTTCCATAAAATGCGTTTTTAGACACCGTAAAGTCTTACCCCGCTGCCATCATTTTTCATGAAAGCCGTCACTGTCGCTGTTATGTGCTGTTACGGCTACCGCTGTCGTACGGAACTGAAGCTTTAGGGTGCAACCAGACCGCGATATTTTGACATATTGAGCCATGATGTACAGACGCCAGCACATCAAGCTACCCGAAACTGTCAAATTTTCCCAATCAACTTTGAACCTTATGCTCTAACGATAAAGTTGAAAATCTATTAAAGAAATTTGATAGATTGTAGTAGCTTGATGTGCTGGCGTCTGTACATACGTGGTGACACATTTCACATGTTGGGTCGACGGTCGACTTTGATCGACCGCAGTCTTCTTGCGGAAACTGTATTTAGTTTTCGCATATTATTCCTGAGATGGTAAATTATATTTATTAGTGTGAATTGGTTAAAAATAACACAATTACACGTCAAAAATAAATTATGTTTATAACTCGACCAGTTCGGTGATTCCTATCCGACTATTCTGAGAAGAAATATCGAAACAAACTCAGTGGTCACAGTCTCTTTTAAAGTCCAGTCATAATCAAACTCAAATCATTTATATTTCAATGAAACCATTTATAGGCATTATGGAATAGACAACATATTGATCAGGCCATATTTCATGACCATGTTTCATTTGTCTAGCAAGCTACAGATGGAGTTGGATTACTGTGCGTAGTATATATTACAATAAATTAACGGGGACAATGGGAAGCAATTTTAATTATTTTATTAAATTCCCTTTGTCCCCTTTAACGGGGATAGCGTACTGGGACAACGGGAAGTAATTTTAATTATTTTATTAAATCCCCTTTGTCCCCTTTAACGGGGACAGCGGGAAGTAATTTTAATTATTTGATTAAATTGCCTTTGTCCTCTTTAACGGGGACATGACCTACGGGGACAACGGGAATACAGGTGTACTCCAAGTTTAATCCCCGAGTCGCACACAGCATAATGAGTTACCTGTTTTGAAACTATCAGGAGTTTAGTTTAAGTAAGTTTGAATGATAGAGATATTATGTGCCACAATTTAGGACAGGCAAATGTCCAGCAGTGGATAATGATGATGATGATGATGGGACTCCCTTTTTCACACTTAGACTCCCATTCGGTCCGTTGTGCGTGGGGATTCTAGCTAACAGAGCCAGCCTAGCTCCGCCCAAAAGCACAGAAACTTCCTGGGAGCTTCACATGCTTCGCGGAGCGACCTCATTGTTAAGGACGTTGTGGCCCGTAATTGTACCTATTATTACTCTAAGGTTATTCCTACTCAGGCTGAGAAGTTTTTTGGTTAATCGTGGATGTATCATTGGTAAAGCCAATTTTGACTGTCTAAAGTCTGTTGCCCGTGACCATCTGTTGTTATGGAGTTCGGTCGATCTTTGGCGAATCCACGCACGAAATTGTGAGAAAGGCAAAGGGAGAAGTGGGTACGGGCCTAGAACCCTCATATCAGAGCCTCTCTCTTCGCAAGTTCAGCAGTAGATTATAATATTCTGAATTTAAACGGCAATAAGACCTTTTCATATAACGTGCAGTTTAGATTTCGTTTGTGCGTGAGTTAAAAGATAATACACAAATATAAATGCTACTCCGCTTCTGCTGAGCTCCAGGTCCCGCGTTCGATTTCCTGGTCGAGCCAGGGGCGGATCTTGAATTTGTGGGGCCCTGGGCTAATACTGCTTAGGGGCCCTACCATTACTCAACCAAATGCCATTTTATTATGATCGGATTTTTTTTAAATTCTAGATAAGTTTTATTAATGACAATATCGTCTATTGTTTGTGTTTTTGAGTGTTTTCGTCTGTTTCTCAGTAGCTATACTCGTATAGCTCTACTAACTTTTTTTTTTTTTGAGGATGGGAAATCATCGAGTGACACGTCCCGCTCTCAGTGGAGCGGAAGGGAGTGTCAGATTCTTACTGCCTAAAACCAACCCGTGTTCCTTCCTTAGCCCTTTATGTTCCGAGCCAGCGGTAACCCTTCCGGACAATCCCGCTGATACCTAACCCTTTGGGTAATAATACAAGCGTTATAACGGTCTGTCAGCTGGTAAGGCCCAGGGTGCACTAGATGTGCTATAGGCAAGTCACTTTAATATGCACCCTACCAACAACGAAGAACGACTATTTTAGGATTTTCTAATAAGCAAATAGGAACCTTTAAAATTTTCCAAGGAAAGAATTATATTAAAATTGGCCTATTAAATCGCGCGGTGAAAACGCGCTCTTGCGAATGAGCACCGTCATCTACAAAACTTTTTGGTTTCTTGACAATGTCGACGACCATAAAGTTTTGATAAAAGATAAAGAATTCTTATGACATTTGTCAAAATTTTTTGTTGAATTTAGGCAAATAATACTTTTGTAAATAAATATTTAAACGTCTTTGATTTTAGTAATGATATTATAAGTGTAAGAACACAAACAAAAACTTTTTAAACATGATTATGCTGTTTATTCTCCTTCTGGCTGTGTCAGTAGTCAGCGTAAGCCTATTAATTAATTTAAATCATTGTCCATCTTCATCATCTTAACACGATAGTGTCAGGGTAGCCCTCGAAATTCTAATTTTCTTAGGTTTTGTGCCGTTTGCAGGTCAGTATCAGGTTGTATGTTGATCTAATTATGATTGTAACAAATATTTATTTATTTAATAATAATCATAAAAATCATCAATACATCTCTTTTAAGTTCATGTGTTCAGTTGCCCATTGAATGAGTATGTCATGAAATCTTGAGATATGAGGCCAATTCTAACTTAAGGAGTTGTATTGCTTTTTTTTATTATAATTCTAATGATTATAATTCTGTAAAGCCATATTTGTTATGGTCGCGAATTATATTTTAATCAACATACAACCTGACACTAACCTGCAAATTGCAAAAAGTAAAACCCCTTAAGGTTTTACTTTTTGCAATTTGCAGGCTAGGTTAGGTTAGGTTTTGCGTTATCCTCGCGCATACGCCGTTTAAAAAAAGTTGCCGTGTACATAAAGCTTCGGCCAAACCGTGACCAAAGCGACTGCGAAGCGAGAGCAGCAGTCGCGCGGCGAAAACTGCGCGTGTTTATTAATGTCGCCTTGCACACCTACGCGACCGCTGTAGTCGCGCAGGTGTTCACGTTCAGTTTCGCGTTGTTGACGCTCCTGTTTCGCAGTCGCTTTGATCGCGCAGGTTTGGCCGAAGGTTTAGTCTTTACATATTGGGACAGCTATAGGCTGATGAATCTTTTTCTCGTTAATACAGGCTGTCGTGAAACGCGATGCTCCTTTTTCCACACGCCTTCATCCTTCGATTGCGGCGCGCAATGATTTGGAAATGATGCAGAAGTCCCTCATAGGCTTAAACGTCAGGGATTTTCGTCACGTGGCACGCACAATCATTCCTGAAGATTTGAAGCCAAACGAAAACGTTGTTTCTGATAGCGTAAACAAAGCGATGGAGTTATGGTTATAGGTTAGTTTAATTCCTATATAGATCCATAGTTCAGTTCTAATCGAGTCGTGTTTGAAAATTATCTATAGTTTTGAAACACAAGTCAATGTGATCATACTTTATCGGGTGCTATTCACTTGAACGTTTCGGTATTGCCGCTAATCCTAAACTCATTTTTCCTCGAGAGACCATTACAGGTAATCTGCATTGCCCTCACATGATCTGACCAAGATTATGTCTGGATTTTAAAAGAGACTTTGAACCTTGAGTTTGTTTCGCCATTTATTCACCGGGTTAGTCAGATAGGAAATGTCGACTCCATCAAGATTTTTAGGGTTCCAAACCTCAAAAGGAAAAAATGGGACCCCTAAAAGATCACTTTGTTGTCCGTCCGTCCGTCTATCCGTCTGTCTATCAAGACCCTTTATCTCGGGAACACGTAGAGGTATCAAGTTGGAATTAAAACCATGTACTCAGGTCTGCGGTCCCTTGAAGCTGTGAAAAAATCAAACTTGTAAGTCAACGTAAAAAAAGATAGCGCCCCTTTTTCCGCAAAAAACGTATATTTCGACACTCTCAAGTGAATCAAAATGTATAGGGTACTTCCCGTTGACCTAAAATCATAAAATTTGGCAAGAAGCAAGGTCATGTAGCAGAAGTAAAGGGAAAAATCCGAAAACCGTAAATTTTTAGACTTTACATTAAAAAAAAATCCCGTGCTAAACTATTTACATACCTACAAATTTGTCCGGAACCCTCGGTGCGCGAGTCTGACTTTCACTTTTTTTTAAATAATATGACGTGTAAAAGTGATTCCGTTATCGTATTTACAGAATAAATAATTTAATTTAATTTTATGAATTTTTTTGAAAATGCTTGTGGATGTTCTCCGCCTTGTGGTGGGCGAAGAATCTGTTGGACTCTTAGTGAGGCCGAACGTATAACTTTGTACTGAGTGCCACACTGACAATGAGGTGTCGTCGCAACGCCGCTTACGACGACGTCGCAGCGTCTCGGTGTTCGCTGTGTCAGTTTTCTTTCGTACAAGCAACATTGCTGCCCTACGAAGCCGGTCTGACGCTCGGCATCGTACTGTAACATCCTTTCCTGCTTCGTTTCTCTGGTGTCCTTGTATGTTGCGTCACTGCACGTCGTCGTAACGCACCATGTGGCGTGTCACTGTCATTTGTATGTAGGAAGACGCAGCGTCTCCGCTCAAGTATCACAACACAATGGCAACGCATCGTTTCGCTTCGCTCATACTGACTAAAACCAAACGGTGTTCTTGAACCTACCACCCCACCACCAACCCTGGCCAGCCACCCGGCCTCGTTGGAGTACTTGCACATACCTGCCGGGTAATTAACCCACCTCATTTAGGCAGGCTAATTCTTACCGGGTAGGTATTTGCTGGGCAAAATCGAGTAACGTTTTAAGGCTCCTACAAACAGGCGCGACACGCGATATAATCGCGCGCGACACAAAGGCACAGCTCCTTGCGTGACTTGCGGTGCCTTTGTATCGCGCGTGATATTATCGCGTGTCGCGCCTGTTTGAAGGAGCCTTTATCGATATTTTTTTCTACAGATGAACATTATTAAAGCCAAACCAGCTGCTGCGCAGTAAATAAGATTTATTGCTGCAACAGCAGAATTTCGTGTTGTCAAAAATGTTATTGGTAAAGAAAAAATATTACTATAAAAACCAAGCGAAAGTCCGGAACCCAAAACTTAAATAAATGTAAGTACATACTAGAAATTGTAATAGACTTTTTATTTAATTTGAATGATTTTAATTTTTAAATTTTGATTAAATTGGTTTATTAAAACTGGCTTCGCATGGATGCGATTTAATGCAGATCGGAATTCTTTATTTTTCTTCTATATTTATATAAATTATTGTTATATTTTAAGAATGTATAAAACTAACTGCCGCACTTAGAGACTTTCTTCATAATAATCAATAATTTACTTGAATTGACCAGTATTATGCAACATGTCCTTTCAAAGTTAATTTGCCTTCAGATTTTTAAATGACAGTGATCTTTATTAATCCCGTCACAATAGGTTTGATGTTTTATTGTAACCAATGAAAAGTCTGTCAAAATCACAGTGATCTTTATTCCCGTCACAATAAGGTTACTATTAGATTACTGCCAGGGACTCAAACAGTAACCGTAATACTTAAGTGTTTTTAACACTGTTTATTAAAACTGTTTTAAAAGAAAAACACTTCTATATGTAACAGATACAATAAAGGCTGCTGCAAACAGGCGCGACACGCGACGCGAATCGCACGTGACTCAAAGGCACCGCTCGCAATTCGCGTCGCGTCTGTTTGAAGGAGCCTTAATGTTACAAAATCAAAGTATATCCTTTTATATGTTTTAATAAGTGTTAATATGTATAACAGAAATAAACATTCGTAGGTATAATTTCACGGTACTGCAAAAACGCGCGGCGGACAGACAGACGCGGCGAGTGATGGCAAAATAGCCTCAATCCAGTCGGGATTGCGGCTATTTTGGTAACGCCGTGTTTACCGGTTACACTTACAAACACTTTTATATCGGTAACAGATATATTACTGTTAAACTTTTAAAAGTATTTTGGGTTAACACATTGAAAAACACATTTATAAGGGTTACATATCGACGGCGAAGTGCCAATACCTCCTAACTGATTTTTTTTTGAGAAATTAACTTTTTTTTCGTTTTGAATTTAAAGGCGTTAATCGCATGTTTTAGTGAAATCGCAAAGTGTATTTTTATTACAACAACATTAAATTAAAATGTGGAAATACATATTACCTCCCAACTAAAACAACGTGTCTATTTTTGAACGTTTTTATCCAGTATGTGTAAATTTTTGACTTTGTCAGTTAGGAGTTATTGGCACTTCGCCGTCGATATTTAATTCTGTTATCAACTCAATATGTAATACTTATAATTCTGTAACCTTTATGTAGGTGTTTTTAAGTCGCTGATTGCTGCCATTGAAAAGTCTGTCAAAATCACAATGATCTTTATTTTCATAATCATAAGATTGCTATTGGGTTGCAGCTGTCACAGGTAAAATAACATTCAAAAGACTGTACCTACTTTAATGCTGGGTATGGTTATGACAGGTGCTCGAAAGTTTTAAGTAAATACGGATATGCCCTTCATAGAAGGATCATGCGGAATCTGAATATTCATTGGTTATGTTAAACTTATTTAATTATGAATATGTTTAATAATATGAGAAACTATTATATAGAGAAACTAATATATACACTGGTTCGAGGATTAGAACTTTATGATTACACTTATCCCCTTACTAATAAACGTTGTATAGCGTCTGTGTAGTTACAAAACGCTTTGTCTTCTTCTTTCGAAAGTCAAATTACTGATGACTGAAAGAGATAAATCGGTGTGAAACTATTCATTTTATATATGTTTAATAGTAAGGGGGTTAACCTTTTAGTTGGCCATTTTGTACAAAAGTTTTAATAGCGTAAAGATAAGGTTTAGCTAGGTTTCCTAGAAGAACGTTGACTGCCGGTTATTCCGTTTATCCACCCCAACAAAATAATCCTCCTTAGGGTGGATAAGTGGAAACGCATGTCCGAGATTCCACCTTTAAATTCCGTTTATCCAGCTAGGCCTAGGGTGGATAAACGGAATAATCCGTGGCTGCCAAATGCCGGCCGCAGTGACGATGACGGTTGTTATGAAAGCGATGACGCCGGAGTTTGACTTTGCGGTGTTAAGAAACGCTCTCTTGGAAAGTACACCAACTTTCATAAATTACTTTTCAGTGATGTCATACGACGGTAAACATGTGTTTGCGTGTGTGTCATGTGTTGCCAGTATTTTTATGTTTTACATGTTAGCAAATAACGTAACGCGGACGCTATGGGGCAAATATGGCTATGGCCACCGCGGTCTTAGGAAACTCTAGCTTTACTGGTACTGTATGTAGCCGAGGTTATCATTCCTTCTCTGTATAAGAACAAACCGAAAGAGTCTGGTATTGTAAGACTATCTGTTACCTACTCAGCTAAAATTGATTTGTATAGTCGACCTCGTAATTAATTTACCACCCTAAGGCTTATAGTATAGTTTAAACATTTATCGAGTCCTTTCACACTTATTTTACCTCTAACATCAGCCACCCAACAGCAATCTTATTGTAACGACAATAAAGAACACTGTGATTTTGAACGGGCAGCGATGCAAAATCTGACGTAATGAATAGCGCTACAAGGTTATTTTGGTGCGTGGCCAAAATCTGAACTAATGCTGCCATCTTGTTCTTTAGATACATTTCGAGTGACGTCAACGTCATTCGAGCCTTTCCAAAAGAGCGTTGTAGCAGACTAGCAGTGTAAATTTGCAATCAACTCAAAGCATTTGAGCATTTTTTTAAATTTCCATTATACCTTTACACGCACTTTTGATTTCTGAAGGAGTCGGTCAGCCATAAATATAAAGCTAGTTGCCCATTCCAGAGCATAGTTGATAGATATGGAGAAGAACGGGCCAGAAAGGACTGCAGTTGAAGTTTCAAGTAACTAGAAATTGCTGTCAAAAGTGGTTACGCAAGTACGAGGTCGACCATATTATCTAATTTCGTGAAATAATGTGTTATGATTACAGCAATTAACACCAACACATACGGTTTCTTATCTAAGTATCATTATATTTACAAGGATGCATTTGTCATTTCATATCATAATGAGCAGTCTAAGTATATATTAATGTTATTATTTCGTAGAGAACTTTGTTTACATTCTATTGACATACCGCTGATAACATATCTTGTAGGATGCAAATAACAATTAAATTGGGTCCTAATTACTGTGTTCATAGAAGTAATTTAATTGTTTTGTTAATTGACAATGGAAGTTTAGAACTTCTTTGGATTTTTAGGGACTTGGAAAGACTGGCTATCTGGGCTCTCGAACCCAGTGACTGGGTAAGATGATACCCCGAGGTAAGCTTTGGTGCTTCCGACTACGCGTATAATAGTAACAATAATACCAGCCGGTCGATTCTGTATAAATCTCACCGTGAAAATTTAGGTGATGTGAGTTTGTTTTTGCTAGGACTCACACGACACGACACGACACGACACACGACACGACATGACACACACGACACGACACGACACGACACACACGACACGACACGACACGACACGATTGACAGCTCACTCCACGCTCACTTCACCTTAGTTTTCACGGTGAGATGGTTACAGAATCACACTGCAGTAGGTATGTAATAATTGTTTCTCGCAGGACAAAATATATTTCGAAGAGTATAAAAGGTTCTTGACAGCGAAAATAATAAAAAAAATGTATCTTTCTAGTTTGACATTAAAAAAATATTGAGTTGACTATACTTATCATATTTTGAGAATAGCACACTTTGGGAATATCATACTTTGGGATGGACTGGATGCGGAGAATAGGGTATTGTACCGCAGCGAGTGTGGGTGAGGTCTATGTCCAGCAGTGGACTGCGATACGACGAGTTTATTAATATTTTGGTACCGAAGGCAGAAGTACCATCGCGGACACTGGCGGTAGACCACTATCAACCTTATTACCAAGAGGATAAGGCTGAAAAATAGTCGACCTCCATTGTCCGCGGCTGTACATGGTACAGGATAGCAGGGAGATCGACGTACTAGCTGTTACCATGTAGGAACATGATTCCGAATCAACGATAAATTTCATCGCTTGGGGCGTTGAAATTTTTGGTCAGTTATAAAAAAAACTGCCTTTTCATAGGTAAGTGCAATACCTACGCGGTCAAAATGTACTGAACAGTATTTTTTTTTATTAAAAAAGAAAAATGTTGTTGTTGATGCTGTGTGTGCAGAAATTTTTCATAAAAAATTTGATTTCTGCCGTAGGGGGTCTAAATCATGTGCTGAATTCATGATTACAGTTTGCGCGTCGATGTCGTCTCACCCTATATTTCTAATCTAGGTTAAAATACACAAGGTTCAAACCTCCTACTATTTTAGTTATGTATAGAGAATCTTATCTCTGGTGATCATTTTCCGCAGTAGGTACGGATCGACTTCGAGTCTTTGATAAACAGCTGAAGGATATAGCACTATCTAGTGCACCTCGAACTTAGATATTATTGATTGAATGAGTGCGATACGCGTGGAGGAACCAAACAATAATACCTAATACCTACAAGCACGAATTCGGTGGTTCCAGGTTTTGTTTTGGTTGGTTGCCTACCCAGCGGGGTAAAGGCTCCTTCAAACAGGCGTGACACGACACGCGACACAAAGGCACCGCAAGTCGCAAGGAGCCTTAAGGCTCCTACAAACAGGTGCGACACGCGATATAATCGCGCGCGACACAAAGGCACCGTTCGTTGCGCGACTTGCGGTGCCTTTGTGTCGCGTGTCGCGTCGCGCCTGTGTGTACGAGCCTTAATTGCGAACACACTAACTGTAAGAATGGCTTTCATTTTGACAGTTCAACATCATTAAATTGAGTTATTCACGTTGTTGAGCAAACAAATGTTTCGAACATATGAAATAATGGACTAAAAAAATCCTTGAAAATGATTCAGTTTCTGATTGATAGTCTGTTACGCAATCCTTCAAAATGATTCAGTTTCTGATTGATAGTCTGTTACGTAATCAAGTCGCTGTTAATATTATTTGGGTAGGGAAAATACGCATATTCTTCCTGCGCTAAGTACACGTGATACTTAGCAGGTAGAATGCGCGTATTTTGACTTGGGTAAATATTTAATTGATCCTCAAATAACTTATTTTACCTTCTAATCAATGGTTTTTTAAATAAATGAGCCTCTAAATTAAAAAAAAAATAAAGGTGACTCAACTTTCATGACATATTTCAAAGTTTGGTTGCAGTAGGTCACCCCGTCTAAATGGGATAGGGTTAGGTTAGAACTGTGACCACTAGATCCAAGTTAGTCGAAGTTACTGACTGTTACTGAAGCACAAATGCAGCTCTCAAGCGCAAATGCAGAGCATGATTCGATCCCTGGGTCGATTGATGTGCTATTGGAATCCCAGCGTTAGGAATTTCTTTGTGGCAGTAGCTAGGATTAGCATTAAGGTTCCTTCAAACAGGCGCGACACGACACGCGACTCAAAGGCACCGCAAATCGCGCAACGAGCGGTGCCTTTGTGTCGCGCGCGATTATATCGCTTGTCGCGCCTGTTTGTAGGAGCCTTTAGGCTCGCGTTACATGGGGCTTACCAACACAATATACCCACATTTCGACAGAGGTATACACCTGTCTAGCTCTTCGAAGAATCGAATAAAGGTGCTTTCTTATTTTATGTGATGGGAGTTTAAATTGTTTCCAAATAGGTACAGCTCTTCATGGAAATATAACAAGACAGATGACATGATTATTGCAGTTCAATTATCTCATTCGTCTGGTCTGGAACTGGGCCATTGAAATGAGTCAAACGGTTCGAGGGGCCGACTTAATGCAATATCCCGTTTGGTGTTATATTGTGATGCGACTTTAGGGTGTGGTTTGCAAAAAAATAAAACGAGAAGAAATCTTCTTGGCTTTGTTCCACTCAAGAGAAATTAAGTCTAAAGTTATTGTATACGTGCATAAAGATTTGGTTACTGGTTTCTATTGTTCGATAATTGGCATCTAAGGTTAAACGAATTGCCGGTTTGCCTACAATGTGTGACGGTGATTCAACAAAATTTACTTTTTTTGGTGACCAAAAGTGTTACGATTTGACGAAGCAGGTTTTTAAAACATATTTTCACGGCTTATTAGTCGATTTGCATGAATTTACTCGCTCAAAATGGGTGCAACATTAAAAAAAATTCTATAGACGACTTGCACGAAGTTAATTTACTTGTGGGCAAGTCGACAACTCCAGAAATATATAAGTATTAGACAATTTTGAATTTTATGCAATGAAGTTAAGAAAAATGTACACGTTTTATAACATTTAAGTAACTCTTATCACTTCTGTGTGCTAGTGTTCTTTTTCTATACTTTATTGCATAAAATTAAAAAAACCATAATAGTATTTAAAATGACGATTCACCCGTTTACGGCGAGTAAATTCGTGTAAATCGATTAATAAGCCGTTTTCATAACTTAGTCGACATGTTGCATGTTACTTCAAAACTGATAAGAACGAACGTAGCTTTGTCAATTTCAGGTTCCTCAAGAAACATAAATTAGGAGTTTTGGAATCTCTGATACCTACTCAGTTAGCAAGCGTGATCAATGCTCATTCCTTGAATGTAACAGAAGATGCATGTGCCTTGCAGCTGGAAAATATCAGGCTGGTTTTCTAATGTATTTATTTTGACAAATTATTTATCAAGTAATACAATATCATGCACTAACACGTACCGAGACGATTGCGTTCAAAATCCCAGGCAAAGTTAATTAACTAATTAGCTTGCAAGATCAGATGACCTAGGGTCACTGCAGTGAGCTGACCATACATTGTGACTCGCACAGCATCAAGATATAGGTGATTGGTTTCGTGGAGATCGCAGTGTGAATTCTACTGTTGTATTGTGAAGTTCTATATACAAACTCTTTAAACATGAATAAGATGCTGATTGTCCTTCTGGCTGTGTGCCTTGTCAGCGTAAGTAATTCTGTTAATTTTAAAATATATTTCCAATATTTTCCAATCACTGTTGGCCTACATGTAATTTACATTAAACTTGTATTTTTGAAGTGAAAACTTCTCTAGCGGCGTTGTACACTTTTTTTGTAATGGGTAAAAAATGTTAAACTCGCGTCAGGTCACGTTACCTGATCGAAAATTCGTAAGACAGATGGCCGTTGCCAGTACCGCGCGTGTTTTGTTTATAAGACGATTCACAAAATACACACGTAATTGTTCAAGTTTTCACATCTGTCGGCACTCCCGGAGTGCCACTGTTTTTTTTTTCGTTAGCCTGTACTGTCCCACTGCTAGGCACAGGCCTTCGTCATATTCTTCCAGCTTTCCTTGTGCTGTGCTTTCACCGTCCAATCGGTTAGAAACGAGTCCAAACCGTCCGTTCAATCTCAGAAGATCCATTGGCCAGATCCATGATGGATCTAGTGACGAATGTTTTCTCATTGGATCCTGATTTCAAGATGTGGATCTACTGAGATTTTTTTTTCAAAAGACCCATTAGCCAAACCCACGATGGATCTTATTCAACCTACATAATGAGTCTTTTTTTGATATGAGCAATTAAGAGTAATAAATTAATATATCTGTCATATTGACATTACAGTTTAGTGCGTTTATAAATTAATTACGGAAAATGAGTACGAACGAAGAGTTGAAATTTATTAAAAGTGGGCGTGGTAAAGTATTATTATGCGAGGGCTACAGATTCCATAAGCATGTTCTTGACAATTTCTCTGTAAAATAAACCAATGTTTGCTTGTAATTAAATATTATCGATTTTTCCTTACTGCCCTTCCATCGTCTCCTCATTCATTGCCTCATCCTCTCTTTTCTCAAAGAATCTTTTTCACAAGGACAGGTGTCAGGATACTAATTTGTTAAAATTAGTTATATTAACTTGTTTTAGTGATATTTGTTTTTGTAGCATTAATTTTTTTCACATCAAAAATTCTCATTGGATCCATTTTACTTATTTTTTTATATAAATGGACCTAATGAGAAAACAATCGCCACTAGATCCATCATGGATCTGGTCAATGGATCTTCTGAGATTGAACGAAACCGTCACGCCAGCGTTTCTTAGGCCTGCCTCGGTAAACTTGTATTTTACTTTTATTAAAAGCTTGAGAAAGTCAAGCGTGGCATGGCATTAAGTTGGCCTTTGTACCTTTTGTGCGAAAAGTTTAAATAAATAAATAAAGACGGTTTGAAATTGGCGCTTTAAATTGGCCTTGTTTCATACTTTAAAGACCTCCCATCGTTGATTTCTAAAACAAACAACAATAAATGGACCAGCCGTAAGCAATTATATAATTATAAATGTGAATGTTTGTGAAGATGTTTGGATGTTTGTTACTCAATCACGCGTAAACCGTTGAATAGATTTGGATGAAAATTGGCACATAAATAGAACATTTCTTGGATTAACACATGGAATACTTTTTATCCTGATATTACTACGGGTCGAAACTTACGCGGGTGAAACCGCGGGGCGCTGCTAGTAATCTAATATGTTTTCTTATAATTTTAATAATATCTAGAATAGAATACTCTTTATTATGTACACCATATAAATTACAGACATAAATATAGAAACTGTACAAAGGGTGACACAATGGGCGGTCTTATCGCTAAGAGCGATCTTTAAAGTCAACCTTAGGATGGATTTAAAAAGGGGAAGGACAGGCAAATACTTTAGGTAGTCCGCGGTGTAGCATTTACACAATACAGTAAATACATACATATAGTATATTATACTTTAATAATTTAATAATAATTAATATATCCATATAATAGTAAACATGAAACAGGAGCAGAGAAAATATAATAATTTTTTACCATAATTTTAAACGTGGAGAAAGATCTAGACTGCATTTTGAGAGAAAGTGCCTTAACCACCTTGCCACCAAGTGTGCTAGCTTAGTAATCTGTACATGTTAATTTTTCAATGTGAAAATGTTTACGTTACAAACTCAAACTCATAGCATTTATTTTAATTAAACCATTTACAGGCACTTTTTAATTGTCCGAGGCCGAAATGTTTTCATATGTTTTAACAATTTCTTCTCATTCAAACAGACTCAAGCTTTCGTCAAGCGGGATGCGCCTGCGGCTACCGACAACAACTACTTGGAGACCATTCAGAAGAAGCTCCAAGACCTCTCCAAGGACTTCAACAGCCAAATGGCCAGCACATTCGACCCCGAAGCAATGAAGAAGAACTTGAACGCCATTGCCGAAAGCGTAAACAAAGCGGTGAGTTGTCATGTCAAAATGTGAGTTGTTATGTCAAACGGCAGCGAGATAGGCGGACGACATTGTTACCTTCGCGGGTAGAACCTGGGGGCTTGCTCTCCAAACTAATTTTAATTCCAATAAGATGCCAATATGATTCCAATGTTAATTTTAGAGTCACGTGATTCGGTACTCTTGAAAACACTATTGTCAACAATTACCCACGCCAAGCCCGAACCCAATTCCACTTAGTTCTCCAAAATGGACACCCAATCTAAAAATCATTTGGCGCTAGCATCAAACTCAAGAGTACTAAACGTCACAATTCCAATGTCGATCTATCGGAATTAAATTGAAGAGTAAGCACCCTGGATGAGGCTGGCACAGGGGTGCAGGGAATGGCACTTGAAAAGAGAGGCCTGTATCCAGCAGTGGGTGTAGTCGGGCTGTAGATGATGATGATGATGTCAAATGATATTTTTATCTTCTTCTTCTTGTGTCATCATAAACAACAACGTGCCACTACAATGGGGACATTAATTTAACACACGGGTAGGGCTAGTTTCCAGTAATTATAACAACATAATACAATTCGTAATTTAATAAAACAAAGTCGGGTTAGTTACACCATTTATGAATCAAGAAAGGCTGAACCGATGTTTATGACCTTTGATTTGTTGTATTTGTCTCGGCACCTAATAGCAGAATAAAAAAAAGACGAAAAAGAAATTATTGAAGATAATTAATTTTGTTGTTTTTGTTTGTTGTGTTGTTGTTTTGTTTTGTGTTTGTTTTTGATTTTTTTTTTGAAGATCTGGTTTGTCGAGGTCAGATAGGCAGTCGCTCCATGTAAAATACTGGTATACAGCTGCATCCGGTTAGACTGGAAGCCGACCCCAACAGAGTTGGGAAAAGGCTAGGCAGATGATGATTTATATTTATTGATACTGAGGTGGATAATTTCGCCGGGTCAACTAGTTGTAAATAAATAATAACGTTTAATAAAATTAAAATATTTTCATGTAACGAAAACGCGAAACCTTATACGTTTGTTAAATTAATGTAGTCATTAAAGCAGCACGCTGTATATTGAAATAGGTAATGCCGTGGTAAAATTAATAGTATGGTCCGAGATTCCAGAGTCACTAGCCCTATATTATTTTAACAAATCCAAAAATAGTGCATATGGGTGTACTGTAATAGGTACACCCATATGAACTAACGCTTCGGGGTATACAGGCGTGATGACATCACACATGTACAGACACCAGCACATCAAGCTACTACAATCTGTCAAATTTATCGCTACAGTTTAAGGTTCAAGGTTGATTGGGAAAATTTGACAGTCCGGGTAGCTTGACGTGCTGGCGTCTGTACCTATAAGTAGGTACCCCAAATATATTGCGTGTTAGCGTAATTATACCTATACGTATATGCGGAGATATTTCAGCTTTGCTAAAATGACGTACTCATAGATCGCGGCTCTGGGATCTCACACTATTAGCTATTCAGCAAGGTCACACACGCACAGACATACACACACACAGACACACACACAGAGACACACAGGCGCACACACACACATACACACACACAGAGAGAGAGAGATATATACACACTACACACACACAGAACACAGACTACAGAGCAGACTGCCCAGAGTACCTATCGCCATACATGGATACCAATTTATTGTGGTGTAGGACCGTGTTCTTGTAGATTTCGACATAATGATTTTGTGTTAATAATTTTTTGCGGTTGCAATCACGTGCAGCTATGCAAGTTTCAAAAATGTCATGGTTGGTTACCTGACTGACACAACGACGGAATTGTTTGACATATCATAATTAGCCTATAGCAAATGCTCCCACTTTTGGGACACAGGCCCCTTCTCCGCGAGCCCTTCCACGAAGAGGAGGCCTGTCCCCCAAGACGGCCGTAATCCAACCCGCGGGCTCAGAGAGTGTTTTCACAAACATCCAGAAAATAAAGCAGTCCATGGGAAAGCTGCAATCATTGCAACTATTATGATACCCTTAGTACACTATTTTTAAATGGAGAAGACTGTTTAGCCAAGTGATATTTTTTTAAATGTTGAACGTTTTAAAGTCTGTTTCAAAAGTATCTGAGGAAAGTGTAAACAAACCCTGTTTAGTTTAAATTATTACGCAATCACTCATTATAGGGAATTCATAACACATTTATCTATATTAATTCTATATTAATAAGGTTTCAACTTTTATTATTTGTCTCAATCACCAACAATCATCCTTTTCTCTTTTTCCGACAATTTCTGTTTGAATTACCTACATCATTAATTGTAATTGAAAAAAGATTGCCGAAAATTAAGGTTATAAAATGAATCTCAATTGTCAAATGTAGGTGTTTTAAAATTATAATTTGCGGTTTTTCGGTTTAAGTAATCATCAATTCAAAGCACTCAATTTGGAAGTTGTAATTTCTAGGGCCACCTCCAAATTGAGTGCTAGTGGCATCCACAGGTAGGTACGTTTTCTGGAACATTTGTTTACAATTTCATGAACGACTTTTGGAACGTACGTTTCTACATATTTTTAACCAGTTTTCAAAAGGAGGTTCTTATTTCGACTTTTTTTTTCGTATGTATATGTTTATCGATACTTATCGTCAGCACCATTTTGTGAACTATGTGACATTTTTCTTTTTTGAAAGGGTATTCTCTTAATGTCAGATCATGAAATCTTCAACAAATTAAAACGTGTCCTTTTAATTTAATGAAGTGTTGATGAATATCTGTATCTCTTATATATATATGTAACTCTTACTGGTACTGTATTGGTATACCTAAGTAATTTACTCTTACTGGTACTGTACTGGTACTGTAACTCTATTCCTGTACAAATTGTGACTAATAAAATAATTTGAATTTGAATCTTCGGAAATAGACAATTTCATTAATATTGATGTTTCTTTTTACAGATGAGCGATATGAAAGCCAAACCAGCAGCGCAGTAATCAAGACTGATTCGTATTTTCACAAAATCCTAATAAGGAATGATGTTGAGCCTAAAGATCAAATATTTACTAGATTTAATTAATTTAGTATGAAATAGAAAATTTTTAAACATAAAAGATCTTTTATTTATATTTATACAGACGTTATTCATGGCATAACTAACTTACCTTTTTTCTAATATTTGCTATGTTAGAAGCCAAAGTAACACATACTCAGTATTTTTACTACTGGCTACAAAAAGAAAGCAATAAAACGGTTAAAGCAGCGGTGCACCTCATTTTAAATCTTTAAAGTTACTTACTATGCCAGCTTTGTATATTTTCGAGACTGCTTTGTTTGTGAAAAATAATTTACATCTTTTTAAAAAGATCTCCGATGTAAAAAGAACTCCAATGCGTTCTCAATACATACATCAATTGTGCGGTATAAAATGTAAAACTGCTTTGATGAAAAAGAGTTTTTTTGGTATGGCTTCAAAAATTTACAACAAAATACCTGATAATATAAAAAATCTGCCCCAATCAAAGTTTAAGAAAGCTCTCACCTCTTTTCTAATAGAAAAATGTTATTATACTGTCCCAGATTTTATAAATGATAATTTTTAATATTTTTTAGTTTGTTTTTGTGTTTTATTTTTCATTGTTTGTATTATTTCGTTTTTTAAGTACTCTAGTTTTTTTTTTAAATCCTATTTATTTTAACATTTGTATGCCTTCACGGCAAAGCATAGTGCTAAATTATGTTACTATAAGACCTTTATGTAAATACCTATGTTTTACAAATAAAGATTCTGATTCTGATTCTGATTCTGGTTAAAAAGATAGTCCTGTGACAGATGAACAGACAGTCAGACATTCGGCGTAGGCTTATTTGACATTATACACAGACAATTCTTACTCTTTATTAGTGGTTGTAGTGGCAATCATATCATTTGGTTTTAATTGGTTTTGTATTTTATTTTTTATTTATCCTTTCGATAGATTCTTATAAATTTTGTTAATGTGAGGATTTTGTAGGCCTATAGATCTGTAGACTATTTTTTATTTTACTAAATTCCTGATACTTGTTGATAGGCTGTCCTCCCATATCTACCGTAATTTGAAAACATTGTAAAAGACAATTATTTTTAAAAGAGTGACCCTGGAGTTTCTTGCTGGCTCTTCTCCATAGGAAACGACCAATTGGAACCGTGCACCTAGCTTCTCACGTTTCATAAGTATCCATGTAGGTTTATGTGAAATAAAATATTTTGATTTTGATGTTGAGACAGGCAGTCGCTCCATGTAAAATACTGGTATTCAGCTGCATCTGTTTAGACTGGAAAACGATCCTAACATAGTTGGGAAAAGACAGGCAGATAATGACACATGCTTGTAACTTGTACAAAAGTATGCAAGTAAACTTGCACGCCGATGTTCAATAACAACTTCTGATTGGTGAATGGCGTGCAAGATACTTGCATACTTTTGTACAAGTTATAGGCACGTGTATAATATGCCACAGGCCTCTCGGTGAGAGGGAGGTGGGTCGTAATCTACCACGCGTGCCCAGTGCGTGTTAGTCGATGTCACTTATCTTCGAATATATTTTTTTGTTAGCCTACCTTGTGTCCCACTACTGGGTAAAGGCCTCTCCTTGTTTCTTCTAAACCTCTCTGACTTGACGACGATCTCTGATCATGTTGGCCCCCCGAATTTCATTGTTCAATAAAACAAAATTATTACCTGGCTATTGAAAATGTTTATGACTGAGTATAAACTGTTGTTAACCTCATCATAAATTTACCTAATCGTCTATCCCTTTCGACCGTAAACACAATACTTCTTCAAATGACCACATATATTTTAATTAGGACTGTCCGAGCTCTTTGGTAATTGGATAACCAGAAAAAAAAAACGACCCGGGGTCATTACGATAAGCAGTTCAAACACTAGCTCCGGTCAGCATCAAGATAAAGGGGATTGCTGGTGCGAAGAGCTGCAGTAACCATTGTGTTGTTGAGTTGTGAAGACGTACTATTTCACCATGAACAAGCTGTTTATCGTCCTTCTGGCCGTGTGCCTTTTCAGCGTTATTAGCGTAAGTTTTAGTTGATATTCTTTTATTTTTTCCCATATCAATTCATGTTGTAATGTATATTTAACTTTGACTTTCATTATTTAAGAGTAACAGAACATTTCTCATGATATATACAGTATACACCTCTAATTTGGCAATTTTCGGTAAACGTGCGCGTTAGTGGCCGACATTCGTTGATAGTCCGTATAGTGCGGCTGTCTCATATCTATAAAAAGTCAGAGCTTCAAAAAAATTTTCAGCGCAACGTATTTTACTTCCATACTTCCCTATACTAGGTCCATATTCGTATTATTTTGTTCAAATAAAAGAAACGAATAACTTCGTCAAAGCAAAATTGTGTTTTCTGTACTTTTTGGGTATTTTAAAATTAAGAAACTCTTAAATCAGTACCTCCGTAAGTTTTGTCAAAATGCATTTTCCGGAATTAATAAAATTGAGGCTCACACAGAGACTGACTAAAGTTTTTTATTGGCATTTTTTTCTTGGCTAAGTACTTAAAACTTATAATATTAACACAATCAAGTATTTTCCTAATAATTCCCCTTTGTTCTTCACACAGGCTCACGCGTTCGTGAAACGCGATGCCCCCGCTGCTACTCCTACTGTGGATGATTTGACGGCGCAAGTGAACGCATTAAAAGAACAACTCACAAAACTAGGCAATGATGTAGGTAAACAAATCGCTGAGGCTGTAAACCCAGATGTACTCAAGAAGAATGTCAATGATGCGATTGATGTTGCAACTAAAGCGGTAAGCATTTTTGTTGAATACTTTTTGAGCTATTTTAACCTCGCGATCTGAAGGACAATTCTCTTAAAAAACTACTACGTTTTTTCAAGTCGCAATCTGATCTCAGCTATAATCAATGTTAAAAACTGGTCAAAAATGTATGTAAATTGATTGTATTTTTGACAGATTGAGACTGAGATTAGGTTGCGAATGTTCCTAAAAATTCGAGTTGCCCCTCTGATGTAAAAATGGTAATATAATGGTAACGGACAAGGTCGAAAATCGGGACCGTAATGCGACACGGTGCGAAATTAATCCACATTAATTGCGTTATTTCAACAACCTGAACTGTCAAAATTAAAGCCATTCCTACTTTAGTGTGTTACGCAATTACCCCGTCGGAAGCCCTCTGGCGGCGCCACACGCGTTTAGGTTAGCCAAAATGAACGCGAAAATCGCTCATATTAGTACATGGGGTAGAGCCTAAATTACCTGTAACTTAAGTATGTGATAACCCGTTTGGCTGCGGTAAGCGATGTACTTAAAATAGCATACACTTTCTTCATGTTTTCAATACATATTTTGTTTTTAACAATGTTCATTATACAGGATGGTTTTTTGAGATGGGGCAGTAAGGGTACCTTAACCGTTGTATGTAACTACAGGAAAACGATCTTAAGACACTGTCTTTAACTTTTTGAGACATTTTGATCTGCATTTACAGATTTTTTAAAAATAGTATAGTACAGTTTTCACAAACATTTTTTTTATGCCGTTCGATCCTTTTTCTGAATAGATAGGATAGGATCAAAAAACTCTATCAGACCAACGGAGTTTAACGGAGATTTGAGTACTAAAAAGTCAGAAATTGCAAAACAAACTGTTATACATTTCGTAGGAAATGAGACTACAACTTATTATTTTTAATGAGGGATAGACTGGCCCCTACAAAGCTCAGAAATCGCAAAATTACTTTTCCCATACAAGTCTAAAAATTATTGCATGATTCGGGATAACGTTCATTCGGAATAAAGTGATTCGGGATTTTGAGTTTCGGTCTAACATTTATGAGTCTATTTTAGGTCACTTATTTCTTAGAATGTCAGAAATCACAAACAACATGCTATCTAAATTCTGTTCTCAAAACAAATAAACTTATAACACGTTTTCGTTTAAAATTCGAAATTTGAATATTTTATTTTTATTTATTTTCGGCGACTTCATTGAACGGCCTTACCCTTACTGCGTCTCAAAAATCCACCCTGTATAGACTAACGATTTGGTAACCTGCATTTTATTTATTTTTTCATTTCATTCATTTTGACACCACCATAAGTGGTGATACGAAAAATCACTCCCAAAAATAATAAAACAGTCCAAAATAAGGATTCGCAGAATCTGCGGTATAATGTAGATACTAATTGCTCTTTTCCTTTCAGTTGGAGAAGTTGAAATCGGTGGAAGGAGCCAAACCAGCAGCCCAATGAAAATGGAATTTATTCTTTATTGCCTAAATCATAAAAACCATGATAATCAACCAAACCTGTATTACACAGCATTTATCTTTAAAAAAAAATGAAAGTTTCTTGTATGAAATAGATTTTTTATAAACTTCATAATTTGTTTTATTTCCTATTACTCCTGTAGCACCTTTGAATACAACCCTTTATGTTAGATGACTTTTTAATGCTATTACAGCATGGCGAATGGAAAAGCAATATGTGCCGATACTATATGTTTTTCTTAGAATCCTATGCCCACGGGGGACAACGGGACTGTCTGCGCTGCCTGTCATCTGCAGTCTGCCACAGGGAATCCTAATAGCTATTGTAGGCAGTAGTTTTCACAGACTATGTACATCTTATACTGTTTTAGAATTAAAATTGTTATTGTAAGTATTTTAACTGATTGACATAATTAATTATATTTGGGCCAATTAGTTTCTTTCGAAAACAGGCGGGAAATCAGAATCGAGAATGCCTGGAAAAGCTACCGGTCCATGAAGATGCTAATGAAGGGTGATCTACCGATCTCCCTGAAGCGCAAACTTATCGACATGTGTATACTGCCCGTCCTAACCCTTTCAGACCTACCGTGCACAATTGAGGACATAAAATTTTTGTAAAATTATCCTAATAAAATAAAAATTTACTTAACTAAAAACTGTTGTTGTCGTTTGCGAACATTATAAATCTTTAAAAAAACATACCCCTAACGCCATTTATTAATACGTGTATGAAATAATTAGTCTGTTTCGGTCAGTCGCCGGCGAAAGTTTGAAGTGTGTAGGTAAGTGATTTATTTCCTTTATAATTTTCAAGTTATTTAGTAAGGTATGCCTTGAAATAAATATATATCGATAAGTAATGTTACAAAGGCAAAGAAGATCGTATTTTACAAACAATTATTTTGTGTTTTGTATAATAAATTGCGAATATACGTTATGTCTACAAACGCGGACAATAGGTTTTGTTTGGATATTTTTTTCCAAACATTCATAGACATTTAGTGAATCCGTACCTAAAGTTATATGTATTTTCAAAAGGCGTATTATTTGATAAACGTGTAATACATTCATATAATAAATTTTGCATCGTATAATGTTTTTTTACAGGCGTATTTATGATCAAAAATCATGTTCTCGAGGGACGCTTTGAAACTTTTGGAACATGGACACCTGTCGGACTTGGAGTTGTCTTCGGATGATGAGGAAGTAGGAAATAATAGTAATATCCCGTGTACGAGACATGTTCGATTGGGTGCTGATGTGATAACACAGAACCAAAGAGAGTACACCTGAACCCCCCCCCCCTGTACCCTGCGATGAACATCAAGACGAAAATGAAGACGAAGGTATGTTAGCTTGCCTGTATGAGTGGCGCGCGGAGGCACTACGCCAGGGAGAAACCCCGCTTTCACGGCAAATCACGGCGGAGCGGACGGACCACCGGCGCGATCTTATGGCGGCATGAAAAGAGCGACTGTCGCAACCCAGCGCAGAGCACGCCACGATAGCGGCGGTAAGACCCCTCTTTGAGGAGTGGCTAGAGAGGTGTCACGGCGCCCTCACCTACCGCCTGACGCAGGTCCTCACCAGACACGGAAGTTTCGGGAGGTTCCTGCACATCATCAGGCGGGAGGAAACGCCCGGGTGTCACCATTGCCAGGATCGCCCAGAGGACACGGTGGAGCATACGGTGGAGATCTGCCCCGCTTGGGCGGAGCACCGCCGTGTCCTCGTAGAGGCGATCGGCAGGGGCAGCGACCTCTCGCGTCCGGGCCTGGTTCAAGCCATGGTCCGGGGCGAGAAGGAGTGGGGGCAGTCGCCTCCTTCTGCGAAGCAGTCATGCTAGCGAAGGAGGCGGCGGTACGACTGAGGGAGATAGCCTCCCATCCCAGCCGCCGCGGGAGACGCTCCGGGCGTCGGGAGCCGCGCGACGACTCCCGGCCACCGTAGGCGCGGGCCTGCGGGCGGAGAGTAATGGGTAGCTCACCGTCCAATCAGGACCAGGCCCGTGCCGGACGGCGCGTACGTGTTCCACGCGCGCCTCAAAGAGATATCAGCATCATTTGAAGGGGCTCGTCAGGGCCGAAGCCTGCCGGGTCAGCGGGATTGTCCGAAAGGGTTACCGCTAGCCCGGAACATAAAGGGCTAAGGAAGGAACACGGGTGGGTTTTAGTCAGTAAGAGTCTGACACTCCCATCCGCTCCACCCAGAGCGGAAGGGGTCATTTGATGATTTCATGATTCAATTATCCAGTTTAGAAAATGTACTGGTTTTTTGTTTTGAAGAAGTTGAACTTAGTTTTGTAAAATTTTTTCATATTTTTTCTAATAAAAACCTTATAAAATGTTCATCTATTATTTTTTAACACATAGCCCCCACATTAGTTGTTATAATCACTTAGGCCGAATGTTCACTTTTGGGGACATAAAAAAAACATCAATTTTCTCGGAAAATAATGAAAACATATCAGTTTTTTCAATATTTCCATACTCAATAGTACCTAATATAACATGAATAAAATCGGTTCTTACAAATTCCAAAAAACAAAAAATCGGGTCTGAAAGGGCTAACCTACGGTGCTCAGACCTGGTGGCTCACCGAGTCGCAAAAGTTCTGCCTTGAAGTTTGCCAAAGAGCGATGGAACGCAGCATTATGGGTGTTAAAAGACAGGACAGAATTCGGAACATCACGCTGCGTTCCAAAACGGGCATACTGGATGTAGGAAAGAAGGCTGCCAAGCTCAAATGGGATTAGGCGGGTGACATCAGCCGTATGCACGATGACCGCTGGGCAAAAATCTCCACTCAATGGGTGTTTGAAAATGGACGGCGCCGCTGAGGCCGGCCCAGAAAGAGATAGCGATATAACCTGGATGCATACCGCGAGGGTTGGTTCGAGGTGGCGCGGGAAAAGAGTTCCTGGAAGGATTTTGGGGGAGGCCTTTGCCTAGCAGTGGGACAGCAAAGTTAATTAAAAAAAATAAAGAAAAAAAATATGACAGAAAACCGATTGTGAAGTCTGTACAATATGAGTAGATTTTTATGAGAATATTATGTAAAACAAAAAATAAATCAAGTTGATTCAATTTAGCGCATCTCAACAGGAATTATAAGTGGATTGAAAAACCTTCTTTGTATAAATATTCGCAAACACTCCGGGTGAAATTTACCATTCATACTAATATTTAACACACGGCGATTAGCACGTGGCGGGCCCTCATCGGGAGGCGCGACTTAAGTTTCAATTATTGAATTTAGCTGGGTGACCAGCTTAATGGTCGAATCTTTGATGATATGTCGGAGGCGGGAAAACATTTTAAAGCTGAATTAAAATGGTGTCAGGATAGTTAAGAGCAATTTCGAGCAATCCGACCACTCCTCCTCCTCTAAGGATTTTAAAAGTTTTTGAAAATATACTAAAAAAAATTACGTTTGGCCTAGCTTCCCGATGAGTGTCAATGGTTCTGCTGACCACAATGACATTGCCAAGGCATCTAGAGTACACTTCACTGTGCGGTCGCCCTTACGTCCTACGTCTGGTGAGGTGAGCACTTGAGCAGTGGTGAACTTGTTGTGACAGGCCAGAATGTAAGGTACTTGCGAAGAGTGTGGCTAATATTATTAGAAAAATGCAGCGTGGAAAATCTTCTGGTCACGATGGGCTCAATATCGAGCATTATTTTACGGGTTCATATGCCGCGAGTATTGTCTATGTTTTTTAGTCTGTGCATACTCACTCGTATTTGCCGGTGACGCTAATGCGGACCATAGTCGTTCCGATAGTTAAAAATAAGACGGTTAATACGTCTGACATTAGTAACTACCGGCCTACAATAGTCAAGGTACTTGACAGTCTCCTGAATGGTCGCCTCACTAAACAAGTACAGAGCGAAACGCGAGGACTCAAATATTGGTACTCTAACCAAAAGAACCGGGTGAGGTGGGTGGGTAGGGGTACTCTGTCGGACGAGTACGAGCTGGAGTGCAGTGTAAGACAGGGGGGTTAAGCACGCCTCTGCTATTTAACCTCTATATCTATCAGGCGGCTTATCAAGCGACTGAGCAATACACAATATGTCGGCTGCCACATTGACGGAACGTGTGTCAACAATATAAGCTATGCAGACTATATGGTGCTGCTCAGTCCATTGATAGGTGAGTTAAAAAAGTTCTTATCGACCTGTGAGGCTTATGCGGAGAAGCATGGCTTAATAATTATACAACTCGAAGAAGAGTGAGCTTTTTGTATTTAAGGCACCTAAGCAGCAGCCGCGCACTGTTCTGTCCATAAGCCTAAACAGCATAGCTCTGAAGATTGTCGATAGTTTTAGGTACCTTGGCCACATTATCACGAGCGACCTAAGAGATGACGTAGATATAGAAAGAGAGCGCAGGGCGACAACGCCTGCAAACCTGCGGGCACGCATGTTGCTCCTCACAGTTGTCTGTGAGGAGCAACATGCGTGCCTGCAGGTTCGCTCGTTGTACTACAGACGTCAAAGAAAGCCCTTTCAAGGCGTTCTGTCATATACGCGCCGAGCCTACAACGTCCTGCATGTTCAATTTAATCATGTTTTTAGGATACTGTTGGGACTACCATGGCGCTGTAGCGCTTTGGGTATGTTCGCGGAGGCCCGCACAGATGGTTTCCATATGCTATCATGGGAAAGAAAGCGCCCTCCATACTACAGCGCCTGCATAGTAGTGATAACAGCATTCTGAAAATGATCGCTGCCAGAGCAGACTGTCCCTTTCAGGAACACTGGGTGGTGATAGTCATAGGACTAAATACATTTTTTTATTTTTATTTTTACGATTATCGTATATATTATTATTTCCTTTGATAGATTTAATACACATAAATTATAATTTTAAATATTAAATATATAAAAACATTTAAAAATATAAAAAAATAGTAGTCCACCGGTATCGGGAACAGGGTCCAAGCTACCGGCGTTCAGGGCTCCAGAGAGAGGAACCTCCTAACACTGCGGGCCGTGTCCAGAAGTACTGGTTTCTGGATCAAGCCCTTGATCCAGCTGCCCAACGAGAACCTCCTCAGGGGTTGGTCGAGGCTCTTGGCTATTAATCCTATCACAACTATGGGCACAATGAACGCCGAGTCCACATCCCACATATCGACAACCTCAAGAGCCACTTACTACGAGATACTTGATTTGTTTATCTTTCTCGGCTTTCACGAGTTTCTCATCATGCGGAACGGTTATGTCAACAATCATTGCGCGCCGCTCTGATCGATCCACCACAACTATATCAGGCTTATTGGCAATAATAGTCCTGTCAGTGATGATGGATAGATCCCAATATAATGTGATATTACAATTTTCGAGAACTGGGTCGGGCACATACCTGTAGTACGGCACCTCCGATTACACAAGGCTTTATGTCAGAGTAAGTTGCTGATGGATTATACTGGCTACAAGGTTGTTATTATTATTATCCTATCAAGGTTCCTATTATTGAAATTATCAAAGCTTATCCTACTATCTTATCCCACTTCCTACTAATAATATAAATGCAAAAGTTTGTGAGGATGGATCGCTACTTATGCGGGTAAAATTGCGGGGCACTGCTAGTAAATTATAAACGGATAATTGTTCAAAAAAATGAGAAAAACTATGAATGCATTCCTAGCTAGCGTTTGGTCGACTTTACCAGCAAATTTTTCGCAAGATAACACCGTATTGTAAAAGCTTTATCATAAACTAGCTGTTGTCCGCGACTTCGTCCACGTGATATTTTTAGTTAGTACTTCGTTTTTGCTTAAAGTCTTTCAGACATTTTTCTTTATGGTCGACTACTAAGGGTCGTTGTGTGATGTTTAATAGTCTATAACCTTTTTCAAGAATTGGGCTATCGAATGCCAATATAATTTTTCTGATCCGACTTTTAGTTCCAGAGATTAGGGCGTTCAACCTAACAAATTCTTTAGCTTTATTGTTACTTCATATAGATAGTAAAAAAGTAGCCTATGACCTTTTCCAGGTCCCAATTATTTACCTATCTGTCGATTTTCATTACGATCTGTTCGGTGGGTCAAGCGTCAAAAGGTAACAGACCGACAGACAGAGTTACTTTCACATGTATGGATAGTTATCACAATCACCTAACATCATTTGTATCCTCTTTGACCGTCAACAAAAAAGAGCAACAAAAGACATACATACTATTTGTTTTTCGGCAGAATAAATTAAGTTGTGTGATCTTTAGTCTATGGTAAATAAATGTTTTAATGTACAGACGCCAGCACATCAAGCTACTACAATCTGTAATTTTTTTATAGATTTTCAACTTTATCGCTAAGGTTAAGGGGGTTAAGGGGGTTTAAGGTTGATTGGGAAAATTTGACAGTTTCGGGTAGCTTGATGTGCTCGCGTCTGTACGTACAGATTCACTAGACTCAACTGGTTAAGTCGCTGCACAAACGTAAGTCACCGTAAAATGCTGTTTTTTATCGCACTGTAAGGCATATTGGTACATATTGCAAGCCAGAAATAAAATTATGTGTATTGTCAAATGTTCTAAGAAAAGACTTATTCAAACATATTTCATAAAATAAAATAGTATCATGATAAAACAATTGTAAAACAGAGCTCAAAAATATATTTCGTCACATAATACTCAAAATTTTAAGCGTAAACAATCATATTTTATGTCATGATAATAAAGGGAATTGAACTAAAGAAATACCTTAAAATGAGAGCCGTGCTTTTATTTTTTAATTTAATTAAAATTGCAAAATTACTCTTATTTCTACTAAGATCAAACGCATCGCTGTTTTGAATATTAGGGTCAATTAACATTCAAAATCATAGTCATAGTCATAGTCTCATCTCGGCGACAAATATGTACATGTCAAAAATTTTGGGTAATTAGAGGTATTTTTGACAGATTAAAACAGAGATCAGGGTATGAACGTTATTAAAATTACGAAAATGCTCCTGCGATGCACTATTGTCAATTACCTAAAAATTTGCTTCTTTTCATAAGGCCGAAGTCTTTAGCAATTACTGTTTGTTAGAAACTCATTTGTTAATTAGCGAGGACAATCGACCCGGGGTCATAACGATAACTTGAACAAACCTCCCGGTCGGCATGAAGATAAAGGGAATTTCTGCTGTCGAGAGTGCAGTGTGCATTGTGTTGTTGTATCGTAAAGACCTACTATTTCATCATGAACAAGCTGTTGATCGTCCTTCTGGCCGTGTGCCTTGTCAGTGTAAGTTTTAGTTTAACTTTCATTTGTTTTTGCCGTTTTATTTTCTGTATTAATTAATACACCCCATTTCTGAGTTGTGAATTTGAAGTTGAGAAATAACATGACTTAGAAGGCCAATTCTCGTAATTTAAAACGTTAAAAATCTCTCATTTCAGCGAAAAACCTTGTCAAAAATTTTGGGAAATTAGAGGTATTTTTGACATATTGAAACTGAGATCAAGATTGTGATCGTTTTTAAAATTTACGAGAATTGCCCCTAACGTGATTCAACGTAGACCGCGAAATTTGAAATTCCTTACGCTTAAAAAAAACAATTGAATTTCGTGGGACCTTCAGTAATGCTAAAGTAGAGTTATCGATTTTTTTTTCGTTTTTTATTTATTCATTACTAGCACTGGGATGGCATGCAAACTTCATCCATCCAAACACATTTTGGGTGTAGCATCCTCCTACACTCTATCCAGTGCTAATTTTGTTAGCTGGTTATACACTGAAAAAAAAAGAATGATTGATTTTACTAAATTCCGCGTAAATTTTATCAAATCCGCGGGTTATATAGGTCCTACACACGAAATTGTTGATTTTACCAATGGATTTTGTTAAATTCACTCTTGTTATAGTAAAATTAACTATGAAAAGGTAAAATTAACTATGAAAAGGGTTGACTATGGCAGTTCATTACTCAACCTACGCTACTTTAGTACATTCAACAATTCTTTTTTTTCAGTGTAGGTCTACCTTTACCTGAGACACGGATCATTTATGCCCGTTTTTACGAATCTAGGTGCTTGCGGATTTTCAACTTTCGGCTCTAAGCCGACTGTGAAACATCCAACAGCGCGCTTTCATTTAGGTGTCACTTAGTGTTAGTAAAAACAGGGCATTCGAATTTTTTCGAACCACATATTTCACTTAGTTCGCTTTTGTTAGGAGCGCATTGCGTAGGTCCTACGAGGTTATGACGGAAAATCGAGAAGCACATAACCGGTCGATGAGGTGATGCTTGGGGGAGTTCTATGTCCATGCAGCAGTGGTCTTCTATCAGCTGAACTGAAGATGATGTCCTTATTGAGCAAAATTTTATAGATCCATATCTTAATATCTCTTCTTCTTTCTACAGACTCACGCTTTCGTGAAACGCGATGCTCCCCCGCCTGACAGCAAGAACTATCTCGAGACAATGCAAAAGCAGATTCAGGAATTTGGGAAAACTGTGAATGAGCAATTGAGCCATGCCCTCGACCCTGATGTAGTCAAGAAGAACTTCAATGAATTTGTAGACGGTGTTACAAAGACGGTAAGAGTTAGAGAAGTTTTTCTAGTTTCATGTATTCCCTCTCACCGAGAGATCTTTGTCCCTGCAGTGGGAACATTTTAGGCTGATCATGCTCAGCATGTATTCTATCCCCTTACTAACAACCGTTGTATAGCGTCTGTATAGTCACACAACGTTTTGTCTTCTTCTTTCGAAAGTCAAATTACTGACGACTGAAAGAGAGAAATCGGTGTGTAACTATTCATCTGATATAATATATTTATTAGTAAGGGGGTATTTGTATGATGTATGTACATATGTAGTTGTTTTAAAATCAAAGAATTTTAAACTTGGATAACAACTCACTAAATACTTCTAAAAGGATCGGAAAAGTTAAAAGTGATTAGTTTTTCTTGGAAAATTGCCGAGATTCCATCCCTTTATTGCAAAATAATGTTATATCTCGAATGGATTTCGTTATATTGAAATAGTTAAAGGAACTATTTTATTTGACTAAGCGCTGATTTTTCAATAGTTCCCTAACTTTTATCTGAGGAATAAACATTGCGGTTTGACAGCTTTTGTATGGGTAGATTTAAAATATGTCAAATTGTCATAATTATTCTTCCGATAAAAATTATCTGACTATTGAAAAATCAGCCCTAAATCACTAACGCTGTATGGATTTATAATGATAGGATGTCTGTTTTCGTTTAAATAACATTTTACTTATTAAAAGATCGCTCCAATGAATATTTGTAAGGAAATAGTGGTGTATCTTAGTTTTCAAACGGCTTAAAGATCATATTATTGTTATTAGATCAAAAGCGGATCTATTGCAAAAATAATAAGGATAGTTTTCCAGATGCAAAAACCTCCTCACGAGTAGAACTGCTTTTTCTTCAGGCATTAGAGTTCTAGTGATAGCCTCAGGAGTTTTTGAGTGCTTTTTTTTTAAACTAATTTTGTGTTTTTTATCTTTCTCAGTTGAACGACATGAAAGCGGCGACACAGCCCAAAGCAGCCTAAAACAAGACTGATTCGTATTGCAATGGAATTTATTCTTTATTGCCTATACTTTAGAGTTAAAATCACAACATAAAATCATTTTCATCGGCTTTGACGCCAATGAACGCGAATCTGTATTACATTTTTCAAATAATGATCCTAGTATGAAATAGATTTTATAACGAATTTATTGTTTTTATTTTATTTCCCTTTTTACATTTACCGATTGGAGCTTAAGAAATATTGCTTTCAAGGCGAAAGCGCCAGAGTAGCCCGCGAAATTCAATTTTTTTACGCTTTTTGCAATTTGCTGGTCAGTATTAAGTTGTACGTTGATTAAAATATGATTCCCGACCCTAAAAAATATGTATTTACAGAATTATAATCATTAAAGTCATCAACAAACCTCTTTAAGATCAAGTAATCCTACTGAATGACTATTTCATGAAATCTTGGCATTTTAGGATTATACTAACTTAACAAGTTGTATTACTGATTGTAATGATTATTTAAATTCGAATTTCGCGGACTACCTATGCGCTTCCCTCTTAAAGTATATTACCAGACATGGCAAACGGATAAGACATTATATTCCGCAGTCCATCTCGCTCAACTTTTAAGAAACTCACACAACTAGGTCCAAGAAGAAATTCAACTGCGCATTTTCCAATTAATCTAGTAATGCAACAAAAAATTCAACATACACACATCCAAAAAGTCTAAGCAACACGTATCATTTACAGAAACTGCATGGTTTATTAATTGATACTATATTTTTATTTTCTTAACAAAATAGATTGGTATACAACCTTTTTGTTCTCGGAAACATATACTGGCTGATTTTAAAAATATAAACTTTTACGACTGTTTGTTTTTTATTAAAATAAAAGCTAATTATTTTTTCCCGATTTCATGTGTTTTCCTTGCTTGATATTGGTATATACAGTTTTGAAAAAAATTGTGGTGATTAATTTTTTATGTCCTGGAACGACGCCATTTGACTACTGATGAATGTAGAGAGTTATAGGAATGCTACAAGCTAGAAGAAATTAATTATAGGTATCTGGGCATGTTGGTATCAATAGGAGCGTGATTTGTCGTCTTTGGCAGCGTTACGTTAATACAGGGGATCCTGCTGAGCAGCACCCAGGACGTGGAAGGAGTACAACTGCTCGACAGGACCGATACATACAACTGACTGCAAGACGTCAGCCGATGTTAACCGTCCGGGAGATAGGTTTAAAGTTACCATTCTCAAGCGGTGTAGTTGTTAGTCACCGAACCGTGAGAAATAGGCTGCGTGAATACGGCCTACGAGCACGACGCCCAATTAGGTGCCCACCTATACGCCATGGGAATCGCACCCGTCGAAACGAATGGCGTAGAGGACACTTGACATGGACCCAGGAGCAATGGGATATTTTTTTTTTGCGATGAGTTTGGTTTGGATTAAGACCTGATACGAGGGTAAGAGTGTATCATAGTCCCGGAAATGGTGATCGGCTGAGATGCGTCCATGAAGTGCACCCTTACATTGGCTCCACAGTTATGTTATGAAATCCAGGGTACATTAATTATTCTTGTTGCTTCTATATATGAGAACAATGTAAAAAAAAGACACAAATGAAGAAGCATTTCAAAATATAAGATTAAAAATAAGTCTTGGCAGTTAAGAGATGACCAGCCTCTACCGACGGCGCCCGTTCACGAACATGACGCGTGGATCAGCACCATCCAGTTCAACCAATTTGTAGGGAATTGAATGATCCAACATACGCGCCACCATCAGTGAGACATTTAAGTAGCATGACACAGTCTCAACTGCCATGCTCTTTCAAGTCAAAATCAAAAAATCATAATAAACGGATAAATGGTTCTTACATTTACAAAATTTAAAAAATGCTTCTAAATTATACAAAACTATAGTGTGTAATTTATTTGAGAGAATAATAAATTTTTACTACCAAACAGGAAGAGATATTTAATATTGAAGTATTCACCAATTAAAAATTGATTGAATAAAATTAAAAGAAAATTATGTTCGTAATGTCAGAAACACTAAAAAAGAAAAAGGGAAGCACCTCCGCCAAATGTTGAAATTTTAACTAGTGAGCCCAAGTACCTGTGGAGCAGGACCAGCATCATGCCAAGCATTTTTATCTACGATATAATCATCCAACTTGTAATATGCTTGTCTACATAGAGTGCGTTTAATGCATGGTTTGGTTTTTTCGAACGTACATAATGTTTTCATATATATATTGACAAGGAACCATCATTATGTTAATTTTTTTAAACAGTTCCGTAGAGATTCGCTTTCGTCTGCTGAGCTTGTAGATGGCTCTGACACACCCTCGCCAAACCCATTGCATTTACCCATTTGCACAAAGTCTTGGCTCAGATTTCACGTTGATGCATGACAATGTGCGTTCGCACACAGCTCTGAAAACCAGAGAGTACCTACTTGGCAATGAAAAACCCCGGATGTTTTTCTTTGCCAAGTAGGTACTCTCTAATATTTCTGTGGCCTTCACAATCGCCAGACCTCAATCCCATGGAGCACGTATGGGACATGCTCCAGAGACGTGTTCTAGAGAACCGGGACGGAGTGTCGACAACCCAACAACTGAAAGACTTGTAAAAAATCCATTAGGAGCGATTGTCTCAGGATCATATAAACAATCTTATAAATTCAATGAAAAATTGTTGTCGACAAGTTTTAAACAACAGAGGCGATCACACTTTGTATTGAATTACAAAATAATAAAAAAAAAATTCTTTATTTAATTTTGTAAAACATGACAAGTTTAATTTCGATTTAAATGTGTACTACCTACGTATGTTACGGTACACATTTATTGTTAGTTATTGTGATTAAATGAACAATTGAATGAAGGACTTTGTTGCTTTAATCAATAATGCATCAAAAAATGCTTATTTATTATTTATAAAAGAAATATAAATATATTACAATAGTAAAAATCGTTCAAAAGTTCAAAACCATACATGTTGCATATACTTTTTTGATGTGTGAATTTAGAAAATAATTCCTACTACACTTTTATAGAAACAGGATCAAACTATTATAACCCAAAATAAACTAAAGATATTAGAAGGTCAATTCCCGTAAAGAAAAACGTTCAAAATCTAGTCGCTATCCCATTATTATTTGTTGTACACCACATAAATACATAACATGTAAAAAAAATACATCAAACACTACAAAATATACAATGGGCGGCCTTATCGCGTCCTGTGATCTCTTCCAAGCAACCTTTCAATAGACAGTGATTTTCCTGGACATCATATAAATCCTAAACAAATTTTTGGAAAAACTTAAAACAGTAATATTCTTGTATATCGTGGAAATATTTAGTCACACTTATAACCACTAGTCTTGACCACCGACAATTCCTGTTAGATTGACATGGATACCCTTTCACAGAAAGTTATAGAAGCACCTAAAGATAAGGGACTTATTTACAACTAAAATCATAACTTTGAAATGATATGTTGCATGTTTTATATTATCTCTTGAGATATGATCCTATGCGAAACTACTTATATGCCAATATTGATAACTTCTTGACCTCTTATGATAAACTGATAAACAAGGTCTTCGCAAATTTAAGGTCAAACTTGATTATGGTTTCTAATAAATATAAATTATTTATCATAATTTATATAATATAGCTACCTATGTATTCTCATGATCGTGTTCTTACTTTGAATTTTAGTTTCATCCGATTCCACCACACTAATAATTACCACCAGGCTATACAAGCTATAACAGAATAAGCGCAAGTCCTGAAAGTATAGGTGACTACTGAATCGATTGCATTAACTTTTAATATAGGTATTTTATATAGGTATTGTATTTTGCCATACCTACCACCGATTGAGCCAAAGAAAATTAAATCCTATAGCAAGGCAATAAGACTCAATTTTAAATGCACATATTAATCCTAGGGTCAATGCTATTTTCTTAATAATAATTGCTTTAAAAAAGTCGTCTTGGTCATTGTATTATGCTTTTAACTCAATTCGCTAATTGGGGTGCTGCTACCCTGTATAATTATAATTAATGTATCCACAATATTGTAAAAAAATTGAAAGAAAAACCATGGAGTTTCTTCCCCATTTTTCTCCATACGAAACTGCCATATGGAAGGGGCGGGGCGCCTAGAATCAACTATTTTTTCATGTCAATTTTGACGTTCTAAAGTGCCTTTTAATGGCATACTTGATATAAATGATTTGACTTTTACATTATGTAAGTAAATGTATTGCTGAAACAATATGTCTTATCTATTAAAGATTATAATTATTATAGACTGCGCCCCGCGATTTCTCCCGCATAAGTCTCGATTCCGTGGGAATATCGGGGTAAAAAGTATTTTTTGTCCTAATCCATGTCATGGCCTACTCATGTGCCAAATTCCATCCAAATCCATTCAGCCGTTTTAGCTTAAAAGCGTAACAAACAAACATGCAAAAATCAAAGCTTTTCTCTTTCTAGTTTTAGTATGCAAACAGAAAACATACTAAGACCAAACCCGGTAAACGTTTCACGTGTCACGTTTCTTATGATATTAAGATTCAAAGTTGACCTCGTGACATCCATATTTATCCATTAGGGTTCTGTTGCCGCTATAACAACAAATGTGTATTAAAAACAGAATCAGATCGTTGAGCTCCTTAAGTCTTGAGTTGAGCTGCACGATTTCTGACAAATGCGTGCACTGACTGGACAGGTCCTCTCAATCTGTGTGGTTCTTTCCTCAAAAGACCATCTCAGACATCGACCTACATGGTCTTCATATAACCTGACCAAGATTATATCTGGACTTTAAAAGAGACTATGACCTCTGAGTTTGTTTCGGCCTTTCTTCTCAGAGTATTATAGTCAGATAGGAAACGCTGACCTCATCTAGTTTAAAAAATATGATTGACGTGTAAAAGTGTTTGTGCGAACCTACTTACAAAAATAAAATCATTTATCAAATAAATATTTAAGGGAAAAAAACACGTTTGTTGGTTGGGAGCCCCCCAACCAACAAACGTGTTTTTTTCGGCGATTTTGCCTTGTGGTAGGTAACCACCCTTCGTGTGTGAGTCCGACTCCCGCTTGGCCAGTTTTTTTAACTTGCTTACATCTTGTTGCATCGATGTTTGAAATGATCACTCTGTGTTCATGCTACATACGTGTGAACGAGCAGCGGCGGGGGACGCGGGAGGAGAGGGCACAGCTGATCGGGTCGGCGGCCGCGCAACGCACTCTCGCCTATAGCTTCGGGCAGCAATACACGTACCGTGCTATTATATGTATTTGAATATTGTACATAACCGATTTTCTGTAATTATACATACTAAATTCAAGCGGAGTCATCTTTCATTTAAAATTCCAACACAATGAATGTTTAAAATAATCCACGGTATGTATAGGAATGCCACGGACCTTCAAAGCCATTAACATTACCATCTTGGTGAACTAATTTGTGATCTCAGGTTGTTGTTAAGTTAATGCAGACAAGAGGATGCAGCGCTGTCTATCCGCGCCTAAATAACGTGCTGACAGGCATTTTCAATATTTACCCGTCAACGTAATAGTGGAATAATACCACTATACAGACCTACGTCGTACGTATATTGTAGGTAAGTATACAGAAGCGCAGTCGTATTGCTGTTGAGTTCCATCACTTAGCATATAAAGAGGCACTTTCTGGATTCCTCTTTATAAAGGGAACGATCTGGAAAATTTTAAATTTGCTGAGATATTTTAAAATCTTTGTACGAAAACATTTTCCCGGGGCGGGAGGTATTTAACCAGAATTTTATTACCCGCGTAGCTGTAGGCGCCTCGGTTTGAAAAACAATTTTCGGTGAATGATAGACAATTTTGTTACTGCTGACTGTTGATGAAGAATTATATTTGGTTTCTATACTTATCCATATTACTATTATACTCGTATATATTGATTCTGTAACCGAAAGTGGTGGTGTTTCAGTGGCAACGGCCGCGACAAGTAGAGTCGTGGGAACGAACCCAGCCAGGCACTTTACTTTGTGTAAATTATTTAATCACCTCTGCTCTCAAAACTGTGATGGAATACATCGTGAGGGAATCGGCATGTCCTAATACCAAAAATTCGAAGACATGTGACATCCACCAACCCGCACTGGGCCCGCATGGTGGATTATTGCCCACTCCCTGTCAAAAAGAGGGGGCCTGTGTCCCAGCAGTGGGAACATTATAGACTGATTATGATGAATCGATATCGAGATGTTACAGACGCCAGCACATCAAGCTACCCGAAACTGTCAAATTTTCCCAATCAACTTTAAACATTATGCTTTAGCGATAACGATGGAAATCTATTAAAGAAATTTGACAGATTGTAGTAGCTTGATATGCTGGCGTCTGTACAACTCACCCGTGTCTATAGACTGATTCTGTGATGATAGTAAGCTCTGGTAGGTACTTAAATCAAGAAACACTTGTAGACTCGCAAGTAAAAACCAAACCAGTAAGTCGACGAAACCATTCACTAACTCAGGTAAGTATAATCAACCTCGTAATTGCATTATCACTCTAAATGTTAATGTCACTAAGCATATCACAAAAAAGAAACACAGACAAAAAGACCTCTTTTTATGACGTATAAAAACTTTTTGTCTGTGTTTTTTTATGTGGCAGTTAGATAGTTTCAACCTTAGTGAAGTTTCAATTGCATGGGAATAGTTGCCATAAGTGGTAAAGCAATAACGAGGTCGACATCCATACTAACATTATAAATGCGAAAGTGTGTCTGTCTGTCTGTTACCTCTTCACGCTTGAACCGCTGAACCGATTTAGATGAAATTTGTTATAGAGATAGTTTTGAGTCCCGGGAAAGGACATAGGGTACTTTTTATCCCGATATTGTCACAGAATCGAAACTTATGCGGGTAAAACCTCGGGGCGCTGCTAGTTACCTATAAAACTAAGCATTGATGTTCCCATAATCAAAGGAAGGTATGTGCAACAGTTCCAAGGGAATGTAAATTCTATTAAAATTCCCAAAGTTTTGCTCATAATATTAAAGTTAAAACTTTGTGTCGTTTTCGCAGCAGCACAGAAACGTCCAACCACCAAGAACAGCTTGATTAAAAAAAGAGCCATTTTTAAAGGAAAAGAGTACTTTATCGCACACTATTTCGTCCACGAAAATTAATTTTCGTTTGCCAGTTTACATATAGAGCCTATATCAGCGATAATGTCTTGATTAGTAAGAAGAAAAATATTTCGCCCGGTCGATCCGTTGCCTGCGGTTCTTTTCAAACTAATAGAATATTCTCTCTGGCTCAACTTCATTCTGCAGGTGGTTTTAATATGCATGGAGCCCCAGCTGCCGATAAGCCGTCCTTACAAAGCCTGACCTGATCCTATTTGAGCGTCTTGGGCCGTCTACCCGAAGGATTTTCTCAGATTTACACCAGATTTTCCCTTCTTAAATGCTACGAAATATACTGGTAGCATATTTTTATTTTGCCAAGAAATAAGTCAATTGTTTTCTATTTGAATGGATTATACGACTTGGTGTGTGTAAAACCTTGAAGTTTTATTTACAACTATGCCACCTCTGCTAGTATTAAATTACAGCCGAGGCGATATTGCTTGCCCGAGCCGTAGGCGAGGGCTAAAAGAAAGCAGAGGCTGTAATTATCAAAGCGCACGTATGTCATACGACGTTTTATAATATATTTGCGAGGAAATAAATAAAACTAGGACTTCGGAATAATTTTTACTTCTTAACAAATAAGCGATGCGCGCGCGTTCGCGCTTTTTTTTCAGGCATAGGCACAAAACAGCCAGTATTATTAATAAAGTAAATTAATATTTTTGTTTTTGTTACAGATATTAATGGTTGTAATTTATTGTCAAAATTAATTAAATTAAAGAATTAAATGTTTATTTATTATATTTTATCTCCCAAAGTTAATTTTATTCATAAAATGTTGACTACTTTTCTGAAGTAAAAACTCTTTGCTAAGATTTAAAAAAGTACCGTTCGTTTTGGCGGAGCATCTTGATAAACCGTGCGATTTACTTTACATTACCGCACAAGTGCGTAATGAGATACATTACGATATTGAAATTGGTGAAATAAGAGACCCTTTACGAGCAATTATGTTATAAAATCTGTTTAGATAGGTACTTAGTTTAATATTTTTTCCTTATAATGTTCCGAAAGGTTTAATTAGGAAACCTTCATCATCATCATTTCAGCCGAAATACGTCCACTGCTGGACACAGGCCTCCCCCAAGAACCTTCAATTCGACCGGCTTTGTGATTCTTCCATCTAACGGGCTCCCGCGGCCTTCTCAAGGTCGTCGGTCCACCTTGTGGGACGCCTTTCAACGCTACGTCTTTCGGTTCGCGGTCGCCACTCCGGAACCTTTCGGCCCCATCGGCCATCTGTTTTGCGAGCAATGTGCCCTGCCCACTGCCACTTAAGCTTGATACTTCGGACGATTCTTCGGGCTATGGCGGTTACCTTAGTTTTCCTGCGGATCTCTTAATTTCTGATTTGGAAACTTTTCTTACAGAAATATCCAATCATTGTTTGTAATTGTTGGCAAGTAGGAACGCAACCACATTTTATACTAAGTTGGCAACACTGCGTTGTCTTAAGCTTGTAATCTCTATGGAAGCAATACACGCAATGTTTCTAGTTTAACCGTTTATTTTATTTCCACCAAAAATATCATCAGTAATATACAATTTCTATAGGTACAAAGTAGCTACACTACTCAGACACACCAAGTAGAAGAGACATCAGGTCAAATCCATGATACCTTCGATCATTGTCAGAGGAGCTCGCAGAAATCTTCCGACAGAGACATATAACACAAGCACAGGTGCGGAAACTTCTGAACAAACATTTGTCTAAGTTGACTCGAGACCACTCATCTTTGTCGTCTGCTAACAGAATAATAAACCATATCTCTACGCAACAAGACTTAATGTCTGTTTCGCGAATGCAGTATTAACTTTGCCGAAAAGTCCGTCGCATAGTTCTATGTTGGAAGAAATAAGTCATACTGAGATAAGTTGTAAGTGCTTATTAGAACAAATACAGGGCAGGTGCTGGAGGGATGGTGTAAAATGGTAATTTAATCGTGCTCTCAAATCTACTAACTTTGAAATTAGGTTTTAATTGTGTAAGCTAATTTAAATGTTGTTAGTAAGTAATTTGTGTGAAAAGCTTTTGAGTACGGAGTGAAATTAGTTTATCAGTTTAACGATGACTAAAATTATAGCTATTTCGGTAGGTTTCAGTCGGTAACAAATTTAATTAGTGCGAAAATTAAACCAATGGAGATTCTTTTTGATTGACTTGATAGTAACGTTAGTTACATGTAAAACGTGATTAAATTAGGTCAGTGAATTATTTTTTCGCTCTAAAACCCCACTCTAATTACGTAAAGTAAGTTAGTATAATTGCATTATATCATTTTAAAAACTACAAAAAATTTCTATATCTATTTGTGGAACATCTTCGTAAACATCAAGTTGCTAAAACAGAGTGTAGCGGTATCTACAACGCCATAAGCGAACAACGCGTCATACTGACGTCACGCAAAATCCTGCATCTCGCAAGCAGAGTTTACCTCGCAACTAGTACAGATACAACGGCCCGACATGAATCACCGGGCAGTTGCCCGCCAGACACAACACCGTCTGGTCGAAGGATCCTCCCTTTTCTATAGAGTATGAATGAAATTTACACCCTGCTCCTCATACCTCTATAAGAGCTTTGCAGAATTTCTATTTTATAAGTACTTGGAAGCATTCAAGTGCAGATCATATCCTTATGAAATTTTCATACAAATAGTTTCTAAAATATAAAATTATCATATAGATAAATGGTATTTCAAGATGGTTTAGTATGTAGGTACTACACTTCTGTATGTAAGAACCAAGCGTTTTGTAAAGTTCTTAGATAATATTATTTGTATACGGTATTTATATTTATTACAAAAGGTGCATGAAGCTATATGAAAAAGCTTTCAAGTGAAAATTCGAACGTTATTGTTAAACTACTTTAAATTGTATTTCAAGTTAATAGAAGAAAATTATTCAATTGAAAGTGAAAATTCTGTTTATAGTAAATAATTTAATAGGTACCTAAGTGTATCAATGGAGTTATTTCTCATTTTAATTCAATAAACTGAATACAAATTATTAAGCTAGTTTAGATGATCTGAATTGTAAGATAAGTCCTCATTCGAGTGTCGCTCGTTGTAAAAAAATAATGTATGTTAATAATGTATTTTTTTTCAATCCATAGTCATCATCATCAGATGATGATGGGTTGGAGTCTCACCTTGGGTTAATGTTACCCTTGGAAACTGAGACGCAAACACGAAATTGTGTTAAGGATTGCAGGTGGCGATGTGACAATGACGATATAAATAAAAGTTTTAAAATTTTGTAGAGAGAAAATGTTTCACAAAAACCATACTTCTTACAATCTTAGTCAGATTCGCCTCCTGTGATGAATTTTCATATGTAATAATTTTATTTTAAAACTTTCAAAGATCCCATCTTCTCTGTTCAGTGGATTCAAAAAGTTAAAACTGCATATAAATTTCCAGGGTGAAAAGGAATACGATCTTTAACTTTAAACTGATGAGTGTGTTTTATATTTTTACACACGATATAATTACGAAATTACGTAAGTATTTCTGTAAAAACGTTTATGATTCGACTGAGCATTGTGTTGAGTTGGTTCAAGCCCATAATCCGTCCATTGCTGAAATTGGTCTATAGGCCGTTATGACCAAACGGTCCTGGGGAATATTGCCAGAATCACGACAGTTGGCGGGCGAATTGGTGACTGCGTAATGATGTTATTACAACTGAGATGCATATTGTTGTTCGTTACTTAATTATGAGAACTTATCAGCACTTACGCAAGTAACTGTTCCATATTCAGTTCTCCAAGGTAGTCACAGAGAGAAATAAACATCATCATCATTATCTGTGTAGCGTTTTCGCAACTATGTTTGGGTCGGTTTCCAGTATAATCAGATGCATCTGAATATCATTACATTTCTTTATAATTTAAGTTAGGTTAAGTGCATTGGGTTATATCCTGTAATGGTAAGTAGATAAATAAATTTAGTTATTTATCTACTTACCATTACAGGATATAACCAAATAAATCAGTATTTTACATCAACGACTGCCTATCTGACTCCCACAACCCTCTTACTGGGAAATACGAAACCTCTTCGAAAGACGGGTTGTCGGCCTTTCGGGATTCTGTATACCCGTAACCACTATCAAAAATCTATAAAATATGACAGAGGGGACCAACGGCTTAACGTGCTTGTGAGGCACAGGGAAAAATAAACCTGCAAGTCATTGTTAATGACAACCAAACACACCTTATATAAGATTTCTGTCCCGTAATTGCCAAAGGACGCTCCAAAACGTAATTTCCCATCATATTGACACACTGAACTACAGGAGGTATCAGCGGGATTGTCCGAAAGGGTTACCGCTGGCCCGGAACATAAAGGGCGAAGGAAGGAACACGGGTGGGTTTTAGTCAGTAAGAGTCTGACACTCCCTTCCGCTCCACCCAGAGCGGGAGGAGTCATTTGATGATTTCCCATACTGAAAAAAAAAAACTACAGGAGGTATACAACTCGTATACAACTTTTTTGCCGCCATTTTGTTTTGGCGGCAAATATTTCAATTGATTCATGAAAATTATTTGTATAAATACGGCAAATTTGTTATGGAGCGTTTTACGACTGAACAACGTATTTTAATTATTAAAACATTCTACTCAATCCAATCATGCAGTTTGGTGTGGAATTTGGTCAGGAGGAGTAATTGGGCCTTATTTCTTTGAAGATGCTATGGGTGATGAATAGAGATCGGTGCCTTGAGATGATGAATCATTTTTTTTTTATATCAAGAGAATCAGTTGGGCTTAGGAAACAAGTTTAGTAGTTCCAATAAGACGGGGCCACATGTCATACGGAACGAGCCACAATCGAGACATTGAAAAGAACGTTTCCGGGTTGATTAATTTCGAGAAACGGTAGCATTGATTGGCCCCCAAGATCCCCGGATTTAACAGGTCCTGACTTTTTCTGTAGGGCTATCTAAAGGAACGTGTCTATGCTAACAGGCTAATAAACCTTCAACAATTAAAACAAAATATCTGAGACAAAGTTACTGAGATAACGCAGGAAATCTGTGAAAATGTCGTGAAAAACGCAATGAAAAGATTTCACATCTGCCATGCTGCTGGAGATGGACATATTTTGTCTGACATTATTTTCCATACGTAATTGCCGGCCAAAATACTTAAAAAAAAAACTTAATACTTTTTATATTTCATAGAAAAAATTTAAAAAATAGAGTGTAACTACTTATACCTGTGCTTTATGTATAGGATGGGCAAATGCCCACCCTGTACATAAAGCGAAAGAAGACAACATTTTAAGTGAAGCAGAACTCATTAACGATCTAAAATTGAAAACTGAGGAAGTTCAGAGTTGTGGAATAAGAGCCAACAAAAGTGCTGGCACTGAAGGGCCGCAAGAATGCGGGTATATTGAGCTCCTTTAAGATAAAGGATTTGAGGAACGAGGCGTATTTTACGCAATGACTGGCAAAAGTCAAGTGAAGATTTGTGTAAATGATAACGTTATCTAAGAATCTGTTCGCTGTTCTAAGTGGGTCGAGAGGAGTTCATCAATGTTTTTCGAGTTATAGCTTGATTGTTTAGAAAGTATGGAATGGGACAACAGACTTGTTTTGAAGGAGTGTTTTGTTTAGAACAAAAGGGCAGTTGGATTGAATGTTTTGTCTGACTGCTGAGATATTTTCTTGATTACTTAATGTGTCTGTGTGTTACTTATTTGTATTAAGAGCGTTTACGCCGTACGGCATTTCATACAAACTTTCAAGCCCTTGTGTTTCGAAATGAATGAACCGATTTTAATGAAACTTCATACGATACGCAAAAACAGGATACAAAGGTCTAATAAGTTACTTAAGAACATTTTCGAAAAATAGTGTTAAGTACAGCCAAATTAGACCGATTTTAAATTTTCCTTAGAAACAGAGATTTTCAGTTATATTTTTTTTAAATAACACATTCGAAAATGTTTTTTACTAACTTTTTAGACCTTTGTATCCTGCTTATGTGTATGAAGTTTCATTAAAATCGGTTCATCCATTCGAAAAATAAGGGCTTGAAAGTTTGTATGAAATGCCGTACGGCGTAAACGCTCTTAAAGGAAACCTTTTAAAATGATAACATCGCCACCAATACAATCGTTCATCTCGTCATCATCTTCATCTTAGTAACTACAACTTTGGCATTATGTAGGTAATTGATATTCCTGCATCCGAACAATGTTTCAGACGTAAGATGTCATCAAGGTTTTAGTACAAAACTCGGTCGTATTTACGAGCTTCAGATAGTAAATCCATATAAACCGGGTGATTAAACTGTGGTGATACGTACCTACGTACAGTACTTACAACTCTGTTTGGTGGAACTTGGAACTTTGAACGGTCATAAATTTAGGCTTAGGTAAGGTTGAAACACTGACGGCAACAAAACTAAAACTCTTCTTAGCGTGTTGATAGCAATCTAAATGGACTCGGCCTAGAATTCGGCTACTTGTTTGGCGCCATCACCAGCGTCCACCAGTTCCTGTAACGTGCAGCTGACAGGACACACATGACACGATATTAAGTGTCCCATCGTTAAAGCAGAAGAATGAAGAACGAACGAAACTAATCAAACGAACACGAACGGAACTAATCAAATATTACCTGAAACAATAATTAAATGCAACCTTAAACTAATTAGTTTAGGTTTGCATTAATTATTGTTTCAGGTAATATTTGATTAAGTCCGTTATTACATTAAAACAGCAGCATTGTTTTTAATCTATTTATATTAAAAATGAGGACAATAGGTGCACCTTTGCCGTACCCTTTGCGCAAATACAGGCGTGATGATAATATGTTTATGTGTTATATTAAAAAGGAGTACCTATATTCTGATTTTTAATTTCATAGAGCAAATTGACAGCGGTGATCGATCTTTTTTTGTCAAGATGACAGATCGATTTCAGCCGGTCGATTCTGTAAAAATCTCACCTTGAAAACTTGCGTGGAGTGAGCTTTCAGTGTCATCCCACTGATGCTAGGGATTGACCAAGCAAACATTTACAATCATAATCGAGATTTTAATAATATTTATTATGTTAATTCTTATAGTCTTAAACGTCAATGTTATATTTTATTTATTGTTCGTGCGTGACGCGCGTCTAGGAAAAAAAGAAAAAAAAAACAACATTGAGATTCTGACTAAGGCTATTTTATTTAAAAACCCCATAAAATAGTAATGCTTTGAAAACTAAAGTAGTAGCTTCGAAATTATATAAAATGATCAACAGAAATAGCATAAAAGATATTATTAAAATCGATTACGATTACGATTACGATTGTGTGTTTAGTCAATCTCTAGTATCAGATGGGATGATACTGACAGCTCACTCCACGCTCACTTCACCTAAGTTTTCACGGTGGGATGGTTACGGAATCACACTGTAGCTGTCGTTTTGTTCTAAAAATCACAGCATAATAACAATCTCATCACTATGTCCATAAAACGTCGTTTTATGAATTTAATCCTTTTATACTAGCTTAAAGATTTCTGAACTCTCTTACTTACCTACCCCAAACATAACTGTTCACAAACCTTCTATTATATTAATTGCAGAGGTCTTGTTAGTCAAATAATGCAAGGATTTTAGGCGTTTCGTTTTGCCAATTGTTTGCAGCAGCCTCAAAATGACGGAAAAATTGGAGCGTCATTGTTCGATAAAGTTCTTCAGCGAGTATAAAAAGGCTGAAAATTCTCAGCAATTGTTATCGATAATAGTTTTCAAGCTTAGTGGGGTTTTTAATGAAGAAAATATGGATTGGAAAAATTGTGAATGAAGCTTACAAGATTTAGGTATAAGAAGATTCTGGTAGCAGTTCCTATAAAATTCATAATGCAATGTTACGCTCAGAGTGATATTGCAATACTTACTAGAATTATTTTCTTACAGTAATTTGAAGTATTCTTGCGAGAGTTGCCAGATAATTTACGATTATGTTGTTACATAAAGGGCACGAAATTTTCTAATCCTTAGCCTTATGTGTTAAAGACAGGCAGGTAACTTTAGTGTGAAAAAAGTATCTGTCTTCCACAGGCGCAGAGTTAAAGAACCTAAGGAATTAAATAGGTATTTTTTAGTTAAATTTTAGCTGGGAAGGTATGGCTGTTCAGTAGTAGATCCATAATGTACATTTATTTCAAATTAAATATATATATCATATATATTTAATTTGAAATAAATATTTTAGGAAATAATAGTTGATAGACACACTATCGAACTTGGTTTAACATCTGTAAAGGTAAGTTGTAAGAGGTAAACAAATAAATAAATAACGATCTGTAAGGCAAAAAAAATAATGGCGCAAACAATAATTGAAAAAGGTCTGATACTATAAACGTTGTGATTTTTATAATAAATGTTATATTAGTAAGTATATTATAATTCTTTGTAATTTTACTTGCGGGTCATTTTATTTTTGTTGTATTGTGATATAAATAAATAATAAGGTTTCCAAATGACAAAATTTTTGGATTGAAATGTGTATCAAAATTATTTTTCATATATTATCTTTGCTATCGCAATATCAGAAAACTATTCTAATTAAAGTAGCTCAAGGAAACATAACATCTACAGAATTTAAAAGTGATTACAGGGTCCACAAAGCTTCTCTGATCTTAACGTCTCCGGAACAGTTGATTCTCTTTTGTTACCCCGAACATTTACTAGGACATTCATTAAAGTCAGATGTAATTAAAACTCTGTGGTTAATTCAGTGAAGAAATTCCATTTAGTCTTAAGAGGAAATGCGGTTGGAGAGACTTTTGAAAGTGCCTAAGTAAAAAGGCATAATTCGAGGTAAAGCTCTCGCCTATTTCCTCCTCCAATATTGGACCAATTTAAAAGATTTCATAAACTGAATAAGAAGGATATAATTATATTATACTGTGTCCCTATGTTTTTCTTTTTTTTTCATCAATAGTTGTCAAATTTGTACACTAGGCCTGATATACGTTTGACATCGGTTATTTTGAGCATTTTTTGAGGGTTGTAGTGCTTATAAAAATTTTTTTACAAAAAAAAAAAAAACAATCGACTTCCAAAAAAACTACAAATTGAAAAATAACTTTAATTTCGAAAGTCGGTGTCTTTGGTTCCGCATTTTTATTTATTGACACGTCTGTGTCAATAAATAAAAGTGCGAAATTAAAGTCATTTTTCAATTTGTAGTGTTTTTTTTGGAAGTCGGTTGTTATTTTTGTAAAAAAGTTTTTATTTTTCACTTTTTCGTTGTACCTACCCCACACACATTCATAAATAACACTACTTTTTTTTTCTGGTTGGGAAATCATCAAATCACCCCTCCCGCTCTGGGTGGAGCGGAAGACCTGCTCGTCCTGTTACATCATTACGAGAAATGGAAAGATGAGGACGATTGTTTTACAAGTCCACGTCTATCCGAGAACTGCTAAGTATTTTCTGTCGACATATTGCCGTATCTCCTAACTTCCAACAGCTATGGACTGCTGTGGCTACCATCATCAGCTCGGTAGCATTAAGTGATGACTCTCAGAGTCAAACACCTGGATCAGGTTTCATTTGATTTGAGAGAGTTCAATTAATACACTGCACATGTCTACAAATTTGAGGATTTTCCTCGATTTTCATGGGATCCCTTCATCAGATTCTGACTTGGTGACAACGAGACCACCTCGAGAGCATACCCTTTCAAACCTTAATGTCAACTGCTCATCACATGTTACAAAAAATTGCTTTTCCAGATGCTGGGACGTTAATTGTTGTTGTTGTGACCACTCACCATACGCATTGTGACGAGCATAAATTGCTTAGCAACCATATTAAAGTAATAGAATCGCAACCCGTGAAATATTTGTCATTGAGTAGTTCTGATGGCTATCTGTGGTCTTCATCATCAGCTCCACTTTACCAAATGATAATTTCCGAGAGAAAATGCTCAAATTACTTTAAAAAATACCCAAATCGCTATAATTTTACCTATAAAATTTGAGGGTTTCCCTCGATTTCCATGGGATTTTCTCATCAGATTCCAACTTGATGATAATGGGACTACCTCGAGAGTATACCAAAACAAAAAAATAATTTTTGAAATCGGTCCAGCCGTCTTTGAGTAATCGGTGAACATACATAAAAATAAAACGTACCTATATAAAGTCGAACATATAACCTCCTCCTTCTTGGAAGTAGGTTAAAAAAAATATCATTAAAAAGGAAAAAATAGGGACATACTTGACAAGTAGTATATTACTCTGTGAAAAATCATTGCTTTATTAACATTTTCATTAACCAGAAAGTAAACAGGCGAGAGCCTTTCTATGGAGAAAAGGCCACCCGCATTTCCTCTTAACGATTCCCCAGATTTGTATGTAAACGATAGGGGTGGGGTAATAATGATTAGTTGTAGGGTAGAATCAAATGACGATTTTGTAGTTATTTTGGTAACATTTTTTGAGCGACTTTGTTCGATGATTAAATAAGTTTAGTAATAATTAACATAAGTCTATGCATTATCATTTCACTGAATGGAAAATGGTAAATAACTGATGTATTGATGTGACGATGAGCTTTAGTGTTATTTCAGACTAAAAATAATTATGTCCCAGTTTCTTCATAACTGAAGTGATAACTTCTTTAAACGCGTTGAGCGATTTTTAGTAACTGAAAATCTTATGGGTTCGCGTCACCGACATGTTAAGGCTCCTTCAAACAGGCGCGACACGATACGCGACACAAAGGCACTGCAAGTCGTGTAACGAGCGGTACCTTTGTGGCACGCGATTACATCGCGTGTCGCGCCTGCTTGTAGGAGCCTTTAATGTTAAGGGGCTTACATGACCTAAAACGCTGTCACTGTCGGATTGCACAGAAAAGAAAGAGAAGCGCGATGACACAATGCTGGTAGTTTATTGCAAAATATGAAGCAATTATTTAATTACAAAAATGTATTGTTTGGACTGAAAAACTAAAACACTAGTATTTTAGTATGTTGCTTGTAGAATAATCTGACAAAAAAAACAGGATGATTGTATGTGTATTAGTATGGTTCTTATTGTAAAAAGAAAGTTTTTAAAGGTATGTTCATGAGTTTTTTCTATCGTATCAAATTAGTTGTATTATGTTTTCAACACACTATCTATCTAGCATATATCCTGAAGAATGTCATATATTTTTCTGATTTTATTTCCTATAGTCGATCATATACTTTTATTGTTTCTAAAACTAGCGTTTTTTTATGTTTAGGTCCTGTAAGCCCCTTAACACTTAACAGTGTGCCTGTAGCTACGAGTATAATGGTGTTTATAATATTTTTTTTTTCATATTCTTTGGGGTTGCACTTAGAATAGAATAGAATACTCTTTATTATGTACACCATATAAATTACAGACATAAATATAGAAACTGTACAAAGGGTGACACAATGGGCGGTCTTATCGCTAAGAGCGATCTTTTAAAGGCAACCTTAGGATGGATTGCAGTTAGCCCAGCAGTGTAATCGTGTTTGAGTTTTAAGTTTTCACTTCTGTCGGCAGTACCCACTCAACCTATTTTTACTCGACTGCGGTGAAGCCCAAAAGGAGGGTTATGTGTTTGACCTGAATGTATGTATGTCCGTTTCTTTGTTCCCTCGTTTAATCACTATGTGGGTTTCTTATGTTTGCTTAGCTAGTAGGTACCTGTATTTGCGCATACACTCGTGCACTATAATATCTTCCGTTTAGAGGCTAATTTGCTCTGACATTAGCAGTTATGGTCGAAATTCGGTCTGGAGGACTAATATTATTATTAGGTACAAACGGATAAAATAATTGATTTAACTCATTTAAACTTTCAGTAGAACGTGGCCTGAAAAGTGGTTTCATTTAGATCTAGCAAACTTAAAACCAACTTAAATAATTGGATTATTATTTAAGTTGGTTTTAAGTAAGTTTTTGTTAGGTACTGAACAAGCAGAACTATAGCCATTAATCATCATCAGTTTCTAATCACCTTACTTCAGTTGCTTAAATTCATTTTATAATTCTTCTACAAATTATAATTTGATTAGTTGACGTCTTTTGAATAAATTACTTTATTAAAGGCACTTGAATTGTTGTCAAAAGGTGCTGTGATATTATAGATATTAATTTTCATTTTGATATTAATTCCTAAACTCAATCATAGCGGTGATGAAATTCTCAAATTGTTTCGGAGAACTGAAATCTAAAGTTAATATCTTAATATATATAAATTACGTGTCACGATGTTTGTCCGCGATGGACTCCTAAACTACTTAACCGATTTTAATAAAATTTGTACACCGTGTGCAGTTTGATCCAACTTGAAAGATAGGATAGCTCACATCTCCATTTATAATCGCAATATTATTTTATTGCACAAAAACGGGTCAGCTAGTTATAATATAAAAAGAAAGGATTTGATTTTTTGCATGTTTCTTTGTCTTATTATATTACATATATTTGTTTTTTTTTATATATTATTCTTTCACGCTAAAACCGCAGAATTTTTGATGAAATTTGGTACCTGGGTAAACCATGACCTGGATTTGGACATAGGATACTTTTTATCTCGATATTCCTACGGGATCGAGACTTATGCGGGTGAAACCGCGGGGCGCAGCTAGGGTTTGATAAATAAATGAAGGGATATTGGCTTGATAGCTAGGGTTGTTGTCTTATATTTTACTTCACTATTTATGTAAGTATTAGGTTACGTACCACATTAACATGTGTTCCTCAAACATTTGCTTAGTGTTTGCCACCAAAAAAAGAAAAAAAAAAAACACAAAGACAAAAAGAAAAAAGTGAAATTTCATACATCACTCAAATTTAAGTTTTCAACTGTAAATACAGTTTTAAAATCGGTTCAGCCGGTCTATTCTGTAAAAATCTCCACGTGAAAACTTAGGTGAATTAAGTTTGTTTTTGCTAGGAATTGACACTATTGACAGCTCAATTCACCTAAGTTTTCACGGTGAGATTTTTACAGAATCGACCGGCCAGTAGCTCCCAAGTTTGCGCAACAGATTATAGAAATTACAAACACGGCAAATGGGGAAATGCAAATGATTTTGAAATAAATTGAGGTAGATATATTAGTAGGCACGTATGTATTTGAATTTTAAATCTTTAAGTTAAACAAACTCCTGGTTTATCCTAGTTCTGGAGTTAATTTGACTTCGTAAGACGGATACAAAGCATTACAGTAAGTAGTGTGGTATTTATGCAAAGAAAATTATACTCTAAATAACATTTTTGAACAAAAAAATAAAAGAAAATAGAAAGAAAAAACGTTCATTAGCGGTAAACATGACGAAACATGGTTACAAAACACAAAACAAAAACATAATATGTACGACAAGTTTAAAAGCTCCTCTCATCGGTTAAGAGCGTTTAAAAAACAAGTGCTTGAAAATTTGTATGAAATACCGTACGGCGTATTTCATACAAATTTTCAAGCCCTTGTTTTTTGAAATGAATAAACAGATTTTAATGAAACTTCATACGCATAAGCAGGATACAAAGGTCTAAAAAGTTACTTGAGAACATTTTCGAAATATTAAAAAAAAGATAACTGGAGATCTCTGTTTCTATGGAACATTTTAAATCGGTCTAATTTGGCTGTAACACTATTTTTCGAAAATGTTTTTAAATAATTTTTTAGACCTTTGTATCCTGCTTATGCGTGTGAAGTTTTTTCATTCATTTCGAAAAACAATAGCTTGAAAGTTTGTGTGAAATGCCGTACTGTGCATAACTATCTCATATCACCACCAGAAACAAACTATCTTCTCATCAAAAACAAATATGAATTCTAAACCACCATTGGGATACAGCACTCCATCAAAATTTGCGGGTTCCAAAACAAAAAAACACACAAATTATTCAGGCATTTTGCATAAATATTGGATTTGAATACCGGACTGACTGTACTGGCTTTGATCAATATATCCGCTTAGTGTATTTTGGATACTCGACAAAGGGTAAAATGGCGTGCATTCGAACACGTGTAACCTGAGCCGTGATTGGTCAAAATCTTCATTATCCGATTTGCGAGTCGGTTTGTTAGCGGCAGTGGGCCTTTAAAACTGGCCGGTTGTGTAACAATGGTTTTTGTTCTGCTGTCGTCATTTGTTTTTTTTTTGTGTTATGCGTCAAAAAGGATTAATAGCAAACAAACAACAACAAAGTGTTTATTTCAGGCTACAAATGCCCATAGATTCCTTACAAACAGATTAACCTGAATGTTAGCTAAAAAGGGCATATTTCTTGCATGTAATTAGTTGGTGTTTTCATGAGGAACAATATTAATTATTGTTATGGCTTTCCGTTTGTTGTTCAAAAAAACATTGACGGTGATATCAGTCATAGGTTTATCTGGGGCTTGTATGGATATATTATCATCAAAGCAATAATTTTATTTCGGACAACTAAGAGATCATAAATTGTTAGTAAAAGGTATAAGTACTGTATCTATATAGGATGACAGGTAATTAGTGACCTATATTTTTTTTTCAGGATGGGAAGTCAGCAAATAATCCCTCCCGCTCTGGGTGGAGCGGAAGGGAGTGTCAGACTCTTACTGACTAAAACCCACCCGTGTTCCTTCCTTAGCTCTTTATGTTCCGGACCAGCGGTACCTAACCCTTTCGGACAATCCCGCTGACCTGGCAGGAAATGACCTATACTTGAACACATGATTGTGATCATCATATTAAACAACTTCCCCAAAGATACGATTATTTTTATTTAAATTACCAAGCGCATGACCACAATAAAATATTGAGTACTTACAACAATACACCATCAGCTGTAAAAGTTACTAGTCCCTTTTCACAAACAAAACTATTCCACTTTTACAATGCATTATTCTTTTTCATTCATTTAACAACTGCGAACCGGTCGACAAGGGATGATGCGCTTGGTAAATATAAACAAAAATCGTTTCTTTGGGAAAGTTGTTTGTTATCATGAGTAGAGTCGTCACTAATTACCAGTCACCCAGACAGTCAGTCAGTCGGTCAGTTATAGTCACCCTATATAATGAAAATACAATTTTGGTATGTAATAATGTATGTTAAATCTCTAGACGTTTACAAAATACTGCGGAAGTGTGGACGACAGCCGCGTACAAATTATGCAGAGCACTAACGATATTAATTTCATACACCTACGAGGTATGAGACAGTTTTGCTCATTAACCTGTTTTATTTACACGCTTTAATTAGCGTATATTAATTATAGTCTTCATTAATTACACATTTGCATGAAATCACATTACCAAAATAACTCTCTGAGTAATAATACGTGTTTCTGAGTATTTTCCAACGTTGACACATTATATTTCTTCATTCAAAAATGGCAGTTCTTTGAGTATTGTGTAAATTGTGTTTCTCATTCAACAATAATAATCCTTTTACGCAGAGCGTCCATATTTGTCGTGTAGAATATTACAGTTTTAGGTCAGCGCCATCTCTTGACCCATAGTGGAACTAATGTAATTTTTGTTGATGATTTCTGAAAAAGTGTGCTATTTAGAGACTTCATTTTATTTTTCGTGTAATCTTTACATAAACTTTTATCGCATAGAATAATTTCAGATTTTTCTCTACGCAAATTTCAAAGATAAGGAGGGGGGAGAGTATGTTTTTTACATTTTTCATCAAAAGTCGAAACCTATGCGGCCTAAAAATGTTTGAGAATGTGTAAACAGCGCACTTTCATGATGCCCCACACGCCCTAGTAGCCCCACTTCAAATTTTTAAGACACCCTTTCAGTCCCTGTTGCAGAAAAATAAAATCTTTCTTTTTTGCAAAATAGTTGGGCACAAGTCATCTAAAATTATTCCAAATTTCAAGTTGATATCATTAGTAGTTCTTGAGATATTCACCTATGACAGACGGATGGACAGACAGACTGAGACGCACCATAAGGGTTCCTTTTTACCATTTTGGTACGAAACCCTAAAAAGAAACAGTTAATTAAGTCACTTCTGTTGACCCAAATATTTGTATCATGCGAAAATACTTCAATGTATTTTTGCATGATACAAGTCTATCGCATTTCGTACAATACCAGAAATCAATCCCATAATTAAAAACGTTCAAAATCTAGTCTCAATATATCTCATCTCAGCGACAATTAATGTCAAAAACTGGTTAAAAAAATGTAGGGAAACCTACATTTTTGACAGATTGAGGCTGCGATCAGACTGTGAACGTTCTTAAAATTACGAGAAATATTCCTCTGATGACTGAACTAGCTTCAACTTTCTGACTAACTGACGGACTATTTAAATTTTGACAATTCAAAAGTGCCTGTACAAGGTCTAATTGAAATAAATGCTTTGAGTTTGAGTTTGATGCTAGGAATTCACACTTTTGACAGCTCACTTCACCTAAGTTTTCACGGGGAGATTTTTGGGTTCCGTACGTCAAAAGGAAACACGGAACCCTTTTATGATCAATTCGTTGTTCGTCTGTCTGGCCGTCTGTAAAGACCCGTTTTCTCAAGAACGTGTGGAGTTAGCAAGTGGAAATTAATACCAAATACTCAAGGCTGCAGTCCCTAGAAGCAGTGAAAAAAGCAAACTTCTAAGTTAACTTAATCAAAAGATACGGGTGTTTATGTTCCGGAATCAAAACCTATAGGATACTTCCCGTTGACCTAGAATCATGAAATTTGGCAAGAAACAATGTCATGTAGCACAAGTAAGAGGTAAAATGCAATGTAGTCATTTTACAAAAAAAAAATTCCGCGATAATCTATTTATATACCTACAAATCTGTACGGAACCCTCGGTGCGCGAGTCCTACTCCCACTTGATCGGTTTTTCACAATATATATTGGCTGGTCACTTTTAAACTGACCAATCGCAAGCTAAGAAAATTAAAAGCTACTCACGTCTATCAATAAAGCTGTATGTGCCAACGAATCCCGTAGCGTTGTTCTGCTTGGCCCCGCTATGAAACTCCAGGATAAGTGAGGGTCCAGGGGAGTACAGGGCTGGTGGGGCATCGGCTCGACTGCCGCAGAGCTCCCGAGCCCAGGCTGAACGCTCGTTGATGGTTCCAGGAGGACCAGGACCTTGGACTTCCCAATATACCTTCAGGTAATCACCTCGGGTGCAGCTGTAACAATAAAGGAATAATAGGGTTATTTTCTTTATCTATTTTGATATATTTAAGATTTGATTGGTAAATACGGGCGCAGGGCCTCATTACTAAGACATTTGGAGGGAAAGTGCAGTAAGTATTTTAATTAAGAAAATAAATAGATTTATAACATTTTCAGGATAAATAAATTGTATCAAACTAGTCCAAATGCTATTATTAATTTACCAATGTTTTACATATTTTATTTGTGTAATATCTAGATAACAGTTTTCCTGGAGAAACCGTGTTTAATATTTTTAAATTACTACCAAAAAAATTTACACTTTACCGAAACTGAGTCGTTCTCATAAAAATAAAACACGTATTAAATCCTCCATTTTAAAATTACCTACGAGGTTGGAAAACTGAAAACTATGTGGTAGCAACATTTTAAGGTAAAAACCAATATTATCGGCCGACGATCGCTTAGAGACTAAAGTGCTGCGAAGTTAGCGTCTCAATTTTATGAAATATATGTTTTCAAACCTATTTTATAGCACTCTATTTTTTATGATGTCATCTAGTTTTATCGGGAAAATTATGTGGCTGCGTTGTACAAGGGAATTTCTGCGCGAAATGATAACATTGTTGTTCTTGGCTAGGTTTTCTAAGCGTTAGATCGAACATTTTGAAATATATTTATTATCATTCTTTTGTGTTTGTAAATAATTGAGGATGGTGTATAAGACTTTATGAAAAGGTACTAAAAACCTATCTACCTTTTTTGCTTCCGATTTACGTCTCTTTTAAGTTTCAGTTTAGAAAAGACCGGTGACGAACTACGTAGAAAAAACTAAAAAGAAAACTGTCTATCACAAAGTAAAGACTACGAGCTTGTCCATCACAGGTGTTTTAAAACTTCGGGGTATATTTCATATCCTCTGTGACGAAACTGAATAACAAAAAACCTTGTTATACAAAATTTTGCATCTCTGTACGGACGAGAATCTCCTTCCTTTTGGGTTGAAAAAAAATTATGAAAGCACCTTTTTCTTGTGATCATTATTCCAGTTTATTTCGGCAATATTTTTGGCATGACCAGAATTGATTTTAACGATGAATATTCTGACTTACATTTATAACTATCTACACTCATTTACACATCTCTACAAACGAGAAGGTGAGTCGTAACGATCATTTCGAAATTTAATTCTCATTACCATTAATAATTCATAGACGAATGTTGAATACAAAATGGCGTTTGCATTTTATGCATGCAGCTTAATAAGGTTAGCACATTCCATCGACACGGTTCGTGGTATATCTGAAAGATGGAATTTTAAATTGCGAATGCATAGTTATTCATATTTTTAATTTCCTTAACGATCTGGTAGAAGAAATGTAGATGGTTGATTGATGATAGCTGGGACTAAAACAGGGATTTGAGTCTTTGAGCTGAGTTCATTTATGAAGATATAACAAAACAGGGTATATTATATTGATAGCACAGAAAAAGTGTATTCGAGCTATATGTAAAATAAAACGAACGGATTCATGCAAGCCACATTTCCAAAATTTAAAAATATTGACTGTACCATCACTTTATGTCTATGAAACCTGTATCTTTGTAAAAAACAACATGTCTTTATATGAATTTGTCAAAAGTCAACGGCGCTCAAAAAAGTTGCACCCTTTATGCACTAAAACCAAGTTTCTTTATAATAGTATATTTGCAATGGCTCCAAAACTTTATAACAAATTACCTGATCAAATTGTATCAAGTAACAATATGAATGAGTTTAAACGTAAGCTTTTTAAATTATTGAATGACAAGGCGTATTATTCTGTTAATGAATATATTAATGACAAATTAAAATAATAGTTGTGTAACTGTAGGTATATCTCTCTATAATTAAAATGTTGCTCTCGCAGTAAGATAATGATAATATGTATTGACATTTCTATTGAATTTATTATTGTATACGAAATTGTGACTAATTACCTATTTGTTTATGTGCCGTTTTTATTGACATATTACATTAACTATTGCATGAAATTGTGACATCTACTTACTTATTGTTTATTAAATTTTGTTATTTGATATTTTGTATGCCTTTTGGCGGGACATAGCATGGACCAACATTTTTTTTTTGTATAACATCTGTATAATTGTACCCTATGTTCACAAAATGAATAAATGAAATGAAATGAAATGAAATTATTATTATTTCATTCACTATGACGACTTAACGATTCCTTACCGAAACCACGTCATGTCAATTCCATAGCTAATCCCGCCAATCTCGCGTTGATTTCGCGCAGTTTCGTTCATTGTGCCATAGAGAATTACGGCCTAGGTTGTATGTTTCAATGGTATATATCCTCTTGACCGATTTCGGTTACAGTGTCCAGTCTGAACGGAGATTAGCGACGTAGGAGATATTATAGTGCACAAGTATGTGCGCAAACATAGGTGCACTCTCTGTTCCTTTACTCTCAGTTTGATGGGATGGCAATCCGACACGACCAGAGAGAGATCAGGCGCAAGACCAATGGCTTTACATGCTTTGCGAGGCACGGGGGTATAATAACACCAACTACTAAACTCTGGACTGCTACTGAGAAATTTCTAATGGAAAAACCCAATAACGATTCTTCTCCCGTGGGAATCGAACCAAGGACCTCACGCTCAGCCGACCACGAGACGGCATTTAAAGGCTGATTTTAAGAGGAACTTTAAGAATCACTACTGTATCAGTTAAAACGAGATGCGAAAGACGTATCCAAAGAACTTGGATTTGCTTAAATACTCCAATAACTACCATGATAAAATCTGAGATTGGAATTCCATAATCTTTTTATTATAGTAGCAGTTAAACGATCGATTATTGAACGGGTAATTTTTCACTGTTGTGATTGGCTAAAATATTTATACCGACATCACAAATGTCACCGTACATCAGTCCGATTGGGTACGCCTCAACTACTGCGACCGGTTCGATTTACATCAATTACGTAATTACGTGTTCACCGTAAAGATATAAATTATTAACGTAATATCGATTCAAAGCTGAAAATAAAGCAGGTTCTACCTGGCAAATGTATGTACGATGATAATTCAAGCTGACCTGACATTGGTGATCATAATGTGTGATTTTACTTGATATAAATGAACTTGGTTTTATTTTGTTTAATACTAACATTAGTTTTAAGTACCATTGTTACTAACAAAACATGGACCTGGTCTGAATTAAATGTTTTTTATTTATTTATTATTATTGGTGCCGATTCCCATGTTCACAACTTAAGTTCATTGCATCTTTTTCTTTCTATTTCATTAAGAAAAGGACAGAAGATAAATTGTATTACGACAAGTTTAGACGTAATTAAAAACTACTCTACTAAAATTACGTCAATCTACGTCAGGCGCTGATTAATTTGACAGGACTAAACTAAAACTTATCTTCTGTCCTGTTCTTAATGAAATATAAAAGATGCCCTGAAATTAAATTTAGTTTAGTTTGTGAACAACAGAATCGGCACTATTGTATAAAAAGCCTGGAAAATGCGAAATCAGTATATACTGGAAATAACATAACAGAACATCACGCCTGTATTTATCAAAGGGTTAGGCAGAGTTAACACCCATGTATTAGGAGACGTGCCTATTGTCATCAACCGCACACAAAAACCGCCTCCAGGTTACTACAAAGAAGTATGTACAGACGCCAGCACATCAAGCTACTATAATCTGTCAAATTTCTTTGTTTTTTAGTTCAAAGTTGATTGGAAAAATTTTACAGTCTCGGGTAGCTTGATGTGCTGGCGTCGGTACGTTTATAGCTTAAAAAATGTCAACTCCACACAATATATAAAAGGTGATCGTACCTTTTATTATATCTTCACTTGTATTAGAGTTGAGTTTTTTGGGCACCCCTACCTAACTCAATCGGAAAGAAATGGCAAGTTTCTTTCCGTTTTTTGAGCTGAGATGTTTTTATTTTTGTTTCGTATTTTTGTGTCAACAGCACTGTTATGTTTTCAATAGTGGCGGTGAACGTAATATGGTAGAAGGTTATTTCTTTTTCAGGAAAACAGACAAAAATGGTCTCCGTAATGGAAAAGGAATGGATATTTGTAAAGTAGATGAAATTCTACTTTTGTATGTGCAGTTGAAACAGAACCGGTCGAAGTGGTGTTGCTTGGGGGAGGCCTGTCCAGAATTAGACGTCTTTGGCTGATATAATGATAATGTTGTTTAAAAATGATATAATATGATAAAACATTCTAATTTAAGTAAAAAAATATGGCCCTAAAAGTGATCTCGTCTCATATTATTATTTTTTTTAGTAAAAAAAAATATTTTTACTCAAACGCATTTTAATTCCTCTTCTTTTCATTCCTGAATCCGTTTCACCAATAAACATTGCCTATTCACTCTATTGCAAAAGCTACTTCATCATTCACTTGCCATTCGAAGTCGATAGATACGATAAATCATCTACATGTCGAATTCAAAGAAAGGGTAAACTAAAAGCAAAAACAGCTTGGTTTCAGTAGAAAAGTATCCTTTTGACCTATTTAGACTTGGCAACGAGTACCAAACAAACAATAGACTGGCTAACTGGAGTTTGGGTGCATTAACAGACGTTTTCCTTTGTTATTTTAAGAATGGATTAGTTTGATTTTTCGAGAGAATTAATAGAGCAGATTCTATATTTATATGTACCATCGTGGACACTGGCGGTCGACCACTTTTCAACCTTATTACCAAGGGCATAAGGGTGAAAAGTGGTCTACCGCCATTATCTGCGGATGTACAGTCAACAAAACATTATAGGTTAATTATGCGGTACCTACAATCAGAAATCACTGATGTTAAATAGATAGCATCTGCATTGATCAAGATGTGGTTATGAAGCCAATTTCCCAGTTTGAGGTACTGTTTTTGATCCTTAGTTTGGGCATAATACTGCTTAAATTTACATATTTAAAACGTTAGAAACCTTGGAGGAAATAAACGCAATCAGTAAAATAGCTCAGTTTAAACTCCCCAAATATAATCGGAGCTAAAAATATGTATTTTGTTAAAGCAAATGCAACTAAAATCCTAGAAAAATAGCAATGCAACTCATCACGCAGAGCGACTCCGTCAAATCACGTAACCGAAAAGTGATAAATTTCGCGTACAATTCCGACAATTCCACCAATTCTGCCTATTCCCCTGCGCCAACTGTGTCGTAAACCATCGTCAACACTAATCGTTGTGCCGAACAACATGTTAAGCTTTCGATTACAAATACTAGTCGTCAACCGTTCGGCTATTTGCCAGCACGACGCACTGTGAATTGCAAATCTGACGGTTGCGCCAGTTTGCTTGACCACCTCGATTTTCATCACAATACATGTGTTAGCCTTGTTTTTGTGGCGTTTCCAGCATTTTTATGACGTCACGGATTGCTGGTAAAATGTTTTTTTAAAAGGAAATGTGGAAAATGCAGGGAAAAATGGAAACAAATATCCCTAATTTTAAGGACTTGTGTGATATTTTGTTGAATGGAAAAAGCATTGAGACATTATTATATTCTCAGTAGCACAGATCAAACGCCATAAAATATACCTTCTAGAAATGGAAAATATATTGAATTGAGTTTAGCTACTTTCACTCGATCAGTTTCAGTAATTCGGCTACGGCAGAAACTTGATAACTTAATTTATATGATGGTATAGAGGTATGAGGTGCAGGGTGTAAAGTTGACTCATCCTCCATAGAGGTAGGGGCATCATACAAATAGGAGAATCCTCCGACCAGACAGGTGTTGCGTCTAGTGAGGAACTGCCCGATGATTGATGTCGGGACGTTGTATATATGTTAGTTGTGCGGTAAACTTTGCTTGCGCGATGCAGGATTTGGCGTGACGTCAGTATGTTGCGTAGTGCGCATGTGGCAATGTAGATGCTACCACAGAGTAATTGATCCGGATTCTACGTATTTGGATTGCAGAAACAATAATACAGTCGCTGTACATAAAAACTCTAAATAAAATACAGAAATTCTGTATCTAGTTAAACTTTTATATTAAAAGAGACACGAATGATGAATAATACATACAACCATATTTTATGGACAACCTTTATAAGAAAATAACATCAACTTAAAAGAAAGTAAGTAATTGAATCCCGTATCTTATTAAATAAACACCTTTCTTCAACAAATAAAGGTACAAACTCCTTGCACAATGGGTGTAACATATGCGGTCCAGTAACGTCGAGAAACTTTCCAAGAGCTCGGGGAAAGATTTGTCTTACCGTTGTTTCCCTGGAGTGGGATCCCCGCATTGTGTGATCGATCTAACTGGAGTTGACAGTGTGAGAAATAATTGTGGAAATATGTATGTAAGGACGTACTAGAGAAGTTTTTCGTACCAATTCTATTTCTGTGCCGAGTATGTAGTTACAGTTTTGTATAAATCGAGATTACTACCTACCACCTTTATAACGAACGTGGCCGTGCTACAAAAGGAAATAAAAAAATGAAAATATACTTGAAATTAAGGGACAGCTTACGGCTTTTGTGCAAGATGTATTTTGGTAACATTATGCGTTATCAAACTAAGTATTTACCTACTCAATAGCATAAACAGTAACTTTTATTTCAATTACTGACATCGTAGGAAGAATGGAAGAAACAGAGAATACCCTACTTATAATTTTAAATTCAACGAAAATCTTACATAATTTCAGTCAACATGAATACCTACCTATACGAATACTATATCAAGGCAGACGGTCAAAAATATTTTGACGACATACAAGACAGTTTTAACATACGGCCTCAAAACAAGACTCACTTTTTGCGCCATGTAACCCTAGCCCGGCTTAATTTAATGCTAGCACATGGGAATTACCATAATACGAAATTTACAATTCCTTTTCAGTACAACGACCGATGTGAAATTTCAAACGGCATGTCGAAATGATATCGATTGCAAATTCGAACGAATTGGTCATTATTTGATTTCCTGTGGTGTTTCATAGCATAAACAGCGTATAATGTTTTTACTGGGGAGTTTGTTGCGTCACTTTTTCCTCCCATCGCGGAAGTGGTGAAGGGCAGGCGTTTTGGGGGACTGTTTCATGTAATTTTGACGTTAAAAAAGAGCTGATTCTCAGCCCTGTTTAAATAAATGACTTTTGATTTTTACTGTTGGGACACAGGCTTCCTCTGGGTGAGAGGAAGTGGGCCGTAATTTGCCACGCAGGCCCAGTGCGGTTTGATAGATGTCACTTATCTTCGAATTTTTTGTTCTAGGACATGCCGGTTTCCTTGCGATGTTTTCCTTCACCATTTTGAGAGTAGTGGCTGGTGTTTCATGCGTGTCCTTAACATGAAGCCTTATAATTTCCGTGCCGTAAACATCAGCTTGGATTGAAAGTAATTGGAATAAACAATATATCTACGTTGGATTTTTCCGAGGCTGGGGCATCTATAGGTACATATTATAAACTAACGTCGCTTTTCTAGTCCGTCTGTGTGACCGCGATTTTGATACGGTGTTCACCATCATTTGGAGAATTTATTCCGGAAGGTTTATGTGTATAATATATTCATAAAACTAATAAATCACGATGTTTTGTCAATACGTAAAAACCCTGTGAAGCAGAGGCGGCTCGCTAGTTCTTTTTTCTGTGTAATTACTAGATACCTTATTTATGCTGATCAAAGACGAAATAAAAATGTTGTTATTTATTTTCTTATTAAAAAAGGTGTGTAACAGTTTTTTTTAATGAAACACAGTTTGTAAATTTTTGTCGTTCTTATAACAAGGAGAAACTGACTGATTGATATATCAGCGCACAGCAGAAATTACTGAGACTAGGAACTTGAAATGTTGCACACGGTTTCTCTTATAATAGAGGGGAGCAAAAATAAAGGGTTTTTGGGAATTTTATTTTTATGGGGGTGAATAGGAAGGATTTTGTTTGTTTGAAAAATATTATTTATTGAGTTAATAAAATTGAAACTTGCCACGAATACTTCTATCTAAGTAAATAATAAAGTTAAATTTTTTAAACTATCTCTAAAGGATTAGGAGGTGTTACAGTTTGTTTGGAAGTATTTTAACGCGTGGTCCGATTAACTCAACACTCGGTATTTATACTTAAGAGCAGAAATAATCTGTATCGTATATCAGAGTTTTTCGTAAATCAACCCCTAACAGAGCGAAAAATGGTAAATAATAATTGTTTGATTTTATTGCGTGGCTCGATTAACTCAAAAAAATAGAACGAAATAGAAACGTCAAAAATGATATTTCAAAACTCAACCACTTTTTCCATTGATCAATCATCTTGAAAATTGACCCGAATACTTTTAGATAAGAAAATAATCATACATTTTTATAAAATACCTTTTAATAGACATGGACGTGGTGTTAAATTTTGTGGGGGAAAAGACGAAATCTACGCGGATGAAGTGGCGGGCGAAGTGCTTGTTATTACAAAACCAAGCATCTATTTTGCTTTACTTGAATTAAATATAAAAATATTTTTGATGACCCAGTACGGTTTCAGAAAAGATTTCGTTGAAACAGCAACCCACACAAAAATTACCTCCTACGCTAAATTATGATCAGCTGAATAAAATGTATAATTTAGAAGCATTTTTTAATTTTGAAAATGTAAGAACCATGTATCCGTTTATTATGATTTTTTGATGTTGACTTGAAAGAGCATGGCAGTTGAGAACGTGTCATGCTCACTTAAATGTCTCATCGATGGTGGCGCGTGTGTTGGATCATTCGGTTCCCTAGAAAATGGTACAGTTGGATGGTGTTGATCCACGCGTCATTTTCGTGAACGGGCACCGTGTGTCCATGGAGTTTCTTGCCCGTTCTTCTGCATACAGCCGGTCGATTCTGTTAGAATCTCGCCGTGAGAAGTTCGGTGAAGTGAGCGTGGACTGAGCTGTCAATAGTGTCAATTCCTAGCAAAAACAAACTCACTTCACCTATGTTTTCACGGTGAGATTTTTACAGAATCGACCGGCTGATCTACGTTTTGGAATGGGCAACTAGTTTCAACTTTCTGACTTACTGACAGAATATTTAACTTTGACACTTCAAAAGTGCCTATACAAGGTTTAATTGAAATAAATGCTTTGAGTTTGAGTCTATTTGCGACCTAATGGCCGTTAGCGGATCAAACGCATGAATTATTCCAGAAAATTTAATATTTCTGGAATATTCCATTTTAATAACAATCTCAGATTAGACTCAGACTTTGACGCCTAAGTGTCCTTTTGTTTGTGTTTTTGTAGTTATTTGTAGGTAGTTAGTTATGTCATTTAGTAACTAGTGTAAATAGTTAGTTGTATAAAAATTGTAGACAGACATATTGTTATGTATATTTTGAATAAAGGAGGCTTTTATATAAAAATGTGTTATGGTCGATTTCCTTATATGTATATTGTATAAAATGTTCTAGACGCATTTCCAAAGATCTCAATGGTTCGTACCATTCAGTAATTAATGGGTTTACGCAATTATTCAATACCTATGTTGTATTTCAGCATTTCATATAATGACTAATAGATTACTTTTTTACTTCTGATTTTAATTTAATATTATACGATTTATTTATTCATATACTTTATAGTACACCAGAAAATACATAACTAAAAATACGATTGTCACTTCAAAACATACACTAAAGAATAAATATATAATGTTTATTCTTTAGTGTATGTGTTGATGTGATAATCGTATTTTCATAATAATAATAATTTAAATATATTTTTATTTAGATAAAAATATATGAATATATTTAAAATTTTAGATTTTTTATTTAATATTTTGTTAAAAATAAGATATCTCTGTGCCATAGACTTCTTCTCCGTTCACCTTTTCCCTGTTTTACCCCTTACCCTGTTTTTGTCCAGACAGTTAAAAAAGTCAGCCGGTATATAGATATCAATATCTAGTTATCTACTGTTTCCAATTTGAATTTCAACTTCGAGTTCATAATTGAAACTCGCTCGGTAGCAAGAAGCTTCGTTGATCAGTTTCTTATTATTGAATCCCTAGTTCGGTGTCGTCAGCTGTTGCATATTAATAAGAACAGCTATAAAGTTATCTAGACTGTTATCTTTGGAGTAAAACAGTCCTCCTTTGAATCCTAAGCGCTGTGTTAAATTGTAGGTTGGGCGATTTAAATTTAAATCATCTGTTGTGAGATTTAAAGCATTATTAAATTAACCTGCACCTTTGTTATTGTATTTCTTAAGTATTGCTGTGTATCTAACAAATCTTTATGTTTTTAATTCTATAGTTCTTCTAACTGGTAGGTAATTTAAATAGTGTCTTTTCTTGATGATAAGAATTTGAATTTAAAAGTTCCATTGGCTAGATTCCTTGTATTTCAAAGTAAAACTAAAATCTCCATTTGCGGTACCTTTTCCTTGTTTTTTTTTTTAATTAAAATAAAACACCACAAATATATTTTGCATCCAATATTCAATATTTTTGGGCGCAAAAACCAGGTACGGTCGGCCGGTACATTTGATTTTTAGATTTTCCTGAAACACGTAGGTATAGGATTGAATCAGAAAATTCACATATGACTTTTATTCAATTCTCCCGTAGCGGCCGACAGCATAAAAAGTGAAATTAAATTGTAGAACTTTTAAATTCGCTAACCTACAGAAAATGTTTTTTGATATTCCGATTTTATAGACCGCAAATAGTAAATATATTTTGAGTCATACGAGTCCCAATTTACATATTTTATAAGTTTTACTGCATAACGTATTCAGTGACACCGTGCAGGTAGATATACTCTTTGATGCACTATGGCAGTATTTTTTTTTATTTTACATTATTTTATACAATTTTTTTATTTCTAGCGGTTCTCAACACGAGGATCGCATCTAAAATCTTGAACTTTTGTGTTGTGTTCAAAAGTTAAGCCAGCAATGGAGGTTGGTGTGTAGCTTGTCTACAAACTAAATTTTGGAGTGGACGTTCGTGTACCATCTTATCGTAAGATTTGTAGGTACTACAAATCGTTTAAATTCTTGCCTTCGCACAAGTGCTAACAACCCAGCTATCGCTACTAGCGCCATTAAGTCACTCATTTCCGTCACTTGTCTCGGCAAGAAGATAAGTGGCCGACACGCTGTTTCCTCAATCCCAAACCCGCTACAAAATAATTCAGTACTCAAGCAGGGTACGGTAACACAGTGTTTCTGTGTCTATAAATGGAAAGCAAACAGTAGCGGCTGTGTTCGTGTTTGCAGTGCGCACTGCGATCGCGGTCGGCGATAGTTTGCACTTGATGCATATTAATGTATCGTCCCACAGTACTGTTCATACAGTTTGTATTATATCGAGAATATAGGATCGGCTTTGTTTCGATGATATCGCATAATATTATTTTGATTGAATTTCAATATTCAACGGTTAGAGGTGTTTGACTATTCAACATCGAAAATTTTAAATGGTTGTTTTTAGATTCAGCAAATCGTCGTTTGTATTTGGAAAGCAGTGTGCAATTTTCTGTGACTTTTATTTGTATTTTGAATAACGTATAACTTCAAAACCCATCCAATTCTACTGCATACAATCTCCGTTACAATAAACAATCAAGGACAAATATGGCCATAATCAGGTACATCTTTTGACAGTATCTATAGCACTAGCATACGGGTGCAGTAAGTAGCTCTTTAGTGGTAACAAAACCTCAGGCCTCGTATTATATTAAAACTATGTACCACGCTAGGCCAGCTTAAGACCAAAGTCTTACCACTGACCTGCGGTCTATAGCACATCAACTATGGAGAATAGTTTTGACCATGTTTTTAAACTAAAGCTAAAAAAAACTCAAAACCTAACGAGCATCACTGTTGCAAAAGTTATTGAAATAATAATCCAGTCGAGGCAAGGCATTAAATGATGGAGTTTATCCTGCGCCAACATCACCAAAGAGATTCACTAAAGACGTAAGAGCAAATGAAAGAGACAGAAAATGAGGCTCATAAATATTGTATAAAGTCTACGGGAGCTGAGGTACTTGAGTAGGTACCTATTGTAATATAATAAAGGAACATTTTTAATATTATGTTAATGTTTTGTAGAGAAAAATTAAGAAAGAAATAAATTAGATACCTACGTAGGTACCTTATTAGCGGTAAACATGACGCAGAAACAGAACACAAACAAAAAAAATAACAAGTTGAGGGTAAACATGCGTCACATCCACGCAAAACGGCCATCGCTTAGCATAATGCTAAGACCAAGCGCCAGACAGAGCCCCAGCGTTGGTTTTCAGCGACAGCCGGCGGGGACGTGATGACGTCAACCGGTGCAGTATATGATAAGATATAAAAAAAACAACAATGAAATAAATATGCATTACCTAGTTCTAAAAGTTGGTACAAACATGTAATTAATGTAATGGTAACATTACGGGCAAAACTCACGCGCCGCCGCCATCTTGGCGATGGCGCAGGCGTGGCGCTACTATACGTACACCATAAAGTATTACAATCAGCATAGGAATTAAAGAATAGTTCAGTTTTAAGTGATTAATCATAATAAGTTCTTTATTTCTCCTCACAATGACAAACTTATTTTAGGTTTCACATATTATTATTTTTTTTACCAATGTGAGGAGCTGGTGTCTGAGTTAGGCGTAAAATGCCTGTATTACAAATCACCAGGTCCCCACCCCACGGAAGAACAGAAAGTTTTAGTTTTTAAATTTTACTAAATAAAACGAACATCACTAGTGTGCGCTCTCGACAGCCGTTTTTATTTCAATGTCTCGTTCACTTTCCTCTCGGGTCGCGCCGCGACTGCTCGAAAATGTGCTCTTCGCCTACTTGATTGATGGTGATTACTGGTGATTGGTAAGAATAATCTCCATATTTAGAAGAACTGGATGTTTTCTTTACCCACGAGTACATCCATTATCGTACAACCCCACGGCCACATTATTTAAAGTACTTTCCAAAATTTCCTATGCAAATAGCCTGATAATAGCCAGTTTGATTGTCTTTCAATAGTAAGCACAGTATAGTGAACAAACTTATCTAAGTTTGGTAATACGAAACATATTGTTTTAATGAACAAAATTAAAGAACCCTTCAAACTTCGTTCAATTTCGGGTCATATCACAAGGTTTAAAAGGAATGGAGAAATTGCAGTAGTTAAGTATATTTGAACCACAAACGACCATATTTTTAGGGTTTCCGTTCCGTTTGGGGACCTAAAGGGTCCCGAGGGGACCCTAGCTCCGCAGTTTGTCCGTCAGTCCATCTGCCACAGGGCTGTATGTTTTGAACCGTAATATGTACCTACTGATGATAATTATAACTATGACACTTGAAATTTTCACAGAGTGTTTGCTACTACGGCCGCTATAAAAAACAAATACTATAAATAAAATAAATTTAAAAATTTAAGGGCTTCCCCTAATCTAGGAACATGTTTCTTTTTTAAATAAAGTTTTTTCGCATTTGGCTAATAAGCTGCCAGTTACTGGTTAGAAACCGCTCAAATTATTATCTCATAATATTCTCCTTTAATTTCTAGCAATAAATCCAAAATGCTCTTGTATTGAACAATTATCATGTCATAAAATTATGCCAAAATGGCCTTCTAAATCATGACACGACAAACATACCAATAGGCCTTTCATGTTATTCCATAACGGTATAATCACAGCATAAATTATGCAGAACAGAACTAGTTCACTATTTCATGAACTAACTGATCTCTGGACACTCTATATTTCACGAAATTGGAGGCAGAATATTGAACTGTTTTTCAACTCATCTCATTTGTCCAGTCTTTTCCCAACTATGTTGGGGTCGACTTCCAGTCTAACCAGATGCAACAGCAGCAACACCAGTATTTTACATGGAGCGACTGCCTATCTGACCTCCACAAACCAGTTACTGGGTAATACGATACCCCTTGGTAAGACTAGTTGTCAGACTTTCGGGCTTCTGACTAACCGTAACGACTGTCAAAGATTCACGAATGACAGCCGGGACCAACCGCTTAAGGTGCTTTCCGAAGCACGGGGGGGTCTTGGTATGTAAAAATGGTCTTGGTCATCCATCCACAGACCAACCGCGGCAAGCGTAGCTTAACCTGATCGATCGACCTGTGCGGCTGTAATTATTTAGCCACGAGCCCCTTAACTGTTGTTAAACTACAGTTCCCTAAATATTACTAGTTATCTCGATTCCCGAATCAAAATAACACAAATTTACCTATATGAAATGAAAATAATAAATACCTATCTATACCTAACAGTCTGCAATTTTCGAATTAAACCCTGTTTCAAAACTATTTGGTGAAAGTGTAAACAAATGATTGCTTATAGAATTTAACATAAACAGGTTTGTTTACACTCTTTTTAAAATAGTTTTGGAACAGGTACACAGAGCAAAAGGGCAATCCTCGTAATTTTAAGAACGTTCACAGTCTGATCTCAATCTCAATTTGTCAAAAATACCGCTAATTTCCCTACATTTTTGACAAGTCTTTGACATTGATTGTCGCTGAGATGAGATTGCGACTAGATTTTGAACGTTTTTAATTAAGGGGATTGGCCTTCAGATGTCTCCTCATATACAGAAAAAAAAAAACAAGTAAATAGGTACTTGTTTTTTTTTTTAATTTTAAGGAAATTCATTGTCATTGCAATTACAAGAGTGGTAATCAATAGTGATTACCACTGTTGTACCTAATTGCAATTACAATGAAATTCCTTAAAATGTTATTGTTGTAAATAGTGTCTAAAAAGGGTTTTTTTTTTTAAATATTAACTTTGAAAAAGGAGAATACTGGTTTTGGTTTTGAACAGAACGACCAAAAATTGTAAAATTTTCTCTGACATTTTAAAACAAATAGGTAAACCATTGCCCAATCCTGCATCCTGATTGCGTAACACACTATCAATCTCAATCTGAATCATTTTGAAGGATATTGCTAATCCATTGCTTTATGAATACTGTTGAACTGTCAAATGAAAGCTATTGCTACTGATAGTGTTACGCAATTACCGTGCTGAATCAAATCATAATCCAAAACAGGAAATCCCTACTATAATTTATACTATCCTAACTAATATTATAAATGCGAAAGTAAGTTTGTTCGTTTGTTACCTTTTCGCGCCACCACTGAACCGATCATCCTGAAATTTTGCATATACGTTGTCAGGTGTACAGAAATCAGCGGGATTGTCTGAAAGTGTTACCGCGCTGGCCCGGAACCTAAAGGGCTAAGGAAGGAACACGGGTGGGTTTTAGTCAGTAAGAGTCTGACACTACCTTCCGCTCCACCCAAAAAAAAAAAGGTGTACAGAAACGGACATATGTATCGCGAAAAAAAGTGCTGTTCCCGAGGAAAACAACAATAACGTTATTATGATAATAGATGGCGCCACGTGTCTTTCGAACGAGATCGATACTTATGCGAGTGAAACCGCGGGGCGCTGCTAGTAATATTATAAATGCGAAAGTGTGTCTGTCTGTCTGTTACCTCTTCACGCTTAAACCGCTGAAGCGATTTAGATGAAATTTGGTATACAGATAGTTTGAGTCCCGGGAAAAGACAGGATAGTTTTTATCCTGATATTCCCACAGGAACGACACTAATGCGAGTGAAACCGTGGGGCGCTGCTAGTAAAATATAAACCAAACAATTTTCACTGCAACAGCACAGCAAGACGTACAAAAGAATACACTTCGCGTCGTCTACGCGTTACGGGAATAGGTATTTGCCACTTAAACTGAGGACAAACGATGCAACTGGGAAATCTGTAGTGTTGAGTACGAAATAGAAACTGACTTTGGTCGTGAATGCAAGAGATTTGTAAAGCAAGTTTGCCATCAACGCCTGATAAACGGTGTATGCTTTGCGAACTGAATCTTGGATTCTGGCTGCAAGTTTTGACTAGAACGTTTAGAACAACAATACTGTTTGGAAAACGGAGGAGGAGAGATGTTACGTTTGTTGCTTCATTAATTTGGTGATAGTTGATTTGACAAGATCATCATGATGTCATTTTTGTGATGGTTTGACAGATTAAAAATCCGCCCCTTACACGACCCACTGACCATTAAAAGTAATGTTTGAGTGATGGCTCTAAAATTTATCAGTAAATATATTTAGCTGGCTTCTACCTTTTTCTTTTTTTTTTCATCACCTGCCCTATTACTTTGTTTTCGCTTTCATTTTGGTATTTTTCTTTTTGCTCGGCTCGTAAGAGTGCTAGCGTGATTTTAATTAATAATTTTTCAAATCCGACTGGTAGTTACAGAGATTAGCGCGTTCAAACAAACATACAGATTCTTCAACTTTATTATTAGTATATATAGATATAGATATTAAGTTATTGTTTTTAATTAATGTGTGTATATTAATATTATACTATAACGGACTGATCTCAAAAAGGTATAGTTTGTTAGTTGATATGTAGAAGGTCCCTTAATCTACGAAACTAATCGTCTGATTTAAAAAAAATCGGTGACTTACAGAAAGCTACGCTATTGCCGAGTGTCATAGGGCATGTTTTGCAGAAAATCATCGTAATTAATTCCTCGTTGAAGATACCAACTAGACTCTTCAAACTGCTTATCTAATTTCCCAAATTAAAGTCACCCAGTTAAGGTTAACTTAAATACATATAGCCTAACATCGTTAATATAAACTAACATCGTTAAAATGTTTTGCATGTCGTAACGCAACGGTTTCCACTAGTTGTGTTTTCAATTTTCGCCGGCAACTGCGATACTTTTTACTGTGACAATATTTTCGCATTTTTGCTTTGTCGTGCTGGATTAACGACTTTAATTTAATTAAAGTCACGTCATATAGCTGTGTGAATTGTGTGATGTGTGAAATCCCAAGCGTCATGGCTTATAAAACCAAAGCAGAAGTAAAGTCAGAGAAATAAATTGTTTACCAAATTGACTACCAACTTATACGGTCCGTATATTCAAATTACGACTGCCGTTCTTGTCATTCATTCCATTCGTGTCATTCTTTGACGGTTGTATGAAATGGCTATAACACGGCAAATTGACGTTAGGTGTCAATATCATAACAATTAATTTCCATGACTGTAGCTATCAATTGCTTAAATTAATGATACAATTTAATGGACCTTCTTCAATGCTTAATTACTTCATAAACAAAGGAAATGAAAAAATCGGTATATTAAAAACGTTTGCACGCTAAGTACATATTGCTCCTAATTCTGTACTATTCTCACATGAGCTTAAAAGTTGAAAAACATAAACAAAAACGCGAATTCAGCTGAACTCGAGCACCAAACATAAGATGAGCGATAACTAAAAACTTTTTCTCTAACTATCTTAACTTTCATATCACAAGATTGATGCGTCACTCACACACAGAGACGAAAGAATAACTGGATACTGGATATATTCGTTTGTGATTGATCAATCGAATCGAGTCTGTCCACTGCGAGGGATAAGTTTCATCAATCATCTGTCACGAATCTAGTGACCAGTCTTCGAATGACAGCTTGGCAGTTTTTCCATATGTGTGAAAGATTGCTCGGTAACTGTATTTTATTGTTTGAGTTACGAGCAGGAGCATTCATTGTACCTGCATACGATTTAATTTACAAAATACACATTTTTATTTAATATAATATTTACACAATATAATAAGCTAACAGTCTTAAAATAATAATAATATGGGCATTTATAAAAAAACTAGGGCCATGGGGTCCGAGTGCCACTTAGCTTTCGAAACAACGCCAAGTGGTTTTTTTTTTTGGACATCGCCAAGCGGTTGGTTGACTCTTCACTTGACCAGAGGGCTGGCCTATTTTTTGGTTTAGTCCCATCTCTTCCCCTATGCATTTTACCAACAAAAAGAAAATTTTTGTAGGTAAAGGAAATCTTCCCCTATGCGTTTTACCTACAAAAGGAAAATTTCCTTTTTATAGGGTAAACGCATAGGGGAAGAGATGGGAAGGGAGAGAGATGGCACTAAACCTATGAATTAGCATTGCCATACAACGTAGCAATGCTGCAAGATTTTTGGGAACATTTCCTTTTGACAGCGATGCGATGTAGGATATCGAGTCGCTGCAATAAAAAATTAAACAAGAATTGAAAAAGGCAAGAATATGAAAAATTGCAAAAAAATAAAGGCAACAAAATTGTATTAGACTATTAAACTTTTTCAAACCTATTTTCCACACACATTGTTGCCGAATAACATATACTGGCATAGACAATGCCACGAATACCACACGCCTGCAGTTGATTGGATTACCGGGGCCTAGCAATCTCCGTAGGTTAAAAACCAGCTGTCAGTTTTTTAGCCATCCGTCTGTCTGTAACGGTTTGTCTGTAACGGTCTGTCTGTAACGTCTATCAAAGGTCGTATGACTGGCAGCTTAACTCGTTATCCGAGGCCAGTGCAGCTTAACCTAGCGGATCGATGGACAGGTTTTCAACTACAGTGAGCTCGTCTAATCCTACTATTCCTCTAATATTTATGCTGTGAAAGCTTGTGAATATGTTTGTTACTCCATAACTCGTGAACGGGTGAACGGATTGGGATGAAAATTGGCATTACAGGTAGACCAAAACTTGAATTAAAATATAGGATATGGATATGTACGATAGCTTTGACTGTGGGTACGATTCCCAGGTAGAACACAGTGTAATAACACTGTGTTGTGTGTGTAAAAACCCAATAGGGTTTTTTCATCAAGAATTTATCAGAAGCCGCCCGGAGTCTGGATTTGCGTGTTTTTGATGGCAATAGGCTCGATTTGATAATTGGACGAGAATTGTAGGGTTTAGGCACATTTCATTACATAAGAGAGAAGAAAGATATCACTCTCTTTTACTGTCTCGCACACTTAATCTCTCTTATTCTTTAAGAAGCTTTACTTCTATCACGTGTACGGCCACGAGCAATTTTTTTTTTATTCTGAAATTTCTACATAAAACATGATTTTTCATGCGTACCTAGTTTTAATTTTTTTGTAAGTCAATCTACACGTAAACGACACTTTCACCATAAAGTAATTTTTTATTTTATTTTAACTTGCTAGCGAAAAAAAACAATGAATTTACAATTTGCGGTTCGAATTATTTCAGAGTGAAAATTATTTTAAGCTTAATTACGCGCGTTTCCAGTCAGTAACTAACTGGATTAATTTTCAATTTCGTTTTAAAAGTTATCACATTTGCAGTGCATTTTGGCTGTACCTAGCCTAAATTGAAAAATAATCCTAGTACAGACGCCAGCACATCATGCTACTACAATCTGTCAAATTTCTTTAATAGATTTTCAACTTTATCACTAAAGTATAAGGTTCAAAGTTGATTGAGAAAATTTAACAGTTTCGGGTAGCTTGATGTGCTGGCGTCTGTACATGGGACTTAATCATGACTGACGAAATGTGGGAGTACTACAGGAAGATCTCTGCCTAACACTGGTATAGGAAGAACACTGCCGAACACTTCGGTAAAAACCGGTGTTATGTTATATGATATTTTTCACATAAATCAGTTTTTTTTCTGAAATTACAGTAAAATCACATTGAATAACTGTAAAGTCTGTTCAAATTTATGTTTCAAATTAATATTATTTCAAGTTAAACAAATATCAACTTCATTTTAGTGATAATTAAGTTGATTTCAGAGTGACTAGCACTATTGAAAAATTTATAAAAATGTTTGGAGTTGTAGCGTAAAGTGAACTTTATTGTGTAGGATTTAAAGTTATTTTTCCATGAACTTTTTTTTGTTTACATTTTTGGCAAATAAATCGCGAATGCAGATTAGGTTGTTGAGCTCAATTCACCCATCAAAATATCAATAACTTCGAAGAATAAGCAGTAAGTATGCTAAGTTTATGACAGACAAGCTGCCTTCCAACAACTTTGAATTTCCATGAACCTACCTACCACCACCTACCTACCTACCTACCTTTCCTACCTTTCCATACTTGGAACCTTTTAAAGTCAGTTTATATAAGTAGCGTTTCTGACTAAGACTACTGAAGAATGTATAACGGTTTACTTGGTAAGTGCTTCAGGGATGTAATAGAGCTCTGTCAATGCAAGTTCTAGTATATTATGATAGGATATACATCTTAAATTAATAGTGCAATTAAACTCATTGGACATAATTTTTCATAGCTCAACAACAAATGTATTATTACGAGTTCATTTTTACAGGTACACATCTGTCAAACCCTTTGGAGATTTCAGGCGTGATGTAACTTTATAGTTATACCTTTTTTTTCTGGGGGAAACCGTTGAGATTTTCACCTCACTAAAACTACCCCGGTGATCACCATCAGCACATAGGGCACATAGGGGTGGTCCCGGTTCCACTTAAAAGACCAATTCCGGAACGGGGGGGTTCCGGAATTTTGTACTTTCCGGAATTTTGGAACTTTGTACTTTCATTACTAACCTACTTTAATATGGATAATATACATTGTTGTTTTTCAGCTTATTTTATACATTTATATCTGTAATTTATGTGCATATTAGAGTATTTTATTCTTAAAATTATAAGCCACTTGTCTTCAAACATGTTTTCACTATCCATACTATTCCATACTTTATACCCCTTGCTAATAAACGTTGTATAGCGTCTGTATAGTTACACAACGCATTCGTAATTCAAATTACTGACGACTGAAAGAGAGAAATCGGTGTGTAACTATTCCTCTGATACAATACGTTTATTAGTAAGGATTTAATATTATAAACGCGAAAGTAGCTCTGTCTGTAACCTTTTCATGCCTTAACGGCTGAACGGTTTTCGATGAAAGGTTCACAGATAGACAATGACCTTTGTTAGGACACAGAATACTTTTATCCCGGTAGTTCCCGTGGGATAATTTCCGAACTCCACGCTAACCTAGTCGCAGGCAAAAGCTAGTAATCTAAATAGCACAGTGTAATGATTTTGCAATTATAAATTGTATTGTATTGGTAATATTCCCAGCTCTACGACATAGTAAGCAAACCACAGCGAAAGGAGACTGGAAACAGAATCAACACGAAGTGCAGCCGAGTGGAAACGGAGCCAAAACTCTGGTGGCTTTGAGTCGGATGCGTTTAATGTTAGCTGAACGTCAAACCTACGCGGTTTCATTGTTGCCTGGTACTTAGTTAACGATTTTGTATGCCTATGGAAAAAAATAAGGTCTATGTTGTTATAACGTTTGTCGTTCCGGGATAGAATAGACCATTATCACTGCAAAGTGGGTGCGCTTTGAAATGATAATGGTCCATTCTATCTATAAAGAAGATATTGTTGCCTCTTGCCTTTGAGGGGCTTACAGGACCTACACGCAAAAAACGCAAGTTTTAGAAACAATAAAGCATATGATCGACTACAGTAAACAAAATCAGAAAAATATATAATATTCTTCAGAATATATGCTAGGTAGATAGTGTGTTGAAAACATAATACAACTAATTTGATACGATAGAAAAAAATTATGAAAATACCTCTCAAAACTTTCTTTTTACGATAAAAACCAAATCATTTTGATTTTTTGTCAGAATATTCTACATGTAACATACTAAAACACTAGTGTTTTAATTTTTTAGTCCAAAACTCCAAACAACAGATATTTTGCAATTAAATAATTGCTTCATATTTTGCAATAAATTACCAGGGTTATGTCATCGCGCTTCTCTTTCTTTTCGATACAGTCCGACAGTGACCGCGCTTTAGGTCATGTAGTCCTCTTAACCTACAACATAACAACACAGTTTCCTGGTGAAATTGGAGCACACAGCTCAACACACAACCCAACCGGTAATACAAGACACTAAATCAAAGCTCAGTTCCGCTCAACCTGCATTGACATCGTTCCGGAACAAGTGAATATTAATGTGGCCGTCTCTAATGAGAGCTCGATTGACATGGAAACATGCTGAGACAAACATCTTGTTTGGAACCTGAACGGTGATAAGTTTTGTGTGTGGTTTTGTATATGAGGCTTAGAATCGTAGCATGATCTGATCAGCGTATAATGTTCCCACTGCTGGGACACAGGCCTCCTCTCGGTGAGAGGGCCGTAAGAGTCCCGGTAAGAGGCCGTAATCCACCACGCGGGCCCAGTGCGGGTTGGTAGATGTCACATGTCTTTGAATTTTTGGTTCTAGAACATGCCGGTTTCCTAAATACTGACATAACAGGAGGATTAGGCTACCACGAAATCATTTTGCCCCATCCGGGAATCGAACTCAGGTCCTTACGCTCAGCAGTAGAGCTTGCGATTACTAGACCAACGAAGCAGTCATTACGTAGTACTTTTGCTGCGCTTCCCAACTCCGTGCGATTATAATATATTAAAAAAAGACACTTCAATTTTATTTATTTGTATGTATGTATAAAAGGGCTTCAATAATTCAGAACTCACCAAATTGCTAATACCAACAGCAGCCATTTGAAACGGAATTGTCACTTACTAAACCCGAATCACATGGCACAATAATCTAATTCACCGAATCATTACACAAGTACACCAGAATGGTGTAAATGTACCAACATGGGTGCACATAGAGAGATGATAGTGAACAGTAATGCCACATAATAGAAAGTTACAGAAGGTCGACTCCATATTACGCGTGAAAACATACAAACATAGACACGCGTCTTTGTACAGCCAGTGCAACCGCACTCGCGACTGGTATTCGTTTGATCGCCGCTGTACGTACGTGTCTGTGTTTGTGTGTCTATTTTCGCGCGTTGCATAGACCAAGCCTTCTGTACCCTAACTATTTTGTGACGGTAGTAAATACTAATACAAACCCCGGTGTATTTGCTCAACGTTGCATTGCGCCGAATGCCGCATATTAATGCGTTAGACTATAGTTTCGTGTCTCGATGTTATAATCCATTATTAGCTTCGTTTTGTTGTATGTAGACACCTCGTGACTGAAATATTAAATGAACAAATTTGGCTTAATATGGAAATTGAAAACCCAAATGAAAATATTCATTAATTTCCAACTAATAACAGCTCGGCAAGTTAATTAATTTATCTTCATCACTACATAGCATTCAGTAAAGTGAAAAGTTAAATGTATGTTTTTGATAGAAATACTGAAGGCTAAACGTGAGAAGCCGCCCGCCTAGGGCGGGTCAGATATTCATCAATATTATGTCTTGACGTAGGTGAATCTTTCAACTGTAAAATAAAATCCTTTACATATTAGTTATTTCTTTTCTTACATTTTGAAAGAGCACCAAAATTCTCTTTTAATATATCTGAACGCAACCATTTATCACTAGCTTCTTCAAGTGAGGTAGCGAGCTGTCATGTTAAGAATAAAATACCTGAACAACGTGGATATATGAAGTGCCACATTTTCAGCACAACTGACGCATGTTTAAATATCACTTGATATATTCAAAAGAAGATAAATATGTACCGTATTTTATTACATAGCAACAGAATTTGAGGTAAGAATAATATTTATGATATTTTAGAATTTTGGTGTACCAAGACTTGTCAGAATTCTGTGTTTATCATACATAAGATGGAGCGGGGGTGGTAGAGTGCGCGTAAGATAAGTCTGCGCGCGACGTTTGACTTCAAGATTATATCCCTGCTAGCACTTTTTATCACATTCGGCATAATGATGGCAATTATTTACTTTAGAAAACACGCAACACAACACACTCTCTTGACACCTGAAATAAACGTTCAGATGGCGGCAAACGCTTATTTTTGATTTCGGCCGCGCGCAGACTTATTTTGCGCGCACTCTACTTTAGTTTTATCGTTATCTTTTAATATTTTTTTTATCTTTTAGTCGAATCTGAATAGAACTGCGGGGGTTATCTGGTTAAAATTTTCAATCACCTTTTCGGTTTTAACCATAGAAAGACTGCATAAATACTGCACTTGTTTACTCGTTTTCTTTATTTTCACTTGTTTCTAACCGACTTCAAAAAATGAGGAGGTTCTCAATTCGGATTTTTAGGTATAGGTATATGTATTTTAGGGTTCCGTACCTCAAAAGGAAAAAAACGGAACCCTCATAGGATCACTTTGTTGTCCGTCCGTCAGTCCGTCTGTCTGTCAAGACCCATTATCTCGGGAACTCTTGAAGGTATCGAGTTGAAATAAAAACAATATACTCAGTTTTACAGTCCCTTGAATTTGTGAAAAAATCAAACACCTAAGTTAACGTAAAAAAAAATACGGCCGTTTATGCCGCAAAAATCGTACCTATATTTCACACTCTCAAGGGAATCAAAATTTATAGGATACTTCCCGTTGATCTAGAATCATGAAATTTGGCAAGAAGCAAGATCATGTAGCACAAGTAAAGGAAAATATTCGAAAACCGTCAATTTGTAGGTACAGACGGCAGCACATCAGGTTACTACACATTGACCTTGAACGCGTTATGAGCAACAACAGCGAGAATCGTGCGAAAGAGATATATAGCTTTTTGTCTGTTCTTACTTGTAATGTTTCGTGCTGCAGCGCGTACGTGAGGGTGTGTGCGTAAGGTCATTCGTTGTGTAGAATAAAATACTGTGCGATAAAAAGTAGCGTAGCAGGTTGAACACTTGAATCGAATCGAAATAATTTCATAGTAATAAAAGCGGCGGCCCGCGCAATGCCTAAAATACCTATGAAAGCTTATAATCGATGTTTTTTATTTCAATGATCTTTTACTTAATCCTTCATTTTTACGTAGTATAGTTTGTAGTATTTTTACGTAGTAGTTTGGGTATTATTGGAAAATTACTTACCTAAGTATAACATTTAAACAGGTAGGTAAGTACGGTGCACATTACACAATTAATTAGCGAAACTTCACGCTCTCGATGAATATTGTTAAGTAGACAGACAGGTAGGTATAATCTGATGTCAGAAAAACATTTCTTTTTTTTTTAAATAGACCTTTTCCGACTTTTGTTACCTATTTACTGACGGGCTGGAGGTCACCTGTTTTAACGCGTTCCTTGCTCTTCTATTCTATTATTGATAGTTGCGCCACTGTTATAAACTTCTGTAGTTATCATCGATTAACTATTTTTATAATACCTATTGTAGGTATCCGTTATTGTTCCGAAATAAACGATTTTTATTTTATTTTATTTTCACGAAATTAAATGCTAAAAAGTAAAAACCCATAATACAATCTGCTTGAAATTTTGAAAAAAATATGGATGGGGTAAGTAGGTTTACCCCATCACGAACGTGTCACGTGTGTGAAGTTTAGGCAATTAATTATACCTACAAACAGCCTTTTGTCAGTCCACCGTGTTTAAGATTAACGTTTCGTCGCAACACGATCTTATTACTAAAACGATAAGGTTGAACTTTGTAAATTACCTATACCTACGATGTTTGCTTTTACATGAAGTTCAACATTATTGCGCTAGTTATGAATTTTCAAATCAAATTCTAATCTATTATTATCCCAGATACGGCGGAGCTACCCCCTGCTTTTGGTGCCATATTAACTACACAACCGATCATCATGGAATTTTGCACACCTACCAATCAGAAAAGGATATAGGATAGGTTCCTACAGGAACGCGTGTGAAACAGCGGGAAAAATATCATAATAAAATGCACAATAACAATCAATAATCTTTTTATTCTTAAACATTAATATAATTGGAAACATAAAAAACAAATACCTACTTGAAATTAAAATACATATAGCGGCCACTCATTTATTACGTAAGACTATTTTTGCTAGTTTTTGACTCCCACCCCCATATATAAGAAAAAATAAGAATCGGCTGACCCCCACCCCCCCTGTACTTATAATATTTAATACGTGAGAATCTAAAGGAAAAAATGAATACACGTTTGGTTTATTGTAATGTTTATTTTCAAAGTAACAATTTTTAACTATCTACAATATTAAAATCATTAATGAGTATTGTTTACGCAAAAAGTGACAACTAGTTCACAAGCGGGGAGCTCCCTGAACGGCGGCGGCTGAGGGGTCAGCCGCCGCCGTCACCCGATGCTGATGCCGCAGCCCGCGCGCCCCCTCAGCCACCGCGCGCCTCCAATTGTAGGCATGCCATGCATAGACATGCTCCCAGGGTTGATGTGGACTTCAAAGAGGGAGTGGACAATTAATGTTGTTAAAGCCGCGCCGAATTGTCCCTCTCTTCGTCTTCAGATCCGCGACCCTCGTGACGCCATCGCGCGCCTCCAATCGTAGGCATGCTATGCATAGACAAAAGTATTGTATTTTAACTTTGCACATTTTTGTGATCTTACGTAAGAACTATCAAGACTCCCTCCCAACCCCTTGGAAGAAAAAATAAGACATGGTCGACGCCACTCCCCCCTAAATCGTCTTACGTAATAAATGAATGGGCTTACAACAAACGTTATAAAACCAAAAAGATAATTTGTTTGCGTAAAACATGGTATACACAGGTTTTATTAAAGCATATGAGATTATATGTTTTGCTTAAAAATTAAAGCATGCAAACTTCACAAATAAACACATTTGAATTCATAAACATAATTTATGTTCAAAAAAACCCCTTAATATTATAGAAATTATGTTCATTCAACCATTTATATAGTTTAATTCTGAATAACCTACAATTTAATATTTTTAATACATTAGGTAATTTATAATAGGTATACATGCTTCATACATAAAAGTTTCGATAACCTATTACGTCAATAAAGAATTATTTCTATTATTTTTAAAATGTCTTTGACACATCTCGGAGACCTTTGGAAGGCGTTATTATTATTATTAATAGATATATTAAAAACAAGTAGATAATATTTATTTGTTACAAGCTTTTCTTTTTATTTGTAACAGATTAATTATACAGTTACATCCAACAATGGCTGCCAAGCAAAATCAAATGCGGTAGCATTTGATTGCCTAACAAAAATAATTAAGCTTTTAACCAGATTAGTATAATTTGACTGGGCTATATGTATAAGGTTCAGCACCCACTGGTGGCACGGCACGACAAGGGATTTTTGTAATACAGATGATTTCGAATCTAATTTAACACTATTAACACTCACATTGCATTGAAATGCCTGCTTTGGTATCCTTCGGCACGTTCTGGCATGACGAATTGTGAACGCTAACCATGATAAAATAAGATCTCAAATCATTTGCGCTTACTAAAATCACTTGTCGTGCCATGCCGCCAGTGAATGACGGCCCTAACTCAAATTATCACCAACAATAGTAAAAAAAAATTCTCAAGAATATAACAAAAACAATGGTGTGAAAAGAAATATAAAATTTCAATTTATAATATTATTATCAATTATCTTTATCACTATATTAGAAGATCCACACTAATTATAAATGCAAAAGAACTTTGTGTGTTATGCCTTCGCGGCTAAACCGCTGGGCAATTGTGATGAAAAATATGGAGATAGTTTGAAACCTGGGGACATCGTCTTTCAGGCGCCTTCTGACTGTGTCCGTTGATATCTAAAACAAAGAAATTTTTGTCAATTTCAATACATACATAGGATTCTTTGTAAAGAGCTTAACTTATCTACATTCGCGATTTATTTGCCAAAAATCGTAAACAAAAAATGACTTTAGGGAAAAATAACTTTAAATCCTACATAATAAAGTTTAGTTTACGCTAAAACTGTAACTTTTTCAATAGTGCTAGTCACTCTGAAATCAACTTAATTGCCATTAACATAAAGTTGATATTTGTTTAACTTCAAATAATATTAATTTGAAACAAGTTTGAATAAACTTTAAATTAGTATGAGACGGTTAAAAAAATATTCTACAAAATATAAACATACACAAATAAACAATCTGCCGAATTGACAACTTCCACCTTTGTTGAGGTAGGTTGTAAAGAACTGAACCGCAACGAGCGGTGCCTTTGTGTCGCGCGCGATTATATCGCGTGTCGCGCCTGTTTGTAGGAGCATTTACTCAGGACGCACACTTAGCTAGTAGGTAGGTATTATTTTAATCAATTTTGTTATTCACTTTTAAAGGAAACTAGGTTTTATGTTAGTGATGAATAAGTTAAGGTGATAGGTAAGTGTGATTATTACAATCTACACATGGACTCACGCTGTACGAAGTTGAGGTTACTCGTGTGCTTAAAAAAGGATCGGCAGAGTGGATCGGCGGTGATGAGCTATGCTTCCGCTTTCTTCCCACCGCCGAAGCCAGAAGTAAACTGTTTTTTTCTGGAACGAAACAAATAGCTGTAGTTTATTTGCCCATTATTATTACTCAATCACTATAGGCAGAGAGAACCTTGATTTTAAGCCATTTTTACATGTAATTTTCACACACACACACACACACACACTTTAAAGCCCTTTTTTATTTCTTTATGCCTGTTCGTTACAATTTCTTTGTATTGTGTTATGTGTAGCCTATGTAATCTTCTTTCGTATTACTTTCTAAAACATTAACTTACTGAAATCAAACTGGCATGTTTTCAATATACAAAATTCTTTCTATCTCTAAAACCCGTGGACCGATTTACATAATTCAAACGGGAATATCAGTTTTAAACATAATCCTCTCATTTGACACTAAAATCACGCAAACATTCCTATAAACGAAAAGCCACGTTTTCAAGTTACGTGATTATTCTACCTATAATTTTTCTTCGCATTAAAATTCTCAAAAATTCCTGTCAGATACATACTAATAATAAAAACAAGTTGGAAAGCTAATTAGAACAATACAAAATATTTAAATCGAATTAGAAATTCAAATCTAGTAAGATTTGAATTTCTAATTCGATTTAAATATTTTAGCGTAACTACATATTACATACTGTTTTACTGAGTACAGTAAAACAGTAGGTAATATGTAGTTACGCTAGTAGTTTATAATAAGTCGATGGTTAATAGTCGGTATCAACTTGTGCCCTGGAGCGCGGATAGGGTCCTATATAACTATCGTATTATATTCCTATACTATCACTTTTATACTATATAATCATTCACTATTCGCACGCCCGGTGTTCGTTACAGTGCTTAATTGCGTAGGTATTTAGGGTAGGTAGGTAGGGAACAATTAGTTGAAATAGAATATTTTAACCATAAAAATAATGAAATCGAAAAAATCCGATCATATAGTAAAGCAATTAATGGCTCAATTCCTCAAGGAAGTGTCATAGGATGCCTCTTATTTTTACTTTATATTAATGACCTACCTAAGACCATAGAAGGGCCACGTGTCTTATTTGCGGACGATATATCCATATTGGTCTCTTCCCAAAACAATGAAAATATAGGAGAAACTCTCAATTCCATACTTACTAAAACATGCAACTGTATGAACAATCATAACCTCGAGATAAACTACTCCAAAACCAAATTAATAACTTTCCACCCTTACCAAAAAACACCTATAACTTTAGATTTTACTTTCAATGACTCTAAATTAGAAACCATTAACGAATTTACTCTACTAGGACTAGTTATCCATTTATTTCAGGTGTCAAGGCCCATATAAAACACATACAATACAATAAACACACACACACAGACACATAAACTGACAGACATATAAACTGGAAATCACACATACAGAAAACTCACTCAAAAATTTCTAAATTCTCTTAAGCCCTTTCGTGACATAAAAAAGACCACCAATTTACAAACAGCTCTCACCACCTATTATGCTTAGATGATAGAATCCTGGTTAACATTGAGCAAACAGAAAGTTGTAAACCTTTCTTTCAAAAACATAATATTTGAACCCTTCCCTGTATATTTTAGAAACATGCAAATTTGACCGGAAACATCAAGAGTTATATTCAAAACGTGAAGACATTCTGACACGCTATCTATTCAGACAAGTTCTCAACTAAAAATGCACTCTACAAGTCCCTATGTAATGTCCATTAAATTATATAATGAACTACCCGCACTAATAAAAAAAGAAGAGAAAATTAACACATTTTTAAAAAAACTTTGACAATTCTTGCTGAATAAAAGCTACTACTCGGTAAACAAATATCTAAGTGATAGACTTAAGTCAGAACTTAAGAAGAACTTGATACTTTAAATTTTATTTATTTATTACTAGCAGCGCCAACAGACAGACACACTTTCGCATTTATAATATTAGTATGGATTATTACATCTCTTAATATTTATATTTATTGTTTATATTTTATATAGAAGCTATTAGTTTATCTCTAAAAATACCTACATCATTATTACCTATAATATAGTAGTTTGTTATGTAATGTTATAAAATTAACAAATGCTTCCTCTCTCCTAACTCACTTATTTTGCTGTGCCCGACAGGGTCCATATGATCTAACTATAAGTTTACCACCTAAGAATGCCTACATGTGGAATGCAATAAAAGTATTGAGTATTTACTTTAAAATCCCATCACTACCTACTGGAATAACTTTTGTTTAGAATGTCCCATGACAATGCAATCAAAAACAATAGATCATCGAATTTTGTTTACGTAGGTATAAATCTGAATATAAACTTTCTGTTACTTATCCTACATTTTGATGACGCTTGGAACAGCGGGCACTCATTAGGAAAGAACACAAAGAAGATACCTACTTATCCCTTCTGTTAATTTTAAAATTCTATAGAAAAACACCATTGACACTATTTTTCAATACTTACTAACCTTTATAAAATGATAATTACAAAAAATATTACTCACCGATATGCCCGTCTGCCGACAAATATCAATCTCGTCATCCACTCAATCGAAGGGCTATGATACCTTTCAATTTGCGTCGATAAGCATATGCATTCGATAATAAGACAAACTTGTAAAATAATTAAAACACAACCGACTGAACCGACACAAACACGACTCCACCTGACGTAATGAATAAACGTCAAACGAACGATGTCAAATTGTCAATGTCATGAGTGACATTAGCGTGGGTGTGGCTTATTCCTAGTGAGACATGATAATTGGCTGCCAATTATTAGTATGTGCAACCATTGGGCAATATTAGAAACGTTGAAAACTCCACCAATCAAACCAAGAGTACTTTCTTTCTAACACTATACGGCGCGTCGTAGTTATAGATATGTATAGAGTTTACATCGATGTGCTGCCGTCTGTACATTAAAAATATCCCGTGATAAACTATTTACATACCTACAAAGTACGGAACCCTCGGTGCGAGTCCGACTCGCACTTGACCGTTTTTTTTTTCTTTAATACTTTAGGGAAATCCAATCTATAAGTACTAAAAACAAAGCTGAAGAGTTTGCTTGTTTTTGCATTTGATAGCTTAATTCTCGAGCAATATAACATCACGCAAGAACCATAACGAGCCGAGTAGAAAGAATAAAAGGCATAAAAACTCTAAGCGAAAAAGTACCAGTGCGGGATGGCGATGCCATGCGATGGGGAGGGTCGGGGAACAACGAATTTCACACAGACAAAGTTGCGGGCAGAAGCTAGTGGTAAATATAGTGGAAAAAAAAACGTCTATTACAAAGAAGAATCAATTCTCTAAGTAATCTTTTTTATTCTGCTTCTTTATTTCAGCTTGTTATTTACTTTCCTTTTAAGTAATAATGAAAAAAATGCTGTCGGTATACTTTAGAGAAAACAAATCACACTAATATTATAAAGACGAAAGTTTGTGTTTGTATGTTTGTTACTTCTTCACGCACAAACCACTGAACTGATTTGGATGAAATTTGGCACACGGATAATTTATAACCAGGATTAACACATAGGATACTTTTTATCCCGATATTCCTGCGGGATCGAAACGGGGCTGCTAGAGGCAAATACTAGTGGAAAAATAATCTATTAGGTAAATCAATTTCCTAAGTAATCTGACTGCCTCATGAAACACATTGGCTATCTAGACCAATGGTTTTTGAAACGGCTGATACATTCAAAGTAACACATCAATCTACCCGAAACTGTCAAATTTTCCCAATCAACTTTGAACCTTATGCTTTGGCGATAAAATTGAAAATCTATTAAACAAATTTAACAGATTGTAGTAGCTCAATGTGCTGGCGTCTGTACAAGTAGAAACAAGAATGTTGAAGTTGATGTTGAGTTCTTACTTTAGAGAAAACAATAAAACATAGTGAAAAAAAATCAATTAGGTGTCATTGGTGTATCAATACACTTGTAATCTGATGGTATCCACACACAGGTTTCCTAGAAAAACAATTTTTGAAACGGCTCATACATTCAAACGTATTTCTTGAGCTCACAAAGAAAAAAATAAAGAAAGACAAGTTTATTTTTTACAGTTTTAAGTTTTTTTTTTACCCAGTAACTGGGTTGTGGAAATCATATAGGCAGTCGCTCCATGTAAAATACTGGTATTCAGCTGCATCCAGTTAGACTGAAAGCTGACCCTAACATAGTTGTGAAAAGGCTAGGCAGATGACTGAGGTTTACTTTTTACAGAAACACGTCCTTATAACCAAGATAATTATTATGTGTTAATATGGTCACTCAAATCACAGGCTCCAATGAAATACACTTGAAAAGTAGCATACATGATGGAAAAGCATAATTTAATGATTGAATGAGGGTTTTCAGAAATGACGTTCGCTAGGTGGCAGCACTGACACGTCAGGTCCAGGCATCTGTCAAAGAGCCTATATTTTCTTTAGTCATGACTGAATATTGAACGAATGAATGAATCGAATGATGAACGTCATCGTATATTTTATATTGGAAGACCTCTTGTCACAGTGGTGCCAACTGGTGTCGTAAATTTTCACGAAAACCCTCATTAAACCACCAAACATATTACATCTCTTTATACCAGCCGACGTAAATATCGGTATTGAGCTTCCCCAAACAAACCACATACAGGTAGTAACTCGTAGTTATTTGCAGACGCTCGCAGCATCCGTGAGTCAGTGGGGCTCTGAAATTTGTCGACTGCACTAATAAGACCATGGTTAACCGTACAGATTTCCAATCAGCACTCTGTTGGTATTGGTTCGCTATGAATTTGGGTGTATTGTTGGCGGAGAAATGGAATAGGTAAGGTAGGTACCGTATTAAAGATAGGAAGTTTAATATACCTTCGGACATGCTTCGCCACCTCGTAGGTACAGACGCCAGCACATCAACCTACTATAATCTGTCAAATTTCTTTAATAGATTTTCAACTTTATCGCTAAAGCATAAGGTTCAAAGTTGATTGGAAAAATTTGACAGTTTCGGGTAGCTTGATGTGCTGGCGTCTGTATGTTATTAAAAATGCACAATGCCTTAATATCGGCACCCTGATTGCGTAAAACACTATCAATTACAACCTGACCCATTTTTAAGGATATTGCCAATCCATTGCTTTACATGTTTGAAAAATGTGTCTGTTCAACAATGTTATTAACGCAATGAATGTTGTTGTACTGTTGCTGTGTTACGCAATGAGGGTTTTCGTGAAATTTTACGACACCAGTTGGCACCACTGTGACAAGAGGTCTTCCAATATAAAATATATGATGACGTTCATCATTCGATTCATTCATTCGTTCATCATTCAGTCATGACTAAAGAAAATATAGGCTCTTTGACAGATGCCTGGACCTGACGTCTCAGTGCTGCCACCTAGCGAACGTTATTTCAGAAAACCCTCATTACCGTTTAGGTAGTTATATCAGGCGAGAAGTAGGTTCAAGTTCTACGAGCAAATATGACACAAAAACAATTGAGAACAAGTGTCATAATAAGTGAATCGTGTTGAGTTACAAGTTACAATCATTTATATTTCAGTTAATAGAAAAAGGATCAGACTATCGAAAGTGTAACATTTATTTAATCTTCTCATGTTTCTTAAGTACAGACGCCAGCACATCAAGCTACCCGAAACTGTCAAATTCTCCCAATCAACCTTAAACCTTATGCCGTAGCGATAAAGTAGAAAATCTTTTAATGAAATTCGACAGATTGTAGTAGCTTGATGTGCTGGCATCTGTACATCTCTAAAGTATCGATATCTACTTGATGTCAACAACACAGCAAGAGTTTTATTCAATTACAATCCTTCAATTTCTAATAAAAGTTCCGGCGAAGTATTTCGCAGTATCTTACAGATTTTTAGTTCCAGAGTTTCAGTGGCAAATGAAACACAATTTTCAATTCTGTCAGGTATTTTATAATCCGCTGAAGTTGAGGTTACTCGAGAGATATTTCCCACTAGCCTCGTCCGTCTTTTCTAAGAGTTGTGAAACTTTATTATGAATTTAGTTCGGTGTACTCCCAGTGCTTCTGCGAGGAATGGAGATAGATTTTCGCTCTGAGGTTAAACGGAGGACGGGTCATTGACTTGAGTCGTGTTTATGCCATAAATATTTAGACATATTGGTTAGTAGGTACGCACACTGTCCTCGAAAGTTTTTACAGGAATTTAAATCGATCAGTTCTTATTTTATATGTAAAGCTGGTTCCAGACGTGTGTGATGTAATGTAACGCGAATTCTGCATGTGGACCCACTACGAGCATTACAGGAAACGCTTGGGCTGGCACTTGCGCTGATCCATCGGCTATCGGTTTTAAGCGCGAGCACAAAGACTCTCGCAGTGCTCGATTCGCATTAAGTTTGTATGCCATCCACACTATTCGCATTACATTACACGGTTCATTAAATCACACATTACATATGTCTGTACTCGGCTTTAGATTGTCATACTTTTGAAAATGAAAAATCTCATCCAAAACCTAGCGTATCTTGGCTTACACGTGTTTTGTGTATAGGTACGAATGTATTACGCAGTCGGGCTTTCTAATTTAACTCAATTCTCTTGTTTGGGAACGTGTAATGTAATCCAACCTTTGTTAAAACCTTTGTGCTCCTACAAATAAGCGCGACACGCGATATAATCGCGTGTGACACAAAGGACGTTGCGCGACTTGCGGTGCCTTTGTGTCGCGCGCGATTTTATCGCGTGTCGCGCCTGTATGAAGGAGCCTTTACGCATGAAATTACAAAAGCACAACTGTCAAAAGCTTTTACCAAAGTTCCACAAAACTTCTCTGAAATTGCACAAAAAAGATTTACGACTAACATTTCCATAAAACTTTAAAGAGCCTTATATTTATAGGAATCTATTGTCGATTTATCGTTTTTGTCTTTCCCATTTCCAGGGAAGACCTTTAAAAGGCAAGATGGATGGGACAGGGACCACTCCAGTATAATAAAAACGGAATTCCTTCATTAACGCCGAGAGAGATCTTTAGACCGTGGGCGGGATACCGGATTTCTTAAGGATTCTTCTAACTTAAATCACTTTCAAAAAAGTGCCCTAAAGTTTAATTTTTATCCAGACTTACTTGAATTTACGGATTCTTGGCCACGTATAATTTAAACGGTGGGTATTATAATGCTGTGGACGCGGTCCTTTATGTTCCTAAGAATTAAATGATCAAAGATACGATATACTGAATACATGAATAGAAGGAAACCTTTTGTTATTTGTGGATTGAAGGCATTTTATTATCTTTTAATTGAGAAGAAATACGACCGTGAGCTATGGGAAGCCTATACTTACTGAGCAAAGCAATCTGGAGATTTCTGATGTCTAAACCTTTAATTGGAATAAATTGTAAAATTAGTTTTTAAAGGCTAATTGTTTTTTTGTGTTCTTTATTTTGACTCTTCGCAATCACCTTTCGGTTGCGACAAAATATTATGGAATGGTTCCATATCAAGTTGTTTCAACCTCAGGACACCAAACAGATCACTTCTATTATCACTAAGTGATGTAGGTCTTCCACAACTACACACTACACATAATTTGGAAATTAGAAAATGATCTTTAAGGGGCTTACAGGACCTTAATGCAAAAAACGCAAGTATCAAAAACAATAAAAGTATAATAAAAGTATATGATCGACTTCAGTAAACAAAATCAGAAAAATATATGATATTCTTCAGGATATATGGTAGGTAGATAGTTAGTTGAAAACATAATACAACTAATGTGATACGATAAAAAAAGATCATGAAAATACCTCTAAAACTTTCTTTTTACTATAAAAATCATACTAATATACATACAAGCATTGTGAGTTTTTGTCAGATTATTCTACAAGCAACATCATCATTTCAGCCGAAAGACGTCCACTGCTGGACATAGGCCTCCCTCAAGCACCTCCACTTCGACCGGTTCTGTGCTTCTCGCATCCAACAGGTTCCTGTGGCCTTCACAAGGTCGTGGAATGCATAGAGAACGCTGCTGCCCATCCTCCGGTACGACCCTTTTTTTTATGGATAGGAAATCATCGAATCAAACCCGCTCTGGGTGGAGCGGGAGTGTCAGACTCTTACTGACTAAAACCCACCCGTGTACCCGTGGGTTTTAGTCAGTAAGAGTCCTTAGCGCTTTATGTTCCGGGCCAGCGGTAACCCTTTCGGACAATCCCGCTGACCCGGCAGGCTTCGGCCCTGACGAGCCCCTTCAAATGATGCTGACATCTCTTTGAGGCACGCGTGGAACACGTACGCGTCGTCCGGCACGGGCCTGGTCCTGATCGGACGGTGAGCTACCCATTACTCTCCGCCCGCAGGCGCGAGCCTGCGGGCGGTGGCCGGGAGTCGTCGCGCGGCTCCCGACGCCCGGAGCGTCTCCCGCAGCGGCTGGGACGGGAGGCTCTCTCCCTCAGCCGTCCCGCCGCCTCCATCGCTAGCATGACTGCTTCGCAGGAGGCAACTGCCCCCACTCCCTCTCGCCCCGGACCATGACTTGAATCAGGCCCGGACGCGAAAGGTCGCCGCCGCTGCCGAGCTCCGGTACGACCCTTAATCGCCTTTTACGACACCCAAGGGAAGTATGGGGTGGTGCTATTCTTTGAGTCCGGCACCACACAGACTACAAGCAACATACTCGTACTAAAACACTAGTGTTTTAATTTTTTAGTTCAAGCAATAGATTTTTGTAAATAGATAATTGCTTCATGTTTTGCAATAAATTACCAGCGTTGTGGCATCGCGCTTCTCTTTCTTTTCTATGCAGTCCGACAAAGACCGCGCTTTAGGTCACGTAGTCGCCTTAAATCAAATTGGGCATTATTTTCTAATCTGCAACTACGGAAAGATTTTCTTATCTTTATTGAAACACTTCCTTTCATCAATATCATACATCATCTAACAAGCACAAAAATGTGTGTGTCTTCCACGAAAATAATTTCTATTTATTTCCGAGTAAATCCTTTGAAGTCTTATAGAACGGTCGGGAGATTCCGACTTTATCCTTCGCAACCGAAAGTGGATTTAGTTTGATTTACTAACGAATGTCGGTTTGGTTTCTACTCTCCTAATATAATATATATATCAGGTTTGGGGAAATGCATCTTTTTGAGGAATTTATTTTGCGTTAGGAATTTAAAAGACACATGCTTGCATTAACTTTGTTTTTGTCCATATCTTCTAGAATACTAGGAATACTAGGAACCTGACCTTTCTTTGATTCTATATCCATCTACAGCGTCCACTCCCGGCGTTTCCACACACATCTGCCTTGCAAATACTTGTTTAATTAACTTGGAATAAACCAAAGGCGTGCGGCGCAAATGAAGAACCAAACTCATATGACTTACTTTTCTTGTTTGATAGAAAGGTAAAATCATGCAACGCGGCTATTGGGTATTACTGATACGGATCACCAATAACAGGAAGTATTTTATTCGAAACAAAATATTTTTTATTAAAACGAAGGATGTTCCCGCTATATTTTTCCTGTTGTCCATTTCCCCCCGAACTGTCGGGCTTCATTAATCAACAGTCGATTTATAAATCGAAAAAAGTTGTTAACTTCAGAGCTCTGTCAACGTTTATTCTTTTTGTCTAACAAGGGATGACTATAAAGCCGAGTTTGTCAACCTTTTCTGCTTTCAAATAATATTTTGTGACTTGTACTTCGTAGCTTTGAATGGTGTTTCTAAACATTTCAGAAATTCATTTTTGCCGTAAATAGATAAATAGTACTGTCGAGAATGAATCTGTTTTGATAATTCTTGAATGCTACAAGAGTTAAGAGCACCGGAATGACATCGACAGGACGTTGCTGGTAAACATTTGTGAAAATAAACAGTTTAATGACAAATGATTTTATATCTGTAAAACAAGAAGAGGTCTGGGGTCTGTACAAACACTTTTACACGTCAATCATATTTTAAAAACTAAATAAGGTCGGCGTTTCCTATGTGACTACTCTGAGAAGAAAGGAAAGGATGATCACACGGATTGAGTGGACATATCCAGTAAGTACACGCATTTGTCAGTAATTATGCAGCTCAACTCAGACCTTAAAGAACTCAACGATTCGATAAGCAATACCAAACAAAGGACATTTGGGTAGGTCGTATAAATTATTCAAACTGTTACTGACCACGATTAAAAGCAACAGAGAAAAAAATAATAGGGATGTTGCCTGGGTAAAAATAAATCGATTCGATTTAGTCCCTCAGTAAGATTATTAAAAAATATTGAACACGTATTTTTTGTTTTATCAATTAGATAAAAAATTACAAAGATATATCACATCAAAGTTCAGGAGTGGGGGGCTTTGACGTAATAACGTGCTAAAATTTGTAGCACGGCGTGACGTCATACGAAATTTCCAAGCGCTGTATCTTCGTAATTTTTTGTTTGCCAGACAAAAGAAAAAATACGTATACAATATTTTTTAGTAATCTAACTGATGGACTAAATATATTTTCTTAGTCAACTACCCTATTACCCACGTTTTCTTCACATCCACAATAATTAAAATAATATAATACTTTACAAAGTAATTAAGGTTTTTTTGTTAGACTTTTATTAAAATAAATTATTTATTTATTTAAATATTAAAATATAATGCTTTTATTGAAATATAATGCCGGTAAGAGTGAGCTGATGGTTTTTAAGTCGGGTACCAAGTGTCCATCGTATGTACCCACAGTGTCACTTAATGGTACACCTCTCAAAAGGGTTAAACAGTTTAAATACCTTGGGCACTTGATAACAGAGGATTTACATGATGATCCGGATATTGAACGGGAGCGTAGAGCATTGGCGATAAGAGCGAATATGATCTCCAGTAGATTCAATCGGTGTACAGCTCAAGTCAAAGTTACACTTTTTCGAGCCTACTGTACATCGCTGTACACCTGCCATCTCTGGAGTAACTATACGCAAAGATCGTTCAATGCTTTACGCGTCCAATATAATAACGCGTTTAGGGTGTTGTTGCGGTTGCCGCGGGCATGCAGTGCGTCTGGGATGTTTGCGGATGCACAGGTGGACGGCTTCCATGTAGTGTTGCCCAAATGCAAGACCAAGACAAGACCTTAGCCAGTCTTGGTCTTGGTCTTGCGTCAATACACCTGGTCTTGGTCTTGGTCTTGGTATTGCGCTCTCAGTCTTGGTCTTGGTCTTGGTCTTGCAGCAAGAGTCTCGCAAGTCTTGCGAGACTCTACTACTTAGACTAGACTACATTCAAATACCTATTAGCCTATTGCTCAGGGTGGCAGGGACATCGACGCGCAACCGCTTACCATGGATTCAGTACATGATTCTGGACCCCCCTGCGTTGAAATTTTTCGTCGGCTTTTTCTTAATGTTTGCGTTTTTTTCTGCAATTTTTTTTTACTGTAAACTGTATAAAATCATTATTTCTATCTGACTCAATGAGATTTTTAATTAAAAAATAGTAAATTCACTTGTTTCACTTAAAACAGCAATGTAAATAAAACTCGAAAGAACTACCTGATCAGCTGTATTGCTAAAGTTTATTTGCGAGGTCAACACTGTCTTCGTATAGCATTCAAATGCCGCGACAAAGGGACCGCAGCGCCAAGCGGTCTCCTCGTATTATTAACGCACTTGAAAATAAACTTTCAAATTATTACAATAAAGTGCATAAATGCTTGAACGTGAAAAAAAAATGCGGAAGATTGCGGGAATCCCCGCGCGGCGTCGATTCGGCCATGAATTCAGACTTCTTTTGCATTTCGCCGATTTTAACGGATTTTTGCCAGTTCCTAGATTTTGTTGATCGCACACGGGCGTGCTGTTTGCGAATTTGTGATCTTAACGTACTACGTATTACGTACCTACTGTACGTAATACACTGACCGACCAACAGTTTACTCGCGAAACGTCATATTTTACCAATCAACCATGAACCTTAACGCTTTAGCGATAAAGTTGAAAATCTGTTAATGAAATATGGCAGATTGTAATAGCTTGATGTGCTGGCGTGTGTACCATAACATAACATCGGCTGACTTAAAAACTGCTACTAGTACTAGACCTATTCGACTCGCTGTTAGTTTTAAATTTTGCTGAATAGAAGAATAATATAAACCTCGAAACATAAATACCTACATAATTTTTACCAAACGTTAGATCTGCACATTAGACTTATACAAGTATAATATAATACTCTAAGTAGATATACCTACAAGGTATGAAATGAACTTTGGTAGAAAGTTATGGTAGGTACATTTTTATCACATATGGGAACAAATTTGTAAGTAACACGCTACCTACCTACTTAATAAATAGTCGAAACATATAATAATCAATACAATACGGTTTTGATACTGGGGAACGTCTATCAAAATCGGGATTGAAACCAAATACCTACTATAACGCCCAAATCTCAGTTTGACTTAATTGCGAGACGCAAGAGTCTTGCAGGCTTAGTCTTGTTCTTGCTCAAGTCTTGCAGGGTTCAGTCTTGGTCTTGGTCTTGCTACAATAAGTCGGTCTTGGTCTTGGTCTTGGTCTTGCAAAAATGTAAGAACAAGACCAAGACTGCAAGACCAAGACCGATTTTGGGCAACACTACTTCCATGCCATCTTGCGCAAGCGGTGCGCCGCCTTGCGCTGCAGAGTCCGCGCCAGCCCTAACAGCATTCTGACGATGTTTAGTGACAGACTAGACGGTCGGCTACAAAAGTTTTGGAGCAACCTACATTTAAGTTTAAATACTAACATAGCTAAGTAAGTTCTGTATTTTTACTAACAATTGTGAATTAATTTAATTTTGGGAACGTGAATAATTATGAATATGGATCTTGTGACATTTGAATTAAATGATTTTATTTATTTATTATTATTTATTAAACCTTAATTACTTTAAGGTTTAATAAAAGTCTAACAAAAAAAAAAAAACTGTGTGACAAGTACAACGGATTAAGAAACATGAATAAAGCAGAAACATATAACTATAACACCAGAACCATTGCTAATTGGTAGCCTACTTGCTAAAATATACCTATAATATTACTAACGTTTCTTATTAATAAAAACTAAGCACATCATTCAAGTGTCGAACATTTTATACCCAAAACTTAAAGTGCCGGCTAGATTTTCACATATCAATATCATGAGCATTTTTTACTATTACAGCGAAAGTCTAAAATTAACCCCCGGCTGCTATTTGAGATTGAAAATCCAAAAAATCATATTATTTTAACAAGTGTTATAGATTAACATAAAAATATACCAACTTTTAATTGAATCTAACATCTTGAACATGTTTTAACCATAATCAATTTTTTTATTTGTTTGATTTAAAATAAGGAGTATTTATTTAAAGAAAATGCAATTAACTATTTACACTAGATACTAAATTAAATTACTTATACAAATAAATACAAAAACAAACGACACTTCGGCGTCGAAGTAATCGTTCGCATCGCTGACATCCTATAAAAAAATATACTCTTGTTGAACATGATTTTTGGAATTTTCAATCTCAAACAGCAGGCGGGGTTAATGGTAGACTGTCGTTGTAATAGTAAAAAATGCTCAAGAGGTAATTTCCCATAAAACAACAGTACCTACTGTATTTTTCTGGCCGGCACTTTAATTTTTGGGTACGAAATGAATAATGTCCTTTCATTTAATCACGAGTATATTGAACTGAGCAGTCCACTATATTTCCACAAGTGCCTATGTATTGTACACAAATTGCGCTGAAACACGCGATATCTCAATACTCAGCGTTCCTGAATGTGATGATTAATCGAGGAGCCGCCGCGTGCTTTCTGTATTCTAATTGGTCGGTCGGCGAGTCTAACAAATTACTTTTTCATGAAATACAAAAGATCCATTATCCACTCAAATTAGTTGCCAAAGGAAATCATTAATATCAATCAATGTTTCAAAGGCTTCGGTTTCTAAGCGTAAAATATCGGATCGAAACTGTTCACGATATAGTAGTATCGATAATAAATTAATATTTTAGCTATTAGCTGTTTCTTTCTTATTATAAAAAGCGGTGGTTAAAGCCTCTTTCGAACCATATTTGTCGCGTTTTAGCATGGCAATAGCGGTAATTGACCCACATAAATTTTCTAGCATTTTCAAAAACTGAAATAAATTCCGTTAACGTCCTGAAATCATCACATTGTATGGGTTTCTACGGAGAGATATTACGGATAAAGCTATGACAGCTATTGCTATGCTAAAAGGAGACTATATAGAACTGTAGGAACATAACATATATAATTATTATGTACACTTAACTATCTACTACTGACTTGGCAAAGGATTTAAACCAGTCAAGTACTTATTCCTCTTTATTTTTAGTCCTTTTTTTCTGTGCAAAAATATACAAGTTCATAGCAGAACGTAATATCTGCGGAGCTAGGTCAAGCGTGAAAGACTTAATTTCCTGATAACAGCGCTCTAATTAAAAAATCAGAAACGATGAAAGCTATAATGAAAATGGTAGTAAGTTTTAAATCTCTCTATTTAGTTTTCTGTCGCTGAAAACTCGAAATTGAATACAAACATGTAGAACCAGTGAGCTTGATAAACCAATAAAGGTCAAAAACCACTTACCTAAAAAGAAGAATGAAATGCATACATTTAGCGTAGACTAAAAGGCACACAATAAATATACGGCAGTTATAAACAATTTTAAAATAATTAGAAAATCCAAAAGTGCGCGACTCATAAAGCTCATTTGATCGTATATAAAAACTCCTTTGAATAAAAGAGCCATTTTCAATAGGGTTCCTCCTATAGGAAATTCGAATCTATTAAAAAAAATGACTCTATTAATAGATTTTTTTGCAAGCTACAATGTTTTCAGGTTTCACACTTGATTGACGGGAATTTTTTTAGAAATACTTTGATGTTTTTTCGTTTCTACTGCATTAAACCAGTTTGTGAAAAGCACAGAATTAATCTCCATTATCTATACAATGGTATACAAGTTAAGTAGGTTCTGTGGACTAGCAGGAATATAACAATTAAAACATTTGCAGAAAGCAGGCAACATTATTTTTTAGATCTTAAAGCACTCTCTAATGCTTCGCATTAGAGAGTCGTGCAATAATAAAAAGTGTAAAGTGCGATGTAACAAATTTGCAGGAAAGTGTGCCTCACGGATACGCCTAAAAGGCCCAGTTCACCTACGTACTTCAGTGGGAGCAATGACCGAATAATTTGTAACCATCGATAAAAATACTTCTGTAATTAATACACGATCCTGCTCTATTAACTTCCAGAACGCGGAACTTATGACGTTAAAGTTATTTCAGTGGAAGACAAAAATAAACCAGGAAAATTTTCATATTCATCTGGGGATGAAAATAGACGATATGACTCAATCGTGGACATTCCCTTGCCAGTAATTAACAACGCATGATTTACAGTTATCTTTAAACGGAAAGTAGATATACTAAAATAGATACTACTATCTATGTTAGTATATCTACTATCCGTTTCCTTAAACTGAACTAAGTGTCCCGTATAGCAGCGTAGTGAAGTGAATACAAACCGAAAAGTACGAGAGGGACAAAACGAATTTGCGGCCAGTAGTTGTCTCTTTCTGGAATTCTGATTCTGAATAGACTATTTAGTTTATCTTTATTAATTTCAAACATACAATCCATATAATTATGACAAAGAAGCGTTAGTAGTACACACAAAAATAAAAACTAAAAGAAAATAAAAAGGTGTTAGTAATTTGTTAGTAAACAAAGTAAGTTACACGATAATTACTATTTCCTATTCCTGTGCACACCTGTCACTGTACACCTGTCCTGTGTACACCTGTCCAGTCGGTAGATTCTGTAAAAATGTCACTGTGAAAGTTTGCGTGGAGTGAGCTGTCAGTGTCATCCTACTGATGCTAGAGATTGACCAAGCAAACAGGTACAATCATAATCGAGATTTTAATAATATTTTTTATGCTAATTCTATTGATAATTTTATATGTATAATTTCAAAGCTAATATTTTAGTGGGTTTTAAAATAAAATAGCAAAACAAACTCAATCAGAATCTCAATGTTGTTTTTTTTTATAGTAATGTTTTGTCAACTAAAATACTAGCTTTGAAATTATATAAAATGATCAATAAAATTAGCATAAAATATATTAATAAAATCTCGATTATGATTGTAAATGTATTATATTGGCTCGGTCAATCCCTAGTATCAGGTGGGATGACACTAGAGTAGTAAGTATATCTAGTTACATTAGTAGCGTCCTACAAATGGATCTTCCCACTATAAATCAGTACGTAAGGAATTTATGTGTAATAAATTCCCCAACGCAAGCGCAGGTAAGTATTAATAATGGCAACTGAATTAATTTCACATATGTCGGCCAGCTTGTTACGCATGAAGGGTTCTTGGCAAAATTATTCGATTGCAATCTAGAGAAACGGCCACTTTTCGTTTTTTTCCCACTTGGAACACTTCCAGATGTTTTCAATTTGGAAGTTTTTGAAGTAAGATTTAAGATCTATGTTTCATACTTGAGGGTGGTTACTACGTGAGGGTATTTTTCGTTATGATTGAATTCGTAAAATAACTCTACGCCATTCGATTATTGTTTTACTTGAAATAAGACATGACATTATTTTGTAACAGAACATTAATCTGGATAAACTTCTAATAACCTGACCTAACTAAAACTACTAACAAATTAAAATATGGCGTTGAAAAATTATTCCGCATCACTGTCGACGGGTAATGTACCCAAGACACTGGCGGTGTTGCCACGTTGTATGGCAATACATAGCCTCTTGCCAAGGCAAAAGCCAGCCCTTGGGTCAAGTGTCAACCAGCCATTTGGAGATTTCATTGAACAAGTCATGAGCACTCGGACCCCACAGCCTGAAGGATAATAATTAACTACGTAAATTTTGCATCAGAACTTCACTACGGCAAACTAGTTGACACTATCCAGAAATCTACCTACTAGTTAAACGCACAACCGAGAAAGTTATCAAAATGCAGAATAATACACACTGTCCTCAAGTTAACGTTCTTGTTGAATAAACAGCACAACTTTACAGTATCATAAACAATAAGTGTACAAAGGAGGACATAAATTGAGCAGTGCACTAGAGTGTAGCTGCGACAATTTGGATTACCATGCGCCAGAAATTCAAATCATTCTAGAGAAATGGAGGTAGGTAATAACTACATGGTGAAAGCTCGCTAACGCGGTCATACGTCATCCACACTGCTATCACGGTTCCGCAGTGCCGTGTTTGCCGACGGAACCCTGCTCCCAAGTTTATCCCCAGGCTGATAAAGTGCCCGGACTTCTGATCGTTAGATTCTAAAAGTTTTACTGCTAATGAAAATTAAATGGATGGCCTAGTTTTAGATAGGCTCTATAGTACAAAATTTAGTGAATGTGTTAATAAAACTCTTAAATTCATTTACTGAGAGATGACATTTACTGAAAAAATGTCATCTAAAAATGTCAAATTAATGTCATCTAATAAAACCATGTAACTTTGCACAAGAAATTGTTTAATGAAAGTGACGGATTTTTTAAAATTCACCCTGTCATTAACTGCCTAGCCTTTTCCCAACACTTTTTGAGGTGGCTTTTAGTCTAACCGGATGCAGTTGAATATTAGTATTTTACATGGATAAACTGCCTATCTGACCACCACAATTCAGTTACTGGGTAACACGATACCCCTTGGTAAGACTGCATGGTTGTCAGACCTTTAGTCTTCCGACAACCCGTAATGACTGTCAAAGATCCACGAATGACAGCCGGGACCAACGGCTTAACGTGATTTCCGAGGCACAGAGGGGTCTCGGTATGTAAAGATCCCATCCACGGACCGACCGTGGCAAGCGTAGCTTAACCTGGTCGATCGACCCGTGAAAATTCGCCCTATAACGGGGTTAAATGGGGGATGACAGTGTTTATGAAAGTTCATAATTTTTGCCGATGACAATCCCATTATGCACACGGCTTGTATTTTTATTAAGCTAGAAAAAGCATAAAACACAAAATAAATTCCATCTTATTTCAGTGATAAAAGTTTAAAAAAAGAAATTAAAGCTGCCAATATAAATCATAAGCAGCTAAAGTTACTGGCTGTCCAGCTGACGACACAAGCCCATTCCAATTATTAACAAATTCCAGGTATTCCAATTACAACACGAAATGAAAATTTAATATCTACATAATTTTGGCGCGTATCAATCATAACGCCACGATAGAATTCACGATTTCATCCGAGTAAGGGGCTTACAAGACTTAAAGCGCGGTCTCTGTCGAACTGCATCGAAAAGAAAGAGAAGCGCGGTGACACAACGCTGGTAATTTATTGCAAAATGAAGCAATTATTTAATTACAAAAAATCTATTGTTAGGACAAAAAAATTAAAACACTAGTATTTTAGTATGTTGCTTGTAGAATAATCTGAGTTAAAATCAGAATGATTGTATGGGTATTAGTATGGTTTTTATTGTAAAAAGAAAGTTTTTAGAGGTACCTATCTTCATGATTTTTTTCTATTGTATCAAATTAGTTGTATTATGTTTTCAACACACTATCTATCTAGCATATATCGTCCCCGTAGTTGGAAAACTAAATAACTCCGATTTTCTAGTTTTGAGATAAACGCGATTTAGTGTTTTTTTTTCAATTAATGTTCATTTGTTAAAAAAATTGAGACAATTTTACTGTCGGTAATTTTATATTTTGTGGACCTGATTATCTTTAACATTATGCTTAAACAAACTGGACTCTATCTTCAACAATAACTAAATAAAATATATAAAACAAAGTTGTTTAATTTTGCCACAACTACTTTTTGTAACGTAACTGCAATTAGTTATTTATTTCGGCTATTTATTTAGTTTTCCTACAACCTAGATCCATCTGGTAGAGTAAAAGGAGGTGAAATAAATGCAGTTATTGAATTTATCAAACTTGAAATATGTTTAAATGTAAAAGTTGAACGTTTATTACTTTGATATGTAGACATCTGATTGCTATGTTGATAGCATATAATGTTAACGAGGTTATAGCTAATATAACGAAATAACGAATTCTAGTATTAGTGACGAGTCTGTGTTGCCTAGTTATACTAACAACATAGTGATTAATTATGAATCGTCATGTACGAAGGAGGATCCACCTATAATACCATCATCTTTGGAGACCACTACCAGTCAGATAGGGTATTCTCCTTCTGCTGGAACTTATTCGGGCAATCTAAACTCTCCAGTTGTAGTTGTGGAGGTCACTCCGGATAATTTTTTAAACTAGTCGGGGAGACAACAGAAGTTACCCCTTTAAATAACCAATTATTATTACAGAATAATAAAAAGGTATCCTCTGGCAATATAATTAATAATACTAAAAAATCAAAGGGAGTGCAACATAATTTAAAATTATTTAATCAAAATATCCAAGGTTGCGCTTCCAAATTACTGGAATTAGAATTGTTTTTGGAAAACACCAAGTTTGATGTCATTTGTTTAACAGAGCATTGGTTGAAAGATCATCAAGTAATGTCAATTAATTATGAAAATTATTGTGTAGTTAGCCATTTCAGCCGGAAACATATGATACATGGCGGGTCATTAATACTACTTAAACATTCTATTAAATCTAAAGAACGAAAAGACATAATTGGGCTGTCTGTTGAACACACCATTGAATTGTCCTGTGTTGAGCTTGATAAGCATGTTATAGTATGCGTATACAGACGTCCAAGTTACCAGAATCTAACTGTGTTTGATTCTGTAATGGAAGATGTGTTAAAGAAACTTAGTACAAGTAGTAAGTCGATAATCGTATGTGGAGATTTTAATATTAATTTATTGGAAAATAACTCGAATACTGTCAGATTGTTAAGTCTTTTTAGGTCATTTGATTTGTCAAATGTTTTTATTGAACCAACCCGAGTGACAGCTTCTTCTGCCACTTGTATTGATAATATTATTTGTAATTGTGATTACTTACACAAAGGAATTGTAAATAAGTTGCCATCTGATCACAGTGGACAAACAATAACATTTGGCTCCTACATGCCTTTACAAAAAACTCAAATAAGGTTTAGGACAATAACATGTAAAAAGGTAGAGAAATTAAATAATTCTTTAGCTAGTAAATTATGTGATCAGAATTTTAATAATATAGGTGACCCAAATGAGTTCTACGCCGAGTTCTTTTCAATACTAAATGCGCAGTTTAATGAAACTTTTCCACTGAAAACTAAAAGTATTTACACAAAGTTTTTATTTAGTGACTGGGCAACTCCAGGTATTCGTAAAAGCAGGGAAAATCTTTTTGAACTCTATGGCTTAAAGCAACATTATGAATAATACAAACTTTCATCAGTATGTTGCAAAATATTCAAAAATATTTAAAAGTGTGTGCCAAATAGCTAAGGCACTTTATATTAGCAATAAAATAAAATCAGCTGATGATAAAATATAAACTACCTGGCAAATAATAAATAATGAAACAGGTAGGAAAAAACAGCGTAATACTGAATTTAATTTAGAGACTGCACATGGCCCCATCAACTCAGATGTAGAAATAGCTCAGGAATTTGAAAACTTTTTTGCTAATATTCCCCTTAAAACTACTGAAGCTTTAAATTCATCCCCCACGCTCTCTGCTGCCTTACTTAAAAATAATGTAAAGGCATGCCCTTTGGAGTTTAGGTTTCAGCATACAAACCCCCAGGCTGTCATAAAAGTTTTTAAAGATCTTAACATTAAAGCAACAGAAGATCTCTGGGGAATGTCTGTAAAAGTATGTAGATCTTTCATCGAAACCATTGCGCCCTATTTAGCTTTCATATTTAACACCAGTGTTGACCAAGGAGTCTTTCCGGATCTTATGAAACATAGTAAAGTAGTACCTTTGTTCAAATCCGGTGATAGTAAAGAACCCAACAATTATAGACCTGTGTCAATTCTGCCAGTTCTCAGTAAAGTGTTTGAAAAGTTAATGCTCAATCAAATGTTACGTCACTTTAATAAAAATTCCATCTTTCATGAACACCAGTACGGTTTCACTAAAGGGCGTTGCACTACTGACGCCGGTGTTACCTTAATAAAGAACATTTTTAACGCCTGGGAAGAAGCACAAGATGCCATTGGAATCTTTTGCGACCTCTCTAAGGCGTTCGATTGTGTAACCATGAGACACTTCTGATGAAACTGGAGCACTATGGAATTAGAAAAACAGCACTTGATTTGCTAAGATCATAACTGAAAGATAGAAAGGTGAAAGTTCAAGTAAACGGCGTAAACTCATTGGGGTCTGAAATGACAATGGGCGTTCCTCAGGGTTCGATATTGGGTCCATTCCTCTTTTTAGCTTACATTAATGATATGCCCCAATTACTTCAAAATCAACCGAAGATGGTGTTATTTGCAGATGACACATCATTGATCTTTAAAATAGACCGACGGTCACAAAATCTTGACGTCGTGAATAACTCTATTCTTCAGGTCCAAGATTGGTTTACGGTAAATAATTTAGTACTTAATAAAAAAAAACCAAATGCATTCGGTTTACATTACCTAATGTATGTAAAGTAGCTACATACCTCAGATGAATTATCTTCTTCTTGGCACATTTTCACCATAAATCTACCCCGCGAATTCATTATAGTGTAAAACTCTCACTCTGGTCACTGACGTCAACGCAATTGAAGGTTACACTAAAATGAAAAACGCATTACACTAAAATGCTTGTGACGCGAGCGATGCATCAGTCACACGCGCTGACACCCGCGCTTCCCCCCGCGCACTTCCTTGTTCCGATTCATTGAATAGACACTACAATATTTCGCGTGGCAATTATAAATAACTTAATCTATTTGATTTTATTTGCCTATCATCTTGTAATTAATAATTATCTAGTTGTAGAAGAAATAGATAACATCAAGTGTTTATAAAGTAATGTACGTTTTGACAGAATTCTGAGTAGCAAAATTAATTAAGTAGAGTTATTTAGTTTTCCTAGAACTTTGTTAGTTTTATGATAGAATTTGTAAATTGAAGAAAAAATCAACAACTTATTTTATTTAATTTATTAAAAATTTAACTAATCATTGACCACAGTTATTGATTTATTTATTGAGTTGTTTATTTTTCCTTCAAAAAATTAGAATTAGTTTGAAGATATGCATTATTCCATCTGAACGACAAAAATGGCTATATTTTTGGAACGGAATAAGATAAGTAAATTCCTGTAAGACTCAAACATGCGTCATGTTTTGGATTATTTAAAAATAGGGAAAAGACAAAATCGCCAAAAACGAAGTTATTTAGTTTTCCAAATACGGGGACGATATCCTGAAAAATATTATTTATTTTACTGATTTTGTATAATGCAGTCGATCATATACTTTTATTGTTTCTAAAACTTGCGTTTTTTCTGTTTAGGTCCAGTCTGTAAGCCCCATATTAGTTTTAGTTACAATTATGGATCTCCGGAAAATGAAGACGGGACCACAAAATATATGTATAAGTACAAAAGGTCAGCTCCATGCAGGGTATATTGGCGTATGACACATATGGCAAATTATTTTATGTGTTGCGTAATGTTAGTTACTTATTGTTGTATAGAATCAAGTTCTTCTGAACAGACAGCTGCGGTGCTGGGGAGTTTGTTGCGCCACTTAATCTACCCAGCTAAAGCACTAGGAAACGGTCAAGTGCGGGCGTTTTAGAGGACTGTCTTATGTAAAGTTGACGTTCAAAAAGTGCTGATTCTGAGCCTAGTTTGAATAAATTGCTTTTGACTTGATAATGAGCAAAAACGCACGCACACAGAGGTTGGCTAACGTAGGTACAGCGACTGCAAGCGCACTCGCGACTTACCTGTGTTTGAGATCTCTGTACGTTTGCGTCTATGCGTGTGTACGCCTGTTTTCGCTCACCGTATTGTGTCTATGTTCTGCACCTATCTATTTTGTGACGTAAAGCTTCCCAAGTCTTCGTTAATCCAAATCCAGTTTTGTAACAAATACAAAGGGATGTATTGGAACTATAATGGAAGAGACGTCTCTTTCATTAACGGCGAACAATTTTAGTTGATTGGGGTCCTTACTGGAAGAAATGGGATCGGGGGCAACGCTAATACAATATTAATTTGGAAAAGAAAGACAAATTATAGTAGAATAGGAGTGGGATGAAGTAATCAAGAGATATAGGGATGACAATCTTGAAATAGCAAAAATACTTTCTTGGATATCAATATTATTCTAGGATTTCATATTATGTGTCCAAAAGCAATTATTTATTATGCACATGAGACTCCTTATGTCATGTAAAGCATATATTTTTGTTGCTATGAGAGAAACTTGTTGTTGTTGTGGAACGTGTTGTTGTTGTCTTTAGAAAATGATGGGCTATTCTTAGACCAACTAAGTATGAAAGACGCACTCCAGACGTTCCGATCAGCTACACGACATTCGCACTAAACAATCTATCTCACTTCGCAACAAGCGAGTTCAACAAAAGACAAAACTCCCCGCCGTCACTCAGAGCGAGGCACTTGATGTTCGATGCACGATCGAATTGCTATGAAATAGCTGCTGTAGACAGTGCATTCGCCGTGCCGCATCCATTTGGTTGCGCTCCAAGACATTCGTCAAATAACTGGGAGGATCCGGGAGGCGACGTGTTCTAGACATTTCGTGAACAAGTGCTACACGATTCAGAACACTTGTAATTCAATTTATGTTTGCAGGAACACCGCGTTAAATGTTCGGAGCTGAATCAGTGGCGATTAATTTGGGGTATGCGGGTAGGTGGCTACGTAAAACAAAATTTTGCGAGGGTGGTTTCTGCTACAAATTGGGGTACTTACCCAAAAGTTTTATGCAAATTACAGGAAACAAATAAAGATTCTTTGGACGCAAATCTGAATGCTTTTGTGCCTTTACCTTTAACGGGAAAAATCAAATGGCTTTTGTTTACTTTTAAGAAGATTTTCAAGAAAGCGTCCTGAATATAAATACAGAAAGAAACAAAGAAATAAATAAACTTTAGGTACTGCGTTCCTGAGTCTCCTGACTCAAAAAATATTCGGCCACAAATCTTTTTTTATGAACAGGGACGAAGAAGACTATATTTTCTGATAAGGAAATATATCACTAGCACGAATTTCCGTTGAGGCACATCTATCTCATCTCATCATGAGAAGCCAGCACAAAAACTGGAATAAAGATAGATGACTAAAAAGAATGGTTTTCAAGTTTTTTTTCTTTCTTCTCTAATATATTATAAAAAATAATCTTTGATGTAACAAGTTTGATGTAAGATGTTTTAGCAACTGAAGAACTTATTCTCTATGTTTGGAAAATCCTAAAGTGCACGACTCACAATGCTCATTTGATCGTATAAAAATCCATAGATATTATATTAGTTAGTTTTTTATTAAATATAATTAAATTAGTTTGAATAAAAGAGCCATTTTCAATAGGGTTCCTCCAACGGGTAAAACGAATCTATTAAAAAAATTTACTCAATTTATATTTGATATTTTCGCAAGCTACAATGTTTTCAGGTTTCACACTTGATTAAGGAGATTTTTTTTAGAAATGTTTTGATGTTTTTTCGTTTCTACTGTATTAAATTTTTGATACGTATAGAATTAATCTCCATTAAGTTATATATACAATGGTATATAAAGTAAGGAGGTTCTGTGTACTAGCAGGAGTATAACAATAGAAACAGATGCAGAAAGGAGGCATAAAAACATTTCGATTTACGATCGCACTCTCTAACGTTTCGCATTATGTGTCATGCTAATAACCATCATTAACAACCAACTAATAACCCTTATGCAATCGCTGTAGGTATGGAAACAAATCAGAGGCCTTTCGAGCCAAAAGAAGGGTGTCTTTAAATTCCCACACACCTTCCAACTGTAACAATATTAATGAATAGGAGAAAATGCTAGATTAAATTCATCTCCCAAATTCGATTTAAATTAACTGCACAAATTTTAAATCGAACATTACCCGAAAATATCGAAGCTATAAAAACAAGCTGCAATTGTTTCAGCTCCCAATTGTTCCCTACTTACTGGTTCGAAACACTAAAAATCCTGTTCCCAGATTCAGCATGTCGGCGCAAACATTCCAATTGTCTGCACCCATTGACGCGAGACGGGCATTCCCTTGCTTGCGCCGCATTCCACGGAACATGGCTTCTGCGGTACGAATGTGCTATACCTGTGTATGGAGCTCAGGATTTGGGAAGCAGATTGTGTGTACTTTAATCTTCTAGTGTAGAATTTAATATGGTAAGACGGTGTTCATGTTCTTTATTGTGTGACGGAAATACTCGAGTATTGCGGTACAATGAAGATGTTTTAATTTTATTATTTCTTTACTTCCTACAATAAAAACATCTGAAGGCCAATTGCCGTAATTAAACACGTTCAAAATCTAGTCACAATCTCATCTCATCGACAATCAACGTCAAAAACTTGTCAAAAATGTAGAGACATTAAAAGTATTTTTGACAGATTGAGACTGAGATCAAAGTGTGAACGTTCCTAATATTATGAGAAAAGCTCCTCTGACTTCTGAGAAGTGATGTGTAAAGAAAGGAGAAATATAATAAATATAGCAACACTTGAGCTCTCTTGTTTTATTAATATAAATTTTGCTAGTAACCTTTGTCTAATTTTAGACGTTTTTGCCTTTAATTTAAACCGTACCCAACAATCATTTTGGTGTTTTGATCAATTTTCGGAATCCGATTCTAAATTAAACCACTTTACATTAATATTCGAGGAACAAAATTCCTGTACATTTAAAATTGAGTTTGTGAAATATTAAAGGTAGAACGATCCAATATCGGTGTAGGTTGAGTCGAATAAATTCAATCTAATCCGAATATGCGAAAGAACTGTCAGGAAACCGCAAAAGGCGAACCCGTATAAATTGGAGGAAATATGAGAGAGACCCATGATAAAGCCATAGATATTATAGATGGGTACTATAGTCCATTGGAAACGATAAGATATTTGTTGCAAGTTCACTAAATTGACTTCCTTTTGGATCTGTAGGGACTGTGTCTTACGTACCCATCCCTTGCATAGTTTTAAGAATGTAATATTTGTATAGAGGAACTTATTGTAATAATTTTTAGAAAGTTTCATTTTTGTGTTTTTCCCACGTTGAACATCTGCAAGCGATTTATGTTATAGGTACTATTGTCTTTCATGATTCTTTACTTTTAGTTAAGGTTCTTCATTGTTCTATTATGTTTAGTTATCTTGTATTGTACCCATTTGCTATTTATAGTTAAGGTTCATTATAGTTAAGGTTCATTGTTCTGTTATTTTCAGTTGTCTTGTATTGTACCCATCTGCATTTCTCGTGTTTTATTATACTTTTAAAAGGCAGATGTGGATTTGCCGCGTCCTTTGTTTAGTGAACGGCAGATTTGGGAGAGTTTTGGTTCTGAGCTTCAGTCTGTGCTGAACTACGATCGTGCGAGGTCCTCTCTGACCCCCGATCATACTTTACTCGCCGAAGCTCGCCGTAATAGTTTACGGCGAGCTTCGTGTTTCTATTAGTTTTACTCTTCATGTAACATTATTTAATTTTACCTTTTCGTGTCAAGTGTAACTACTAGCTTTAGTTACTTGATATCGTAATAAATTAAATGAAACTTATTTACAACTTACTTCAGTGTATCACTTGCCCCACGTGGTCACAAACACCCCACAGTGGTGACCCCGACGTGATCAGAACTATCAATAGCGTGAGTTCGTGACAGTGCGGAAAGAGTTTCGCGAGTGCTAAATCAAAGTACGTGTTAAAATGGCGAGCGATCCAGCGGGAGTCACTAGCGGCGGATGACGCGCATTCCCAGCCAGCCAGCTCCCACGGCTTCAACGGGTATCCTGACCACCAGCATGCAGCGACCGCGCATACCTGGTCATCACCCTCAGCCTCATCAGCAACCTCGGCACAGCACACTGCACTTTCGGCCGGTCAACAAGAAGAGCTCAATTCCTCTCCTGGTCGACGCAGCAGCCAGCCTCAACCCGGCGCTGTACCACATCCGACGCAGTGGAGCATAACGCAGCGCCCACGCCACCCCGACTCACTGGGGACATCTTCGCAGACAGTTCCGACTCACCGTGAACTATGCGGCAACCGGTTCCGACTCACTGGAACCATAACGCAGCGCCCGCGCCACCCCGACTCACTGGGGACATCTTCGCAGACAGTTCCGACTCACCGTGAACTATGCGGCAACCGGTTCCGACTCACTGGAACCATAACGCAGCGCCCGCGCCACCCCGACTCACTGGGGACATCTTCGCAGACAGTTCCGACTCACCGTGAACTATGCGGCAACCGGTTCCGACTCACTGGAACCATAACGCAGCGCCCGCGCCACCCCGACTCACTGGAGACATCTCCGCAGACAGTTCCGACTCACCGTGAACTATGCGGCAACCGGTTCCGACTCACTGGAACCATAACGCAGCGCCCGCGCCACCCCGACTCACTGGGGACATCTTCGCACACAGTTCCGACTCACCGTGAACTATGCGGCAACCGGTTCCGACTCACTGGAACCTAAGTTGGCCTGGCAAGCATATTCCTCGCCGTTCTGGTCGCTGTACCACATCCGACGCACTGGAGCATAACGCAGCGCCCGCGCCACCCCGACTCACTGGGGACATCTTCGCAGACAGTTCCGACTCACCGTGAACTATGCGGCAACCGGTTCCGACTCACTGGAACCTAAGTTAGCCTGGCAAGCATATTCCTCGCCGTTCTGGTAGGCGAGTTAAATTTCCTGATTACTATCAGGCAGGTGTTTCGTGATCTTTATCACTGGTAGGGGGGTACTGTAGGGACTGTGTCTTACGTACCCATCCCTTGCATAGTTTTAAGAATGTAATATTTGTATAGAGGAACTTATTGTAATAATTTTTAGAAAGTTTCATTTTTGTGTTTTTCCCACGTTGAACATCTGCAAGCGATTTATGTTATAGGTACTATTGTCTTTCATGATTCTTTACTTTTAGTTAAGGTTCTTCATTGTTCTATTATGTTTAGTTATCTTGTATTGTACCCATTTGCTATTTATAGTTAAGGTTCATTATAGTTAAGGTTCATTGTTCTGTTATTTTCAGTTGTCTTGTATTGTACCCATCTGCATTTCTCGTGTTTTATTATACTTTTAAAAGGCAGATGTGGATTTGCCGCGTCCTTTGTTTAGTGAACGGCAGATTTGGGAGAGTTTTGGTTCTGAGCTTCAGTCTGTGCTGAACTACGATCGTGCGAGGTCCTCTCTGACCCCCGATCATACTTTACTCGCCGAAGCTCGCCGTAATAGTTTACGGCGAGCTTCGTGTTTCTATTAGTTTTACTCTTCATGTAACATTATTTAATTTTACCTTTTCGTGTCAAGTGTAACTACTAGCTTTAGTTACTTGATATCGTAATAAATTAGTCGTTACTTATTTTCAACTTATTTCTGTGTATCACTCGCCCACGCGGTCACGAATCCGCACAGATCCAAACAATGACAGGTAGGCGTAAAAGATATGGTTTATAATGCAATTTTATGCAAACGCCAAATAAATCTTGCGGAATATTATTAACTTTTTCTTTTTGGCAACAGTTCCATTGCTGGACCCTTAAACTTTGATTCTACTTCGTCCTGTAAAGGCCACCTTCTGAACAAAAGGTCTTAGAGCCTAGGGGTCTAGTAGGGCAGTTTCTACAATGATTGATGATAAAGGTTCACAAGGTAGTTAAAAATGTACACTCAGGTACAGATATATCTACTTTAAGGGGTTTACAGGACCTAAACGCAAAAAACGCAAGTTTTAGAAACAATAAAAGTATATGATCGACTGTAGTAAACAAAATCAGAAAAATATATCATGTTCTTCAGGATATATACTAGGTAGATAGTGTGTTGAAAATATAATGCCTACAACTAATTTGATATGATAGAAAAAAATCATGAAAATACCTCTAAAAACTTTCTTTTTACAATAAAAACCATACTAAGGCATTAGGCGTTATGAAACTTGCGTTTTTTGCGTTTAGATCCTGTAGTCCCCTTAAAGGCTTAGTACCAATTCAGTCAGCGTATTCTTATTTCTACGTTCAACAATAATATCCCAGAGATATTATTACATTTATAGATTTAGCTAAAATGTTACCCAACTGTGAAAACATGCAGCTTTTTATTTTTTGAATTAAGATTCAAATCTAAACCAATATTGAAGGTAGGTATTTGTCTAACCGAAAGTAAAAAAGATTTTTTGAAAATATTTTGCTGGATACACTGAAAACAGACACAGTTTCAAATAAACAAACTTTCATCAATTTCATTTCATTTCTTTCACAAATTTCGCTGGCTTAAATTAGATTTCCTTAGAAACCTTAGACGTTTGATACTCGAGTGGAGTATAAATAAATGTTGATCGAATAACTCCTGTTTATAAATCAAATATAATTTTTTTATAGTCTTTTTTCTACGAAATAAATTGAAGTGTTACTTGATTTAATAATACGTGAGGAGAAGAAAACACGGATGAATGCCGACCATTTTTTTCTAAGATCCGTAAAATATTGCCGCCTTGAACCTTCGGACGGGAAGACGAAGCAGCAATAAACATGAAATACAGAAAATCCTAGAGGAATAATTTTCTGATCTCAAATTTGTGATGCGGGTGGAATGAAAACATCGCGGTTAGTCTCCTAAGGGAATGTTAGTATTTCATATTAGATCTTGTCTGGTCTGTGTCGGTGTCGAACAAATTGAATGTTCCTTCTTAAAACGTATGCATGTTTTTAGGAGGAACATACAATTTGTAGATTAAACTAGTTGAAATGGTTAGAAAATAATATTCGTAGTAGGAAATAGTCTCTTGTTTTGCAAAAAAAAATCCCTGATTGCAGCTCTCTACTTTCAAAAGTTTGTTTAAAAATTTTCAATGCCAATGTCGAATCGTACTAAAATAAAACTTTTAAAAGGGTTGATGGTCTTTGTTCTTTAAACTGCCTCAAATAAATCGATCTAAGAGAAAATTTTACCAATTATGTATCTTAACGCTTATGAGTTGATACCTCTGTAATACCAGGTTCACACGATTTGATTTTAGTTGATATACTGCTAAGTCAAAAGCGATTTGAACCGTCTGAACTTTCAATCAAATTAGATTACAATTTCAAAGTTTTTTGTAGAACAACAAAAATTGTTCAACTAAAATCGAACCGTGTGAACCCGGTATAAGTCATGTAGGTAACGTTACGTTTCGATATGGTTTCGGTATATTAATGTGGTCGCTACTATGGTCCGTTTACCGGGAAATTACAGGAAGGGAAGTTATGTGGTCAAGAACAGGCCCTAATTACTCCTTCGTTTCTTGGAATAATTTATTCCTTTGGCTATGAATTACTAATAGTAATTAACCTAACCTACTTATAAAATTGCTGTTTAAGTAGCCATCAAATACATACCTACAGTACGCATTATTTCGTATACTTTTTATTAATCTACTTTCACTTTGACTTTAAAGTGTACAAATTGAAAAATGTAATTATATATGGAGAATTCCTAAGTAGTTTAGGGTTGTAGTTTTTCAACAATAAACGATCCACAGAATGTCTTAGTTTCCCGCATTGGTAAAACAAAGGCCAATCCCTGTAATTAAAAAAGTTCAATATCTAGTCGTAATCTCCTCTCACTGACAATCAATGCCTTAAACCATATATAATTTTTATCAGATTGAGACTAAGATTTGCTAAAGTTTTTAAAAATGAGTAGAATACGGAATTTCGATGCACAAAATAGCGATAAATGCTAATACGATGCTACAAAATTGCGATGCACGTTACTGCGAAAGACCGTCTCTGCGAAGCCACTACACTTCGATGCATATTACTGTGATAGATCTTCACTGCGTTACTACTTGACTTCGATGCATGTTACCGTAAAAAAATTTTCACTGCGATACTACTTGACTAAAGGTACTCATTTGTATTGTCATTCGCTCACTCTTGCATCCTATGCCGACGAAGCCCCGCGAAGCTGTGTAAAGGGTTTAAAGTAACCTAACCACACCTAAACTCGGGGTGCCCTTCGCTCGCTCTTGCATCCTACGTCGCCTATTGCGTTCGTTGCGTTCGGGTGCGGTAACGTGCATCAAAGTCAAGTAATATTGCAGTGAAAATCTTTCGCAGTAACATGCATCGAAGTCAAGTAGTATCGCAGTGAAGATCTATCGTAGTAACGAACATGGAAGTATAGTTGCTTCGCAAATACGGTCTTTCGCAGTGACGTGCATCGCAATTTTGTAGCATCGTATTAGCATTTATCGATATTTTGTGCGTCGAGATTCCATATTCTACTGCTTAAAAATACGGGAATTGGCCCTCTGATCATTACTAATCGTAGGTATTCTAAAAGTTAATTGTACCAACGACAGTCCAAACAGTAGATGTGCAAATGAATGAAAAGAAATGCATACTGGCAAACCATTCACAGAAAGCAATAAGAGAAACGGAAATAAAACGTTCACAGGAGAATCAAAAAGGTAGTGAAAGCAAACAGCGATTGTGAAGCCAAATAAAAATGGGCTAAATGGCCGGTAAAGTAATATAAATTGAACAAAAGTGAATAAATGCTAAAGGTAAACTATATATTTGAATGGCATGTTTTTAATCGAACCTCAAGTAATTCCTATTTTGCTTTCCTAAAAATATTATTGAACACCTAATGTAATGATTTTTAATGGCAACCTTAAATAAAACATATTTTGGGGAAACTAAAAATACTCTACAGCAAAGTTACTGCGACCACCTGTGAGAAAAGGCAAGAAAGTTAAAAAGAGGCTCAATCATTTAAAAAAAGTGTGCAGCAGTAGAAGGTCAGAAAATGTTTTCAAAGGGTTATTAAATTAAAAAAGCGTTCATTATTAAAAGGTCAATAAGTTTTTAGAGGATCAGTTAAACGTTTCTCTATTTGTATGTTGATTATACGATGCTGCGGCGAAACGATTAAATGAAAGTTTAGCGAAGCAAATAATACTGAACGAATTTAGGAAAATTCGAGATTGGAAAGAGATTTATCGTTTCAATGCAATTGGATTTGTAATAGATGATATTAACGATGGCAATGGATATTGGTCTCGTGGTTTGTATTTTCTATCTATCTTTGGTAAAATTAGAAAACAGAATTACAATTTGAAACAGCCAGTCGATCGTACACGCACGCCGGTTGCGAGGACTACACACCTGACCATTCTGAAGAATATCACCAACAAGTTTACAATATACGTGCGTTACGTATTATTACTTATATTGATGTCGTTTTAGCAACTTTCTTCTTTTGCTACGCTAAATTTTTTCTCTTGACATGTTTATTGTTTAATGATTAAAATAGAACAATCTTTATTAAATAGATTACGGTTACTTGATTAAATTGAAAGTCAGGGTTGCTTAATAACAACAATCTCCAACTCTTTTAATTCAATTTGGAATTCTTTTAGCCCACAATTCTTTTCTAAAAAAGAAAGTATTCTCTGATTGATTTTACAAAATTCATGGCGAACGTATTACTTTCTTCAAAGCTGCATCTGAAATTCAATGCATGAACAACCTCAGCTTTCGGAGGAAACCGAGGCGTTCCCCAGAGAAATGTAGGTAGGTATGATGTAGGTATTATGACTAAGCTTAATCACAAAATGAAATGTTTGGTGAAAAAGGATCTACAGGTCGCTGTAAAGAAAGTAATAAATGTGTAAATTGGTTCGAAATGTTTTCTTTGAAATGAAAATTGGTAATCTCCACGTAGTCTTCCGCGTATAGTAGTATAAGATATTTAGTTTTGCTTGTAATCAAAGTTTAAGATATACTTGTTAGCTTCTGCCCGGGAATTTGTGCGCGTCAAGTTTCTTGTATCCCAGACCCAACCAGTCGCATTGCATCGCCTGCCTGCGACTTTTTTCGGTTTACTTGGATCCTAGCGTGATGTTAAAATCCTATTGCCTTCCTTAAGAATTGGGCTATCAAATACAAAGAGATTTTATCAAATTCGACCGATATTTTCAGAGATCACCGCGTTCAAACCAACACACAAACAACTCTTTTGATTTATTATTAGTATATATAAATAGATATTCGTTAAGGGAAAAGTACTACCATGGTTTCATCAGACAAAAAGAAAGAGCTGCCTAAATGAGCGAACCCTTCCGGTTCTGTGTTATTAGCGGTTTACAGAGAATAACAATAATCTAACAAGCGAATCTAAACTCATTCACGGTACCATTTTAACGTTAACCCCCTCATTAATAAACGCGTTAATAGAGTTACGGCTTTAGGTAGGTACTGGTTGTAACTTTACATAACAACATCACACTTTTAATCCCCGAAGGGGTTGGTAGAGTTGTCCCTACTACACTGCCGGCCGTAGTCGAGTTTCCTTCTGCGAAACAGTCGTCTCGCAGAAGGAGGCTGCGGAAAGGGAGAAGGAGATCTGGTCCACTTACCCGGCCCGCAGCAGGTGCACCGGGCGTCGGCGGAGGGTGGACAACGCCCTCTTCCAGCCCCCCTAAATGGATCCAGACGCGACGGACTCGGGGACGTCCGTCGGCCCCCACACATCAGGACCCGAGGTAGCAGCGGGTAGTGTTCCACGCGCGCCCCTCTTAGACGTCGCGGGGGTCAAACACCTCACTCCTCCCCCTGACCCGAGGAGGCCCGCAGTGGCGGGCACCAGTTGGGGTTGCGGAAGGATCGTACGTTCCCGCGACCCCCGGCTTAGGTGTGAGATGGAACACCGGGGTGGTTTTCAGTCAGTAAGAGTCTGACAGACCCCTACGCCTGCTCCAGGGTGAAGCAAATCCATGAGGATTTTCCACCCCAGAAACAAAAAAAAAAGGTGTCCCTACCAACTCACATCTGCCAGTTATGGATTAAGTCCCATGTAATAGTAGGCAACTTTACTCCGCGTTTATAAATGAGGGGGGTATAGTTTAGAGGTACCCACCAATTCTCCTCTATAGGCCGATCGCTTAACTGAGACGTTGCCTGAGGTAGCAGCGCGGTGCGGGAGGGGTGTGGTGACGTGATGCGAGAGCTCAGTGAATCGTCAACTTGTGACAAAGTATCGCCCCTCCCGCATCGTGCAGCTATCTCAGGCAGCGGTCGGCCTATAGATGAGCAATTTTTGATCGATATCGTATAGTATATGTAGACTGTTACTATGAAGCCGGCAGCCACTTGATTTTGTTTCGAACATGATACCTTTGTACGGCTTCCAATGGATTATCACGCCTACCTTTCAAGCGAGGAGTATCGTATGTATACATACTTATCCCTGTCTGAATGTTGTAAAGATTCTACCTGAACTGAACGAAACTATAAAAAAATATAGGTATGCTCTGTTCTAAAAGTATCTTATGAACTCAACAAACTCTGTCCAGGTTAAATTATTACGCAATCAATCATTTAAGGGAATTAGTAACACATTCATCTGTATTCAAGAGGCTTAAACTTTATATTTACCACTTTATCCATTACTTATAAGATAATAGCTAAGGAGGTTGTATAATTAACCTCTATTGTCAAATGAAAAACATCTGTAAGGTGATTTAAAATAAGAATTTATGGTTTAAATATTTAAATAATTCGAATTAAAAGCATTTATCTTAAATAAACGAATCACAGGCACTTTTAAATTGTCAAGGGGTCGGTCAGTCAGAAAGATGAAGTCAGTTGCCATTCCAAAGCGTAGTAGGTACCTATGAAGAAGGACGGGCAATACACTCCTAATCAAATCAAAGCACTTAATTCGTTAGTGGCGCTGGCACCACAAACTGGCTTCAACAGATACGTTTACTGATCCTTTTGTTTTCATCAGCTACTTTTAGAACAAACTATAGATAAGCTTTAAGATTAATTTAATTTTATTAATAACATTAACCTTATAACAGATAGAAGCTTTATAATAAGTACTTACCCACATAGACACATATTTTGGGTAACCTCAATAATTATTATAAGTAATACTAAAATAGACCCAGGCGTTTATAGGCAAGCTGTAACAGAGGTACCAATAAACATAGAGATAAATAGTCTCTTTTAATAACCTACCAAAAGATAGAGCAATAGCTTCTATTTTCCCATTTACTTTATTTACAGGTTATTTAGAGCTCATTTAATTTTCCAGTGAAATAATCATAATCTAGTTATATTCATTGTTATAATATTGAAATAAAGTGCATAGGCTCTTAATTTCAATAGTGTCTAATATTCATTCAAATAGTTGAATGAGTTCCACATTTTGTTAACACCACAGTTCATAAAAAAAATGTTTCTCCTTGACGGATCAGTTTTTAACCGACTTCTAAAAAGGAGGAGGTTCTCAATTCGGATGTTTGTTTGTATATATAAATTTTTTTTACAAAAAAAAAAACAACCGACTTTCAAAAAAAACACTACAAAGTGAAAAATAACTTTAATTTCGGAAGTCGGTGTCAAAAAATGAAAAAACAGAACCAACGCCACAAGTTTTTTTCACTTTGTAGTGTTTTTTTTGGAAGTCGGTTGTTTTTTTTTTGTAAAAAAGTTTTTTCGTGGCAGAATCTTACACGACCTCCATCAGTCACATAGTACATAGTCATAGTACTAAGAGCAAAGAGGTGCTTTTATCAACTGAACAGACTATAGAATACGGTTACAACTCGTATATCCCATCGATCTGTCAGAATAAGCCGCGTTTGTTGCGGTCGTACCATGGATAACCACCAACTGAGACCACGTCCCTCCATCTCTTAGAGAGCACATTAATTGGGTCGGTTGTCATACGAAAACTAACTTGGGAAACTAAATGTCTCTAAATTATGTTACTTGAGAATGTCAGTAACTCCCAAAATTTGATTGCAGTTTCAACAGTACGATCATATGAAAATATTATAGACTACAATGCGGCCGTCGAGATAATGCGTTTCTAATACATGTCATTGCGACAATTCTAGTAACTAACAGAGATCAAATTCGCAAATCACGTATTTGATTCTATGAAACTGAAAGACCGTGTGAAGAACGCATTCTCTCGTCGGCCGGACTAGGAATAGGAACATCAAAAACCATAGACGAAAAAAGTTGATTATGTCCTGGCAAGTGAACAAAGTATAAAGCACAACAAAACACGTATTTCACATCACAGTATTTCAATAAAATTGGCATAGAGCGAGACATTCATATTTTTATATTTCTTGTCCGACCTACTGCTTAATAAATCTGCTAGATGGCGCTACTGTGTTTCGCTCGTCGTCTGAACTGTAAGCGCCATTATTGTATTATTAACGTCCCCCGTCATTTCGGTTTAGAACCAAATTTCTTTCATGTATTGCGAATGAATATTAGAGGGATAAAAGTCGGACACTATGATTGTTTGTTAGAATCGGGGAGAACTTTCTTTGGATTTGTGAAAGTTTGAAAATGAAATTTTTTTGTCATTATTAGCAAACGAAAATATTATTTTCTACTATCATATTGGCACAAACTGTAACAGACACGTTTTTATGATGACTAAGTCATAAAAGCTTCTAACAATTCAACAATTTTTATGAAAACTTCATGGAAATTGTTCTACCAGAATCGCATCGCACCGTCGCATCGCGCCTGTCTGCGGGAGTCTTAATACTCATAATGTTACCCTTCGTTTACCAAGTGACAAATGTAAAATAGGTAGGTACTATCAAATAAACGTCCACGCAAGGCCTTTGTTTAATTTACACAACTTCAAACGCAGTAAACCTATTTCATTCGAACGTACTCGTAAACGTAATCGTACGAGCTTACGTATAGTAGGCAAAACGCCTGCGATAAAACGTTTCACTTCACAATCAAATACGAATAGTACACACACACATACACACATAAACACACAAGTTTCACGATAGACGTACTTAATTTAGGGTGCAACCGAACTGAACACAAATCAACACAAAATATCGCGTCGCATGCAAAATTCTAGTAGGGGTGGTGCACACAGTGAATGTGGGTGCTACAATCAGACCAAGCACTGGCCGCGACTTAAGAGTTGTATGACATAGGTTCGAACCCTGCCAGGCACTTTACTTTGTGCAAATAATTTCATCACAACTGCTCTCAAAACGGTAAAGGTAAACATCGTGAGGAAACCGGCATGTCCTAGAACCAAAAATTCGAAGACTTGTGACATGTACAGACGCCAGCACATCAAGTTACTACAATCTGTCAAATTTATTTAATAGATTTTAAACTTTATCGCCAGAGCATAAGGTTCAAAGTTGATTGAGAAAATTTGACAGTTTCGGGTAGCTTGATGTGCTGCCGTCTGTACCAACCCGCACGTAGCCCGCGTGGTTGATTCTTTCACAGAGAGCAGGCCTGTGTCTAAGCAGTGGGAACATCCATCACAGTTCTAAGAACAGTGGTGATGAAACAATTTGCACATAGTAAAGCGCCTGCCATGGTTTCGAACCTGGGACCTACAACTCGCAAGGAGCGACTGTTACCACTGAGCCACCACTGTTCCGTTCCGATTTTGCTATAGTTAAATTTAAATAAAATAAAAGTTTCAAGCAGTTAACCCATTAGTGCATAAAGTCCGATATATCGGACTTCAATAATATGTTTATATTATGAGTTACAATTTTTATTTTTAAAGTTTATCATTATAAGATAGTAGTTTATTATATTTACTCTTATGGAAATACTGCCAATATGAAATCAAACAACGCGACTGCGCGTCAGCTGTCAGTTTTCAAAATGGCGGGAAACGGTCAAGATTCTTCGCGGCGATGGTAAGAGAATATTGAGTTTCTTTTTATATTTTGTTAGGTAATTGGTGTAAAAAACTGATATTTTTATTGCTAAACTATCATACTATTTATTTACAATATTATTTTTACGTAACCACTGTTATTTTGTATGCTTTGCTGGTGAATTTTGTACTGTCCGATATATCGCACGCTATGCACAGCGGGTATTGTATGTGGTGTTTGTTGAATTGTTACAGTTTGCAAGTGCATGAAATATTGTCTGCTTTGGAGTGTGACGATGATGATAATTATACCGAAAATATAATTTATGTCGAACCCCCTATTGAGGATGCAAATCAAGTTACTGATGAAGACAGTGACAAGTCCGATGAGGAGCATGGTGCGAACCTAAATCATTTAGGACGCAGATTGCTGCAAGCAGGCTGCGAATTGCGACGTTTTCGAGGTGATGGCACTGTTTCTACTCCATCGACGTCCACAGCCCTCGGGTCAAATACGCAATCGACGTTGAGTAATAATTGTTCGTCATGGACCACTTTTGCATATTTTGTAGACGTCTCAGTAGTAAATGGCTGGTTACTCGCTCGGAAGAATGGGTGTACAAAGGACACGGAGTCCTTGTTCGCTTTTCGACGCTTTATAGCAAGAAGCTTACTTGCTACTCGTGGGACACCGCCACATCAAGGACGCAAGATTGCCAAACCATTGTCTACAATGAGATACGACGGTAGAGATCATTGGCTGGTCCCAATAAATACCGAACGGCGGTGTGCAAACTAATGTGGAGGGAAAAGTAAATTTCAATGTCAGAAATGTGACGTGGGCCTTCATCCGAAATGCCCTACTCGTGGGACACCGCCACATCAAGGACGCAAGATTGCCAAACCATTGTCTACAATGAGATACGACGGTAGAGATCATTGGCTGGTCCGAATAAATACCGAACGGCGGTGTGCAAACCAATGTGGAGGGAAAAGTAAATTTCAATGTCAGAAATGTGACGTGGGCCTTCATCCGAAATGCCATATGGCATATCACGTCATAAATTAAAATATAGTTCTTTTCTTTTGTTTTCTACAATAAATGTTCACATACAATCCGTATTTTTATTGCAATCTATCTTTAACGTCAATTGTGTCCGCCCTGCATAGCGTCCGATTTATCGGACGGGCTATAAAATCTGAACTATCGTAAAAACAAATTATTTTATATCATATAATCGTCAAAGATACTCTAAATGATAATATCTAATAGTTATTATAACGAAAAAGGCAGAAATAAACTTTATGCACTAATAGGTTAAAATACTTATGCATACATAATTTTGCTGAACGATGCAGACACGTAACAGGCTAGCTGCAAAAGCTGCCCATATGTAAACCCCCTTACCCGCTGCCGTTTATAGAAACAGTGTCAACGCAACACTAATGAAACATTAATCAAATGCGACCGACTAGGGATTGTAAGTGAAATTACACCCATGCATATTACATGGGGAAGGTCTTACCTGCGTTGAAGGGATTCGGCCATGACAGCTATGACGAACACAATGTGACGTTAGGCGACAATTAGGGTGAGATGTAATCTCGTGTGTGACAAGCTTTATGAGATTTATGTACAGACGCCAGCACATCAAGCTACCCGAAACTGTCAAATTTTTCCAATCAACTTTGATCCTTATGCTTAGCGATAAAATTGAAAATCTATTAAAGAAATTTGACAGATTGTAGTAGCTTGATGTGAATCTGACCTAATATCGAAGTTTGGTTTTGTTTGTGCTGCTGGGGAGTTTGTTGCGCCACTTCTTCTTCCCAGCTAAAGCACTAGGAAGTGGTGAAGAGCGGACGTTTTGGCCTCTCTTATGTAACGTTGACGTTCAAATAGTGCAAATTCTCAGCCTAGTTTGAATAAAAGGCTTTTGATTTTAATTTTGGAAAGAACCTTCTGAAGTTCTGACAGAACTAATTTTACGCGAAACTAATACGCAAATAGCAATAATTTAGGAGGTTGCAACCACAAACGGTCTGAGAGGGATGCATGAGTGAATCGGGACGAACAACAAACTATATTATTTCAATGATAAAATCCCTTTTAAAGTTTCGTCCTGATTCACCACTGCATCTCTATTCGCCCCGTTTTACGGTACTGAATTTTGTAAGGAATCCATACTTCATAGTACAAACGCGAAAGTGACCCTGTCTGACTATTACCTTTTCACGCCGTAACGTTACAAGCAAGGCAAGTAAACTTGCCACAAGGGTAGATCATGACCTGGGTTATGACAAAGGATACTTTTTAACCGACTTCAAAAAAGGAGGAGGTTCTCAATTCGGATGTTTATATATATTTTATTTTTGTATGTTCGGGTATAATAACCCAGGCAGTACGTTCCCGTAGGATGACTGCCGTAGAGGTACTACTACTTTGCAAACGCTAGTTCCCGTTAAATTAATATAAAAAATGTTTTAATTGGAATATTGATATTTCACAAATCATTAGCGTATTGTATCGTCAACACGAAAACAAGAAGAAGTGTATTGTACTTACAAATTGTTAAATTAATTTTGAAACTGTAGTTTACATCACTGTTTACCTTCACAAACGTTGAACTTTTAATTATGCACATTGAAGCCTACAAAGCGAAACAAAAAACAATTACAGTTAAGTAATTGTCCACGTCCATCTTTCAAGACACCTTCAGTCTTTTAAAGGCAATTAAAAATACACAAAAGAAATAGACGAGTCATTTTATTACATACTTAATTGAAATGTTTCTTAATACAACTTTATATTCGAATTTTATTCTTTCTATAAATATCAGCATTAAATTACACACTCACAAACTACACACAAATGCACACACCCTCACACACATTACTTACATGACACATATCGCACCCTTAATAATATAAAGGCACAATTCAAAAAACTACTTTTTTGAATTGCGCCCTTATATTAAGTAATATAAGGGCACAATTCAAAAAACTACTTTTTTGAATTGTGCCTTTATATTATTAAGGGTGCGATATATACACACACCCTTACACACACACATTACATTTTACATTTTGAAATACTAGTAGCACCTCATCAGGATTGAATTGGATTTAGATTTAAAGTATAAGGTACATTAGTAGCGCTCGATGCTCACTGACAATAACAACTAGATATTAATTGATGACTGTCGACAGTTAATCATAATGAACTGAACCGTACGCTTTAGTATTGATTGAAGTGGATGGATTCCAGTTAACGGTGATATTTTGAATTGGGTCGCATTTGTAGATAAGGGATAATTATGCTACACTAATATATACATATATAACAACTAGCTTCTGCCCGCGACTTCGTCCGCGTGAAATTTCTTGTTACTCCGACCCACCCCGTCGCATCGCATCGCCTGCCCGTGCTATTACTTCGTTTTTGCTTAGCGACTTCTTTCTGACTTTTTTTCTTTTTGCTCGGCTCTTAAAGGTCATAGCGTGATGTTAAATATAGCCTAGCCTATAGCCTTCCTCAAGAATTGGGCTATCAAATGCAAAAAGAATTTTTCAAATCCGACTGGTAGTTCCAGAGATTAGCGTGTTCAACCAAACAAACAAACAAACGCTTCAGCTTTATAATATTAAGTAGATGTTAATTGCCTCGCTGGTCTAGTGATCGCAAGCGCTGTTCTGAGCATGAGGTGCTGGGTTCGATTCCCGGCTCGGGCAAAGTGTGTTAAGGTTTTTCAATTTGGAATTTCTCGGTAGCAACCCAGAGTCTGCGGTGCGATTCTGTAACCATCTCACCGTGAAAACTTAGGTGAAGTGAGCGTGGAGTGAGCTGTCAATAGTGTCAATTCCTAGCAAAAATAAACTCGCATCACCTAAGTTTTCTTTTTACAGAATCGACCGGCTTGATTTGGAATATATTGTTGATGGCAATAGGCTCGCCCCCTATTACAAGCGACGTAATCATAACTGGCAAAATGTTGGTGTTCTATTGGTGCACCACTACTTAGGTAGTTCCCCTTCGGGGAATACAGGCGTGATGTAATAATAAAAATAAAATAAAATAAGGTAAACAGGCGTGATGTAAACGCGTGACTTTCTGTTTCATTTTTTTATATAACTCGGATTTTTATTTTGCTGTGTTTAGTTTAGTTTAGTTTAGTTTGTGATCTTCCTGTACGAGTCGCAATAAATACGTTTTCTTTCTTTCTTTAATAAGTAAAAAAAGATATAAGCATACAGGCGTGATGTAAAAATTAAAAAAAATAATAAAACAAGAAAGAAAATGAAAAAATAAAATAAGAATAAAATTATGTAAAACTAAGAAGGATTTTTCCTCCTCTCGCACTCGTACCGATATGAACTTTATAATAAAATCGCTGAGGTAAAAATACAGAACATCATATTAATTCTCATAAAATACATAATTAATTAATTATATTTTAAAACAATGCATACCAAAATACCCCTAGAAAAACGCTGGGAACTTTAGAAACCATAACTGCATACCTTTGCTATGAAACGATGTGAATAATATTAGAGAGAAAGTCGTCAGGTTTCTAGAACTTAACTTAGAAATTAGAAACTAGTTTTGGGCCACGGCTTCGCCCGCGTGGGAGTCGGAATATATCGCACGGGAACGTACTATCAAGATTAACAGTAGGTATCTTATGTGTTAATCCAGGTTATAAACTATCTGTGTGCCAAACTTCACGCAAATCCTTTCATTTTCGGCGTCAGACTCGTTCTCACACCTCGTAGTATTTCTGTGTAGGTGTACCTACATCTGTCCAACACACAGAAAATGAAATATCAATTTTGCACGCTAACGTTCTGTTTTGAGGATAGTGTTAATGCTACCACGGGCCCTGCTCATCATCGATGCAATTCGTTTCCTTAAGAAGACGAAGAAATCATCGTTGGATGTATCCGCAAATATTGCAGAAGCACTGTAACACCAGGGTTTTCTATTTTCTTTAAGTCACGCGGTCGTGACATGATGATTAATCTAATATTTCTATACGTTTTCAGCTCTATTGATACCAAAGTCAATTTCCGAATACAAATAACAACGGATTTAATCGTCGTTATCCACGTCGAACCAATATTCTATCATCCAAAAACATTTTGTACGAAATAAAAGCTCGTCATACAAAACAGATTACACATTCGGCCAAAAAAACGATCGTATTTTTTATTAAAGTCACATGTTCCTCGATAAACAAACATTAAACGGGTAGCATTATAAATATCAATCAAGTCCCAAGCAATAAACAATGGGTACGTCGAATCAATATTTCACAGACTCTTTCGCCCAATCTCCTAAAATTACGCCATTCCGTTAGGAGAAAAGGATTTGTGGAAACCGCTGAAACATTATTTATTTCCCGGATATTAGCAGTCAGTCGCTCTGTGATTTACATAAACTGAATGTTATTGTTGCATTAAAATACTAGCCCCTTTTTTTGTTACAGAGGAAATTGTTATAGGGATTTGTAGTCATTCTGTGGTCCGTGATCTAGCGGAAAATATAGATTGTTTTATGATAAACTAGGTGCGCCCCGCGATTTTACCCGCATAAGTTGCGATCCCGTCGGGATAACCAGTAGCCTATATGCTAATCCAGGGTGTCAGCTACCACCATACCAAATTTTATCAAAATTGGTGCAGCCGTTTGAGCGTGAAGAAGTAACAAATATATAAACACACACACACTTACAAACTTTCGCCTTTATAATGTTAGTGTGATTGTTTTGAGATTGTTTTGATTATTAGCCAATTTATGTTTAGAAATAGTTAAAAAAAAACCAGATTGTTGAAATTATTAATTCTAACATGAACATAACACACCCTTGAAACATTTTAAAGGAGTAGGTAACTATGGAGTTTCTTGCCCGTTCTTTTCCATAAAAACTATCTTTTGTATAGGAAAATTAGAACCAGTTCTTAACTTTATTGCAAATTTTGACACTCAAAAGTATCATTTATTTCAACGACATTAAATAAATGACTACTTTGAATCTGAATAATTATTTCAGATGACATTTATTCCCTGCTCTATGAATTTATCTGATGTACAGAATAATATCATCAGTAGTAGTAGTGTTCATCAGTTCTTCAGTGGTTTCAGGTATCTTTGCTTGTGCTAGAAATCAAGAAATGTCATTGTTATTCTCATACCCAAACTCAAAGCAAAACATTCAATAACATTCTATCCGAAAGCGTCCTAAATCACGCAAACATTTTCATAAGGACTACAACGAATACGAGTACTTTCATGTACCTCTTTACTACATTTACTTTGTCCCAAAAGAGCTACCTCGGGAGTAACACGAAATATTTGTTCAAATTCATATTCCTGTATACAGCCGGGAATGTCGCAGTTCTCAACAAGAATCAGTCAGCCGTCGCGGCGTCCCCACGTGAGCCTTGTAAAGTTGAGACACTACTGACAGCGACGAGGGATGTGCAGAGCTAGAAAGTATTAACGTTGACGGATCGCTTGAAGACTGAAATTCTTAGGTATATAACGTTTATTTTTTTGAGTTGAAAAACGCTAATCGGAAAAAAATATTACAACCCTCATTTCGTAGCTGCATTTTAGAAGATAAAACGAATACCTTTTTAAGGGTCCGTACAAAAAGGGTGCCAACTGCCTACGGGGCCCTATTACTAAGCCTCCGCTGTCCGCCCGTTGCTCCATCCGTCCGTTTGCCTGTCAGCGGGCAGTATCTTATGAACTACTCTGGTATAAAAAAAAATACTCTCTACCTATTACTATAGGTACACAGTATTTTTTATACCAGAGTGTGTCTTTCTATTGCCGCTATAATGACAAATAATAAAAATAAAATAAAGTTACAAATTTAAAAAATATTAAACGTGTTTTTTGGCGTTTATTGCCTTGCGGTACGGCAACCTTCGTGTGCGATTCCGAGTCGCACTCGTGACCGCTTATTTTTTTGTTTCGCCAACATGACAATTGTATATAAGGTCCCATTAAAATAGATGGACAAACTTTTAGAAATCGTTCAGACCACCAAAATAAGGACGATGTTAAGAAAATATATCAGAAAAACGCATAGATACTTACAAGAAAATAATCAGCTAACGAAAATACACTAATGTGCCGGCAATTTATTATTTTAGGTCAAAATATAATCACATTAATCAGTTTTTTTTTGCTTGGATATCTTTAGTTAGCCGTACCTACTGAGCGCTGTGTTAAAATTTGTCCATCTATTTTAATGGGACCCTGTATATTATTATTATTTTGACACTGATTTACCAGTTTAACGGCTAGGTATTATGTACTTTATAAATATTGGTGTAGCTTTATTAGCAGCGCATAAGAGTGACGACTCATCATGCATTCTCCTTTAATATTAAATACTACTCTATAAAACTATGGCCATATCTACGTTCCTACCATAACTTACGAGCGGCATGCCTTACCACGATAAATTCCGTATACATGAAAAAGGCAACCGGTCTCCCAGTGATTACTTGGTTTAACGCAGCAGGACGTAATATGGAGTAATGGCGTCTCATGATGGAGCATAAACTGAAATATAAAAATATCCCTTGAGTATAGGCTAGGAAATATTTGCGAAGCAGAAGAGAGACAATTTCAAGGATAAAAGTATATCTAAGTACATATGCTTAGAGTTATAATTAGTGGAAGAGTGAGGCTTGAAAATAACGTAGTAGGTACTGGTGTCTACCTCCATGGAAAGAAGGCGTGAGTATGGAAGGAACATGGTAAGGTCTGAATTGAAATCCTCGCCTGAATTGTATTATACTAATGTAAAATAAGAGTTCGTAACAAAAACTTTTATCAATCCTTTCTTCCAAGGAACGCTTTGTGTTAAGACAACCCCTCCTCATTTAACATTCCTGTGTTCGGACTCCGGGTAGCAAAGTCCCTAAAAGTGTGTCATATAAACACTACTTAAAAGTCAACGCCAACACCCTTTTTTTCGTTGTTTTCCGGGTTAATAATAAAACTACTTAAGTATGGCTTTCCGGGACAAAAAATAAGACAGTCACAATCTTTTAGTTTCTGCTAAATAAATTTATCTTCATCATTTCTTTCTTTTCTTTCAACAGGACAATCGTTCAAAGAATTGTAAGTATTATTCACGAGAGAAATTTGGCTTATTACCGTCTCTGTGAGAAAGGGTACTCCACATTTTTTGAAATCTTAAATCAGTCTAGACTAGAACAGAATAGAATACACTTTCTCTTACTCTTTTTCTTTCTTTCTCTTCTTTTTTTTCCATCCAAAGGTTGTCTTTAAAAGATCGGTTTAAGCGATAAGACCGCCCATTGTGTCACCCTTTGTACAATTTCTATATTTAGGTCTGTAATTTATATAGTAATAATATAATATAATTAATTTAATTATATTTATTATTTATTTAATTATATATATTATATTTATTTTAATAAATTAATTAATATAATTTATATGGTGTACATAATAAAGAGAATAGAATAGAATTCTCTCTATTATGTGCACCATATAAATTACAGACATAAATATAGAAACTTAGAGTAGATATAGGTAATATCATTCATATTGCATATACATTATAATAACAGACACTATTCTTCAAGTAAGTGGAGGTAGATGATATATTATGGTCTTGCCAACATTATCCTTCCATGTACATACACGAAAAATGAAAATGCTTTTACCGAGTGATGACATGATACATTTTATGGTACACTAGCGGCCCGCTGGCGGCTTTGCATACATAAAATTAATACACGAAAACCGTTTTGGTAAGCCATTCTATAATGGTGCCAAAAAATCCGTTTTACAGTCTTCAAAGTAAACTCTAAACAAAGGTACTATTCCGACCTAGTAATTTTTGTTCTTTGAAATGCTATTATACAACAACAGTATCTAGTTTTGGTCTAGGATTTATTTCATTCTAGAAAGTACGATACAAATTGTAAATGTTTTACTTGAATAAACAGTGTACGGTTATTTATTACGCAAAATAAGTACGGGTATTTACGTGAAGTTGCAGACACCAGCCCATATTCATTATTAAGGCTGGGAGAAAACAAAAAGAATGACAATTATTTGAAAGCTGACATCAGCATTCAATGACTAGTGTCAGCAAGATATTTTGATTTGATAAGTATGCTTTTGCACTTCATTGTGCGTGGTTCGACACGCGCTTGGCTGGTGTTTTTCGATACAATTTTACAAATGTATACCAGCAACGTCATTCAATTCAAATCAACGAAAGAAATCCGATAATAAATCGCGTGAATCTTCGCTGTGTAAACGTTCGACAAACGCCAGATGCAAAAGCCTTCCTCTTCAGAATCAGTAATCAGTACAGTGACAAGCATATTTTAGATAGATAGTCTGACCGCAACGATTACCACTGGCTTAATGTTTGTGTGACAGCTGGGACCAACAGCTTATCGTGATTTTAGAGGCCTTGACAGGTCCAAATGTTTAAGACCGGTCAACCATTCAAGACATGGCCTTGACAAGTAGAGCTTAACCTGCCACTACTGCCGTTATGAGTCAGACACTTCTCTTTCAACATTTTGCCAGAAAACATCTACGTTGTTTATGTAGATACTGGTATGTACATATGTATTAAAACAGGTAATATTCCACGGTGTCTATCCCACGTGGCTCATAAACACTGAGGGTAAAAATGAACTCAATCTTCACTTGATATTTCTCGCAACGTAAGTCAAGTGGGTAGCAATTACTTTCCTCGTGTGTGCATTGTTTATTTTTCTCAGTGATCTTAGGTGAGCAGAATATTATGTTTCTTTAAATTGTGCGATCATTTTAGTAGCAAGCCGTAGTAGTAGCAACCGAGTGAACGTAAATAAACTTAAAAGCACCACGGGAATACCGCAATTTGCGAATTGAGGGTATAAACATTACAATACCACAAATTAATCGACAAGTCGTGTCATCCTTCGGAACCCTCCGACCCGAGAGACAATAGCCATTCTATCTTCTTTACTACAGTTAACCTAGAAAAGTATCGGCATAAGAAACGGATCCTCGATTTAACCCAACATTTACTTCGTAAGATGGTGGCATATTTATTTGGCCGACAGTGTATTTTGTCGCCTCGTGACGTATGTAGGTACGTAGGTTATGCTAAAACAGACCAGTCAGATGCTTTTGAACAAAAAATAGACAGTAGTATAAGGTATATCTATAGCTTCTTCTTCTTTGTTTCTTCTACTTCTTTGGCTTTTTCTTTTTTGCTTTATGTATTTCTTTTTAACTTTTTATATTTGCTTTATCTAGTTTTTTTTTTGAAGTGAAAACTTCTTTAGCGGCGCTGTGTACTTTTTTTGGAATGGGTAAAAACTTCTAAATTCGCGTCAGGTCACGTGACCCTGATCGAAAATTCGTAAGACGTAAAACGTCAGACGTAAAACGTAAGACGCGCGTTGTTGAGGACAGCGCCATCTATGCACATCGGGAAGAACTACGAGGGCCTCGCGTACTAACGTCAGACGTAAAACGTAAGACGCGCGTTGTTGAGGACAGCGCCATCTATGCACATCGGGAAGAACTACGAGGGCCTCGCGTACTAACTACGTAGTTCATCCAACAACGACGAGATGGCGCTGAACCACGGATATATAACTGACGACGAGCTCTATGCGAGCGGCTTGCTTCTCTTACCACTGCCGCGACCAACACCACGAACTGAAGTCTATCCTGTGTACTTATTTGTAAATCTGAATAAATTCCTTTCACGAGAAGAATAAACCAGTCACTTTGGTCATCATACCTGATTTGCAAAAAACCCTATAAAATAAGGAACACACCTTAACACGCGTGTTTTGTTTATAAGACGATTCACAAAATACACTCGTAATTGTTCAAGTTTTCACTTCTGTCGGCACTACCGGAGTGCCAGTTTTTTTTAACGTAGAAGCAATTTTTCTCGTCATATTCCCAGAAAAGTCTGCTGTCTTCCGTGAATGGGTTTGTTTTTTTACATAATATTTGTATTGATGTGTATACAAATGATACCTTTTTTGTCGAATACAAGGCCAAACTAGGTATAGAAAACAAGTACAAAAATATAAGTATGTAGGTAACTTTTTACTTTATTAAAAACGTAATAAAGCCAACACACTACATAGAATACAAGAACAGTGTTGGCTCAGTGGTAACGGTTGTATGTCATGGATTTGAACCAAGGCAGGCACTTTACTTTCTGTTAATTATTTCATCACCACTGCTCTCAAAACGGTGAAGGAAAACATCGCGGGGAAACCAGCAATTCGTCGAATCAAACATTTGAAGACATGTGACATCGAACAACCCGCACTGGGGCCGGGTGGTGGATTACGAGTCACTCCCTCTCACCGAGAGGGAATGGATCGAAGTGAGCAGCAGGAACATTGAAGGCTAATAATATATTATAAAGAATAGATAGTATAAACTTCCGACAATCGAAATAATAAATCATTACAACAAATAATTCTAATCAAGTCTCAATAAGTCAACGCATAGCAAAGTCAAAACACATATAAAAAGATGTAATATTAGTTGGACTGCGTTCAACTGGGCCGAGATCCGAACGGATTTAATATCCGTAAGGAAGTAACATCTGTTTACGTAAATTACAAAGAGATTTATTTTGCTTTGTAGTTTTAAACAAGGTACTGGCTGGTTGGTAGACGTATTAGATTTGAAAGAAAATTACATTCGATTTTTCTGATTGTAAATGTAAGTATTGAATAAAAGTAGGTTGTCTGCAAAAGTCGACCTTATGTAGTGCAGGCTGGCAATGAATAACTCTGGTTGCATTCGAACAAACAAGGGAGTTTAGAATGAGCTTTAAAATTTTTGTATTAGGTTTTTTTTGTTTGGAAGAAAGAGTGATAATATAGCCGCGGTGATGTAAAGACGTTGTATGATTTTAACACATACCCCTGATACAGTTCATTCAGGTTTACTCTCAGTACATTTTGTTTGTTTCATTTAGGTACCTAAAGACTGAATTAGCTGTGAAGTGGTGACTGTCCTTAAGTCAATAGGGGCTCTGGTAGAACCTAATTATATATACATACAAGCTTCTGCCCGCGATTTCGTCCGCGTGAAATTTCACCCTCCCCATTCACCCTCTTAGGGGTGGAATTTCGAAAAACCCTTTCTTAGTGGATACCTACTCTTCACAAAGAACGCACCCTCTAAATTTCCCGTCTCTAGGACCAGCGGTTTAAGCTGTGCGTTGATATATCAGTCAGTCAGGACTTTGAATTTTATATTATATAGATAGATGATAGATTAGAGAGAAAGCTGTTGAACCGCAATATTTATTCGTTGAGAAATCAGGCCTAAGACTGTTAGCTTACAAATTATGAACAGACGCCAGCACAGCAAGCTACCCGAAACTGTCAAATTTTGCCAATCAACTATGAACCCTAACGCTTTAGCGATAAAGTTGGAAATCTATTAAAGAAATTTGAAAGATTATAGTAGCTTAATGTGCTGGCGTTTGTACCTTTATATATTTCTCTGTAAACTTGAGCAGATCCGATAATAACCACTCACAACATAATTAGATGTATGTTACGAAAGTCATTAAAGGCTTTATTGTCATACATAAGTGAAATTCTAATACCGTTCTATTAGATATTTATCAGACTACAGTACCCGGCGATAAATATTACACATCGACCTTTGGAAAGAGACAATCGGCTAATTTCGACTTCGTAGAGCGTTATCTCTGTCGCACGAAATACAAACAGTCCGGTATCTATTAGAAGCTGTTAAAACAATTATGATTTGCTTCTTTTGACAATTATTTTTATTCTTTGTATTAAATACAAAAAAAGGTAAAGGTCGATGTGCAATATTTATCGCCGGGTACTGTAGATAGAGTTTATAGCTGATTAGAAATGTTTGTCTAAATACTTTTTCTTGGGTGATAATAATTGTCTTGAAGATACTTTTTATAAATCTTCAACATTTTATTTCTTTGATTTATTTTCTACATACCTACCTGACTAAGAATGATTAGAAAATGAGTTAATTATATAAAAGGTCATATTATAGATTAAGACATTTGCGTATATATCGACGCCCCCGGGGAATAAACCGGTAATCGCAAAAATCAAATTTTACAGGAAAAATGATTTAGTGTTTTTGGGGTATATCTCTTCAACAAAAGGTAATTATGAAAACGTTGTTATATGACGGAAAAGCTAATTTTTACCCGAAAAGTTTAAAGTATTAACTGTAACTATTAAATTTACACAGAATTAGTTATTCACCAAAATACATATTACCGAAAATGGTTTCATACAATTTTTAGGGTATTGATATCTTACGATCCGGACTTATCCATATTATTCCAGTAATGTTAACTTACCGAATTATTCTTGTAAATTTCTTAAAAATCATAGGCATAATATTGCTTTACTGGATTATTAAACGTGTTTTTTCATTACACAGAGAGATTGTAATGTTCAGTTACCGACTTATTATAGTAAAATTTTAAATAACCATAAAGGGGTAAAGTAGTGTAACCCGTATTTTATAGAAAATTTTTGGTAGTCATATTATCGTAATCATTAAAAACCGATTATGTAAAATAAATTTGTCGTCGGTATCTTCGAGGGAATAATTAAAGAAAACTCACAAAATGTAATTAAAATTATAACGTTAATTGAGAACAAAGTTCTTATTGAGATCACAAATTACAATCAATAAAAATATAAAAAAGTAGCCAAGTAAAAACATTAATAACTAATCGGTATTATCATTGGCATCATCATTATCATCGCGATCATCACTATCTTCTACAAAACTTAAGGATTCATAAAATGCGTGGTAATACCGTGGAATCGCTCCACTATTGCACAGACAGTAAATCTGTATGCAACGCCTTGCTTTTAGGAAGAGGTTGATGATAAGCACATGCCAATACAGTATCTTCTATCAAAGTATCTGTCTTAGGTTTTCGCCCACGTCGTTTGGTTTGAAATGAATTCGAAATATTGAATTCAGAATATTATACCACATCAAAATCATATTTAAAGAAAACCTTGTCTTGTTGGGATGATGATACATGAATTTCCATTACATCAGACCAGCGTATCGTGTTCCCACCTATATCGCGACGCCAAATCAAAGGATTTACCAATTTTTTAATGTCTAAAATATCTGTTTGCTCCAATTCTTTCACAGTATATTTTCTCCCGAGACTTTGGATCTCTATCACAATCAGCGTATTTTTTCTTTGGTAGATTTGAAATTAAAATAATATTATTTAATAAATAATTGCCAAAAATTCTAAACAAAAACTCAAAAGATTATGGAAAAAAAATACTATAAAAGAGTTGGGAGCTTGGGAGCAAACAGACCTGAATGATCTCCTCAGTGACCGTCAATATGGCTTTCGCCGGGGACGGTCAACTGGCGATCTTCTTGTGTATGTCACGCACTGTTGGGGTGAAGCCATCGAGGAACACGGCGAAGCACTTGCTGTATCGCTTGATATCTCGAAGGCCTTTGACAGGGTCTGGCACGCTGGTCTACTCAGCAAGCTTCCTGCTGATGGCATCCCAGTTGATTTTTGTAGCTGGATATCAGACTTCCTTCGGCGGTCGATCAGAGTAGTCGTTGACGGCTGCTCCTCTGACCTTATGGCTAATGATGCCGGAGTTCCTCAGGGGTCTATTCTCTCTGCAACTCTTTTCCTGCTGCATATCAATGACCTACTTCAGCCTGGTATTGTTGGGTACGCAGATGACAGTACTGTTTCAGAGAGATACTTTTCCAGCACAAAGGCCAGCGGGGCCGAACTTCGTTTCTTGAGAGAGGCCATGGTGGAGCGGACAGATTTGACCTTAAGCCTTGTCTCCCAGTGGCGTAATGACAATTTGGTTTCTTTTAACGCCACCAAAACACAGGCGTGTGTTTATACCGCCAAAAGGAGACGTTTCGACCAGATTCCTACTTTTCGGGGTACATCTGTTCCTGTAACAGATCGGCTCGAGTTCCTGGGCATGGAGTTGACATCTAGTCTCAACTTCGGCGCCACCATCGAGTACAAAGCCCAAACTGCGGCCAGGAAGCTGGGCATCCTTAATAGGGTGAAGCGATACTTCACGCCTGGACAGCTTTTATAACCCTTTACAAAGCACAAGTCCGATCCTGCATGGAGTATTGCAGCCACCTTTGGGATGCCTCAGCGAAATACCAACTTGCCGCGCTTGACTCGGTGGAACGCAGAGCTAAGAGGCTCATTGGAGACGTAAAACTGGTGGATGAACTCCGCCGAGAGCGAGCAAGTTACCGCCAATATGCATAGTAGGTGAAAATGTATGTCCCGGATGATACCTGTAACAGTGCATTACCGAAAATGTGTACCACAAAATTTACGATAATAAACCTGTAACCGCGTTAACCAGAAATTTTGCTGAAATATTTTACAGTAATATTTCTTTACCGAAATGTAGCCACAGAATTTAATTTGTAATAATGTATTTCGTTATTTTTCTAGTAAATAAAAAATGGAAAATTTCCAAAGAACAAAAGTGTTATTAGGAAAAACGTTGGAAATTACCGCAGAAAAAATTTGAAAAAAATTGCATATGTGTATCCCGACCCATAGATACCGTAAATGGTATAACAGTAAAAAGTCAGTAATAGTATAATACAGGTTTATTCCTTGGGGGCGTCGATATGTATCCTCTTTACACGTCACACGTACACTTTACACGTACACTCCCTTGACCTCAATATTAACCTTCACATACCACTAGGCACACATAGTTCGATCTTTCAATGCGAATGTGTTGCCTTAACACAAGCCGCAACAGCAGTAAAGCGCTTAGGCATTCGGAACTACGGCATTAAATTCCTATCCGACAGCCTATCTGTGCTTAAAGCTTTAGGAAGCAAACAAACTAACAACAAGCTAATTTTTGAGTGCCATCTAGCTCTGGAGAGTTTATCGACGGCTAATCGTGTTACTCTCCAGTGGATCAAAGGGCACAGTCAATCTCTGGGCAATGATGCTGCAGATGAACTTGCGAAGAGAGGCTCTGATATGAGGGTGCTAGGCCCGTACCCACTTCTCCCTTTGCCTTTCTCACAATTTCGTGCGTGGATTCGCCAAAGATCGACCGAACTCCACAACAATAGATGGTCACGGGCAACAGACTGTAGACAGTCAAAATTGGCTTTACCAATGATACACCCGCGATTAACCAAAAAACTTCTCAGCCTGAGTAGAAATAACCTAAGAATAATAATAGGCATAATTACGGGCCACAACCTCCTTAACAAACATCTTTTCAACATAGGCGCCACGGACAGCCCCCTTTGCAGGGGCTGCCTTGATGCCGAGGAATCAGCCGCCCACGTCATCCTGGATTGCGAGGCCGTGGCTTTTCAACGTGCAGAAATCCTCGGAACAATGAGGTCGCTCCGCGAAGCCTGTGAAGCTCCCAGGAAGCTTCTGTGCTTTTGGGCGGAGCTAGGCTGGCTCTGTTAGCCAGAATCCCCACGCACAACGGACCGAATGGGAGTCTAAGTGCGGAAAAGGGAGTCCCCTAATCATCATCATCATGTATCCTCTTTTCTATTTTTTTTCCATAATCGCTTTATTGCAAAGAAAAAGATAGGATTTTTACAGCGAAAGGTCTTTCGCGAAATTCTTGCCAAAAAAAGCATAAGGAAGGGTGTCCAAACTTTATCACGTCCTTCCTCTGGGCGCAAGGGTTCTCGAGGGTAGATTAAAGCTAAATATTGTATATTGTATATATAGCTAAATATTATGGCCAACACTTTATATAAAGCCGTCAACAAGAATACTTACACAGTAGATACATTCACGACGAAATACCTTACCACCAGGTACGCAAAACTCTAAAGTGTTTTTTTTCGTGAAATAAAAATTGCATCTTAAGGAAAGACCACTTTCATATTTTATGGTTATGAAAACACTATTCGTAACGCCATAAAATATCTGCCAATACAAAATCACTTTTGAGTCTTCCGTAAGTAAAAGTTTGTGAGTACAGTCAGAAGACTACGTGGACCAGAACCAAAACAGTTTTGTCTACTTTATGTCAAACCCATTTTTCACAGATTTTTTAACAACTTTGACTATGTCTGAGATTGTTTTGTTCCTCATCTGCAATGTGTAATGTCTGTAAATAAGCACTTTTTCATTATTATTTTTTTCATTGTCATTATTGTTTCACAGAGTGAAATTCTATTTAAAGAAAGTCTTGACTCAAGTCTGCGCACAGCCTTTTTTCGCTTTTAAAACAGCACAAAGTAAAATGTCAAAGCGGGGGGGATACTATTTTCATTTCAAGGATAAAAAGTAGCTAAGATCGCTGGCTAGTTAGCTTTCAAAGTCTCTAATTAGTTGGCTCTAGCTAACTACTGACTTTAGATAAGAAAACACTAGACGCAGGTTATGTTGCTTGTGTGGACTGAAGAAGGATGCTCTGAAACGAAGTAGGCACGTCCTTTGGGTGGGTACGTCTTCTTTGATGCTATGTAACTTATGAGATCTCGTGGATTGCGAATGGTAGTTTATTGTCATATCAAGTGAAGGGCGGGAGTTTTGGGGGACTGCTTTATGTAATTTTGACGTTCGAAAAGTGCTCTTATTCTCAGCCTAATTTGAATAAATGACTTTTGATTTCCACGAAGTCAACTTTGTATGTTTACGTATTCAGAAACTCTTAGGTAATTACCTAAGTAAATCCAATCAAACCATCACGCAAATCAATACAATTAATTCAGCTATCAAAGTCATCAGAAAAACCATAACGAGTAATTTCTCAGCTCATGCAAACGTAGGAAATATTTTTATCTCTGTCATTAGTTTTGATTAACGAGGTCAGATGAGGCGGATGGGGCATCGTCACAATATTAATGAACCCTCTATTGTTGTGCAATATGAGAAATTTGTGCGTCATATTGACTACATAAAGATGGATTAATTTTTTGACTTACTTTTAGTGAAGCCATTTGGGATCGGTCGTTTGTTCAGAGATAAGAAGTGCACATAATGTGACCCAGTTGAGCTATTACGTTGGAAGAATGGCTACGACAAGCACACTTAGCTTAGTTGGATGGCTTTAGAAAATATTTGTAGTGCAAAATAAAACTGGGACCTTATGGGAATTGAGTTTATCCAGCTTACGTGACTAAAAAGAGTAGATATAAGCAAAACAGGACAACAAGAAATTTAATTAAAATTTTAAATTAACTGTCATAAGCTCGTTAGCTTATGACAGTTAATTTAATATTATAACACAGGTGTTTCAACTCAAAAAGTGGAAAGTATAGCTACAGATACGTGCTTCAAAGCAGTGACAAAATATACACAAAAATTTCATAAAAATATACACTGCAACGCTATCTCAAAAGTTTTCATCACGATGCCGCTTAAGAATCAAACACGAAGCCTCATAAACTTTTAGGTTCAGCAAGAAAGGAACATATTAAAGCAAAATAAGCGCCAGGCTAAAGAAAAATGGCGCTGCCGGGGCGGATTTTTTATATTATTTCTCTTAGCTCAGCTACGATGGACCATGGAGCGGAGGGAATTTATATTTAAGCTATCACAGTAAATTTTTCTACAGAGAATTTACGGATCAAAGTAACTAATTAAAGTGAGTACTTTATGTAGCTAAGTGCAACGAAAAGATGTGTTGTATGAGTAGATTAAATTAATGAACTGTGAACAGGGTTAGACTGGAAAGAACAAAGATTAAATTCGTGAATAGGGATTACTAAAGTCAAGTAATCGCAGGCTCGAGTTGGCGGGTCAGGAAAAATTGCGCCCAAGAGGCTGACTACGGACAGTCAACATTAAAACCTTTTGTTTGTTGTAAACTGTGCAGCTAAATAGTAGGGACGTTAAAATTATGTTTAGCAGTGTTAAAATAAATGATGTGCATAATGTCTACACTTAGAAAATGAAGAAATACAGGGAGGGTCGGCGTGATAATATTATGGCATTCAATTTTTAGTATGTAGTAAGGGTTTATTTATTTTATTTTATTTATTTTTATTTATTTATTAATAACCAACTTATACTAACAGTTTACACCACACATACATGTTATGTTTATGTTAGGTTTTCATAGCCGGCAGAAATTTAATTCACATTGAGGCATTTAACATTTTGCACTCTTTTATTCTAATATTACAATACAAAATATCACCAACACAATGCAAATTGAGACTTTTCCATCAAACTCAATTTCTGAACACATCAAAGCCGTTTTCGCATTCGGTCGCAAAACAATTTGACTCTCAAGCACCAGACCATTTTTCTATTTTATTTTATGAAATTTGGAGCTCACAGCGTCAAATATTTTACACCGGGTGCAAAGGCGCAGGTAAGCTTTATGCAGCCTGCTGTAGTACCGCATATAGCTGTGTGTGCGTTTATGGAGGACACACGGGGGAACGTTGGCGTTAAATGCCGTGATATATCTCCCGGAACTGCAGTAGATAGGGCAGGCGAAATACCTGAGAGGAGGTTTTTTGTCGATTAAACAAATAAACCTAGGTCGCAGAAAAACAAATGGCAGAAAACCGAAGGGTTTGTTAAAATATACAAAAATGCACAAATATTGCCTATGACAGTAGAGACGGGCGCTCACAATAACAATATGCTGAATGATTCATGCAAAAATCTGAATGTTACTACAAAATAACTCAATTACGATAAAAGCAAACCGAAATATTTTCCACTTCACATTGAAATATAATAGTCTTGTCAAGTAAGAAGTGCTTTATGAAATAGCAAAGATGGGTTGCCATATTCCGGTCAGATGAGAATGAAAAATAGTATTTCTTATTCAAGATCACGAAGCCGTCGAAATATTATTTTGCGATTGGTTTCTTGTTTATCACTGAACGACCTTCCGCATAATTGGAGAAATGTAATACATCTTCGCTGTCAATACATATAAGCCCTCAGATATTGCATGAGGCAGAATAAAACATTGATGCTTATACGGATGGATGTTTGTCTTACGAGTAGCAGTGGCGGTACCCCTTTCTAATATACTATTTCTGGCATATGAAGCGATATTATTGAAATGCACTCTTTTAGACCATAATTAAATGGCACACGATTAAGCATATACGAAATCCATGAAAATCAACAACGAACGATATAATAGTCAAGGAAATACAGCGATGTAAATTGGGTACAATCCTTTCGTTAACGATAATGAGTAGGGAAACGGCTTCGTCCCGAAGCGGAATGTCATTGCACCAGCGTTAGAAGATCTCCATACTGTTGTCGGTATTAAAGCAAATGAGTTTGGGTTGGAAAATATTTGTACCGATGTTGTGGGCCTTACATAAATGGATGGCAGTTGCAAGCGAAATGTTAGGCCTCCAAGCGCCTGTTACTAGTACAATTACGGTAAATGACACGGCGGCGGCGCCTTTCCGAACACCACGAACGAATATTGGAAAACGCATTTAGTTTGTAGCGAGAGTGTACTTTAACAAAAGTTTAAGCGGTACTAAAGTGCAAATGGGGACAATTTCGTCTGTGTCATACATCTCTGCAGTTTACGGCGTCTGTTAGTGTTTGTAATTGTATTTAACTGTCGGTGATTCCCGTCAGCGCTTGCTGTGTAATCAAACCACCAATCGACGCTGCTCTTTTATTTGCAGCCTTTTTGTGCACGGTTTCAATTCGTTTATTGGAACAGCTATTTTAATAAAAGTTACTTTTGTTAGCATTTTATATTTGGCAGTTATACACGAATATACAAAATTAATTTAAACATTGTTGAAGCTTTAAAAAAGAATCCTTATAAGGTTATGTCAATACGTTCTTCTATAAGCCATATGGGATATGTGACGTCAATGTAACGTTTTCGGAAAAACAAACACACGTTGCTATCCTAAAAGCAGATTGTGTTTTCATAAAACGTTTTTCACTTATTTACAAAACCGCTTCGGTGCCTTTTACATGAGATACTGTGTACGGTCTTTTTACAGATGTGTTGAATATTTGATGCAAAATTGTCTGCCCAATGGTAGAGCAGTGATCTCTAATGAACAGGTGTAATACCAGAAGGCCAATTTTCGTAAATTAAAACGTTCAAAATCTAGTTGCAGTCTCATCTCGGTGACAAACAAATGTAAAAAACATGTCAAAATGTAGGGAAATTAGAGGTATTCCTCAGCGTTTGACATTCAAAACTATAAAAACAAAACATACCGTGTAAGATCGTGGATAAAATGTCGCTATCTGCCTCGTCCGGACTACCCAGTGACAAAGTCACAAAAAACAAGTTTTCTCGACAAGGCTGTTTCATATATTACCAAGTGTTTCCATATACCAGTGTTTGGGAACAACAAGTTAGAACTGTAACATATGGTAATACTTAGGTCAGATAAGTAGCTCAGAGCCACCTCGCAAATTGTATGACGACATAGTTACTAAGTCGAATAGACGTCCAGTTGCTGAGTATTTGTTACAGTTTGCTCAGCTGCTGTTCTCATGTTATAAATGAAGTTTAGCTTTTGGAATAGGGCTGCATAGTAATTGTGTAACAAACTATCATTAACAATGGCTTCATTCTGACAGTTCAACAAAATTCATTGCATTATTTACGTTATTTTTCAGCTCCAGTTGAAAACCAGCGTCAGCCACCAGTTGTCTGGCATTTTTGCTGAACTGGGCCTTTTTGGCGCAGCCGTGAGGCACACTTTCCTACTAACTGAGTACCGTAACGATTGCCAAAGATCTAGGATTGATGGCCGGACCAACGCCTTAACATGCTAATATGCATTCCGAGACACGGAGGTATCTTGATATGTAATGGATGAATGGATGAATCACCCATTCACGAACAGACCGCGGTAACATTCAATCGACCCGTGCGGCTCATATCTCACTAACATTATATGTGATAAAATTATATCAACAGGTACAAAAAAGAAGTATAGACACAAAGGTCTGTTTTTGCAATCCACTTACATAACTACATACTTACAACCAGAGACTTTGCATGTAGTACAAAATAATCCGCAAAGTACAGACGCCAGCACATCAAGCTAGTACAATCTATCAAATTTCTTTAATAGATTTTCAACTTTATCGCTAAAGCATAAGGTTCAAAGTTGATTGGGAAAATTTGCCAGTTTCGGGTAGCTTGATGTGCTGGCGTCTGTACATAAGAGATTACACAGCATCAATACTACTTAGTATTGCAGATTGTTTCTGAAATACGAGGCTTAAGATGTCTAACTAAAAGCATTTACGTTACTTAAAATGTTTTCAGGGAGATTAAGTGATTTTCTTGTTTGAAGCAACGAGAGATTTGATTGGAAGCAAGAAAAAAGCTTGTAAATACAACACATATGTAGTATCTCATTATAGTTACTAGAAAAAAGTTCTTCTTAGAATAGTATGGTAATTAATTAAGAGGAAATGCGGGTGGTCGTTTCTCCATAGAAACGCTCTCGCCTGTTTTCTTTCTGGTTAATGACCAAAAATCAATTATTTTTACAGAATAATAAATAGGTATTAACTATTTGTATGTCCCTATGTTTTCCTTTTTGATGATTCATTATTATTATAAGCACTAGAACACTCAAAAAATTCCGATTTAAACCGCTGTCAACAGAGGCTTAGTGTACAAATTTGACAACTATTATTGAAAAAAAAACATAGGGACACAGTATATATCTTTCTAATTCAGCTTATGAAATATCTTTTAAATTGGTCTAATACTGGAGGAGGAAATAGACAAGAGCCAAACCTCGAATTACGACTTTTTACTTAGGATTTTTCAAGTCTTTCCGACCGCATTTCCTCTTAAGCTACAGTTTTAAGAACAGTGGCTGCACTTAAAGGTCTTAGCGAAGGCTGTCATGAAAATGATGACAGCGACAAAGAAGTCGTAAGATTCGCCCTACCGCGTCAAAAGTTAGTCGTGTTTCTGTTTCGTTTCGACACCTCTGACACACAATGACGCAGTGACTTCACTTGATTGTCATGGTAACGCTACATAATAGTTTGTGAGCTCACTCTTCTCAGTATGCACACTTGACAAAGTACGGTGAGAGAAAATCTAGCAATTTGATCTTCGGGCAGCGGGTGTTGGTGTAAATGTCAGATTTTCATGACTGCCATTGAAAACCAGAGCTTTACTTTGATTAATACATAAAAATTAATAATAATATATATAATAACATAACATCACGCCTTTAATCTCCGAAGAATTATGCAGAGGTTTACTTATAGTCCTCATATTTCGCCAGTTATCTTTAAGTCCCACATAAAGGCTCCAACAAACAGGCGCGACACGCGATATAATCGCGCGCGACACAAAGGCACCGCTCGTTGCGCGACTTGCGGTGCCATTGTGTCGCGCGATTTTATCACGTGTCGCGCCTGTTTGAAGGAGCCTTAATAGGGGGCGAGTCTATTGCCATCAACCGGGCAAAAATCCAGGGGTATTCCTCGAAACGCACCAACTTTGAAACGCACCAAATGAAACGTCTATCGATATCATTTATTACGAATCCTTCATGCTCTTCTCTATGTTTCGTCGTTGATGCATTTCGAGGAATAAAATTATATTTTTTTTTTTGATTAATATTTAATTTTTTTTTTTCGAGGAATGCTTTTGGAGCGTTTCAAATTTGGTGCTTTTCCAGGAATATCCTAAAGTCCAGACTCCGGGCTGTTGCGAAATTCTTGATGGAAAAACCCAATAACACTTTGTTCAACCTGGGAATCAAACCTAGGATCTTATGTTCAGCAGTATGATTATTAGATTTTAATTCAAGCAAGCAATTGTAATTGAAGCTGCATAATTATTGGAATATGGATCTAACCTAGATCACGTTGTATTATTTCACATCTTGCATGTTGTAAGCTATTGCATATCTCATTAGAAATGCAATTAATTTATGAAAACCAATATCGGTATGGAACCTTAAACTCTAGAATATCATGTATTACACCCTAGTAATACAGGATATTCTTCACAGAAATCAGGAATGAGTGATTTAGATGAAGTATTCTAAACCTAACTATATATGTCAAGTGTCGTGTTCACAGTAGTGAGATAATCATGATGAGATAATCACTCTCAATCTCAATCATTTTGAAGGGTATTGATTGTCCATGTCCATTGCTTATTATGTTCGAAAAGTTTGTAATATTATTTGCAATAATATATTATATTAATATTAACTAACGCGAATGTATGAATATCATTAGTCATCGAGAGAGCTCTCAAAAACCAAGAAGGAAAACATCGTGAGGAAACCGGCATGTCCTAAAACAAAAAATTCGAATACATGTGACATCTACCTGCACTGGGCCCGCGTGGTGGTGGATTACGGCCCGCTCCCTCTCTTAGAGAGGAGGCCTGTATCCCAGTAGTGAGAAAATTATAGGCTGATAATTATTATGCTATACTTATGTTATGTAGTATGTATTTGTGACCTAAAGTATCAGATCTGTTACTGTCAGGCACTTTGCTGTTCAAGTAGAATACTTAAGTAACATGTCAACTCTATTGTGTACTTAGGACATAGACTGAGGCACTCTCTTTTCTTATAATGTTTATTTTAACATTTTTAATGTTATCCTTTTATGATTCTGTCAAAGTGGCCTTTTTAGGCACCCAGGTCATTCACGCACGCCGGTTGCGAGTAACCTTTCGTATGAACATCATCATATATGCCACTTGAACACATTGTAATAAAATCAGTTTTTTTCTATTCGCGCTCAATTTGCACGAAACATGATGACTACCGATATCGCAATTGACTCCAAAAATATCTTCCTACCTAAACACAAAGCTTCTCAGAAAACGACAACTTTGATTTTTATTAACTCACCAACATCCGTGTGAAGTTCAAACGTGACACCATCTTACTTTCCAATATTAATGTTCAAGTTATGGCTAATGTCATCATCCTGTATGGCCAATGTCAAGACCTAATTAACCCCCGACAGAAATATACCATGATATTAAATTAAGTAGGTACTTAAAAGTAATTACCATCCATCTCGATATTAATGAAAGCAAACATCCTCAATCGTGCTACAAAAATAAATTGCGGTGTTCGAATGCCAAAGAAACATAAGTGCAATCCCAATTCCTTGCCTCCGTTCCGGATCAACTTCACATTCAGGGCTGCCACTTTGAGAAGAAAGTTTTGTCTAAATAGTAACGGCCGCACAGTTCGACCGATAAAGGTTAAGCTACGCTTTCCGAGGTTCGTTCGTGGATGGGTGGCCATCCCATTCATACCGAGACCCCGCCGTGCCCCAAAAGCATGTTAACCCGTTGGTGCCGGCTGTCATTCTTTGTAGATCTTGACAGTCTTTACGTATACTTAGTCGGAATCCTAAAAGTCTGTCAACCAGTCTTACGAAGGGGTGTCATGTTAAGGAGGTTGTGAAGGTAAGATGGGCAGAGGCTCCATGTGAAATAGTGGTATTCAGCTGCATGCGGTTGGACTGGAAGCCAAGCCGACCCCAACGTAGGTGGGAAAACGCAAGGTAGAAGTCGAACAATTTTTCTAAATTTGGCAAAATTGGCAGTGAATTCTCCATTGATTTTTTGCCAATTATGGTGGTTAAAACATTGTAATAATATTAAGCTACCTCTTTCTGTCAATTCACTTTATTTTCGAAATCACAATGCCAAAAATATTTCAAGACATATACTATTTTTAATTCTTCGTTTTGTACTTGAAACAGTTAATTAAATACCGTGTGTACGTCACGTCATACATTTTAAAAGCGTACAGAATCCTTTGAATGCTTCTTTTATACATATTAAAACCGATTCATCAGTCATAACAGACATTTTCTGCTTTGTTTACATGTGCGTTGTTAATTAAAACTTCGCTTACAGGAGCATATATGTATATATGTTATAGTTATAACACATTTAAGTCGTGGTTTCGAATACAAGCAGGCATATAAATATTAGTAATTTTTTTCATCAGTAGAGTTGAAAAAAAATTCAGCTTTCTAAACGGTGAAGGAAAACATCGTGAGGAAACCGGCATGCCCTAGATCAAAAAATTCGATCTATTGTGACATCCACCTGCTCGGCCCGCGTGGTGGATCATGGCCCACTCCCTCTCACAGAAATAGGCCAGTGTCAGTACATTATAGTCTGATGCGATGTTATTTTTATATAGGTGAAAAAAAAAATCCAAAAAAAAATGAAATAAAAAAAAAACCGAAAACGAACTGAAAACTGATGAAATTTTAAATGAAAAACTTCTTCCAATTATCCCAAACCTACAATCGTCCGTTGAGAAAATAGACCTTGGGTGTATAATTATGTAGAATAATTGTATTATAGTTACTGAAGCGATTATCCTAAATCCGGAACTGCGACGGCCCTACACGAATCTCATTTGGACTCTCCTAAACCGTTGCGTTTGTAGTTGATTAAAAACCCACTTACGTTCGTGGTGCGGATTACCTCGCCGCTGTTGATTCACTAGAGACTCTGTCGTATTTGCATGATCGCATTTATCTAGCTGATCAGAAGATGGAAGTAGGAAAGGATGGTAATTGGTAACTAGAATTAGAATTTATTTATTTAAAATCGTTTTTTTAATGTATTATCCTTAAAATTTTTGACATACTAAGAAACGTCGATACTAAGGGCGAATTCCACTAAACTTTTATCTTACCTATAGTTCATTTTTTAAATCCCAGAGACTAATCTGACAGGCGTAATGTCAACTTCTATACTAAAAAAACGCAAACACAAAATACTTAAATGTCAGATTAGTCTCTGGGATAAAAAAACGAACTTAAGAATAAGTCTTATCCTGAGCATAAGTTTTGAATTTTTGACAGTTTGTCCATACTAGAATTGTCAGACGTCAATTTTAATCCACGGATAAAAGATATCTGACTTTGGTAATATTAGCCCTTAGACGTAGTTACTTTTAAGGTTCCTCTTTGATAACATCGACCTAGGCTCCCACAGACAGGCGCAACGTGACTGTATTAAAGAAATTTCTATGAAAGTTCATGGAAGTTGTTCTCCCAGAAATGCGTCGCACCGTTGCGTTGCACCTCTCAGCGGAAGCCTTTACGGTAAAAAAAATATAGCAAAGTAACCTGGACTTAGTACTATTGGAAATTATTACACTCGGAGCTAGCCAGATAGGGGGTCAAAGCTCCTCGGTATAAGAAGAAGGCTTTGTAAAACTAGGTTAAAACTAAGATGATTTATCAATAACACCACATACCAATACTTTAACCTTTTGACCGCCACAGTCCACACTGATTAACTTTTATGAGAACAGCATTCTCATAAAACTTAATAATAAGGTTGAATTGACATAAACAATAGCCAAATCTTAAAAGTTGAGAAATCTCATCTTTCAGCATTCAAGGCGGAAAATGTCACAGGATTATATATATATGTAGTCACATTTTGTTCAAACCATTTACTTTCATGGAAACTTCTCGTATTTTCAACACCTACTTTTGTTAATCAATATTTTCTTGCTTCATCATCATCATCATTTCAGCCGAAAGACGTCCACTGCTGGACGTAGGCTTCCCCCGAACACCTCCACTTCGACCGGTGCTTCTCGCATCCAACGGGTTCCTGCGGCCTTCACAAGGTCGTCGGACCACCTTGAGGGAGGCCTTCCAACGCTACGCATTCCGGTACGCGGTCGCCATTCCAGAACCTTTCGGCCCCATCGGCCATCTGTTCTGCGAGCAATGTGCCCTGCCCACTGCCACTTAAGTTTGGCAATTCTTCGGGCTCTGATCTCCTCATTCCTGATTCGATCATGCAGGGAAACTCCAAGCATAGCCCTCTCCATTGCCTTTTGGGTGACTTTTTGCCTTCTTATAAGGCCCATTGTGAGCGACCACGTTTCAGTGCCATAAGTCATCACTGACAACACGCACTGGTCAAAGACTTTTTTATTGCTTATTTTGTGGTAAACCTTTTATATTTACATACACACATACATAAAATTACGGTCTTATTTCAATGGGGGTTGGAAGAAACTACTGAATGCCACCTGCTACGGCTGCTACGACACTTATATACTTCTTTTGTCTTTAATATATATCAGTTCTAAAATACTTAGAAATTGAAAATGTGTATTATAGGCATAAATATATATATAATTATAACAAAGCGCATCAAAGTTTTTATTATTTGATTAATTGTGAGCTAGATTACATTTTATGAACTGACATTGCTTGTAATTTATTTTTTTATAATGATATTGACACACACTGAAATATTTTCATAATGAATTGACCAATTTATCATCGCTGTAGTCGTTAGATATAAGCCTCCCATTTTTTTACATCATTCACATACCTAATCAAATAGATACGTCATAATTATCCCGTGACGTCATGGTATATATTTCAGGAAGTTTGAAGTGTTCTTTTTTTTAATCTTTCAATTTTATTTTTGTATTTTCGTTAAATACTTTTTTCACGGATCATTGCAATAAAAAATATCATACATATTATATTTTTGTCAAGTTTTCTTTGAAACTAGTAATTTTAAACTAATTACTTACCGTGAAGTTAAAATTTCTAATTTTGTTACTTTTCTGAAGGTTTAATATGTTGACACATGTTTTATTTATTTTTGACATCATTACGACTCCTTCTGGGTCGTAAAATATTATTTAATTGACTATCCTGGTCATATCGCAGAGATTAATAGTCGTTATTCGTTTTTGATCTCCTGCCAACATGTGTATCCATACAAGATTAGATGAGATCAGATTAACCCAAGACACTACAAAATTTAATATTAATGCGGAGTGGAAATATGGTTTTTGGTAAAAACAATATTTGTGTTAATAACGTAAATTGAGGCCAGCTAGTAACCCATAGAGAAATCAAACAGTACATTACAACGTTAAATGGTAAATCGGGTTAATGAATATCCGTTAAATTGCAAGCCTCGCTAATGCCGTTAAATTCGGAACATTCAGCCGCCATATTTGCCAAAATAAATACAAACAACTGTAAGCGCTCAACCCTTCCCAGTCCCAAACAAGTGGAAACATGTACACGTTGCACAAACAATTCGTTGACCTGGAAATCTTGAAGCTGTTTTGCCCCAAAGATTAATTAGTTGAGGCAAACATCACGGCTAATCTCGAAATCTGCGTGCATCCGTCCGAAATAAATAATTATCTCGGCTGACGGAAAATGCAATGTAAATTTAATACTCCTGACGTGTAGTTACAATTCTTGCTTTAGTCAGTACGGTCGTGGAAACACACAGGACACGACAAGCACAGAAAAATCATAGTTCAGTTGAATTGTAAAACATGGCGGACCAAGATACGAACGCCGCCGCGAAAAGAGTAAGTTAATTCAAAGTAATCTTACTCTGAGCTGTTAAAATATAATACGTTTTAAATGTAAAATAAATGAAGTGAACATAAGGTCTGAGCCCTTGTAAATTAAACTGTAAACAAAGTTTTGACAAGTAAGTAATTTCTCTTCTCAAAGACTTTTGAGTTTGGGAATGCACCAGTGTTATCTTTTCCGGTCGTTTCAAAGAGAGAATTAATAATATTTTACTGTCCATGTCGATTGGAAACAGTTAATTTCATCAAACGGTTTTCGTTTGATAAAATCAACTGTTTCCCACATTGTTCCTTCTTTTATTTTTTGCATCAATTTATTTAGTTTGAATCTTTTCAGTGTGAAACAATTTTTTAGAGGTGCTATTTATAAAAGAAGCAACATGTAATATGCTATAATAGGATGAAAGTGTTGTTCCTATTAAAATGGCGGCTGTACAAAGTGTATTGTATTTTCACAGAGGGGATCAAAAGGCGAGCGCCGCCGTAGCAAGCCGGACGATGCTAAGGACGAAATAAAGAAATTTAAAGAGAATCTTCTACAATCGCTTTCAACTGGAGAGTAAGTGTTTAAGAGGAAATACGTACGGAGAGACTTTTGAAAAATCTTAAGTAAAAAGTCGTAATTCGACGTTTGGCTCTCGCCTATTTCATACTCCAATATTGGACCAATTTAAAAGATATTTCATAAACTGGATAAGTAGGATATATTATACTGTATCCTTATTTTTTTCATTTTTCAATAATAGTTGTCAAATTTGTACAGTAGGCCTCTATTGACAGTGGTTTAAATCGGCATTTTCTGAAGGTTCTAGTGCTTATAATAATAATGTATCAACTAAAAGGAAAACATAGGGATATAAAAGTAGTTAATATTTACTATTCTGTTAAAAAACATTGCTTTATGGTCATTCTCCAGAAAGAAAACAGGCGAGAGCGAATTCATGGAGAAACGACCACCCGTATTTCCTCCTAAAACGTATTATTATAATAGTTATATCTTTTCTACAATGAAAGTTTTTGACGTTAATAGCGTAAATTTTACTCAGAAACAATATTTTACTCAAAACTGAGTAAAATGTATCGGAAAAGAGCTCTGATGTCGTAAAATAAAAATAATATATATATATATATATATATATTTTCATATTAAAACAAAATATTAAAATAATATTTTTTATAAAATATTTTTCTTTCTTTCTATCAAAAATTAATTTTTTAATGCAGGACTTATGATGCGTGATGAAGTTGATTTTATTATTGGCAATGCTCGTGGTTGTTCATCCAATAATATAATAATTTATTTATTTCAGACATAATTCTAGTCTATAGATTGAAACTCATACATTAAAATTACTTATAAAATATAATATTAAATTCAAAACAGATAAAAACCCAGAATAAAATTGTGATCAATTAAAAATAATAAGTAATTAAATTAGTAAAAAAAAAATGTCAGAAACGAATATTATAATGTGGCAAATGTCGATACATGCTAAACCTAACCTTAATAGAAGAAATTAACATAGAGCAAATTCATTTTGAATGTTACCCTATTTAGGCTAATGGGAAGTATGGAAGAAAACGACATGTTGTGTCGACCCCAAATAAATTGGGATATGGGCAGGAGAATGATGACCCTAGTTAAGCTAATACGTTACTAGAAAAGTTACAAATGGAAGGTTCTGGTAACTAAAATTAAGCGTAAGCATTGTTTGCATAACTGATCTCTTGAATAGCGTCATATTAATTGTCGTCATTAGTTTTCCGATGATTATAATTACCATACCAATGCCGAAAATCAGGGTCTCCTCAAAATGTCATGTTTCAAGTAATAAATCCATTCATTCATTTATTATTCATTCCATTTATTATTTATATAGGTACGTTTCATTTCAATTCACAATAAATCTAGTTTATCATTTTATTCATGATAAATATTAAATTAATTTAAAAAGTGGATATTCATCACTTTTTTAACTTCTTCTGTAGGTTGCTTCCATAAAAAACGGATTATTTGTCATTTTTAATTTCCGCTACGCGCACCGGGTTTAACAAAAAGCTATTTCGGCGCTGTAAAATGTATTTATTGAGAAGTGACTAAAAAGACGCTAGGTGGAATATTAAATCCGTAAAATATTGAGTTTTTTTTCAATAATTTTATACTATTCTTTCTACTTTGCGAGACAAAATAGATATCTGAATATTTTCATGAATAACTTAATATTCGCAATTTATTTATAGACGTTTGGTTCTCTATTGTGTAACAAACAATCGAAGCGAAAATCATCAGGAATCGAATTCCATTAAAAATGATTCTAAGTTCAAACCAATTTCTACTTTTATGGTTCAGAATCGACTTGACATAATAAACTTTATTTGAGATAACATTTTGTTTTCTCACAGCTCTATTATATCGGAGAATGGAAACGACTTAACTGTCCCACCGCAGCCGAGATCCCGTTCAGCGTCTAGAGCAAGAGAAGCTCTCTGTATACCAGCCAATGTTGCGTCCGAACTCGACGATAATAAAATTTTTGAACTGAAAGAGGTACGGAATCCCATTTATTGCATGCAATCCCGAGAATTTTAGACTACCGCATGATATTTTTTATACTGTATACTGATTTGACCAGGGACAGGTAGTACATACTTACCTACATATTTTAATTTTGAATCTTAGACCATTTTTATTTTCCCTTCTGGATAAAATATATATTACATTACGCACAAAAGAATACGTTTAAGGCTATTAGGCCATGTTTTAGTAATCAAATGCTACCACTTTCTACGAACTCATTTAATTGTCATGTCAACTGTTACACCATGCTTTTCTTCAATTTCATTTCGACTCGAGACTAATTGCCTACAGTTTTCTTCCACGTATCTGTACGTATAATTAGCTTTCATTTATTTCCAGGCTTTCTTACTATTTGATATGGATGGAGATGGCTGTATCGATTTCAGTGATCTTCGCGCTACCCTGGTCAGCCTTGGTGACAAGATTGATGAAAATGCCATTCTCAACATGCTTTCTGAGGTAAATATAATTGTTTATGCATATTAAAAAATGCCAAGGAGAACACAAATCTTCTTATATATAAAAATGATGATCAAGATCTGAAATTTCTCGAGGAAGTTTTGGTAACGTATTTAGAGGAGTTATCTGCATTTTATCTTCCAGATTTTTACCTCAACGAGTAGGTACGTGTTTCCTGTTGATAATTTCAACCATTTAGTTTTGATATTATTTGACTTAAGAAATTAGCAAGACCGAGAGCAATTCCATACTAGTTTCATTACTGTATCCAGAAACCACGTACAGCAGTAATCTGTAGTCATTTCAGTACAACGAAATTAACCCCCATCTATGTACCTACTATAGCTGGAAGTGGCTATATATTACTACATATTGTAGTTAGTAATATCAACATCTGTGCTCATAAGTAGCCACCAGTAGTTCGGATATGCACAAACTAGCCATAAATTGTAAGCGCATAGCCAATTAGCCAGCTGGCATCTGTGTCAGTAGACAATTGTTGGCCAGACTTGTGTGTAGAGGTATAACTAAGTCAGGTGACCAAACTCTGGCTGAAAGTTGGTCGTAGCCAGATGGACCGAAGTAGAGTAAGATCAAAGTTTATAGTGCGTTCATGTGTAACGTTTGTGAAATTTAGATTTCGAAGTTGGTCACATGGAAATTTAAATTTATTATGAAAGTGCATAGTGTTCAAACTAGAGGATGTATAAATATTTTTTGTGATAATAGAATACAATAATTGGTATTTCACATCATTCGTTCTTACAACAACAAACAGAAAATACTAACTAATTACATTCAAACAACTATAACACAATTTACCAAATCAACAACCACGAGACACAAACACCAAAATAATTAATCCAATGAGAATAAAACAACAGTCTACTCTACTCGCTAAGGGCGGTCTCAAAACAGATACGAAACTTTGCTTTTCTTTTAATTCCGCTTAAGTATTGTTAGGGAAGTTTCTGAGTCCTGACGAAAGAGCCCCTTAAGCTCGTGTCAATCCACAACGCTGACGAGGTCACAGGGATTTGCCCCCACTGCGTCAACCACAGTGTACGGAGACGCCTCGGTGGCTGCAGTTAGAGGTGGTATTGTTCACATTTCCCATACAAACCAAGCGTGTCACAACTTAGTCGCATTACGACACAAATAACGTATAAAACTGACGGCGTTGAAGGCGGTTCTCGAAAGAAATTGTGTGATCAACGCACTTTCGGCGCCACGTACTTCGTTAGTATTGACGTCTTTAGACGCTGCCGGTGCAGCGATTCCGTGCTCTGTGGCTCCAAAGGATCAAATTTAAATACTCTTGTCTAGGGCAGTGTCTGCAGATTTTTCAGCATTACCGTATATTTTTCCTGTATCGCTAAGATTAAGGGGACTTATTCTCCTCCCCTTATTTCTTGCTGGAATATTAAAAATAAATTTCTATTATAATCTGGAAATAACATCGTAATCCACTTAAACGTGTTTTTTTATGAAAAGATAGCATAGGTACGAGAGTTGTTCGGAACCTATCCGAATATTTTGAGATATCTATGTAACTATTACGATTGGCAACGATGTTCTAATTAGGGAGGCAAAATATTAAAATAGGGTACCTACCTTAAAAAGAATATATTATTTTGTTCTATTATGTATAAAAAATTATTTTAAAAAATCTATTTGCAAGGCAGATGTGGGTGGAAATACCCTAAAAGGAAATTTAGTAACCTTATTGGAGATGTTTTTCGGGAAAGGACACAATTGTCCGCACTTGCGCAGTATCCACAACCGGCGTGCGTGTGTGACCAGTAGTATAGTATAAGAGCAATGTCTACCTCTCACTCGTGTTAATCATTTCATTCCACCCACTAAACAATAATCCAATATTTCCCGTTCAAGTTGATATTTTTCTTTTCTCCTACCACCTGGGGGCCTAAAAAGGCCACTTTGGCAGAATCATAAAAGGATAACATTATGAATCATAATATGGCGAAGTCACTCCGTGTTTTTCTTTTTTTTTGCTGCATTACGTAGGTATAATCAAAGAGATTGGGATTGGATTGATTGGTATTTTAGCACAGACCAAAAAAATAACTGAAAAATCCTTCACCAATGGGATTTGATACGATTAACTTAACAGTTATCTGTCCATTATGATTCATAATGTTATCCTGTTATGATTCTGCCAAAATGGCCATTTTAGGCCCCCTGTTCGAGTGTTTATTTATTTTAGATTAAAATACTCATCTCAAGCATAAAAGTAGACGGGGAGATAATATAACATGTCCAGGAATACTTTACTTGGGTCAAGTAGTCTCTTTCCAGGCGAAACAAGATAAAGAAATCACAAGACGAACGGAAAACGTCTGGAAGAGCTACTGGTCCTTGAAGGAACTATTTAAGAGTGAGTTGCCTCTGGCACTGAAACGCAGGCTCATGAAAGTGTGTATTCTTCCCGTCTTAACCTATGGTGCAACCTTGGTCTTTGACTAACATACAGAAGTCCAAACTCAAGGTCTGCCAACGAGCAATGGAGCGCAGTTTACTAGGCGTTACATTAACGGATCGTGTTCGAAACACAATACTGCGCTCCAAAATAAAGGTAGCTGACGTGGCTCAAAACTGTCCAACTTAAATGGGACAGGCCCTCAGGCCCAAATAGCACAGAACTGGTGCCCTGAGACAGTGAGGCAGGGTCGCGACAGACCACGTAGGAGAGGGCAGGACAAGCTGGATACGTTCCGTCAAAACTGGAAGGAGAATACGCGGGCTTGCGAAAGATGGAAGGAGTGGAGGGAGGCCTTTGCCCAGGAGCGAAGTAGAGCAGGCTAGAAAAAAAAACCTATCTATTATTATTCATCAGATAAGGTTTATCCAATTTATTTTAACTGAAGGCCGGTCTGATAAAGAGCTGATAATCCGCTTTGGTTACGGGCTTACGTTAGGTTGACGTCTGTCCGTTGTACAAATGTTAGTCCACAATCTTGTTAAAGAATCTGAACATAGACATTTTAATTTTCTGGGTCTGTTTTCCCAATGCCTTTGGGCTGCTATTGTTTCTAGTTCCAAATAATCATATTATTACCAGAACAATAGAGTATTATTAGTATTGACTTAAAAACTATATTTGAAGTTCTAATTACATAGATCACATGAAAATTAATCAAGCCTTTACCCTCCCTTAGAATATTTTTTTCATTTTAATACCGTTTCTGTAAGAACCAGTTGGTTACCTTAGTCCGGTTTTCAACAGTGGAAACCGTCTTCAACGAAATTTGAATTGAGGATCTTGGGTTCGACATTCCACGTCCATCCAGAATTATATTGGACACCTTCGTCGGCTCCAGGATCTGGGACTCTCAAAGTCCCTGGCACCCATTTATTAATTAATAACATTCATAATAACTGGAAGGTTATACCTTAAATTTGAAATTAATAATATTTAATTTAAACTTTTAAACGGAACAGTACTGGGTTTATCTCCAACTCCCCACGAACATAGCTCGTTCTGCTGAAATTTTGGGTGGCTGGCAATAATATGATATAACTGTAGTAATCTACCTAATTTATATGTAACAAGGTAAATTAGTTCTTAAGGTTCCGTTTGGACATTTTATTGCGGTAGAACCGTATAGGCTACCGAAGGTGGTTATATTGAGCAGATTTATTTTTATAAATATACGGTGTTTGAGATGGTTTGTTGTTTCCTTATATTTCGATACCAAACCACCTGGCATCTGGGTTTATGTTAGTTAGCCACTAGAGGGAAAAAATCAAAAATGTAACAGTGGTGAGAATAAAAAATGTAGCAGAGCCGACCCCAACATAGTTGGGAAAAGGCTAGGCAAATGATGATGATGATGATACAATCATAAGTCATCTGTCTAGCCTGTTCCCAACTATGTTGGGGTCGGCTTCCAGTCTAACCGGATGCAGCTGAATACCAGTATTTTACATGGAGCGACTGCCTATCTGACCTCCACAATCCAGTTACTGGGTAATACGCTACCTCTTGGTAAGACTGATTGTCAGACTTTCGAGCTCCTGACGCAAATAAACTGTGGCTACTTTAAAGTAGCCACAGTTTATTTTTCAACCTAATGACAAAAAGTGAAAAAGACAAGCAAAAACAAACCAAAAACGACCCGTCAAACCTGACGGTACTTAATGCTAGAATTTAGAATACAATGTTCCGAAAAGGTGTTATGATCAACGAGTTCGATTCGTAACAATAATCATTAGAATCAGTTATAGTTGTATTACTGATTCTAATGATTATGATTCTGTTGTAGTTGCAAGTTGTTGTTAGGTTAGTATAATCCCAAAATGTCAAGATTTCATGAAATAGTCATTCTGTAGGATTTCTTGGTCTTAGAAACTTGTGTTGATGACTTTAATGATTATAATTCTATAAATACATATTTGTTACGGCCGCGAATCATATATTAATCAACGTACAACTTAATACTGACCAGCAAATTGCAAAAAACATTTTAAAAAAATGCAAAATGACCAATGATTTATTTATATGCAATTGACTATTTGATGATTATTATTATTTTATTATTATTTCCTTCTTTTTATTTTTTTAATATTTTTATGTTTGTTAGTGTTAATTAGAATGACATGTTAGTTGTTAATTTATAATAATATTGTATGTAATCTATTAGTTTCTATGAATTTGCATGCCGTAAGGTAGAATGTAGCGGTAACCTTCAGCTATTTGTATCATCTTAAACTTGTACCTACATTGATGGCAAATAAATAAATCTGAAATCTGAAAAATGTCTTCTCAACGACGTCAACAACGCAATGAATGATGTTAATTAAACTGTCAAAATGAAAGTCATTGCTACTATGTGTTACACAATTACCCCGCTGGTTCTTTACTTGAATATTCATATTGTTGCGCGCCACAATTAATGCCTGGTACATGGTTAATTAGTTACCACTAGCGCCATCTAGTATCGGGTAGCATAACTAGTAGAGTCAATATCCTTCTAGAAATTTCGTCGCTAGAACTTTCGAGAACTATCGACATCCGGTCAGTCGGGACCGGTATGTACTCGAACATTCTAGATGTTTCTACAGTTCATGGTTCTAGAACTCTCTAAGGCACTATATAAGGCCGGTAGGGGTCGCGAGCGAGACGGTTGAATAAGCGATACAAGCGATTACATCGAAAGCGATCTTTAAGTGTGACATAGGGCGATCAGTAGTGCAATTGTGTTTTATAATTAGTTTGTTTGAGTTGTTATTAGTGTTGTTGATTAAAGTGTCATTTTTTGGTTAATAAATCGGCAGGTTTTATTGTCACGAACCCCAAACTCGTAACAATATTTAAGTAAAGAACCAGCGGGGTAATAAATTATTAGAAAATCCTTTTTTTTTTGTTTTATCGTCAATAGATAACATCACTCCTGTGAAATTTTGCCAAATAATTTAAGATGACCCTGTAAAGAACAAAATATCAAAGTAACGAGCAAGTTCAACGTCACAGGCGCTCCAAAAGAGATCCATTTCAGCATTGTATTAAATGGTTTAGCAATCAGTAGTATTGCGATCTTTTATCCCGACACATACCTATCTGTTGAACGTAAACCACATTCAATCAGTACCTATCGATGCACTAATTAGTGCCTTTACGAATGATCCCGCTTTTACAGACGGAATAAAATGAGAGCGAGCGTTTAAAATAAATTAGTTTAAGCTTAAAGGTCAATTTTTTTGCATATTTTCCGCTTGTGATGCATTCCACATCGCTGACTGTATAATTATCTACTATGGTGAGATAGTGATAAAACGCAAACGGCCTTATTAAAAACAGTTGTTATAAGGCCGTTTACATAGTGCACAGGTTTATCTTTAGATCCAGGTTCAAACCGTCGAGCCATTTTTAAATTTCGAACTTAATCCGACAAAGTTAACCCGAGTCTAGGTTGTCAATTTTGCATTAAGAACTTTACGTTTGTCGGAATAAAGTTCAAAATACAGTACTGGGTCGAAGATTTCGGCTAGGTTTATAGTTAGAACTCATTTTGTTCTAAGACGGAAAAAGTTATTTTTCAGAGATCTCAATATTCTATTTCCTTGGCAATTTGAGACTAATATGTGTATGATGTTATGTGTGTATATTCATTTTGTTTCCATTCCACTTTTCAGGCGCCGAACCCGTTAGATTTCGACGGTTTCGTCAACTTCCTTGGATATAGAACTTTGGAGTTGGATTCGGAAGAAACTCTTCTGTCAGCTTTGTCTCGCTGGGACAAGAACAATAGTGGATTAATTTCTGAAGACAAGTATGTACCACCCTATAGCAACAAACCTTTTTCCTATAAAAAATCTTCCTAATGTTACAGTTTGAGGTCATCCCACAGAGAACAAGAGTAGTGGGTGTGTGTGGGTTTAGCCCTGCAACCATTCACTTTTGAGGCAGAAGTGCAGGCTTCCAGTCAGTTCCCAAAACCACCAAACGTAGTCTGAGGCTAGGTGGGAAGACAAACACCGTAGATGGTAGCAGCTTGATGAAAATAGCTAAGATACTAAACTAAATGGTGCACAATTAGAAAGGCTTATGATCACTTGGTGGACTGCTATAGGATAGCATAATCTATACTAATATTATAAAGCTGAGTTTGTTTGTTTGGTTGAACGCGCCAATCTCTGGAACTACCAGTCGGATTTGAAAAGTTCTTTTTGCATTTGATAGCCCAATTCTTGAGGAAGGCTATAGGTTATTTAACATCACGCTATGACCTTTACGAGCCGAGCAAAAAGAAAACAAGTCAGAAAGAACGCTAAGCAAAAACGAAGGCAGAAGCTAGTCAGCCTATATTTTTCCCACTGCTGGGACACAGGCCTCCTCTCGGTGAAAGGGAGTGGGCCGTAATCCACCACGCGGGCCCAGTGCGGGTTGGTAAATGTCACATCTCTTCCATTTTGGTTCTAGGATAGCTTGGTTTCCTCACGATGTTTTCCTTCACTGTTTTGAGAGCAGAAGGAGGAGGAGGTTAGGAGAGTATTGGTGGCCAAGTGGTAACGTCCGCGACTTACGAGTTGTAGGTTTGAACCAAGACAGGCGCTTTACTTTGTGTACATTATTTCATCACCATTGCTATAAGATGATCATGATAAAATGTGTCTGGCCCCAATGTTTAAAAATATGTAGAATCCTCTACACCTGATATTGTTTCTTTGAACAAACGTAATTTTAGTTCAATTAATTGCGCAAGATCCAATAATTAGTTTCCGAGTTCCAATAATCAGTTTACTAATCTAACGTTATTTTTAATGACACCAAACAAACACAAGCAAAACAAAAGACAATCAGACAAAGCTCAAGCTGTTAGCTTGATGCTTGTAGAATAACAGTTTTAAACTAAATAAATTCACTTAATGGCACATCAAAGAGTTTTTATTTAAATTATATAACACTCATAAATCTTAATTTATCGTCCATCCGCCATATTTATATGAGCCAACCGATAATGAATTTATATCATCTCATAGCTAGAGTTAGCAAACTATGAGAATGGACTAACTTGTTTAATCCGCAGTGTATTGAGGACGCTAATAAACTTTGAGTTGAAACTCTAAGTGTATATATAAATATATATACAGTATATATAAACTTATGGGAAGATCTAATATAACCATCACGCTGGTGAGCTTTGCAGAATGAGACAGGTTTGTGGAATTGGAATTACGATATAGCGGTTACAGTTCTAGGAAATTTTGAAGGAAAACCTTATTTTATTTGTATGTGGATTATGGGATCACATTTGGTAATATTATTTGTACTAATAGGTATTGTAAATTCGAAAGTAACTTTGTATGTTACATTTTCACGCCTTAAGGCTCCTTCAAACAGACGCAACACGCGATAAAATCGCGCGCGACACAAAGGCATCGCAAGTCGCGCAACGAGCGGTGCCTTTGTGTCGCGCGCGATTTGCGTCGCCCTTATTTGCAGGAGCCTTTAACCAAAAATGCCATCCTGGGGAAGGACATTGGCTTTTTGTCCCGGTAGCACGTTCCCGTATAATGTTTGACATCCATGCGGGTGAAGCTGCGGTAGAAGCAAGTATTAAATATAATAATGTGAGCTGACTGTGTGAAACATGATATTGCTAGCAAGGGAGTGACTACTAGGGAATGACGACTAATAAAGAAGTATGGAAGAAAAAACCATGTTGCGCCGGCCCCTAATTAAAGGACAAGAGAATTATAATGATCATGGAAATCATACAGTACCCGGCGATAAATATTGCACATCGACCTATTCGATCCTATCGATTTTATACAAAGAATAAAAATAATTATCAAAAGAAGCAAATCATAATTGTTTTAACAGCTCCTAATAGATACCGGACTGTTTGTATTTCGTGCGACAGAGATAACGTTCTACGAAGCCGAAATTAGCCGATTGTCTCTTTCCAAAGGTCGATGTGCAATATTTATCGCCGGGTACTATACATACTTTCATATCAACCTGTATTAATAAGTTCACCACTACAACGCATGTTCACGTATTTTGTTGTGGTTTTTTTCAGGATACCTTCTCCAAACGCAAATAATAAATTGTTTGCGGAATTGAATTTTACTACATGTTTTTTTTTTGTTACGTAAACAAATGAACTAGATGTAAACTAACAACAACAAAAATAATAACCAATTATTAGGCTTCCGAACTACAAGCGTATTGTTTTTTAAATTGCTTGTAGGTACATTCGATTTAATTCGTCTATTATAAAATATATGATACCGCTATCCATGTTTTTATGGAAAACAAATTTGAATATTTGTTTACGAAAAAATAACGACGTTTCATTCCGTATGTACATAGGATTACGTAAATACGGCAAAACGGGAGCTTTGGGAAAAAACATCATCTTGTTGAAACAACTTTGTTCGATAGTATCGACCTTCGAAAACGAATAGAAATATGTAACTGTACGTGGAAAAACAATAGCTTGCTTGAGTTCATTAACCTCCAAAGTTTTGGAGAAGAATATATTAGTAAAAGCAACTGGTTAAGTGGTTAGAATAACGCAAAATGATAAAAAAAAGTTTTATTAGAGGTAGGGAGGGTAGTAGTATCATTTGTTGTTCTGAAAAATATTTAAAATCTGTCAAAATTTTGTCAATTGGATAATATCCCATTACATATATATCATCGAATCCATTGCGTGAGTTCAATTGATGCAAAATCGAAACCGAAAAATGTTGTTCTTTAATCTGATATGTTTGTTTTTATTTTCAAAGTTTGCCTACACTGTCTCACTTTTCTAGAGCCATCTCGATCCAACCCTTGCGGTAAGCGTCTACTAGAGCCATCTTGATCCAACCCTTGCGGTAAGCGTCTACTACAGCCATCTTGATCCAACCCTTGCGGTAAGCGTCTACTAGAGCAATCTCGATCCCACCCCTGCGGTAAGCGTCTACTAGAGCCATCTCGTTCCAACCCTTGCGGTAAGCGTCTACTAGAGCCATCTCGATCCAACCCTTGCGGTAAGCGTCTACTAGAGCTATCTCGATCCAACCCCTGCGGTAAGCGTCTACTAGAGCCATCTAGATCCAACCCTTGCGGTAAGCGTCTACTAGAGCCATCTCGATCCAACCCTTGCGGTAAACTTCTAGGTCGTCTCGCCACCTCTTCTTAAAAAAACAAAAACCATTTAAAATAAAAACTGGAAATAATGTGGGTAAATAATTATCCCTGAAATGTGGAACATTTTTCTATCAGCCGACTGAAACCGTAGCCGTAAAAACACGACAACGATTTAAATTCCCAGAAAAGCTTGTCATTGTATAAAACGGATAATGTCTATAATATAATTAATCCCAGAAGCACACAACACTCTTATCAGCAGTATCAGCATTTTCCTATCAGCCGACTGAAACCGTAGCCGTAAAAACACGAAAATTATTTTAATTCTTAGAAAAGCTTGTCATTGTATGTACACTGATACTGTATATAATATAATTAATCCCAGAAGCACACAACACTCCTATCAGCAGTATCAGCATCGAAATAATTTTAATTATTATTAAACCCGAATGAATTACACAATTATAATATCTTAATAGCCATAAAAAGGTATCGTTTAAATTTTACATTACTCAAGGGACCGGTAAATATTGCGAATCAAGATTTAAATTACATTTTCAGATATTCGCATGATGTATTTCTCGCGTATCTGTCAGGGTATGATTTAGAGCGGTCTTTGGGCACTTTCCAAAACCTAATGACGTTTGTTTCCGAACACTAGGGTAGCTTTGGTAATGTTTTAATGATATTTTGAAGTTTTACCAAATTATTTAGATTTTATTTGAATTTGTGATCCAGGAATCGTGTTTTATAACGATATTTTAACCTGAGATTTTTATTTGGTTCCTAGAGGGGCTTGTGACTAAAGTAATAACAGCCGCACGGGTCGATCGATCAAGTTAAGCTACGCTTGTCGCGGTTGGTCCGTGGATGGGTGACCATCTTCACATACCAAATCCCTCCGTGCCTCGGAAAGCACGTTAAGCGTCCCGGCTGTCAATTGAGGTTCTTTGACAGTCGTTACAGGTCGTCAGTAGCCCGAAAGTCTGCCAACCAGTCTTATCAAGGGGTATCGTATTAACCAGTAACTGGGTTGTGGAGGTCAGATAGACAGTCGCTCCATGAAAAATACTGGTGTTCAGCGGCATCCGGTTAGACTGGAAGCCGACCCCAACATAGGAAAAGGGTAGGCAGATGATTATGATGATTGTAATCTGGTTCCTGGAATCAACCTTACTGGTGGTTCCTGGTTCATCATCATCATCCACAGCCCGACTTCACCTATTTCTGGACATAGGCCTCTATTTTCTTGTGCCATTCCCCACACTCCTATGCCAGCCTCATCCAAGGTTCTACCCGCGATGGCAACAATATCGTCCACCCCACTCACCGCCGGACGACCGACACTTCGTCTTCCAGTCCTTGGACGCCACTCAGTGACTGCCTTACTCCACCTGCCATCACTTTTTTTTTGATTAGATGTCACATGTCTTCGAATTTTTGGTTCTAGGACGTGCCGGTTTCCTCACGATGTTTTGCTTCACCGTTCTGAGAGCAGGCGTTACGTGTTATTATTTACACATAAATTTACACCTGGCATCGCCTCATGGGGGTAGGTAGAAACTACAGATCACCATCTGCTACGATTCTTACATACTCCGTTTACTTCGTTTGGTGCTCATACTCCACGTGAGGTACCTGTCAAAGGCAGAGGCGACTGCGGCCGCCATTGACGTGTCGGCGGGTGCTGTCGACAACGTGCCGTCTTTTTTTTTTTTGGGGATTGGAAAACATCAAATGACCCCTCCCGCTCTGGGTGGAGCGGAAGGGAGTGTCAGACTCTTACTGACTAAAACCCACCTGTGTTCCTTCCTTAGCCCTTTATGTTGCGGGCCAGCGGTAAAACCCTTTCGGACAATCCCGCTGAACCTGCCATCACTGGAATGAGTGTTAGAAATTTGTCTTTTAATATTAAACATTTCATTATTTCATTTCTTTTTTTTTATTCCATCTATTTGTAGAAGACTACGAATTGATGGATTTATTGATTTGCATGCACGTGTTTCTGTGACAAATAAACCTCGTTTTCTTTCTTTTGGGAGATCAAAAAATGTAACTCGTTTTATGCGCTGATAATTATGGGTCCTATGAAAAGGTTCATAACTTAAATTTTCCTTCTATAAAAATTGTGTTTCACAGGTTCAAAAAAATTTAAAAGATAAATATTTTTTTGCGTAACTTTATTCAGAAGTGTACGTACTTAAGCAGGAACACCATGGAGGTTTATTAAAATTCTCAGTGCAATCTGTGTTTTACGACAACCCTCGGATATACTTTTTGTATAATTCTAAGGGCGAATTTTGACGAGAAAACATAAGAATACATTTGTACGACGTGCAAAAGATCGTAAAGTAAAATTTTGTGTTCTTACCCATTTCTGTTATGTTTGGTGAATAGCACTAATAATATATTTTTTTTAACTTTAAACACTTATCTATCATAATCAATCTTTCATGTTCCCACTGCTGGGACACAGACCTCTCTTCGAGACTGTAATCTACCACGCGGGCCAAGTGCGGGTTGGTAGAGGTCACATGTCTTCGAATTTTTGGTTCTAGGACTAGGTTTCCTTACGATGTTTTTCTTCACCGTTAAGAGCAGTGCGAATGAAATAATTTTCACAAAGTAAAGCGCCTGTCTGGATTCGAACCTACGACCTACAACTCGTAAGTCGCGACCGTAACCACTTGGCCATCACTGCTCTTATTACTAGGTATACACTTATTACCAGACAATCTAAAAAAAAATGGAATTTCCGATAACTTTTTCAACGATAATTATGCTGGAAGAGATTTCTTATGAAATAAGCATCACCTTTGTACCTATTTTTCTGTTCTGATTTATTTCGTGTCTGCTTATATATGTGTGTACATAAATATTAAATAAAATAATAATTTAATATACTTAAAAAATCGGATATTTTTCTTTGAGAGTTCAGTAAAGTTTTTTAATAAAAGCATAGTTTGTATAACACCAAATAAATAAACTGTTAATGCAAATTGTAGAAAATTTAATTTTCATATAAATGTTTTGGTATAATATGCTACATATTGATGTTCCATCTTTATCCAATTGATCAACTAAAAACTTGAAGTTTATGCGAAGTTATTAAAATATTGTGTACGTTATTTTTATAGCAATTTTAACTATAAAACGTAAATAGAATATAGCTATAATTTATGTTTGTGCGTAGTCTAATTTTTTATAGGTAGAACATGAGAAAGATGTAAAAATAAATATATAGGTAATAAAAATAAAGGTAGTAATAAATCTTATGACAGTAGTAGCCATGTTATTATGACAAAGTACCTATAAAATGTTTTAAGACAGGTGTGTACTTGAACAAAACAGCCTTTTTCTATCCCAACTTTCACGTGATAGTAAATTTCCGATACGCTTTTCTTTTATTCCGAACTGTAGGAGATAATGTAAACGCTAAAATAAAATTTATTACTTACTAGCTGCTGTTTTCCAAGGGTTCGCTCTCGTGACCTTCGAGACTTGGAAAAAGGTTTATTGCTCAGTCACGTCTAAGCGTGCGGAGTAATATTTTATTTGGTAGCTATAGTCTTTCTCACATACATATTCCTACAGTAAAAGTTCTACTAAGCTCTGTCCATGTTTCTAAGCGGGGCATGTAAATCTCTTGTAAAAGTGTAAAGTTCGTTTTATTATATAAAGCATTGCCACATCTTCACGTAATAGTAAAATAATTATTGTGGTCTTTTAAATTTATATTCAATCCATTAGGAACTTTGAGCTACCCACTAGTTCACTTATAATGTGTTATTAACGCCGAAATAACTACACAGATGCTACGACACAGGGTATCCTAGTGTGGGTCTAGCGCGACTTTATTGCACTATATATTTATGTATGATGTTAATTCGGAACGCATTATTATTTTAAGAAAACAATTTGAATATGAACGCAGCGATGAGTGAATGAGAGAGTATGTGTGGGAAGGAAAAAGGATAGGGAGGATGGCGAGCGAGCTAAAGGGTTAAGAAGTTTGTCGTTTTTGTAAGAAGTTATTAAAAATATATTTAAAGAAGTTATCAAGAAGTCATGTTTATTTTGGTCATCCACACACCCCTACGTTTAATTATTTATTTTACTATCTTTAGTTTGTAGTTTTGCTTAACATATCATCAAAATGTGTCTAAATAAATTTATTGTTTATTTATTACAGTCTATACTAATTAGCTGTATAGTAAATAAAAAATTCTGTAAATGATCTCATATAATTTTACATGCATAAACTCACGTCTTCTTCCCTTGGGGGTAGGCAGAAATTACAGAACACCACCTTCTACGATCCTTACATACTCCTTTTGCTTCATTTACGTTTATACATCTTGTCATATACGCAAGCTGGTTTTGCAACCAGCGAATTCTACGAATAGATGGAATGAAAAAAAAAGAAATGAATTAATGAAATGTTTAATATTAAAAGACACAAATTTCTAACAGTCATTCAAGTGATGGCAGGTTCAGCGGGATTGCCCGAAAGGGTTACCGCTGGCCCGGAACATAAAGGGCTAAGGAAGGAACACGGGTGGGTTTTAGTCAGTAAGAGTCTGACACTCCCTTCCGCTCCACCCAGAGCGGGAGGGGTCATATGATGATTTCCCAAACTGAAAAAAAAAAGTGAAGGCAGGTGGAGTAAAGGCAGGTCGAGTAGGGCGGACGATATTGTTGCCATCGCGAGTAGAACCTGGTTGAGGCTGGCATAGGAGCTTGGGGAATGGCACAAGAATATAGAGGCCTATGTCCAGCAATAGGTGAAGTCGGGCTGTGGATGATGATGATGAACAGTCATTCCAGAACCCAGATTAAAATCATCATCATTATCTGCCTACAAATTACAGAACACCACCTTCTACGATTCTTACATACTCCTTTTGCTTCATTCACGTTTATACAAGACACGACAAGACGACAGGATGTATGACAGAAAGTCAAGGTGCGTGGTACTCGCATACCACGCACCTGACCCTTCTGAAGGACATCATCAATAAGGTCACTATATTATGTCCTTCTAGGGCGTCCCCTCCTGGCGTTTCTACACACATCTGCCTTGTTAAATACCTTCTGTTAATCACCTCTCACTCATCCTCTAAACATGACCAAATCATCTAAGCAACCAGTTTTATCAACGATTTTATCGAATGTCCACCCCGCGCCGTAATTGCGTAACACACAATAAATCACAATCTGAATCATTTAGAAAGATGTTGTTAATCCATTGCTTCTTATGTTCGAAAAATGTGTCTGCTCAACAACGTAAATAACGCGATGAATGTTGTTGAATTGTCAAAATGAAACCAATTTCTACTGATTGTGTGTTACGCATCTACCCCGCAGGTTTTATCAATAATACACATGAAAACAAATGGCAGTGCCAATTGGATAAGCTGTTCGTGACAAAAACAAACGAATAAAACTTTCCCTTTTATCAATTTAGGATGATAAACACATCACTTTATAAAGAACACATTCATTCTTTTATCTAATGTAATACTTCGCTCGTCTTCGCAGAATTGTTTGTCTCAAGCTAAAATACATTTTTATTTTCGGCTTCTCTTATTCAAATCTGTCTTTGTCGTGTCTTCTTTGCCAGCTTCATATTATATAAACAATAGGATTATAAATATAATTTTACCTACGGAAAAAAAAGTTAATTCAAATAACTTTGTTCTCAGGATCAGACATGACCTTATGACCTTCGGAGACAAGTTCTCAGCAAAAGAAGCAGATTATGCATTAGACGAGGCTCCGTTGATTGTGCAAGATGATGGATCAACCATGATTGACTACGTGAAATTCTGCAGAAAACTTGCAGGATTGAGAAAACCAACCAAAATCGAGGTCAAGTGATGTGAAGAAAAATGAATCAGGTCCATATCAGCATTTAGCACGATATGAGAAATAAAGATTTTGTTATTATTTTTATGGTATTTTATCCTAAAATGTGTACTTTTAATACCATGTAGGTTCATAAAATACAAGAAAAATTTTACTCTCACGGTCAGGAGTGCAAGGAAAATCATGGATTGCCAAAGTTACATGTTTCTGATAACCAGTTCCCTTAACAATTTTCCTTAGCTCATTATTTGGCTTAACTAGTTCAATAAATAAATGATCATAACAACAAGCCTGTAAACCCAGAAAGGTTAGATAGAGGTGCACCCACATTTCTCCAGGGCGAGCCAAATGTGCACAAATCTAGACTCTGGGCTGCTATTGAAAAATTCCCCTATTGGGTGTCTTCATTAGGAATTTCTCAATAACACTATGTACGACCTTTGAATCGAGCCGTGGACCTCGTGCTCAGCACTTTGCGACCACTAGCCCAACGAAGCAGTCACTACTATTTAGTAGTGCTTTTAGAATCGTTAATTTCATGTTGTTATAATTTTATAACAACATTAAATTAACGATTCTAAAATCAAATTCAAGTTCCTTGGTTATTTCAAACAGGATATTTTCTAAAGAGAGAATTGCGATTGTAGAATTAAACTTTGTAGACTTAGTAAATCTGAAGTATTTTATTACAATTTGCCAAACTTATTAGAATAAATTATTGTTACTTATTGAAATGAATTCTTGACATTTACGAAAGCTAACATTTGCGTAAATGTCAAGAATTTATTTTCATCATTAATATTAACTTCGTTATAACCTAACTTTTCATTGAGTATCAAGTTTTAACGGAGATGAAAAAGTTATTATTTGAATATATAAATAACAGGTGTTAAACTAAACGCTTAGAATAATTCTACACTAATGTTAATTAAGATGGCTTTAGTGTTAAACTTTAACGATCTCAGACATAGTTTTGAACTCATAAATCTATCAATTACGAAAACAGCAATACTTAACTACTCGTATAATGGATTGCAGGTACGATAAGATAAAGGACAATGCGACTAATTGAACCAATTTTTGAAACATAATGCCCAGAGTTGAAACTAATGGTAAAAATACGAAAACAATACTAACCTGCAATCAATCAATAATAATTAGTTTTTTTCAATTTTTTTTTAATCAATTTCACTATGTAAGTATAAAAAGTGTAATCGATTTTATAATGAAATATATAATTTTTTTTCTAATGGTCGTATCTGTTTTTACCTGTATAGATTTTTATGGTGCCATTGAAAAAGTTACTATTGACGATAAGATCTAACTAATACGGTTTCAACGATGGGCAACATGTTTAAAAAATTTGGGCCAAGCTTCTAGGGAAGAGTTGCATTGTACCTACTTTAAACTAGTCTCTTTGAGTAAAGAATTCAGTAAATCACAGCAAAGAAACTCTTGGTAAAAGTCCGATTCAATTTTAAATTAAAATGCATTAAATAGCTTTTCAACCTTCGAAGCTTTGTAAGCCACAAAAAGATCTTGGGAAGAATTTAACCGTTTGCTGCAAATTGAAACGAAACAAAAGACAGTGGAAACTTTGAACAATTTCCTTTAAGCGATGATAAAGAAAAAGAAAAAAAAAACATCAGTTCAAAAGCGCTATCAAATGTCAGTGGTATTATAAATTCAACTCACTCAAGATGCTCTTTGTGAATGTCGAAGTCAGTGAAGACGAGCTCGACTATCTCGTGGGGCGCCGCGACGAAGGTGTAAAGGAGGCAGTCGATCCGCGGTGGGTAAGGGCGCGGGTAGTCGGGGCTGCTGAACGTGCCGCGCTCCTTACCGTACGTCGACGTGAAGCGGATACACGTGCAACCTGTAACAAGGCAGTTATGGTTATTATTCAGTCATTTTGGATATCTTAGTGTAAATGGGTCATGTATATCTTAGTGTAAATGGGTCATATTACAAACAAAAGTTTAATGGTTACTCTCAGTCTGCTTCTTGTCAATTCTGGGCAAAGGACCCATCAACTTGCTACTGTTTAGGTTCTCATTAGTTCTTATTAGGCTCTCATTAGCCCTGACCACCAATCTTTGCCCTGCCCTGAACCATTATTGCTGGTCAGGAGTATAAGTCAACAAAATCTCAAATAACACTTGAGTTTTTAATAAGGCAGAAATTTCTTGAAAACGGTTAAACAGTTGTTTTTAAAACGGTGTATCTCTTAAACTGTAAATCATTATGACCAAAAAAATTTTATTTTCAAGTCTTATTTTAATACAGTAAAAAACAAAAAATTCAGAAAGAACGCTAAGCAAAAACGAAGTAACAGCGCAGACAGATTTTTTAAAATACTAAAATTAACAATGCCCCATCGTTGTACATATTTGAAACGTCCAAGTTTGTCAAAAATTATAATCTGCACAAATTTGCTCGAGTAAGTAGCCAGAGCCGTTGTGACCGGTTACAAAGAGTTGGGTCTAAAACTGCACTATTTAGGAACAGTGTTTTTGTAATGGCTCCAAGGATTATATAATTATTAAATGTATAAGAAGTGAAGAAAATGTCCACAAATTTAAAAGTAATTTGTTTTTATTTCTAATTGACAAGACGTATTACTCTACTGAAGATTTTTTCAATGAAAAATTATGATACAATTCCTACAATATGTGTACCTGTGTTCACAAATAAAAATTGATTGATTGATTGATTGACAGACGATGCGATGCACGGGGTGGGTCGGGAGAACAGGAAATTTAACGCGGTCGAAGACGCGGGCAATATAAATACATAGTTATTAAATATACATAAATATTATTTCCTGCAAAATATTCACTTAACTCACAAACAATCACCGCCGCGTTAAATGTAACTAAATGTAACACTGGAAGCTGAATAGGATTATTTTAACGAATAACGTTGTAAACGGACCGTGGGGAATTTTAGTTGTGAATTAATCGGATCCCTCGCTTGCCCGGCGTGTTGTTTAACTAAGCGATTTTGGCATGATTAAAATAATGGTTTTTTGAAGTTAACATTTTACTAATGACATTTATATGGCGAAATGCTCATTTGTGGTATATAAATTGTGAAACTAGTGATATTATATCATGGTTTTTCCTGAACAAGTCATATGCGGTGGGCAAAATACGCAAAAAAGTCACTTTTGAAGAAGATGCTTCATCGCCATTAATTTCGTAGATTTTGAAATGGTTATTGTTATAGTGATGGTTTTTTAGTTATTTTACTATTATTATATACTAGCAGTGCCCCACGGCTTCACCCACATAAGTTTCGATCCCGTGGGACTGCACCACTCCACGAAGGTTGAGGAGATCGTGGAGTATATTCGCGTGAAGATTAACTGGACTTTGAGGGTCGAGAAGTTGGAGTCGCGTCACAACACGAACTTCAAGTCGTTCGTGGTTCGTGTTCCGACACATCATCTCGAAAAGTTTCTCAAGGAAGAGTTCTGGCCGAAAGGTGTTGTGTACCGCCGGTTTCGTGGCCTGCTACATGCAGCGAAACACGATGCCGACACTTCATGTGCGTTAGTTTTTAGTTAATGTAATTTTAATGTTGTATGTATTTATAGTATTTTTAAGTTATATTAATATTGTATTGTATGTGTTTTATATGGGCCTTGACGCCTGAAATAAATGGATAAATAATAATAATAATAATAATATCGGGATAAAAAGTATTCGATGTGTTAATTATAGTTATAAATTATCTGTGTGCCAAGTTTCATCCAAATCCATTTAGTAGTTTTTGCGTGAAAGAGTAACAAACATTCATCCATCCATCCTCACAAACTTTCGCCTTTATAATATTAGTGTGATAGTAGGATAGTAGGACTAGTAGGACAGAAAGTAGGAAGTAGGTTATTTTATATGACGAAATTGTCATTTGTTACAAAAAAAAAGTTTTCCTTGTTGTTCCTGCACAAGTCGCAAGCTGCGACTGAAGCTGCAGTATCTTCTTCAAATTGAGCTCCATCATAATGTTGGTTAAAAATTACATAAACCCAAAAAGAGAGCTCAGTGTTGTGATTAAGGCAAACCATTGCCTTTTAGTGGTTAAATAAAACGCGACCATCAGCACTCGCTAAGCTCAAGCAAAGTGACTACGTTTGCAAAAATGGTAGAATTCAACTTACAAAAATCCTAAGGCCCTGATTAAATGGTTGTGGGACTCTTAGGTGCCAGATAATTAATTAAGATCTTATGTTTCCCTTGAAACACAGGTATCGAATAGGTCCTAAACCGTAAATTGTCCGTAGTATATTGTAGCACTAATTCACAAAGGTGGGTAGTAAATTATTCGCCCACATTCGATTACTCCTGAGAATGTAAAGGTAATTATGTAAGAAACTTAGTTCAGCGATTGTATGTGAGAAAGTCTCCTTAGGCTGTTTACATGTATTTTACACGGAGCGACTGCCTAGCTGACCTCCACAACCCAGTTACTGGGTAATACGATACGCCTTGGTAAGACTGGTTGTCAGAGTTTCGCTTCTGACGACCCGTAACGGCTGTCAAAGTTCCACGAATGAAAGCCGAGACCAACGGCATAATCTTACTTTGTGCGTATGAAATTGATTTCTTAACATTGTTGACACCATAATATATCGATCCTCCCGTGCTGTCGTGCACCTCGTTCTGCCGTTCCTGGTCTGCGAATATTGGATCCAGTCTCTTCAAATTGCTGGAACACTCTTTGAACGGTTGATAGTGACACAACAACCGTTCTCGCTGTATAACGGTGACTGCGCCAGTCTTCAACCATTTTCAGAATTCTGATACACCCTTCAGGGATTAGTGACCTATTTTTAATTGTATTTGATCAGTAATGAATTTCTGCACAAGAAATGCCATATTTATATACAGCGCGCGGTGCTATTCTGTAAAAAAATCACCATGATAACTTAGGTGAAGTGAGCTTAAAGTGAGCTGTCATTCCGCCTGATGCTAGGGATTGACACTGTTGACAGCTCACTTCACCTAAGTTGTCACGGTGATATTTTTACAGAATAGCATTACAGCAACAAAAGTAAAACAAATGGTTTCACTGTAATTTAGTTTTTATTTTAAAAGGATTGGTCAAGTATTTTAAAAGATCTCGCATTTCTTTTAACCAACCCGATTTTTTGTGGCCCGGTGTATTTTGTTTCGAGACGTGCTGTATTTTTTTCTAGGTTTGTTCTCTCACAAAGAGATCATAATTTTTAGAACAGAGTCCTTCTTATTTAACTTCATTATCACGTATTCATGAATTGCACAAAAAATCGATACATGTAAATTCATTGACTCCCAAACCCATTAAACAGTAGGTACTTACACAATACCTCGATCTCCACATAAGTGCCTATAAAATGTAATACCTCTCATAAAAGGTACCCATAACTTATACCTTCGACTTCCTATCTTCCGTCCTCATCGCAGACCTCATATTCAATAACTCGGGCATCAGATCTTATCAAAAGCAATTTTCATTAACATGGTTAACTCCTTCGGTTAGTAAATTACTAACCCCTCGAACAGCTTCAGTCAACTATTCCAATTTAGTTTGAATGTTTCCTTTCTTGATTACAGAGCGTTTTCAAATTGATGGGATATTATTGTGCGTAGGCCAGACGAAGTTCAGTCATTATTGGTAATAGTAATGTTGTTTGAAATTCAATGAATAAAGCCGCCTTTCACGTAGTTTGGTTGATTAATGATGTTCTGCATAAAGAGTATTAATCTAACGAACAGTGGCTGTCAAAACAGAAGTGGCAGCAGAATGTTGAAAATGAAATGTTGTTTGTGTTTTCTAAGTACTGTATCGATTAAGTTCTCAATCATATTATTTTTAGGGACGTCGGAAATTTTCATCGTGACTCAGTACGTACATCAGCGTGTAGGTACTTTTTCGACTTTCAGGTTCGATCAACAATATTCCGTTTCGTCGGTTTCGGACCGAATCGGCCATTTTTCAAAATCTAGTACAAGATTTCCGATGAGCGCATCAAGAATGGCTGGAAACATAGGGCCACAAGTAATGTCGTGATCTTATTTTTCAACATAGTTTCAACCTTACTGATTAAAAATTATGTTTTATTTTTCCATGAATACTTTTGTTCTTATTTTAAAAATACGTTTACTGTTCAATAAAAGTAGTAAATATATTGCTTTATAAACTTTGTGTTTGAAAGTTAAGGTATATAATCAAGTTACATGCAATCGCGACCATTTGAGCGATGTCTTTTTGTTCCTAATTCTTAATCCAGTATATTGTTGATCGAAGATATTCAGAGACAACAATTTATTAAGAACACAAGTAGGTAAACGTAGGGTCTACAAACGGAACACAAGCATACGAACTGTTGGTAAGCACGCCTAAAATCTTCATAATTCTCATTACTAAATCACATGACCTTTACGTTTGAGAAGAGAAACATATGTCTAGAAAATACTGACCTTAGTAACCCGTAAGATCAGGAGACCAAAAAGCAGAACACAAAGTAACTATAACTAACGTAAAACTACTTATTTTTCAACTAATAACTTATTCATTAAAGTATGTATACTTAACTTTTTTTTCGAGACCTACTTATTAGTAAAGTTTTCTGATTTCGATTTCTTTCATTGTTTGAAATTTCGAAGACTCTTCGACTTTCTTTACTTTAAGTATAGAGTGATTGTAGAGAGATTACTCTCCAGTGGATCAAAGGGCACAGTGAATCTCTGGGCAATGATGCTGCAGATGAACTTGCGAAGAGCGGCTCTGATATGAGGGTGCTAGGCCCGTACCCACTTCTCCCTTTGCCTTTCTCACAATTTCGTGCGTGGATTCGCCAAAGATCGACCGAACTCCATAACAACAGATGGTCACGGGCAACAGACTGTAGACAGTCAAAATTGGCATTACCAATGATACACCCGCGACTAACCAAAAAACTTCTCAGCCTGAGTAGAAATAACCTTAGAATAATAATAGGCACAATTACGGGCCATAACCTCCTTAACAAACATCTTTTCAACATAGGCGCCACGGACAGCCCCCTCTGCAGGGGCTGCCTTGATGCCGAGGAATCAGCCGCCCATGGCATCCTGGATTGCGACGCCGTGGCTTCTCAACGTGCAGAAATCCTCGGAACAATGAGGTCGCTCCGCGAAGCCTGTGAAGCTCCCAGGAAGCTTCTGTGCTTTTGGGCGGAGCTAGGCTGGCTCGGTTAGCCAGTATCCCCACGCACAACGGACCGAATGCGAGTCTAAGTGCGGAAAAGGGAGTCCCATCATCAAGTATAGAGTGTACAAAAACTAGGTATGATGTACTTAAATTGTACCGTGTGGTATGTTATTAATAATACTATATTTTCTAAAAAAAATTACAAGATTTTAACCACTCAATCCCGGCATGGTGCGCTATCGGCCCATTACATTAGATAATCAATTGTGTCTCATTATCGGCGATTGAGCGGTTAATGGAGAATGGAAGAATACATTCACGTGGTCACCGCTAGAGTACTCGGTGGGCTTTGACTTATGGGTGCAGTTACAGCAGAGAAGATAATAACGTCAAAAGGCTTTCCTCTTGAGGCTTTCCTGTTTGCAAATAATAACAAACAGTCAGAGTCAAATCATTTATTTCAAATATGCACTTAGAGAGGCACTTTTGAACGTCCAAAATTACAGTAAAATAGATCCACTAACCAATGCGGTAAGCGTAGCTTAACCTTCGATCAACCCGTGCGGCTGTTATTAGTTACCCAGGGGCTGCTCCCATCGATGTTACGGCAATACCGTCGCAAAATAACCACGCAATGGAAGGCAAACATTACCAGATATAAGTTAAGAGCTAGCATTTTATTAGCTTCAGAACTATTAACAAAATCTATTCAAAGAAAAATTGCAGCTCAACAAAATTCTCTAATATAAAATGCACCAACTTAGCTATTACTGCTAGTGATCCATTATATGTGATTCGAATCGAAGTGTCCGCAATCATTGGTGTACGAGTGTCCGGAAATTGGCACCGCTTGGCCGGACACCGGACTGTCTGCCCGGACGAAGTTGCTCATGCTGGGAAGATAGCAGTCGTAATAATTTGGTTAGAAATTAATAGTAGATATAGCTTTGATCATGTTTAGCATCGTTAGATAATGCGGGCTCTTGGTATGGCTCTAGGGCACGGAGGGTAGTAGTGTAGGGAGGGTAGTATCGTTAATTGGTAAATAGACAATGTACATAATTGTTATCTTTCACTAGACTTGTCAAGCGTCTAATCGACACGAATTATTTTTTAAGACCTTTTTATTGATCTGCTTGATCCCTTTTTTCGTAAAATTCACAGATACAATATCATTATTTACTTATACACAAGGACTAACTAATTGAAAATATTTAGGATTACAATTATAATTAGGGTAAGTACTAGGTACTTACATTTCGTAACGTCAACACTCAATCAGTACTCGTGATGCCTTACGAATACAGCATTAACCTCTAAATAATATAACATGACCTTCACCTTCAAATTCTTATCTTTATAAAGCTTCACTCCGCTACGTCAAAAGGTAAAACAATTTCCTTTCTGCCGCACGTTCGGAGCAATATTGCATTACACTGAGCAAAATACAGGCGACTTCTTGTTAAAACGCGCTGAACTTTCGGTAACTTGGAATTTCTAAGTAATTGAACTTTGCAACGTATTTATTTATCCATTTATTTCAGGCATCAAGGCCCATATAAACACATACAATACAATATTAATATAACTTAAAATTACTATAAATACATACAACATTATATTTAGGTACACTAAAAACTAACAACTAAAAACGAATTAGTAAATGTTATTGTTTGACAAGTGGATAGTTTAATGGAATGATTGAAGGAAATCATGTGAATAATTGATTGACAGGTTGATTAGTTGGGACACCCGGATAAATTAACCTCAATATATTGGTTGACTGATTTTGTGATGTAGGAGTTCCATATATATATACTTCCATATATCGTTATTGACTTTAGTGTTAACATAACTAGCAAATAAATGTGTAGTTAGGTTTTGTTTATCATTAACTAGGAAAGCGAAGAAGTGACTGTATAACGTAGGTCAGTGGGTTTTTTTTAAATCCTTTATTAAAAAGAACCAGGTTCTTAACAATAAATTACAATCTAGCCATTAAGACTAATAAGAAATTTTAATGCAACAACATTTTTAAGGTTACAATTATTTTAAAACTTAGAATAGTGTTGATTCTACTTTACTCAAGTCCGTTCCTTTTTCTTAGTCTGAAATAATAATATAAACATTTTGTTTATGTGTTAATATGTGTGTCAATGTCAGTATTATTTCTACACTTTTACATTAACTCAAAAGGTTTGTGTGTTTTTAGCCTTCGCACTATATTAAGTCAGCGGGTGATTGTAAAGTACCCTTACATCGAGTTGCACATCATTCGAGCGTCCATTTTCCTGTATCTAATGATGATAGGTTCTGTCCAGCATTGCTCCGAAATAGACTGAGATGATTAATTAATTAATACTGTATGTATGTCAAATAAGAGAAATTATTTGTTCCGGATTTCAGTCGATGAGTGAGTAATCTACTCAAGCCGTTGCGAACTAATGACAGCGGATATTAATCATCTTTATCACACTTCTTACTAGCACGCACTTTTCCGTTTTGGGTATAGTGTAGACAGAACCGTATTATTAATATAAGAAAAAAAAAAAAGCGATGGGAAGCTTTGTGAGACTTGTCAGGGCTGCCTTTGACATTGAGAATGAGTCATTCAAAAGTCCACGTTGTTTTCACATGATCTGACCAAGATTATGTTTGGGCATGAAAAGATTCTTTAACCCTAGAGTAGAGGCACTACGCCGGAGGGAAACTCCGCTTCCGCGGCAAATCGCGGCGGAGCGAACGGACCTCCGAGCTCCGGCGCAATCTCATGGCGGCATGGAAAGAGCGACTGTCGCAACCCAGCGCAGGGTACGCCACGATAGCGGTCCGATTAGGACCAGGCACGTGCCGGACGGCGCGTACGTGTTCCACGCGCGCCTCAAAGAGATGTCAGCATCAACCGAAGGGGCTCGTCAGGGCCGAAGCCTGCCGGGTCAGCGGGATTGTCTGAAAGGGTTACTGCTGGCCCGGAACATAAAGGGCTAAGGTAGGAACACGAGTGGGTTTTAGCCAGTAAGAGTCTGACACTCCCTTCCGCTCCACGCAGAGCGGGAGGGGTCATTTGATGATTTCCCATACAGAAAAAAAAACCCTAGAGTTTGTTTCGCCATTTCTTCTCAGGAGTAGTCAGATGAGAAAATGTCGACTTCACCTTGCTTATTTTTAGGGTTCCGTACCTCAAAAGGAAAAACGGAACCCTTATAAGATCACTTTGTTGTCCGTCTGTCTGTCCATCTGTGAAGACCCTTTTTCTCAGGAATGCGTGGAGTTAACCTGAGTTAGGCTGAAGGTTTAACACCCACGTGTACCTAATATTGTAAATATTCGTATGCCGCTTTTAGCGGCCGACGTGCCCTGAACTTATCTATACTATTAATCAACTTTGTACCTACCATATCCGACGAATAAATGTCTTTGTCTTTACATTTAATAAATGAAAGTTCTCATAATATTTGCTACAAATGCAGCAGAACAGAGCTCCAATTACCTCATTATCATAAAGCATAATTACCTAAAACAGTCTGCTATAATTTTATAATAGAGCCGGATCTGGATCGTCCGGAGCTGGCCTCTAGAAGATTGAAGTGGCCGTATACATTATTTATTCGAATGTCTCGTCATAATTAGTTCAATTAGTTAACTGGTTCAATTAAGAATTTCCATCCATCTAACGAATAGCGGCCATTTCTTGCTGGCTGGTTTTAGTGAGATAAATGTATGGAGCGTTTTCCTATTTATATATTGTCATCTTGATTTATTGCCGGTCCCCAATGGTTAATAGGTCACTATGTAGCAGCCGTGGATGACGTCATAACCAAGTATTGAATTATAGTGAGTGCTTTATCAAGTGCAATTAGTGTATCGACAAGACAACTGAACTGGTCTGTCCTAAATTGCACTATATCATGTATAATTATAATGTATAATCTATAATGTTCCATGTATAATCTATAATGTTGCAACTGCTTGGGCTCAGGCCTCCTTTCTGTGAGAGGGAGTGGGTCCTAATAAGCCACGCGGTTGTTAGATGTCACATGTCTCCGTATTTTTGGTTCTAGGACATGCCGGTTTCCTCACGATGTTTTCCTTCACCGTTTTGAAAGTTGTGGTGATGGGATTATTTACACAAAGTAAAACGCCTGCCTAGGTTCGAACCCCCGACCTACAGCTCGTAAGTCGGGGCCATTACTACTTGGCCACCACCGCCACTACATCATAATAAAGGAAGGTTATGAGGGCAGGCTTGTAGAAACAAGATATGTTTGGGCATGCTTTACGATAAAGTCTTATTTCGTCATAAAAATAATGTCAAACTTTCAATGGTAGTTGGAGGTGCTACTTAGCAATTTTGTGGCAGAATTCACTCTGGTATTGATACAAGAGATCAAGTAAATATGAAACATGCCAAGCAGTTAACGATACATCCAAAAACTACCTAAGATTTGCTCTATCTCACGAATTTGTAAGCAAAAGCAGACTGGCTTAACCCAAAGTCTTTGTACATTGTACAAAACACGTATCCTGCACCTTAATTACACCTAAGCGTTCTTAAGTCTCTAGTTCTCTACACCGTAGTGTTTTGGCTGTCGCAAACAATAACCCTATCTCAGTCTGATTGCGGTGCGCAAGCGAGCATTTACTCGTACCTTACCTGCCTTAAGCTGAGCTTACACGGCCGATTTTTGTCAGCATTTATAGCCCGGCAACAGTTGCCGATGGTAGCGCAAGTGTAGCTAATCTAGTTTAATATCACTTTTTTCTTTTCGAAAATTAATACTCCTTTACCTTTGTACTCGATATATGTATGTGGGACTGTAGGCTATTTAATAATATTAGTTACTTTATTCATGGTATTTAGTTAAAGTTTATTCAATCTTATTTCTAAACTGAACCTATTTGGTATTCTTAATCTGTTTATTAAAGTTTCCGAGAGAAACAAAAAGTGTTTGTGAAGGTGAAAAGTCTGCGAAATTAAATGCCAATTTATATTTAGAAAATGGTGTTCATTTCTGCCAACCCAACGAATTCTTCTATGTATGTTGTGTGTGTATAGGTATGGAGTAAAAAAATTGAATATGTGTTTCTAATGAATATATTGTCTCGGTTGTTTCGGAGCTTTATTTGTGAATCTATCTGGTTTGTTTCCAAAAAAAAAATACTAATATATATATTTTTATACTGGTTTTCAGCTGCATTTGGTTGGACTGGAAGCCAACCCCAACATAGTTGGGAAAAAGCTAGGCAAATGATGATGATATTATTTTGCATAGATAACCTCTGCAACTGCTCTGTGTATTTGTGCTGTATGTGTATTTCTGCTAAATGTATTTCTTCGGTTATTAGTGATAATACTAGTGATAATAATTACAGCTCACTTCAGCTAGGTACACAGTATAGATCTCCAGTTGTCCGTGTACGCACACCTTAAGGAACACAAGGTACGGAACAGTGAGATACCAAGTTATTGTGGAATTGGGAATGCAGTTAATATGTTTTTGGCTCTTGTGTAACAGGCAAATGATTGCTACAGGGATTGATATTGATAAAGTTGTGACTGGTATTTGGCGTGTGGCTGGGTATAAAGGAGATAGCGGTTATGAAGCTGCTGTTGTGTAATGCTGAATGATTTCACGAAGCTGATTGGTTGTTAGTCGGTCTTCCAGAACAATCCCCATGTATACCCTCCCTCTCAACATGTGTAGTCAGAATATACTATGAAAAAGTTTAGTTATAGACTCAAATGAGCGATTTATCAGTAGACTTACAAATCTTGGGTCTCTAATCTCTTTTAATTATGTTTATACCATGTACTTAGGTACCTACTTTTGTATTTATTTTAGTTTGACCAGTAAGAATGATAAAATAGTCGTGGAATCAAAAATTAATCCGATTGTAATAACATTTCACGCTAGTTTTACTTGCAATTGGCTTTTCATCATCATTTCAGCAGAAAGACGTCCACTGCTGCACATAGGCCTCCCCGAGCACCTCCACTTCGGCCAGTTCTGTGCTTCTTGCATCCAACGAGTTCCTGCGCCCTTCACAAGGTCGTCGGTCCACCTTGTGAAAGGCCTTCCAACGCTACGTCTTCCGGTACGCGGTCGTCACTCCAGAACCTTTCGGCCCCATAGGCCATCTGTTCTGCGAGCACTGTGCCTTGCCCACTGGCTTTTCATGCAATGACTGAAATATCAGCAAACACACTTTAAATCACATTCTGAATCATTTTGAAGGATATTCGAAAAAAATTGTCTGCTCAGCAACGTACAGACGCCAGCACATCAAGCTACCCGAAACTGTCAAATTTTACCAATCAACTTTGAACCTTATGCACTAGCGATAAAGTTGAAAATCTATTAAAGAAATTTTACAGATTGTGGTAGCTTGATGTGCTGGCGACTGTACGTAACGCAATTAATGTTATTTAACCGTCAAAAAAAAACCATTGCTACTGATAGTGCGTTATGTATTACGCAATCACCCCGCTGCGCGCTGGTTTATTATTTTGTTGAACAAGTAGGTACCGATATTTATGAAGACTAGGATACGATGATGAAATTAAATGACAAGCATATTAACAATAATTAATCATAATCATTACCTACTATTTTAATAATTTATTGGATTGTGCCCAGCATTTAAACTATTAATTTTAATAAACATAGCATAGTGATATTTTAGTAAGTTAAATGTATATGTAATGTTAGGTATATCATAACTATTTACTAAATAGGTTAAACTCACAAGTCAATTCTAACGAATGCTAATAAATCCAATAACCATTAAAATTAATTAAGCATATAATCATTAAAAACGAATTAAGGCTAACTTTTGATAAAATTTAAACTTTTCAGTCTGCAAAGTATAAAACAATTTTCAAGAGTCATGACAAAGTACGTTCTAATTTGGTGTAGATACGTCCTTAGCTACTTTGGCTACAATTATACCAATGAGGGTGAATTTCACCAAACTTTTATACCAAGAATAAGTCTTATTATATGTATATTCTCCCCAGCGAAAGCACTAGGAAGAGGTGAAGGGCTGGCGTTTTGGGGGACTGTCTTTTGTAATTTTGACGTTCGAAAAGTGCTGATTCTCAGGCTAGTTTGAATAAATGACTTTTGATTTTGATTTTCTTCTTCCTCAATCGGTCCCTCATTACTGAGAATCATGGTCACTGGACCCTTTTAATCGGACAATCTGCCTCCATCTATTCCGGTTCAAAGTTGCCATCGCCACCTGCTGAAAATTGCTTGCGGGACGTAGCTTCTTTCACTTGGTCGGACCATCGTGTTGGCGACCGGCCTCGTGCTCTCTTTCCTTCGGTATTGCCAACAATAACCAGCTTTTCAAGGCTGCTATCCCCCCTTCGCATTATGTGGCCGAAATAGGTCAGAATACACTGTAGGCATATTGTAGACAATCGGGACTTGACATCAAGTTGGGAAAGGATAGACACATTTGTGCGTTTGGCTGTCCATGGTATTCGGAGCATCCGCCTCCAGCACCACATTTCGAATGCATCTATCCTCTGTCTTTCTCTTGCTCGGATTGTCCACGTCTCAACTCCATACAGGAAAATCGGGAATACTAATGCTTTGACCAAACGGGCTTTAGTTTTATAACTTATCGAACGATTTTTCCAGATGTTCTGGAGGCGTGTCATAACATCTTTAGCCATGGCTATCCGTCGTTTTATTTCTGGGATTTTGATTTTATTCTGAGAATAAATTTTGAATTTTTGACAGTTGTTCCATACTAGAACTGTCAGGCGTTAATTTTATTCCATGGATAAAATATATCTGACTTTGGTAAAACCAGCCCTGAGTAAAAACAAACTTGGGTGTTTAAAAAAGATCGAACGTTCTGCCAATTAAATACCAAGGACATCGGGACAAACAAGAGAAAATCTGATCCAAACAACCTCACCGTTATCTAGAAAACTTTTCCGATAAATGAATGACATATAAAAGTGAGCAAATGTTGAGAAAATAAGATAAAATATTGTTTGCTTTCTGGATTCTTAGTCCCTGAGGATTTGGTTCGGATATATTGCCCTATCGTATTCCAATTGGAGACGTGATGGTTTCTTTATGTTTATTGTCGACTTGACCAGACCGGTCCGGTGACCGCCTTTATACAGCTATGTAGTCCACTTTCAGGTTTTATGACTGTTCTTATAATAACAAATCTGTACGCGTAGACTAATACATTTTGCGTAAATTGAGGTTAGGTTTATTTGAAATAAAATATTTTATAGACTTCATTAGGTAGGCAGATTAGCTTGGTCAACGGATATTTTATGGTTTAGGTGCCGTGGGTAGGTCGACGGTCCGTTGTTTATTAACAATTTGCCTTAGTACCGCAAAATCTTAATTTATCGTCAGTACCTACCTACCACACACATATTTACCTAGATACCTACCTACGTCAGTGAAAAAACAAAGTACCTAATGTAAAGCGACACCTTCCAACAAAGTTAAATAACGTTACGTTTTTAAAGTAAGAGACAAAAGTTTAGTTGACGGCATTAGACCCTTTAAATACATTTCTCAGTTGTCTATAATTATATCACGTTCACGTACAGTGCGTGCCACGTTAAGAAGAGACTTGACACACCACGTGGTCTGACATGCGCAGAACACGATTTTAGGTATCTTTAGCGGTATGAGGTCTGAGTGCGGGACGGGACCGGACGTCATAGGGGCGGCGGAAAGAGCGTCAAGTCTCTTCTTACGTGGCACGCAGTGTAACTATATGACACGCGACAGTAGCGTCACAGAATAGATACGTACAGAAAATCAGCTCCATACACCGAGTGAAAACAAACGCACGCACACATTTAGTCAAAATGTATCTGATGAAAATGTAAACAAACCCCGTTCAGGTCAAATTTAGAAGGTTTCAACTTTTTAACTTACCATTTCTTTGAACAATTATTGTTTGAGTAATTTTAACAGACCATTTCTTGAGAATACACCATAGATGTTGACGTACGACGATCTCTAACAAATGCCAGTCACAAGTGAATGCTTCAAATGCAGCGGTGGCCCAGTGGAGACGGCGGCGGCTTACAATTTGTAGGTCGTAGGTTTGAACCCAGAAAAGCGCGTTACTTTTTGTTAATTATTCAGCACTACTGCTCTCAAAACGGAGAAGGAAAACATCTTGAGGAAACCGATGTCCTAGAACCAAAAATTCGAAGACATGTGACATCAACCAACCCGCATTGGGCCTGCGTGGTGGATTACGGCCCACTCCCTCTCACCGAGAGGAGGCCTGAGTCCCAGTAGTGAGAACATTATAGGATATGCATTCTGTTATAACCCTGACTTGCTAGTAGATTCATTATAATATTATCGTTTTATGATTCTGCCAAAGTGGTCTCTTTAGGCCCCCTGCACTTCTCAGCATTCTTATCTCAAGTATCACTGATAAGGGCCTGACGCCGCCGTCGCCCAATTCTAAGGACACTTACTTACACCAGTCTCTTTCCATCATCCTAAAGAGTTCTAATTCCTATTTTTATCATATCTATTTCCAATATTCTTTTTAATATACGTATATTTTAAGCCCGTGGCTAAATAATAACAGCCGCGTAGGTCGATCAATCAAGTAAAGCTACGCTTGCCGTGGTTGGTCTGTGGATGGGTGACCATCTTTACATACCGTGACCCCTCCGTGCCTCAAAAAATAAGTTAAGCCGTTGGTCCCGGCTGTCATTCGTGAATCTTTGAAAGTCAGAAGCCCGAAAGTCTGACAACCAGTCTTATCAAGGGGTATCGTATTACCCAGTAACTGGGTTGTGGAGGTCAGATAGGGAGTCGCTCCATGTAAAATACAGGTATTCAGCTGCATCCGGTTAGACTGGAAGCCGACCCCAACATAGTTGGGAAAAGGCTAGGCGGATGATGCAGATGATAATGATATTTTAAGTAAAACAGTTTACCTTTTTTTTAAAAACCCTCCGTAAAGGCACGGCCTATAAGTTCGTTCTCGCTTATTGCATGAAGCTAACCTTCTCTACCTATCTGTACTGTGGTAGCGTTAGCAAAATCATTCTCGCTACAAAGTTATCCACGTTGCGCCGTTGTTATAGACAATATAACACGTAACAGGCTTTTCGGGTCAGTAACCTTAGGGTGCCTAGATTTGCTTGGTCGATAACGAGGAAATGCTCAGGCTCGATCTAGAGAAGTCGTAATACATCAGAGATTACACGATATTGTACTTCAATAAAACTATGTAATGTTATAATAATAACATAATAACACTAGTCTACTTTATTTATTTGATTGAGAATTTAGTATGATATACCAAATTACCAATAGTACTCTTTCACGCAAAAACTACGGAAAGGATTTTGATGAAACTTTACAGTAATATAGCTTATACATTAGAATAACCCAATAACACATAAAATACCTTTATCCCGATATTCACAAGGGATCGACACTTATGCGGGTAAAACCGCGGGGCGCTGCTAGTATTCTATATTTTATTACATTGTGATATGGAACCACGTTTTGTGTGTTCTGAGCAAGCAATAATATTTCTTACGTTGTCGACCCTCGATAGGTACGTGAGAATCACAGCAATTATTAATTCGTGAGTTACGTTGTGGGTTCCGCTTTAGTTAATGAAAATTATTTCATCACCACTTCTCTCAAAACGGTGAAGGAAAACATCGTGAGGAAACCGGCATGTCCTAGAATCAAAAAATTCAAAGACATGTGACATTCACTAAGTACACTAGGTACGCGTGGTGGATTATAGCCACTCCTTCTCACAGAGAGGAGACCTTGCGTCCTAACAGTGGCAACATTATAGACTGATTATGTAAGTAAACTTTCAAGAACAGCTGAAAGAGTCAGTAAGTAAATCTTACGTTTTACCCCGACCACAAACTAGCTAATTGAAACTATTTCCCGAACATTTGGGGCTTCCTTTTGATCTCTCGCCCGCTGAACTTACCCGCGGAACCGCGATGCTTTATGGAGCGAAGTACAGTAAGTCACGATCTAAACTTTCCTTGGATACCCCTCGCTATTGGGGCAGGCTCACTGCGTTAATCTCCCGGGTATAGATGAAGATTCTGTTCGCTGGTTCATAAAACTTTAATTGTATAAATTCGGAATGGGAGGTCGGTGATGTTATTTAATTAAAGCGATATTGTATCAAACTATTTCTTTTTTACAATATTTTTTGTTTCAACCTGTATTGTCCCACTACTGGGAACAGTCTTCCCCACAACTTTCCACTCTTCCCTGTGTGGCCAATCTCTCATATACGCAGAATCATTATATGTATAATTAATATACTTGTACTATACGCAAACTCTACAAAAATAAAAAGAGAATCAACTCGGTAACTCAATTGCGTAGAGGTCACAACTCATATAAAGAGCATTACCCTTTTCTGTTTACCTATACTAAAGAACACTGCAAGTGAACTGCATGTCACCAGTTTTAGTGTCGTCGGCAAAAACCATTAAGCGCGACTTTTGGCAGAGACATAAAGCGATAGTTCTATCTTACACAAACACATTAACTTGACTCTTACCCTCCTTATCTAATTATGTTTACGCGTGGTGAAACGGAATATTCTACATTAAATTTGCTTCATTCCCCGGTATCGTTTCGAACTGACAAGATGAAATATTTATTTACTCTGTTTTTATTATTCGCATTTGAGTTATGTTCGGGGAGGGTAGTGCCGGGTGAGACGGAGACTATTGTTGTACCAGAGAGAAATGACGTGAAAGAACGGGCTCCTTTAAATTTTGAGTGCAAGTTCCGGACTCTGCAAGATGGTGATGAGCGCCCTTCGGTTCTGGTGCGTTGGCGTGGGCAGATTCAAAAGATGTCGTGGGGTCCGTCAGGGGCAGTGGATGTTCATGAGAACTATGTATACCCGGCAGCTTCCCACGTTTACCCATCTTCCGACGGTCTGTCGGGAGGCTCTCCAGCCCCAACGGATCCGTTCTTCGATGCGCCTGTAATTCCAGAGAATTACCAGTTAAACGATATTATTGCGTCGTTCTTACGCAATTGCGCCCGACCTTGTACCTTCGACTGTAATTAATAAATACAGTGTCATTATCTTGGTGATTTGTTTTATTATACCTATCCAATAACTTCACAATTAGGTACTTGTACAGTTGTTTTGATAATTTGTTATTCACATTAAAACATTTCATGTAAATTAAATTAACCCATTCCCTGTCCCATGAATCACATTATGGTTCATGTTGGTTGTTTAATTATTGTGTCTACTTTGCGGACAGTGACCTGTTAAAACGTATTGGCACATACATACACATATACGCACGTTAAGCTTATAACACCCCTCTGTCCGGATGAAAAAGGAAAATCACTTTTGCTAGTGAATTACCCTATAATGTTCCCAATGACGGGACACTGACCTCTTCTCCGTGAGAGGGAGTGAGCCGTAATCCACAATGCGGGCCCAATGCGGGTTGGTAGATGTTACAGTACCCGGCGACAAATATTGCACATCGACCTTTAAAAAGAGACAATCGGCTAATTTCCGCTTCGTAGAGCGTTATCTCTGTCGCACGAAATACAAACAGTCCGGTATCTATTAGGAGCTGTTAAAACAATTATGATTTGTTTTTTTTTGATTATTATTTTTATTCTTTGTATAAAATACACCAATTTCCAAAGGTCGATGTGCAATATTTATCGCCGGGTACTGTACAATATTTACGAATTTTTGGTTTTCTCACGATGTTCTTTACCATTTTGAGAGCAGTGGTGATGAAATAATTTACCTTTAGAAAGTAAAGCGCTTGTCTGGGTTCGAGCCGACGACGACCCCGTAAGTCGCCACTTCTAACTTTAAACAAACAATTACAGAATTAAAGCGACCTTTATTCAATACAATAGGTGAGCTGTTTAAACCTAAGTTATCACACTAATCTTCCTATACAACCACTTCGGGTATGGGATTACGCTGCCCCCAAACCTTTATATTTTAGTTAGTTTCCAAACACAAATTCAGTTTGGAGTGAACTTCGTCGGGTTTATTATTAATCGCCTTCACATACTGCTATATTAATCACTGAAACGACATTTGAAGAAAACGTATGAGAACTGAAATAATTAATGCTTTTGAGATTGTTAAAACATTCGTGAATATGTAAGTCAAATTAGATTTAGGTATGTACTAAAACGGAAATATATTTTAGTGGGAACTGAAATTCAAGTAAGCACTTACACAGCTAAGTAATTGTTTGGAAAAAAAACCTACCTAGTGTGGCAAATTCATCCCAAAAACAAAGTTAACATTGTAGTTGAAAAACTTGTTCTCCCATACATCGATATACGTCACAGTCAATTCCCCAACTGCAAAATAATGTAAATTTGTAATCACTTAAAATATTTTTTATGTGATAAAACTACAACTTAGCTATTTATCAGACTTTTTCTTTACTTGTGCTGTAAAACCTTGCTTATTGCTTTCATGATTCTACCTACGTAAGTCAGCGGGAACTGCCCTATAGGTTTTGTTTTTTTTTTTCCTTTTGAGAAACGGAACCCTTAAAAGTTCTTAGCTCTATACTATTTCGTAGAACCTTACACGAGTAGTTATGATGATTTTAATAGGTATCGCAGGCCCACGTTAGTGGTAACTAGTTTGACTTTGAGCTGGCCTGGCGTAGTGCGAAGTTTCAATAGAATGTGAGGCCAGCTTATACTGGTTAAGATACCACTGACTTGTGGCCTACCGCACCTACAACAAATAAAATAATGTCGCTCATTCATACCCAACTGAATCTTCAACTCGCTATCAGTAGCAATTGTTTTCATTTTGACAGTTCAAAATCATTCATTGCGTTATTAAAGTTGTTGAGCAGACAACCTTTTCGAATATATAAAGCGATGGAATAGCAATATCTTTGCAATATCAATATCTCTGCGATGAGACTGGGGGGGGGGGGGCGTACAAGAAATTTCAAGCGGAAAAGTCGCGGGCAGAAGCTAGTAGGTATAATGTTAAAAAATAATGTACTATTCAAGTGTTCAATTATTGGTGGAGCGTTGAAATGGTTAAGATAATAAAAGTCTTTTTGTATGTAAAAACTTATTGTTTTTTTTTCTACTTTATCTGGTTATGCGCTCAGACACATAATCCTGTCTCTGTGAGCAATTTATAATGAATTACACACGGATATCTATGGAATAACCCAAGTGTCTAAACACACTATGCCGAAGCCGAAGGTAGGTACGCGACCGAAGTTCGGCATGATTACGCCTGCAATCCTATTTGAATTACTGACACATTATGCCGAAATTACGTTGCGTTATAGCGCTGATATAAAATCAGCCGCGGAACTTCGATCTCGTACCTTTGGCATATACTATAGAGTATTTGGACACTAAGATTGTGAAGTCCTGTACTAAAAATGTGCATTTACCTACAACAAGCAATCCCAATACCTATCTAAGTATAGGCCATATTAATATTTGTTCCGTGCGGACATGGGACCTACGATCGGTAGCACGGAAGCCAATGTGCTATACGTGACGTCATTACAACATCAGCTCATAGGTAAACGAATGCGTCGAACAAGAAGTGTTGTCTTTATCAGATATAGATTGCAAAACTAACTTTTTTTGAAGTGAAAACTTCTTTAGCGGCGTTGTACACTTTTTTTTTGTAATGGGTAAAAAATGTTAAACTCGCGTCAGGACACGTGACCCGATCGAAAATTCTTAAGACGGATGGAGAGTAGACAGCCGACGTGGCGTAGGAGAGGAAGTATCCCCCTCTCTTTCTACGGCGCGGCGAAAATGTATGCTTGCGCCTGCTGTTTCGTTTAGGCGGCGCAGGGCGTTTGCGCGAATGTTCGTGTGTGTTTATGTTACAGCGTGCCATGCGCATCCATGGATAATAAATATTGTATTCTACCACATTATAAATGATAGTACTTTTATAGGTACTGATAATTAAAGCAATTCGTGCAAAATTATTCCCTAACCATTCCAAAATATCAAAAATGCACAACGTTAATATTCAAGTTTTCACTTCTGCCGGCACTCCCGGAGTTTTTTTTATATCATGTCCTCATTATTTTCGAGTTTGCCCAACTAGTTTCGAACATGTAGGAAGCAGCCCCGGATCTAGAATGTTTTCGAGGCGGAGCAAATAATGCAGACAAAAAGGACATTATATTTTGTTCGATAAATGAATTTTTAATAAGAACGCCTACAAAACTTCTTGAGCAAAAACAAGAATGTTAGCCACTCGTCAGAGAGAGTGGCAGTTTTAAGTATTATTTTTAAATATCCTCTAAAATCTGAGATACAAAACTTTTGCGCCGGGCCTTGGTTATTTTTGGGCCATCGCCTTTTATCGATCTATATTGCGCCAATCCAGAAGAAGCGCCAGCGCTATGGTAAAAAATTAAAGGAAATCGTGTCGCCTTTACACTTATAGAAGTCGGAAAGCTGATTATGTATTATGCTGAAGCTGATTAAGTAGCGTGGGAGCACCAATGTTGTGTTCAAGCACTGCTTGAACACAGGCATCCCCTCTATCAGGAGTGGGCCATAATTCACCACGTGAGCGCAACCAGCTCATACCTTTTGACTACGCTAATTGCAGAGAAAGATAATACTTAGGTAGCCCCCGGCTAGCCCCCCCCCCCCCCGAGATCCGGGGCTTAAGAAGCCCTTCGTTATAAACTAATCACGGAGCGAGGTCGCAAGTCTATGATTTAATATTAATTGGACTCTTTCAGGCACTTACATAGCTAAAACATTGCAGACAATTAACTTTAATACATATTCATTAAACATTAAAAGCAATTCATCACCGCACCATTACCACTAATCACTCAGAGCAGTAATTACCACTTTAACTAAACGTTTACTATTTACTACATTCTTAAAGCTGTCACGTAAACAATTAACATAACACGAGACTCTTGTTTTAACCCGAAGGCACTGTTATTGTGTCCTCAAGGTCCCATTGTCTGTGGCGCAAACACTAGAACTTTGGTCATAAACGGAGCTCGTGATTCTGATCTCGGACTCCGAGATTAGAACTTGAACATGATGAATCTGCCAACTTGACTTCGATATATCTTAAGGTGCCGCTCCATAGCAGCCCACGCTTAGCTTCGCACGTTTACTTAGCTTAGCTTTCATGAACAAGTAGGCGGGATCGCCCACTTCGACACACGCCTATGCTACCACTCCCGGCCACCGTAGGCGCTGGCCTGCGGACGGAAAGTAATGGGTCACCGTCCGATCAGGACCAGGCCCGTGCCGGACGGCGCGTACGCGTTCCACGCGCGCGTCAAAGAGATGTCAGCATCAATTGAAGGGACCCGTAAGGGCCGAAGCCTGCCGGGTCAGCGGGATTTCCCGAAAGGGTTACCGCTGGCCCGGAACATAAAGGGCGGAAGGAACACGGGTGGGTTTTAGTCAGTAAGAGTCTGACACTTCCTTCCGCTCCACCCAGAGCGGGAGGGGTCGTTTTAGGATTTCCCAAACTGAAAAAAAGGCGCCGCTCCATAGCAGCCCACGCTTAGCTTCGCACGTTTACTTAGCTTCACTTTCATGAACAAGTAGGCGGGATCGTCCACTTCGACCCACGGATATGCTACGCACGGATGCGTGGCTGGAAAACAAATGAACCGCGCAGCTAACGTGGTAAACCTCTCTGTGCACATCCTACGTAGCGGTAGACGGTCGACTTTAGAAGAGGGAATATTTGGAACTTTGATTTAGATGTTAGCGATCTAGTGATATTACTGTCCAATATCAATTTGAAAGTTTAGAGCGTGACACTCAGTTCTCATAGAAGATGCATCAGTTTGCTGACGATAAAATTCAATGACGTCGTTTTACTGAAGAAAATAAAATGGTCTTAATTATTAATGATGCATTTATTGAACATACACATAAATACTCCAATACAAAATCCAAGGTGTCAGGCAGAATCGTAATCCAGAGTTGCAGAAAAATGCGAAAAACGCAAGCAGTAGTCACACAAGGAACAGTAAATCTCAGAGTCCATAAGCAAAAGCAGTTGATAAAGTAGAAAATCACGGAAGATTGGTGGAAAACACAAAAATATCTAAAATAGTATCCAACGACCAGTTGACAAATGAAATGTCCGTCGGTGCTCCATGGATCAATTAAAATTTGACGAATTCATGATTTTTTATTGGTGATCATGATCTTTTAGTCCAAACTCACGCCGTCTTCCCACGGGGGTAGGTAGAAACTACAGAACGCCACCTGCTACGACCGTTTCATACTCATTTTGTTTCGTTTATTTATTAAATATCTATGTGATTTTAGATAATGGATAATCACTACAACATTATTAGTTTTAATTTATCTTGCTGCGCCCTAACAGGGTCATGTACTCACTAGTTTAATCCTAGCATGTAACTATGGTCGTGTACATTGTAGATTAAACAAATAAATAAATGTGCTTTATTATTTAAAAAAAACGTTAAATAAATGCATGGTCTTGCGTCGTCTTCCGGTTCATTGAACCATTATTAGTTTAATTGTTTGACGTTCAGTTTAGGGGTCAAGTACACGGAGTTATCAAGTATCTGAAAGTGCCTGGGAATTCTGATAGCATATTATATTATTTAAAAAATGGATTGAGTTGTGTCTACAACGTATTAAAAATATTCAACGCATATCGTTGTTGCGCATGCAAAAGTCGCTATGTGTTTTTAGTGAACTTATTTGAGCTATATGAATTATAAACATTTAGCGTGTTTATACGGAACTTTCGATGTATGAATATCACATAGCTACATTCCGTAACTCTTTAAATATTGCACTTATCACATACTCGTAGCTGTTTATACTGTATGTGTGTATTGAAATAACGATTAAAACTGCGTAAAGAACCGAAAATACCTAAATAACACATAGCGGCTTTTGCACGCGCAACGACGATATCAAAATAATTTTGTTTATAGTACGAATAACTAGCATTTTTAAATATAGAGGTGAGAGCTTTGCCATGAAACTGCTGATTGTCACTGGTCTGGCATATTTAGGTCGACAATATGGTTGGTCATCCGTCGACACTTTAATCATCTTCAGTCACCTTCGGGATCGCTGTGCTTCGAAAGCAGGTTTGACGTTAAGTTAGTCCGGATCAATCTATGTCGAAGCCTCTAAACACAATAAATAGAAAACGAATAACTTTATAAATTAGTATGTCGCAAAGGAATTTAAAAAAATATCTTTCTGTGAGAGGGAGAGAGCACTAATTCACCACGCGGGCCCAATGTGGGTTGGTGGATATCATATGTCGACGAATTTTTGGTTCTAGGACATACCGGTTTTTGTTATTGTAGGTACTACTACGAGGTATGGCATCTTGCGCTAATATTATTACGGTACCAAAATAATTATTAAACATCGATATGTAATATTGAGACACGAAGGTCCTTCTATTACCTTCACAAAGTAACAAACATACATGCACACATTTTTTAAATATTTTTTCATTGCTGAATGGGCCCGCTCTTCACTTCGATCACGTCTGATGGAAAGCGAAGGATTAGGTCTATTATAGAATGAGCGTGCCCAGAAGATGCCTAAGGCACTGAAACTCCCACGCATCATCGAAGCACAGCAGGCTGCTTGAAGCCGGACTCCGGTGGGAGGGTGGTCGCAAACCAGACGAGCGTTAGCCCTACCACCGCAAGGAAAGAATTATCCAGTCAAGTAAGGTGTTGGGTGTGACTGTCCAGGATGCGCCGAGCGCTCGGTTCAGTCGAGTAACTCGCGGAACAAACTGCGCTACACGAAGTGGCTTTTTCATGCATCCCAAAAACAACATAAACGCACGCCTTCTTCCCATGGGGATTGGCAGAAACTACAGAAGGTCTACTGCTACGAACTTTACATACTACAAGTAACAAACGTGACCCAGAAATCCTATTCCCATTCTTTTCTTTATGTTTACGATCCATTTCAAAGCAAATTGTCCGAAACCACTACCGACGAAAGTTAACAACGAACTCGTAAAAAAACCGGGACACTATCCTTATTATAACTTAATACATACTGAAAATATACGATGCCATATTATTTTTCATAAAGACGACCAACACGTGCACATAAGGATGTTTTCATAAGACATAAATAGAGCACCTGTGGCAGAGACAAGGTAAACAAAAGTAGTTCCGCATATCAAGTATTCGGTAACTTCAATATTGGTTTTGCCGTATGTCCCTGTAGCCCGAAGATAATATCTTAGTTGAAATATATGGGTAAAAGATGTTCTTTAAGAAGCAATTTACAAACGTAAATTAATTATTATTATTAGCAATTTTACTCTTTCAAATGGAAAGTAAAATTGCTGACCATGCTTAATCGCTTTATGTTTAGAGAATGATGGCATAATTGCCAAGAAAGACACAGATAAAGCTGAAAAGTGAAAACGCTCCGAAGATAGACGGTACTCTATTCATTCACAAAATCCTTGGGACTTAAATCCCTCACTATTTATCGATAGAAAAAAACAGTATCTGTATCGAAAAAGTTTGGCACAATACACCATCCTACACATTTTTGTCTGATCAGGGAATTGGAGGCTTTACGCGCAAAAGCCGAAGCATTTGCTACTTATCCCGAGAAAACCAATGATTTTCGGATAGGCTGGTAGTAATCCGAGCGTAGGGTGACGGTGACCCTATTTGCGACCTTAGCCCGGCTGTCATGCGGCTCGTAGGCAGCCACATTTAATATTCAATTAGGGACCATTTGCCCATTCATCAGGTTGGACGGACAGCCAAATATGTTTTGCTAGATGAGCCTTTGAGCGCAGCTGTGGGGAGATAATTTGCTGGTGTTTCGGAGAGGTTTGCGATACTATTTGCAGAGTAATCGTACGGAAAGGTACAATTTTATTGTGTTTATATATGTATAACATAGATTTGCGATACGGGATTCTTGTAAAAAAAGTTATTAAATTTTTTTTTGCCTAAAATGCATTTAGCACATTGGACGACATACTGAAATCAGCCAAATTTCCAATAATTCTGCAGTCCCACCTCTATAACCAGTGTGTTCTGCCAACCATGACGTTCTGTGCTTAGTCGTGATTTCGTGAACGCTCATGCAGGAGGCTGTGTGTAGGAAACAGTTACACAGAGAACCATGGAGCGTTCCATGTTTGCCATAATAGACCGAGTTTCAAACGTCGCGATCCGAAGACGAACGAAGGTTTTCGATATCCAAAAACGAGTTATGGAACTGAAATGGTGTTGGGTAGGACACATGGCAAGGCGTAGTGATGACAGGAGTAGTAAAGCCGTGACCGAGTGGCGTCCAAGGACGTGAATACGAAGTATCGGACGTCCGGCGACGACATGGGCGGTCGACATTGTTGCCATCGCAGGTAGAACTTGAATGAGGCTGACATAGGGGCGTGGAGACTGGCACAAGAAAAGAAAGGCCCAGCACTAGCCACACACAGCCCAACTTCAGGCTGTGTGTGGATGATGTTCATGTTGGAAATGCAATAAATTACTAGTCACTAAGTTTACACCTAGGCCACGAGTGATTTATTAGGCAACCAATCTACATTACGATGGTTAAGCAGCTAATTTGGTCCGTATTTCCAGTTTAGTCTCTTGTGTCCTTAACTCAAAACTTTGCAGGTCACACCTAGCACCTATCTAGTCTGTCTACTATATCTGTATACATGTCGCAGAGATAAAGTATGTAATGGACACGGTCTGCATAATTTATGTTGTTTGTGAGAGGGGTAGAAACATTTTGCATTCATTTGTTTTAAGGGTGCCGGAATTGAGCTACGCGTATACGCGTGTGTTGAGTTGTTTATAAGGGTCTCGCTTTAATAACGAATTAGTACCGACAAATGATTAATTGATTTTATAATTAAAAATTATATTATATTACTAGCAGCGTCCCGCGGCTTCACCCATGTAAGTTTCAATCCCGTAGGAATATCGAAATAAAAAGTATTCTATGTGTTAATTCAATAAATGTTCTATCTATGTACCAATTCTCATCTACATCTGTTCAACGGTTTACGCGTGATTGAGTAACAAACATACAAACATCTTCAGAAACTTTCACATTTATAAGAATACTTTGTTAGGGCCTAATTCCGTTGAAAATAACAGTTACGTTAAAGATCTGAAGTTTATCTCAAACTTCAGTATTTTTTTAAATACTGTGTGTCTCAAACTTCAGAATTTTTTTAAATACTGTCACAATCACGGTGGAACCACGTCAGAGTCGTTATGCCATGGTTTTCTACAGTTCTGCCGACGATAGAATGTGTTCTTGACACCTGTCAGTTTCATGCAGACAAATAAGTGTTTTCCGAATTTTATCTTTATTAGCTACTAGAATTGTCGCACTGACAGGTGTCAGGAATGCATTAGGGGATCAAACCGGAATAAATTAAGACCAAGACCTAGACAAGAAAGGCCTTAAGGCCAGAGTCAAGAGCAAACCCATTTCAAATAAAATAAAATAAAATATTCTTTCGACGGCCCGACTTTAAGAGCGTTTCCGTCATGTTTATAATGGACGTCATAAAAATCTGTAATGTTCATAATATTTGACATTAAGGTGTCAAAAACTGGTCTGTTGTTGGACATTACGGACGCATAGCACAGGTATCAAACCAGAGAGGGTACCGTAGCAGCTCGAGCCGTTCAGTATTCTTTGTATGAAACTTCCTACTACAACGCACACTAATTAGAATCGTAACGTAATCGCTTCGCCTCGGGACAAGCTTACGAACCACGGTGCGGTGCGTGACGGCTCGTCGTCCCTGCGCTTACGGCTCATCGTCCCCGCGCTTACGTCTCTCCGTACCCGAGCTTACGTCTCTTCGTCCACCCTTGCCCCTCTCACCCCTCCGGCCTGCCTGCTGCACCTAGCCGTAGCCGAGTCGACGTATCGAAGCTTCTGATCCGCTTTGGTTACGTGCTTACTATAGGTTGACGTCTGTTTAACAGCGAGGCGAATTGCGATACTGTGACGATCCCTGTCCGATTTGATACGTGTGCCTTAAGACGGCCACCGCACTTCTAGAAAACCTTAGCTTAACTGGTTCATGCTGAGCAACTGCTGACGGACATTCGATTACCCCTTGGGAAATTATAATTTTGCAGTAAGTATCTGTTATAAATAACAAGGTCAGCTTCTGCTTCTTTCTGCGTTGACCGAAGATGCGACTACATCTGAAAAATTCAGTTTAGCACAAGTGGAGTTTCCTTTAATTAAAACGGTGTTTTTAACTTTAGGCCTACCGCTTAACTGAGACGTTCCTGGGGTAGCTGCGCGGTGCGGGGACTTTGTCATAAGTTGACGAATCACTGAGCTCTCGCGTCACGTCACCACACCCCTCCCGCACTGCCTATGCTTTGGTCTTCTAAATAATGAGAGGCACAAAGTTAAAAAAATCGGTCTGGTAATTCCAGAGATTAGAGCGTAACAACAAACAAACTCTTCAACTTTATTATCAGTATAGATAATAGTCCCCGTTCGTGTAGGGAGAATGTAGGAGGAAAGGGGATGAAAACTTATTTCCAATAGTTGAAAGCGAAATTCGATCAGCAATCGAAAATTTAATTTTAAAATGTTCCAAAATTACTTTGGAAGACCACCAGAATTTTACCTCAAAACACGATAATCTACTTCAGAGCTGGTTCTAGTATAAGTAGAGTTTTCAATACTTATTGCACGTTCAAGGCATGAATTGCAAGTACCAGTCACAGCTATGAAAAATGAGCGCTTCGAATCGAGTTCAAGTGAATGAAAGTTATGTGAATGAAATATCGATCGAGGCGATGAAGATCGATTCTTTCTACTTATTTTGTAACAGTTCCAAATTATATGGATTTCTTTTTAATCATACCTCAAGAGACTTCACAACAGGCTTTATCAAAGTAATTCTTATAAAATATTGGTTCTTATAACGGTGTTGTTGGGTACAACACCGTTATCTTGAGCTCTTGGCTTTTCACAGAGAACACATCCGTTTCAGCAACTCTACAGAATACTTGTTTGAATGCTGCTTCCTTGATCTTTTTTTCTAATGAGGTCATCTAAACTAATATTATAATCAATATTGTTTTTTTGTTATGTTTGTTTGTAATGGATAAACTCAAAAAACACTTAACCAATTAAAAAAAAACACCTATAGACAGCTGCATCATCATCGAGTAACATGGGCTGTGTTTCTGTTAGTATATTACAGTGTCTTACGAACAATCAACTTTACAACTTCCAAGCGAACGAAGTCGCGGACTAAAGCTAGTGTTGATATTTTCCGAGCTTACACGGAAATATAGGAATAACTGTCAACAAATACCACAAAATACCAATACATCCTAATGCAATATTAACACATTTAACCCTGCGACGGAGTCACTATCACAGCCACGTCGCTCGTAAAATCTACAATAAAAACAACATGAACTGAAAAGGTAAGTACTAGTACAGGATGATATTTCAACTGCGAAAGAGTACTGTTACAACGGCATTCATATTTAATTTGGCTGTGCCGAGGCACTTTCGCTTATTACCTGTAGACTCAGGATTTCTGTGTCGTTGTTTTCACGAAGTATTTCGGGCATTTTTTTATTTTGTTGAGAATTTTTCGCGGCCGGAATTAAAAGAACGCGGCGGCCACACGGTCAATTTGGCGGCCAAGTATTACAAATTCTTTGGTTTTAGTATTTTTTATGCGTTGTTTTCGATAAAGTATTTATGCGTTCGTGTTTGTTTGGAACTTTTTTGTTTTTGAATTTGGTTTTGTTAATGCTATTTTTAGGTTCGTACCGGACTTTGTGGTAGCAATATTGAATAGATCGTTAAACTCTGCATGAAGACAGGATGGTTATATTTTACTTTGTTAGGACCTACTTTAACTTTCCTTCTTTTGAATTTAACAATAACGGGTATAATGATTTGACGATTATCCTTTCAAACTTCCGTGTTTTCTTCGAAATACTGTCAGAACCCTTTGCTAGTTCACGCTGCCCATGAACGTTGACCCAATTTGACGTGTTTTTTTTTGTATATTGGCTCCCGTGCCCGGCTCGATGTCTCATACAGTACGTCAGCACGCTCATAGACGCAATAGGGAATTGCAACTGTACAATTTATTACGAGCGCGCGCGCAGACGTCGCGGTGGTGGTTGTTGTTTTCACCTACCTAAGTCTAGCTCTGTATTGTGCGAATCGTTAGACACAAACGGACGACTGGATCAAGATCGACTTAGTTATACCTATGAAAGGATGCCTATACTCTGAAGTAGGTGATTTGGGCTGAAAATATATATTGATAGGATTGGAGCACCCAAGGTTTCTGTGAAGTTACGCCAACTACGAATAGAGGCTCTAATTGCGTAACACAGTATCAATTAAATCTCAATCTAAATTATTATTAAGGATATTGCTAATCCATTGCTTTATATGTTCAAAAAATACCGCAATGAATGTTGTTGAACTGTCAAAATGAAAGCCATTGCTAGTGTACAATGCGTGCCACGAAAGATGAGACTTGACACACCACGTGGTTTGACTTGCGCAGAGCACGATTTTAGGTATCTTTAGCGGTATGAGGTCTGAGTGCGGGACGGGACCGGACGTCATAGGGGCGGCGGAAAGAGCGGGGGAGGCGGGGTCAAGTCTCATCTTTCATGGCACGCATTGTAAGTGTGTTACGCAATTATCCCGCGGTTACGATACCACAAACACACATTTAAAAGCAATCTTTACGTTTTCCTTTTAGATCTTATAAAAAGAATATCCTACTTTCACACATCGTATTTTACAGTTGCTAGAATTTAACGGTAGTGATCCCGTAGAGTATCATGAACTTGTTAAAGTGAAAATAAAGAATCAGTAGGTACCCTAAAAGCACTTTGATATTATACCTGCCTGACACAGCTTTAACTTAAAAGCTCTACTCTAAAGAAAACAGTCATTGTTTTTCCTCTGGTTCCCTAAGATAATACAAAAGAAACGAAGACTAATTGTTAGTTGAAAGTAGAAAAATAAAATGCTTTACGAAGCAAGTCAAGAAAATCCGAAAAAGGCTGTCACACTTTAGGTTTTCAGCAATGATTTTAATTACATCTCCCTTTATTTTATTGTTGATTACAGCAGCAATCCTTGTGAACTCGTTTAAGCTAATTACGTTTTCCAGTAACGTATTACTGTGGCAATTGAATACGCCGATTTCCCTGGGGATGGCGGAAAACCGCTGAAAAAAACCGCTTGTAACAATTTCAAAATGAAGAGTTGGATTATGGGCTCAACTTTTTTTAATTAGGTACTTCACGTCTTTAAGAGCAATAAAGCGGAGATAAAAATAAAAGCTTGCTGTGTTGTTGTTAGGCACGAATGGATTTAGATATAAACTGATAATAATCTGAGGTATATAGCCTGGGACGTTATGATTGTTGGTCAAAATAAGATAATAATTTTCCTAACATCTGATAAGGATCTTGTTTAGTGGCAAAATTGTGCGAAAACTTTTGTTTGTGCTACAATTGTCTATTAATAGATATGAAAATGTCTCCAACTTTTAATAAGAAGAACATTCTGCTTAAGATTGTTGAGGAAGTTATTCCTTACTTCAAAATAACTTGAACTGAAGAATCGAGATTAATCTTAGCAGATTGCCGTCAGACTTGATCGAAAGAATAAGAAAAAAGGGAAAAGAAGGAAAGAAGGGGTGGGTTGAGAAAAGTGATTTCTGTTTTTTTTTTCACAAAAACCTTTGTATAAAAAATAAAAAAGTAATTAAAAAAAAACCGACTGCGGTAAAAAACTTAAGCAAAAAAACTGAAAAGCTAAAAACAAGTCCATTTTAAATTAAATAAAAGTTGGAAGCAGGCGGGACCCATTTGAATTTGAAAATAAAATAAAAATGTATACCATTTTTATTTTATTTTCAAATACCCACTTGCTTCCAACTTTTATTTAATTTAAAATGGAATTGTTTTTAGCTTTCAGTTTTTTTTTTTAACTTAAGTTTTTTACCGCAGTCGGGTTTTTTTTATCACTTTTTTATTTCCAGTTTTTTAGTTTACAAATGTGTAAGATTTCGCAGACGATTTAGTTCATGTTACCTGTTTTTTACGATTTGTCACTTCGAAAGTTCGAATTACTTTTAACCATATAAGTTGTATATATATTTTTGTAATCACCTTTTAAAACCCTTTATTTTGATACCCCACTCGATAGATTTTGAAATAAAAAAATTTTGAAGACATAATTATGGCAATTTTAATGTTTTTTCAATTTTGATATACCCAGTATCACTCTCACAATTAAAACGAATCTAATGGCACATCTCAAGCTGAAATCGATCAAGCCGTTTAGGCTACAGAACGTACCAAAGAAATATACATATGTACATACATACAAACATATACTCGAAAAACATAACCCTCCTTCTGGCGCAGTCGGGTAAATATTGTGTATGTGGTGGATTAAATTTGTAGCAGCAGTTACAAGAAATGGTTTACACTGAACTGAAAAGGTCCCTACTTACTTGAAACAACTTTAACAACATGGGAATGCCGTTAAAGTTATTTCTTAGAAATACTCTCAGGTAAAACGTTCTTACAAAGTGCAGATAGGTACCTCTACTCAGTCTGTTGTGAAAAGTTAAGAATGAACAATTAACAACTTTCCAGTCATATAAGCCTTCTGAGAAAACATTCAAATGAGTGAAAATACAAAAAAAAATCTGGCAATGCAACAGAACTTCCATTTTGAAGAAAATATAAAAAGACATCATCAAACTTTCCATTCTACCAAATAAATATCTACCAGAAAACTTCATGATTTAAACGCCAGGCGCCACCAACATTAAGTACTACAGTAAAATATTTTTAGGGTTAGTGTAAGAACTTGTAACGTTTAGAGGCATGAACCTAATTAGAAACTTAAGGGGTCGTTATTACATCCCTTGAGGCAGTGGGGCGTAAAATCTAGGGGTCGTGACTTACACAAGGTCGTTATTATATATCAATGGATTAGGTACTTACATAAGTTGAGCAGGATATAATTAGTGATATGAGGATGTGACAGTATTTTAAGCGTCACACAGTTGGAGGAGTTTTGACAGTACTATTGGAGACTACTCGTATTTTCCTGAAAATTATAGAATAGATAAATTTTAACCACTTTAGTTCGTTTGAGAGCAAAATTTGACGACACGGTTGGCGCAGTGGCTGAGCGATGGACTGCTGCGCTGCGTCTCGCGGGATCGATTCCCGCACGGAACAAAAAATATTTGCATTGCCTACAGCTAGTTGTTCCGGGTCTGGCTGTTTGTGTATGTGAATTTAAATGTTTGTAAACGCACCCACAATACAGGAGTAATTCCTAATGTGGGGCAACGTTAATTATAAAAAAAAAAAAATTGTTGTGAATACTCTTTGCGTCCTGTCTTGTTATGTTGAGCTCCAACTAAATCCCGAACTTCGTTGCTGTTGGAGGTGCGGAATTCATTTGCTTTATTCTTTCCCACATTCCTGGAAGATAGTGTTTCCGGGCTACCTAAGTTGCAGAATGGACAATAAGACTGATTCTTTATTGACTACCTAGCGGTTACGTGGTGCGAGTGTCATGAAGCACTTTATCACCATCATTCTCCTGCCATTATCCCAATGTACTTGGGGTCGCAGTATATCTTTTTCTTCCACAATTCTCTATTAGCTGCCATCTCGACAGTCATCTGCTTTCTAACCATATCATCATTCACACAGTCCATCCATCGTTTCTTTGGTCTTCCCTTACTCTTATAGCCATCGACATTATTAATCAAAACTTTCATCACGACATTTTCCCCATTCCTGCATAACTTAACTTTTCGCCACTTTCAGACTTCCTCTTAAGTACTCATTTCTTATTTTACACATTCGTGCAGCAACAACCCTCATAGCATTCTCATCTCACCTGCATGCAATTGCCTTTCATTCATCCCTTTTGTGGCCCAACATTCTGATCCATACAAAACAGCAGGTCTAACCATGGTTTTATATATATCTTCCCCTTAAGTTTAAGGGGAATGCAGGAGTCGCAGATTATTCCCGTGAGCTGCCGCCATTTCATCCATCCAGTGTTAATTCTGTGCTTAACCGTCCGTTCTACTTCGCCATCGCTTTGCACGAGTGAACCGATATACCGAAAGTCGGCGAAGACAGGAAGAAGCGCTATGGCTCTAGAACTGGATAGACCACCGAAATCGCAGAACATATATTCAGTTTTGGCTCTGCTGATTTTCAAGCCAACATTCTCCACCAAACTACCAATTGCCAACAACGACCAAAATTGGTGGTACTGTCACCAATAATTTAATTAACTCAGTGTGTGTTTTGTTGGCAGTTTCAGCCATTTATCACTGCTAGCATTTGACTAAAAAGTCGATAATGGCCTATTAATTAAAGAAATAATCAGTTTCAAGTGTCTTCCATCTGTCACGTTGGTAGTGAAATTTTAACTTAGAAGTATTTAATTTCCCGTCCCAGCAGTCATTTATTTTTGAAGACATTCTTTGTCTGTATTCGGGACACTTGAAATAAACTTTTTCTCGTTGAGTGAGTATCGTAACTTTTCAACAAGCTAAGTACCAAAGTTGGTAGAACATAACTTCAGAAAAAACTTATAACATTAAATAATTTCCTGCAAAGATACCCTTGGTAATAAATAACAGGAAGTATATAAAAATTTATAGCGTTTCTGGAAGATATAACTGTCTTTTTCGTTCAGAAGTAAAATTCACTTATTCTAAATAGTGTTATTCCAACTTGATTCGGAATTCTCCGACTAGTTTCGAACTCCCTCGTATATTCCCTTTATCATGAGCTCTTAATACGACCCTTCGAGAGGTTACTTCCCAATTATATTATCAGCAGGTCAAAGATCGGTATTGATTAACAAATAATATGTGATAGTAGACTTGAATTAACTCAGTTTCTGGTCCTTTTCAAAAGCGTAATTAGCTACATAGCAGTTTTCCTTTTGTTTTTCGTGTCGGCAGTTTTTTAGAGTTCCGTACCTAAAGGGTGAAAACGGGACCCCATTACTAAGGCTCCACTGTCAAACTCAACTCAAAGCATTTATTTCAATTAAACCATTAACAGGCACTTTTGAATTGTCAAGAAGTCGGTCAGGCAGAAAATATGAAGCTAGTTGCCCATTCCAAAGCGTAGGTACCTATGGAGAAGACCGGGCAAGAAACTCCATGGACACTCTTTTTAAATTATATTTTACAAAAATATTAGTTACATCATTACGTTTGAATTTAAAATTATATAATGTGAGAACGATGTAAAAAATCAAAAAGACGTACGCGTCCGTCTATCCGTCTGTCACCAGGTTGTATTTCATGAACCGCGATAGCTAGACAGTTGTTTTCACAGATCATGTATTTCTGTTGCCGCTATAACAACAAACACTAAAAACAGAATAAAATAAATATTTAAGGGGGGCTTCCATACAACAAATGTGTTTTTTTCGGCGTTTTTGCCTTGTGGTACGGAACCATTCGTATGCGAGTCCGACTCGCACTTGGCCAGTTTTTTGGAATTGTTGGCAGTCAGCATCTTCTCCCAATTGGTGGCATATCAACCGCGATTATCTATCGATTTTGCTCAGGATTCTATCAAGGAAAGATTTTCTCACACTGGCTTCGTAACCTTCATTAATGAATCACCTGATCTCTCTCTGGTTGTGTCGGATTACCATCCCATCGGACTATGAGAGTGAGGGAAGAGAGAGTGCACCTATGTGTGCGCACAGACTTGTGCACTATAACATTTCCTGCGCCGAAGGCTAGCCTACGTTGAGATTGGCCACCATGGCCGAAATACGATTTGGATGTCTATTAATGCACCAGTATACACTTGTAGTATATTATATTATCTACAACAAACCTAGTTATATTCAATAACAAAAAACTCAACAATTAAATAAACCAAATAAAAAAACACGCATAAAAAAATCGTACGATAAATAAAGTTTCGGCAGTGTCACTACAATAAAAGATCTTTTTTTTTTCGCTATAGGACATAAACGTCATTTAGCGATAAACACGACTGGACAGTGAGGGGCTTAAATGATAAATGACATGTCCTCGACGCGTGTCAGAATTGTCAGGCATCAAGTTTTCGAATTTACCTCCACCAGATTTTGACGGCGTAATGATTGACTCGTTATATGGGGTAATAATGTTGTTACTGATATGGATCTTAAAGTCAGGCTGGTAAAGATCAGGCGTGTCTAGGCTGCAGTAAAGGGTAACATAAGAAAGGAAGGAGAGGAGGGGGGAGGGAGGGGGGAAGGGGGGAAGGGGGTCCATAATTGATTCTATTATTTTTTATTTACCACATGTAATTACATTATGGATTGCAATAAACGATTTGAGATTTGGAAAGGAAGCAGTGGGAGTGTGGCTAAGATTATTTATTATGTCATGCGCGAAAGAATCGGATTTTTTCAAATTACAAACACAAAAATTGGGAAACGGAAATGTCTGATTTCTGAATCTTAAGGGCTTAGATGCTATGATCACCATGATGACGACATGTATAAATAAGCTTCAATAAAAGAAAAGCTTTTTAAAATATTAAACGATTATATTGAGGACTATTTACGTATTTTCTAGTTTGGATTCTTGATTCTATTAAATATTGTATAATGAAAGACACATGAAGGTATTTTTAGTAATTTTTATATTGAAAAAACTTAATTATGTACAGAGCTAATATTGTCGGTTTTAACGCTGATGACAGAAGGGGAGAGTTGCCAGATTCTAAAATTAAGATGTTACATAGAAATGTTGCCGTTTACTCAATTAATTTACACTACAGTATTACAATGTTTAATAATAAATTGAACAGAGTTGGGGGCGGCAAGGATGCCTAATGGAAATGAAATTTTTAACAATATAGCCAGCAACTATCTTATTTAATAATGTTATACAAATACCAAACACATAAGTACTTCAGTCAATGTGAATGTGAAGTTAGAAAGTGAAAATGTTTTAAGTACAATTTTCAAAAAGAAATTATATTACATGTCTACAGCTAGTTATTACACTTAAAATTGCAAAAATAAATTCTCTACAACTAGTTATTGTAGTTAATTAAGTTACTAAGGAAAGGTTACATGCTTACTATGTAATGTTGGTATTAAACAAACTAAACTTTTAAACAAAACAATATAAAAGGTAAAAAGGCATTGATGTAAACTAACATTGTATTGATTAACCAATACTATATGTACTCAATATCTACTCACTTAAGGGAAGAGGACACAAAGTCCTATAAGAGCGAACATAAATCTTATCAGACATTTTTACATGCGCTACTCTTACTTTTCCATCCGGGCCGGGAACAACTTTTACAATACGCCCCATGGGCCATTTCATAGGTGCTACATTGCTTAATTTTACAATAACTAAGTCACCTACTTTTAGGTTTACATTATCATGTTTCCATTTGGTCCGGTTTTGCAGCTGAGTTAAATAATCTTTATGCCAGACATTCCAAAAATCCTGCTTCAGCTTGGTACACAAATTCCAGAATTTCAACCTATTTGCATTGATATTTGTGTATTTGATTTCAGGATAGCTAGTTATCTGTGTACCAATTAAGAAATGCCCAGGAGAAAGATAATTCAAATCTGAAATATCACTTGACAATGGGCACAATGGCCTAGAATTTAACACAGCCTCTATCTGTGTAATTACAGTATAGAGCTCTTCATATGTAAGTGCAATATCACCCACAATCCTTTTAAAATGATATTTTAGGCTTTTAACTCCAGCCTCCCACAGGCCTCCAAATTCTGGAGAATAACTGGGTATGAATTTAAAATGTATGTAATTTGTTAAACAAAATTTATAAACAGAATCTTTGTGACTAGGAGAGGCTTGTAGTTTGTACAAATCTTTCAATTTATTTTCAGCACCTTTAAAAGTTTTTGCGTTATCACAATATATAAAGCTAGGTAGGCCACGCCTAGATATAAATCTTTTAAGACACGCTAAGAATGCATCCGTTGTGAGATTACTAAGCAACTCCACGTGCACAGCTTTTGTGGAGAAGCATACATAAACTGCTATGTATGCTTTATTGACCATTGGTTTCCTGATTCTAGCCACTTTTAAATTAAATGGTCCACAAAAATCAACTCCTACCACTTGAAACGCTCTATTAGCAGTTACTCTGTTAGAAGGTAGACTCCCCATGAGAACCTTTGCACCTTCAGCTTTTATGCGAAAGCATTTTACACAGGAATGAAGAACCTTTTTTATCTCCCTCAGTCCACTTAATATCCAGTATTTTTGGGACAAAGATGACAAAACTAGTTTGGCACCAGCATGCAAGAGCCTTTTATGTTCTTTCAGAATCATCATTTTTGTGAGGTTTGATGATTTGGGCAGTATAATAGGATGCATTTTATCGTAGGGTATATTAGGAGCATTAGTCAATCTTCCTCCCACCCTTAAAATTTTATCGCTATCCATGAAGGGATGCAAACTACACAGATTAGTTTTACAAGGGTTGTCATTCAAAAGTGAAGTTATCTCAGTTGAGAAAAAAATTGATTGATTATATAGTATTATAACTTTCAAAGCTTCTGAATATTCTTGGGGAGATAAAGGGCCAGTGTTTCTTACACTGCCTTTTTTAGCATTATGTTTAAAACGCAAAATATAAGCAACTTGAGTTTGTAATTTGTTAAAATCTGAGTATCTATCAAAAATATTAAAACCATGTTCAATTTTACAAAAATTAATGCATTGGACCTTTGGCTTTGAGTCAACAACACTATCGACTTTGGACTTTAAGTCAGTAGTTAAAGTATTTTCCAAGGGGAACGTTATTTGGAAAGCACTATGCTGATACTCTACATTTGATAAATATTGGGGACCATGCCACCATTTTAAACAATGTTTTAATTTATCAGGGTCTACACCTCGTGATATTAGATCAGCGGGATTGTCTGAAGTTTTAACAAATGACCACATACAATTAGTAGTAAGATCTTTTATTTGTTTGACTCTATTAGAGACATAAAGTTTCCCTTTAATAGGGTTTGAATAGATCCAAAAAAGGACTATTTGTGAGTCCGAATATAAAAATACGGGAATATCAGTATATTGATTTTTTAGAGAGGCTCTTGCTCTGCTTGTTAATTGAGCAAGGAGAAGAGCACTATTCAGTTCAAGCTGTGGGATTGTGTGAGATCTTCTTAATGGCGAAACTCGAGATTTCGCACACAAGAGCTCTACTTTCACAGTGCCATCCTTGCAAAGTGTTCTTAAGTATAAGCAACATCCAAACCCTTTGAAAGATGCATCGGCATACCCCACAATTTGAACCGAATGTACTTCAGTTGAGGTAACATATCGAGGAACCTCAATTGGTTGCATGTTTTTAAGACAAAGTAAGGCTTTATTGAACTCTACTATTTCATTGGAGGGTACTATTGAGTCCCAATCCATTTTTAATGCATATAATTTTTGCATATAAATTTTAAATTGCATGATGATGGGAGCTATTAGTCCTAAGGGATCAAACATACGTCCAATAAAGCTTAAAATTTTTCTTTTAGTACATAGTTCAGTCTCATTAAAAGGGGGACACACAAATGTGAATTTATCTGACATAATGTCACACTTTAAACCTAATGTTTTTACAAAATTATCTTTATTTAACTCAATTTGATCAAAATATCTCTGATCCGCAGGCACATCATTTAGAACCTCACTGTTGTTTGAGCACCACTTATGTAAGGTGAACCCTCCTTCTTTGAGCAAACCAATCAGCTGATTTTTGAGCTCATATAGAGTTTCCTTTCTATTGCTACCACAGAGGATATCATCAACATAGGTATTGTTCTTGATAGCCTGAGCTGCCAGAGGATATTGATTATTAAATCTAAGTGCTAACTCTAAGAGACATCGGGCACTTAGAAAAGTTGAACACTTGAGACCATAGGTCACAGTTTGAAGTTGAAGGCAAAGTATGGGTTTTGAAGGGTTATCTCTCCAGAGTATATTCTGTAATGGTCGATGGTGTTCATTTATTAAAATCTGTCTGAACATTTTTTTAATATCTGTTATCAGTACATAGCGATAAGTTCGAAATATAAGGAGTATATTGAACAGCTCATTTTGTATGACTGGTCCATTTAGTAGGACGTCATTTAGAGAAATCCCCAATTTAGAGAGCATACTCCCATTAAAAACAACACGAAACAAGGTTGTTATACTGTCTTCATTAAGTACAGCATGATGAGAAAGAAAGTAGACCGAGGATCCATAAACATCATAGCAGTTTATGTCAACAATCTTAGCGTGCCCTAATTTTAAATATTCATGAATAAAGGCCTTGTACTTTTCATAGTACTCATGATCCTTTTTGAATTTATTTTCCAATGAGAGAAACCTCTGAAGAGCCACTGAAAAACTATCTCCTATTTCCAGCTCATCAAGAGCCTTGGTGAGAGGCATATTAACCGAGAATTTATTATTTTTCAATAGAACTGAACTTTTGAACGATTGTTCAGCTTTCTCAAAGTCACATGAATTTGTCACTGGTTCCTCAGGCATTTTCTCTGACAACCAAAATTGATCCATAATGTTATCTAATTTGTTATCATTTTCACACATTATTAAATTAGTAGAAATAATATTGCCACTGTTTTTGGGTTGATTACAGTCCATGTTTCCACCCACAATATAACCAAATAGTGTGTTTTGCAAGACTGGACCACACTTTAGTTTTATACATCCATCTAATATACTTTTAAAGTATACACTTGCACCCAACAGAAGAGATATCTCAGAGGGAACATTAAAATTTACATCACCAAGATTAATTTGTTCGGGAATATTTAGCCTAGATGCATCAATGTACTTGTGGGGCAGTTGTGATGTAATATTTTCTACCACATGGCAATCGGTTACATTAAATTTAAGATCATGAGCACATGAATAAACTGTAAGGTTTACAGTTTTATTTAAATAAGATGTTTTCTTTCCAAATCCTACTACAGTTGTGTCTCTATTGGTTTCAACATTAAGTTGTAATTTATCAACTAATGACTGTATTATAAATGACCCCTGACTCGCACCATCAAGCAGCGCTTTGCAAAAAACCTCACGACCATATTTGTCGATGAGCTTGACTTTAACTGTAGGAAGTAGAACTTCATCATTGCATTTATTTGTTGAACACATTGTAACATTTGCATTTGCCACCTCCTCATCGGGTTTTTCTTCATGTAAAAGCGAGTTGTGGGGTTTTTTGCACACCTTACATTTAAAACTGAATTTACATTTATTAGGATGTATATTTAAACAAATTTTACACCTATTTGTGTCCTCTATAAACTTGATTCGTCCCTCTAGAGGTGCTAATTTGAAGTTTGGACACATAAAAATAGGGTGGTTCTGTTTTTCACAAAAGCTACATAAAGCCTTTTGTTTATTACTAGAAACAACATTGGTTGTTTTAACATTAGAAGTTTTTGATTGATTGGGTTTGTGAGCACTATCATTGGTAGTGTTTCCATTTGGAGAACTATCCTCTAAGGCTTTAGCTCTTTTTTCCAAAAATGAAATAAATTCCTCCATAGTTGGATTTTTATCAAGGTCCACTCTTTCCAGGTGGTATGCCCTGTTTGTGTAAGAATCAAGTTTCCTGGCAAGTATGGATATCAATAGCATATCCCACTTATCAACAGGTTCACCTAAATTTTTTATAGCATATAGTTGCTGTTGAAAATCTGTCAATAGTGACCGTATAGCTGTTGCTGTTCCTTTTTGCATACTAGGCAAATCTAGCAAGATATTTATATGATTTGAAATTAATCTTGCCTTGTTGTCGTATCGTTTTTTAAGTAAAGTTAAAGCCTCAGAATAAGACTCATTTACAACAGGTAAATTTATGATTACAGATAATGCTTCATTTACTAAATAATGTCTTAAATAGAATAATTTTTGCACATTGGACAAAGACTTATTAGTGTCAAATACTGCTTCGAAAAGATCCATGAAGGGTTTAAATTTAGTGAAGTCTTTTCCATCAAATGTTGGTATTTGAATATTGGGTAATTTGGTTGCTGATATATCAGCGCAAGGTTTGACTTCCTTCGATTTTAAATCCTTCACGGTTTGGCTGAGTTTAGCCAGGATATTGAAATATTTTTCTTCGACTATGGAAATATCCTCAATATCTGAACTATCTATTAACAAAATATCTGTAGTTACCTCTTCATATTCTTTGTATGTGCTGACGAGCTTATTCTTACGTTCTTGTATCATCACTTCGCCCGCCGCAGTTAGTATTGACGCATCATTAACGAATGCCTCCAACCGTGTTATTGTTCCTTTGATATGACCTCGCCTAACCCGCAACCGTTTTAACTCTTCATCTGCCATAATTTTTGTCGTCCTTTCACCAAACAGCAATACCAAACAGCAATCAATATAATTAGGCAGCAATGTTTTGTTGTGGATGCCAACAGGATTTTTCCGCTATTGCCGCAATTTCCTGGCCGATGAACAATGCGCCGCAGATAGCCGGCCCAATTTCGTCGAATCCACTTTTGAATTGTATCGCCTGCTATTTTCCAGACGTTGTAGGACTTTTATGAGACGTCACGTCGACTCAGACACAACGCGCGGGGAATTATTTGCGCAATGGCCGCCCTTGTTCCGCCGACGCCCGTGTAGTCGCGCGCCAATGAATTTACAAATTCACCGAATTTTCTCCTACTTTCTTCGATAAAACACTTTCACTTCTCGAAGGACCACTTTCATGTATAATGAAAGACACATGAAGGTATTTTTAGTAATTTTTATATTGAAAAAACTTAATTATGTACAGAGCTAATATTGTCGGTTTTAACGCTGATGACAGAAGGGGAGAGTTGCCAGATTCTAAAATTAAGATGTTACATAGAAATGTTGCCGTTTACTCAATTAATTTACACTACAGTATTACAATGTTTAATAATAAATTGAACAAATATTTTTATAGAAATAATTGAAGCAACTATAGTATTAAGCTAAAGCTACCGAACCGTGAAAGGGCTAAAGGCTCGTACACACTGGCGCGACGCGACACGCGACACAAAGGCACCGCAAGTCGCGCGACGAGCGGTGCCTTTGTGTCGCGCGCGATTCGCGTCGCGCGTCGCGCCTTTGTGTAGGAGCCGTAATCCTGTAATCTTCTTTAATCTTCCGATCAACAGTGTGTTACTTAGGCACGTATAACATTTAGGTAATTTGGTGTGAATAGTAACTCTCACGAAGAGATGAAGTGACAATATATAAGAGTAAATAAATGTAGCTTCAAAATAAGTCGGACGATGGGCATCTTTTTATAGGCCGATTACCTTTATGGAAGTTGATGTGACGGTGCGAGTATATTTTTTCAATGAAATTCATCAACTTTTATAAAACCATACCATACCACCCATTTCATGTAACCATCAGCTGTCACATAAATTTAAAAGCCCAAGCTTGGTTTTAGTTAATTAGATCGAAGCTCGTTAATCATAATATTTTTTTATTTAGGTACAGACGCCAGCACATCAAGCTACTACAATCTGTCAAATTTCTTTAATAGATTTCCAACTTTATCGCTAAAGCATAAGGTTCAAAGTTGATCGGGAAAATTTGACAGTTTCGGGTAGCTTTATGTGCTGGCGTCTGTACATAAAGGTTTTGTAGTTCATGAGGGACTCAGAAAGTATGCAGAATGAAAACTGGATTTGGAGCATCATAATCAGCCCATAATTTTCCCACTGCTGGGACACAGACCTCCTCAATGTGAGAGTCAGTGGGCCATAACCCACCCGGAGCTCAGTGCGGGTTGGTGGATTTCATATTATAATGATTTAGATGATTATGCATAATTAAAAAAAAAAACAGACAAACTAACAATCGAAACAAAAGTATGAAGTATGATTTTGAATGACGTCGGTCTCCCAAAAACGGCCCCAGCTTTCATCTTTCCTACCAACAAAATGATATCGAACTAAAAGACGTAAAGCTGAAAAAGACTATCTATCAAACGTTTAAATAAATATCAAATGTAGATCCCCGAGCACAAACAAACTATAATTTTGATCAACTCATATTTAGCTATATGTACAATGACAAACAATTCACCAATAATGGAATTCATCAGGTTTCGCTCTGAAACTGGTAATCCAATTAACTGTTTGATTCAGATTGAGGAAATTGGAGTCAGGTATAATATTGTTCCGACTATTGCACAAATATTTTGATCACATTTGTGCCAAACTGTGCGTAACAGTGCTTCGGTGAAGACGGCAGTTTGAGAGCAATCGAGATCTTAACTGAGATTTTCGGAGATGAAGCGTAAAAACGTTATACGAAAGGAAATTGTCTGTTTATGTGGATTTCGAGATAATATTTTCTTTACATCTGAGGTTAACTTTCAGATCATAATCATCATCATCATTATATTTTCTTTGCTCCTGTTTCATGTTTATTATTATAGGGATATATTTATATGTATGTGTATATATTTATTTATAGATTAGTATAATATACTTTATGTATGTATTTATTGTATTATGTAAATGGTACACCACGGACTACCTACAGTATTTGTCTGTCCTTCCCCTTTTTAAATCCATCCTAAGGTTGTCTTTAAAAGATCGCTCTATATCGTTGTATGTCTGTAATTTATACGGTGTACATAATAAAGAGTATTCTATTCTATTCTATCATCCTAAAATGAACAAAAAAAACACGTCAAATCGAGACTAATCCTCTGAAAGAGATTTAGCAATTCATAGAATCGGATACTCAAAACAGATCTAAACAAAGTTTGTCATATTATGTTTATTTTAGTCTGTTTTATTCTTTAAAAAATCTAGAATACAAGTTTTGAACAAAATAATTATGGAGCATATCGTGACCGTAATAATGAAAACTAGGTTTATACAGGATGTCATCAACACAGAACACTAGACAACACCCGTGATAGCTAATAAAAGAACGCACGGAGATCCTCAAGAACTTGAAGCATAAAATACATTCTAACGACGCCGCGACGTGATAAAGATTACTTTATTCTAAATTGAAGACACATTAGGCGAAGTACCGCAAGCTTTTAGCTTAATGGTTATCGCTATGCCTTCGGCTCAGAACCGTTAGCGAGTTATTAATACCAGGAATATAGCCCAGATTTCTAATTAAGCAGGCTATTCACACCCCTTGCTTGATTGCCGTTTAAAAACGGATTTGGATAATTTTATTTTGTTTGAACGTGTTTTTAGGGTTGCCTTTGATATTATTTTGATGGGATTTTTATTTACAGATTGGATTCTGGTGAATGTGTAATGTTCTCATTGATAATTTAATGGACGGTTAATTAAATATGGAAGTTCAATTAATTTCGTTTTGAGGTTGTAAATGGTTTGTTCAATCAACTCAGCCTATTGTAGTCTACTGCTCGACATAGGCTTTTCTCAGACTTACGCGTCCATGTTTTCTTTTGTAGTAAATTACGCGTCTTTCAATCTCAACTTATTCTGGGATCAAGACTGCAAATTATATCTTTGTAATCTATCTAGATTACGCTAGTAATATATAAGTCAATGATCTAGATATATAAAATAAAGTCGAGTTAGTTACACCATTTATAATTCAAGATCGGCAGGACCGATTATTATGATCTTTGATTTGTTGGATATGTCTCCGCCCCGAAAAGCTGAATAACTATTAAAACCATGGAAAAATTTCACGAAAAAAATAATAATGCAGATAATTCATTCTCCCATACATTCTTTCTTATTGATTCTGAGGCGCTACGAAGTTTGCTGGGTTAGCTAGTATATGTATAAACATTTTTTTCAACTCAATTTCTAATGGAAGAATTTAGTAAATGTGCTAAATTCTTCTGACAATGAATCTGAATTCTGAATATGGTCAGTGAAACAAAACTTATGAAGAAATAAAAAGTGTTAAACCAAGAGGAACAATTTTATAACCCTTTTGTATTTCTGAACAAAGGGAAGTTGAATTACTCTGGAGATACTTTAAAGCGATAATAAATTGAGCGCATAACAATACCATTACTTCCTTGTGACTTGATTAATTGTTGAGCTCACAAAACCGTGACGCCTTAAGACATCTAGGCTGGCGGTTTAAAAGGGACCAAGTAATCATAATCTTGATGCAGATAAGCCCTTATCAGAATTGTTAAGCCCGGTAGTGACCGAGAAAATAATTTTGTTTTTTGCAATTAAATGTCTTTTAATCCTGTTTTTTTTTAGTAATAAGTATACAAAATTAATCTGTTGTTGATTCTAGTTTTATAGATTCGGCCGAAAAGAATATAATATATGTATGTTTATAAATATACTGACATTTTACTTACAAGCACTGTTGCTCCTGAGTTAAAAATTACTCACACACGTCACATTTTAAACACTTTTTGGAAGAAGAAATCCAATTGTAAGCATGAAACTATTTAGTAAAAATATAAGTTTTTGAAGTAGGCAGAAAAACAAAATACCATAAAATTGAAATTGTTTATTGAAATAAATGAAATTGTTTATTGAAATAATTGAAATTGTTTGTTGAAATAATTGATCTATATAAACATTTACAATATTAGGGCTTTTAACTAGAAGTATCATTATTATTCCTTTATTTCATTATTTACATCATTATCATTATTGTTATCATTGGATTCTACCTGAATTTGGAATAAACCTGTATCTCAGGTATCTCACTCAAGGTGTAAAAATTATCTAAAATTTCTTAAACAAATACCCAGTAAATAGCTTAAAATGACAATGTCAGCAAAAACTTCAACTAATCCGTCATACTCTGTCTCACTTTACTAAGCACATGTAATTCCTTGAGAGGGGCAGACGCAGCCACCTATCTCGTTAACTAAAGACTACACCGACGCTGATACATCGAGGTCTAAGCGCTCACCACGATCACTAGCACTTGATTGAGTGCTCCTGTTTATCCTGCAAAGGAAATGAGCATGATAATTTATGGACAAAGTTGTATCTTTACGTTATCAGCGCTTGGAGGTCACTTGGAGGTTGAATGGCTCGCGTACGCTTGATTAAGAGCATTTGCGTACTGCATCCAATTTGCTTACCTCGTATTTGTATGATGGGTTGAACACTAGATCGAAATCCATGCGAATTTAGAATATTTTTATTTAGCACTAGATTATGGCCAGCGTTGCAATGCCTTTTCATTACTGTCATCTGACATCAATCTGTAATAGTGTAATCCTTAATTTTGACATTTATATTTTATTGTAATTTTGACATTAATTTAACTAAAGTTTTTTTTATACATCGGGCATATTTTTAAATTTGATTATTACGATAATTTACTTTCAACTTTTTTTTTTACTTTAAGCATATTTTGTAACTAAGTATCATGGTTTATGTTCATGTGTTATGAATTTTTTAACAAACAATATTTGCACGCCATAGTATGTGGCAAACATCCTCTGAACTGATTCTTTGATTTTATGTTATCCTGCATGCAAGTTTTTATTTTTATTCTTGTACGTGTACACATGTTTGGGCAAATAAATATATCTTATCTTATCTTCATTTTATTATTTAGGAACCTTCACCGAAGTGCATACGACTTACCAAAGTTTCATCACTACTTGTGAAACTAACGCACCGCAATTGATTTTCATAAATATAAATAGAAGATTCAAAATACTTAAACAAAAATTATTCTCCTATAAATACATAGACAATTATTTAAAATATATATTGCTCCATTTCTAGTGCCTATACGATTAGGTGTCATACAAAAGTCTACACATAAATAGGTTACAAACATATTTAACACCATTGTAACGCATTGCATTCCAACATGACAATTACTGTTTGTGAAATAGTGCTATATAAAGCATAAATTTATGTCAATTTATGCAGTAATGCACGATTATTGCGTTTCAATGATAAATCCGTTCTAATTTAAGGATAATACGGTAATTATAAGGTGACGTTTTGCACAGAATTGTTTCCAAAGTTTTCTCGTTAGAAATAATGGAGTTTTCCTACGTAATTGAATCAGAAATGAAGAAATCCGCAGGAGAACTAAGCTGCCGTACTTACAATAAGTGCAATAACTCGGATTTTGGGCTTTAAAAAGTTACATAGGTACATATGCAATCAGCAAATTTTGCTGATTACGGATATGTATGTAACCGACATAGCCCGAAGAGTTGCCAAACTTAAGTGGCAGTGAGCTGGGTACATTGCTCGCAGAACAGATGGCCGATGAGGCCGAAGGGTTCGGGAGTCCTGCCGGGTCAGCGGGATTGTCCGAAAGGGTGACCGCTGGCCCGGAGCATAAAGGGCTAAGGAATAAACACGGGTGGGTTTTAATCATTAAGAGTCTGACACTCCCTTCTGCTTCACCCAGAGCGGGAGGGGTCATATGATGATTTTCCATCCTGAAAAAAAAAAGGGTTCGGGAGTGGCGACCGCGTACTGGAAGACGTAGCAAATGTGGATCGATGACCTTGAGAAGGCCGCCGGAATCGGCTGAATACGGAAAGCACAGAACCGGTCAAAATGGCGGTGCGTTGAGGAGGCCTATGTCCAGCAGTGGACGTCTTCCGGCTGAAATTATGATGATGATAGTTCCCTATTGTTTTTTTTTTAATTTTAACACAATGATTTTTAAACCGATTTCCAACATCTTCTATATCTTTATCACGCAGCTGACCATACTGATCTCTGTTCAAAAAACCGTGACTATATTGCAAAATGAACTAATTTATCACAGCTTTTTTACTCGAGTCGTGTCAACAAAATTAATAGTGTGGTGTGATATGCTGTGTCACTACCATAAGTCTAAAATTTCAAAACTAAACGACACAATATTATGCTGTGTCACTACGCTGTGTCACTACCATAAGTCTAAAATTTCAAAACTAAACGACACAATATTTAAAAACCATACGCCCGCTCTTGCATCCTATTTCTTTCTGTGTAAAGGGTTTAAAGCAACCTAATCAAACCTAACCTCGGGGTGCCCTTCGCTCGCTCTTGCATCCTACATTGCGCTTTCTGTGAACCAAGGTATCTGGAAACAGTGTTTTCTATGAACAAAGCTAATGCCAAGAAGTGCTATTTATGAACAGAGATATCTGTCAACAGTGCTTCTTATGGACCGAAGTACCTATAAACAATGTTTTCTATAAACAAAGTTTTCGGCGAAACGTGCTGTCGAGGAATAGAGATTTTTATTAGCTTTGCTTTCTGTATGTAGTCGTATCGTACAAGCGTGTTTCTATCTTAGGTTCCAACCCAGATTCTGTTACATGTATATATAGTAGTTTATGAAAGCCAGATTTACCGCTAGATTCAGAAAGCGGAGGACTGGTCAGTCAGACTGGCGATGTTAACGACAGGCCTAAGCCCAGCATTGGCTATACATATATCGGCTGAATGATGTAGTTGATTATACAGCGTGGATCAGAAACGTGTGTTCTTATTGAAGGGGGTGAAACAGACATCAAATAGAACAACATTCTCAAAGAGACCAACGTCGTAATCGCAAAAACATAATCAGCTCTTCAATACAAAACTTCAATACCTCACAAAAACAATACTAATCCCTCTAATACCCAGAAAAAAATCTTCAATACCTCAAATGTATGGGACAGCTGACAATTATTTCGCGATAATTGCTAATCAAACACATAACGCATCTCAGTTATTTTAAGTCTCGTGAGATTAATCTAATGAATACATGCGTACATCTAAATCATTCTAAGAACAGACGGAGCAATGTTTTTCACGAAATTGTCGAACATCTTCTTTTACTTGTACTGCCAAAAAAAAAACAGTTATCACACTTCACACTAATATTATAAAGGGGAAAGTTTGTGAGTGTGTGTGTGTGTTTATATGTTTGTTACTTCTTCACGCTCAAACGGCTGGACCAATTTTGATATAATGTTGTATGGAGGTAGCTGACACCCTAAGTTAACATATATTCCACTTTTCATCCCGAAGTTCCCACGAGATCGACACTTATACGGGTAAAACCGCGGGGCACTGCTAGTGATAAATAAATAATAATATCCTTTATTCTCGTCTAACTTTTACTAGGGCCCTGTTTATTGGCCACGAGGTTATCTGACGTCGGGTGGTTCCGGCCCTTCATACATAATTCAGCGATGGCCGCTCATCATACGTCCATATCGGAGCGAATATACCCCACACTTTATTGCTTATTTTTCTCCTCTAAATATTATATAATGATGCTTTCAGTTGCTTGACTTATGATGTGTGTTTGTTGGATTTGTGATTTGAATTTAGGTGAAAATTAGAGGGGCTAAATGCTTTTTTTGTTGGTGTCGGATCTAGATCAAAAACGCGTCTTTGCCTAATACCTCGTAAATCACACCAATTTCACCGGCATCATTTCTTCCAGAAAAGGGTTTTTGAGTGGGAATAGTCTCTTTGATGATCCTAATTAAAAATCTTGTTTTCTAGGACTTCCAAAAATGTATACACTAGGCATTCAAACCACAATAGCTTTCACACCTTTCCAATAACACACATACCTACACTTTATCATGGGAATGCGCGATGTAATAGTTCACATTTTCATTTCGAAAATGGCGACCACGACACTGCAGACAATCCATTTGCCTCGCTTAGAACGCAACCAATAAAAGCCATAACTATCGAGCAATACCGGTCAGTTCGCAGACTCGAAAGTTCACAATGTATTCACAAAAACTGCCGACCAGTTGTGCAAAACGGGTAGTATTCAGTTACGAATCGAATACGAAACGCAGTTCCAAAATGACAGAATTAGGACGTAGCGTCCTGCTTCTTTCATTTTCTACCTTCTACGTTCATTTTTTTTAACTAAAAATTCATAGAGGAAAAAGGTCACGTTCCTTTTTCAAAAATGACTGTCAAGTAGATTAAACATAGCCAATAATTACTGGCCAGTTTGCAGATTCGCAAAAAAGCTTCACAAAAAATGCCCTAAACTGCGGTCGAGTTGCGCGAAATACCCGGTTGTATGTACAAAGTGCAGTGAATTTTCGCCCAGTTCCCTTGTTTCCTGTGATGAACATTAACCTGCTCAAAAGCTGAAACGGCTCTCCTGTGTTGAATGCTCCACTCCAATAAAACTTTTGTTTTTCACCCCACAAAAAATGCGCACGACCCATTTCGACGCAACGAGTGCATTATGTTGGTTCCTATTAAATTTGGGGTTGGATACTGGGCGGGTACATTATTATTTTACGAAACTGATTGTTCTGTTAGAATGTAATTTAAACTTGATTGATTTTGTTTACTGCTTTTTTCACCCAGAAACTGAGTTGTCTCATGCACGTGCTTTTAAAATGACATCGTATATACACATAAAATTCTACTTGGTTTCGGTTAGTTAAGCTTGGAATCTACTTCCCTGGAAAAGTCTAATTACTAGAGCTTTACAAACAACAACAACTATTCTTTGTGAGATAAAAAATTTTCAGTAAATAAATACCTATATAATATTATGAAAATTGTGAAAACGCCTACTATTTTCCCATCGAGCACAGCTCCACAAAATATGACACGAAACGAAGCCATAATTACATCGGACGATAATTTGCATGCAGACCTTACTACTACAGCCTCTAATTTCCCAGATCATAACTCACACGCGGTCATGCCGACATGACAATCCGCAAAACGTAGTCCTCGAACCGCACACCAACTGCGACGTTGCAAAGGTTTTCTTTACTGTATACGTGGCATCGCAACCACCAACCAATGGGCGTCGAATTGTCGCTTTGCCACCTACAACTATCACCCTTAACTCTAAAATTATAAAGTAGAATCTTGTGTGAGCAGTTATCGTGAATATGACAACAAGGGTCGCCCCACACTATGTTTACGGGCACTACACTGCCATCGAGAAAGCAAACATAGAGTAGTGGCGGTGCGTATCGATAAAGGTTTATCGAATTTATCCATTAACATGTTTGTTTTGGCGCTAAAATCGTTCAAGTGTATGGTAGTCAAACAGAGATATGTTTAAGATTAATCTCTATGGAAATGTGGGGTAAAGCTTAAAGTATGAATAATATAAGCTTTAGAGCACTGATGTAGCATAATCAGCATATACAGGCCTCCTCTATGTAAGAGGGAGTGGGCTGTAATCTATCCCTCGAGTTCAGTGCGGGTTCGTTCAGAGAGGAGGCCTGTGTCCCAGCAGTGGGAATATTAGAGGCTGATTATGCTATTCTTGTTTACTGGGAATTAATCTTAAATATGGTAAATAAAACTGGATCCTAAAAGCCTCTGCTTTTCCAATTAAACGATTCTTAGAAGAAAAAGTACTGTCGCATCAATACCTTAACTTACCTAGCTACATACTTATCTACCTATTTTTGTCATAAATTATCATTGTTTAGAATTTTCTCTTGCAAAATAAAGGCTCCTTCAAACAGGCGCGACACGACACGCGACACAAAGGCACCGCAAGTCTCACAACGAGCGGTGGCTTTGTGTCACGCGCTATTATATCGCGTGTCGCGCCTGTTTGTAGGAGCCTTAATATTATTATTATTATTTTATTTTACGTATTCGTCATAGTGTCACTTTTATTTCGATGTGTTTACTTTTTGTTTCTTTATCGGTATCTTGTTTTATAATCATGTGGGTAATTTGGTTATCATCTAATATTGTACTTTTGTGTGTTGTGCTGTCTTCTTGTGTTCCAAATAAATGGTTTATCTATCTATCTATGTAATACTTATAAGACACCGCTTTGAGTTACTATAGGTATAGACAGCGTTTCTACTATACATAACTCACGCCTATAATCCCCAGCAGGTTAGGCATAGGTGTAGGTACTCACAGCAGACACATTTCGTTAGTTATGTTTAAGGCTACGTCGACCGCCTAGTGGCGCCCTCATCGTTTGTTTGGTTATTTCTTTTACTTTAGAATAAAAATAGTGAAAATAGTGGCCACTATTATCCGTTTTAGTGATTATAATAAAATTAAACAATGTGAAACTACCATTTACAATAATATTAACGTATAATCTTGTGGAGCACAACTTAACGTGCTTATTTTCTGCATTGTTATTCTAAGATAAAAGAAATAACCGGACAAACGATGAGGGTGCCACTGCTCTTAAGTGCTTGGCCAGACTGGAAACGCAGGCACGGCGCTGCGTACTCAAGCATAAGAACTGAATCTGAGGGTCCATAGTGGGCACACGGGCGCGGTGAGCGGCGCGGGCTGCTCGGCGCGGGGAGCGCGCGGGCAACTCACGCCATAGCTCGTTCGTGTGAGACACAAGTGGCCACACAAGTGGCCGCTGTGAGTACGCGAGCGGCCCGCCCGGGGACTGGGGTACTCAAACTAGTTCAAGATTTTTTTTAGTAAAAATAAGTCTTCTTCATCTATATTATATTTAGACAAACACTGACTCGACAACACTCAGAACGAAGCTGCGCTCCACTGTGGATAGGCAGACCGCGCGCGTTCCCGCGCCCGCGCCGCTCCCCGCCCCGCGCTGCCAGTCTGGCCAAGCACTTAGTCCCATTACATAGAGGGACTATCAACCGGGTACAAACGCTGCTACTATTTCTGTAGTATGCAAATATGTACAGCTTGCCTTATTAATACCCCAAGTGCCACAGTCTCAATGCTTACTGAGTTATAATAGGGATTGATTGCACCAGTATCTAAGCTCTGATTAATTCACAATAACAGTTGATATAGCTAGGATAGTGTCAAATTTCCTGTCGGCTACTGTATCTATAATGTATAGCCATTTATCGTAATCCCAACTATTGTGTTTGGTTCTTGATGAGGAAGTGAAAACGGTTGTTTAGCGGTATTGTACGAAGATACTTAGTATGATTAACTAAGTTAATTCTACACGTGGATGTGTCAGATGTGTGTGTGTGTATGTGTGTGTGTGTGTGAGGGTGTGTGTGTGTGTGTGTGTGTGAGGGTGTGTGTGTGTGTGTGTGTGTAGATGTTATTGTTCAGGAAAAAGCTGTGGTCTTATTTTATCTCGGAAGGTAGGTAATAATTTAGGCTAGCGGCTAGATAATAACAACCATACACAGGTCGATCACAGGTATAGCTACGCTAGCCGCGATCAGTTCGTGGATGGGTGACTAGCCATTACATATAGGAGACCCTTCCGTGCCTCGGAAAGTACGTTATTCATAGATCTTTGACAGTCGTTACGCGGTAGTCAGAAGCCCAAAAGTCTGACAACCAGTCTTACCAAGGGGTATTATGTTACCCAGTACTTACTAATTAAGTTGTGGAAGTCAGATAGGCAGTCGCTCTATCTAAAATACTGGTATTCAGCTGCATCTGGTTAGCTAGATAGACTGGAAGCCGACCCCAACATAATTTTAGAAAATGCTAGACAGATGATGTGGTGGATTATTATTTAGATAGGTTTACTGTCTTAAGTGGCAGTGGGCATTGCTCGCAGAAAAAATGGCCGATGGGGCCGAAAGGTTCTGGAGTGGCGACCGCGGACCGGAAGACATAGCGTTGGAAGGCGTCCCACAAGGTGGTCCGACGACCTTGTGAAGGCCGCAGGAACCCGTTAGATGCGAGAAGCACAGAACCGGTCAAAGTGGACGTGCTTGGGGGAGGCCTATGTCCAGCAGTGGGCGTATTTCGGCTGAAATCATGATGATGATGTTGACTAACTGTATTAACTACTATCAAAAAAGATCGGGTCTTTTGTCGAATCCTTTGTGGAAAACCGGCGTACATAATCAGTCTATAATGTACCCACTGCTGGGACACAGGCCACGTCTCTTCTGGCGTAGGCCGTAATCTACCACGCGGGCCTAGAGCTGGTCCGTTGGTTGTTCTTGGACATGTCGGTTCCCTCACGATGTTTTCCTTCACCATTTTGAGAACAGTAGTGATAAAATTATATAGACAAAGTAAAGCGCCTGACTGGGTTCAAAGCCACGACCTACAACGCGTAAGTTGTAGCCGTTACCACTGGGCAACCATTGCCCTGAAACCATTACCACTGGGCAACCATTGCCCTGAAACCGGCGTGATCTACTTTAAATACCTCAAGATAATGTTTGGACTTTAAAAGAGACTGTGACCTCTGAGTTTGTTTCGGCCTTTCTTCGAGTAGTCAGATAGGAAACGCCGACCTCATCTAGTTTAAAAAAAATATATGATTGATTTGTAAAAGTGTTTGTGCAAAAAAAAAATAATTTATCATTTATCAAATTGTACTGAACGCTCCTAATCAAGCTGAAATGTATACCATTACTTCAAATAGCCATCATTTCAAGTGTTGCAACATATTTTTTGATGAAATATAGTTACAAACACATATACCGAGTATCCAATTTAACTATTTTCATATAACTGTATCTATGACAGGCATAAAACGTTAGGGCATAACATAGAGGTATTGTTATGGTTTAAAAGCATTTCATTTTATAGTGAAACATTAAATTGTATATTGCTAAAAATATTGCACACTCTGTCTATTGTGCTATTAGGTTTGTAATATAGTCAGTATACTTTATTGGTGCTACAGTACCCGGCGATAAATATTGCACATCGACCTTTTTACACAAAACCATTTTATACAAAGAATAAAAATAATTATCAAAAGAAGCAAATCATAATTGTTTTAACAGCTCCTAATAGATACCGGACTGTTTGTATTTCGTGCGACAGAGATGACGCTCTACGAAGCCGAAATTAGCCGATTGTCTTTTTCCAAAGGTCGATCGATGTGCAATATTTATCGCCGGGTACTGTACAATCTATCTCATAGTCGGCCATAACGTTCCCACTGCTGGGACACAGGTCTCCTCTCAGTGAGAGGGAGTGTGCCGTAATCCACCACGCGGGCCTAGTGCTGGATGGGAAATGTCACATGTCTTCGAATTTTTGGTTCTAGGACATGCCGTTTTCCTTCACCGTTTTGAGAGCAGTGGTGATGAAATAATTTACACAAAGTAAAGTGGCTGTCTGGGTTCGAACCTACTACCTACAACTCGTAAATCGCGGCAGTTGCCACTTGGCTACCACTGCTCTCAAAATCTATTTATCTATTTAGCTCGTATTGTCTCCTCCTCCTAAAGAACTCCCTTTTCCACTCACGTCTGTCCACTGCCATTGCGGGCCAGTCCTTTCAGGAGGAGTCAAGTCCGTCCCTTCATTTTCTTGGACTGCCGCGGTGTTTTCTAAAATTTTATGGGACCCAATCAGTGGTTCTTTTTGCTCACAGCTCGTCTGACATGGCGCAGACCCACTTAAGATTGCCAGTTTTCCGGGTATCATCTGTGATTTTGATTTTAGTGTTTGTTTTTGGTTTTGAATTATAATAATATAACATTGTGAGAGAATACGACATTGCCACAAAAATCGGCTTAACAGGAGAGTGGCACAAAAATTATAATTATGATTACATTTTAAGTTAGCAAATGTAATAGGTACCTATATAGTATTTTGAAAACTCAAAATAACCTACAGTTTTTTGTTTTTATAGTGACCGCTACTGCTTTAATCAAATTTTGTTTGTGTATATATCTCTTATGTCCTTAATTAGATACCTAAGGTATATTTTGTACAGACGAGACGCTAGCACATCAAGCTACTATAATCTGTCAAATTTCTTTAATAGATTTCAACTTTATCGCTAAAGCATAAGGTTCAAAGTTGATTAGGAAAATTTGACAGTTTCGGGTAGCTTGATGTGCTGCGTCTGTGCATACAACTAAAGTAACTACTTATAAGCAATAAAAATTGTCCATGCTGGTGCCTTGAAACTTGAACGTTAACACTTTGCGGAAGCCTTCGTTTAACGCCAGACGTAATAACAATAAAACTTCTATTGTGTCTCGTTCAGTGTCCTTTAACCGATTAAGTCATGCATACATTTTTACCTATTGCCAGTAACAAACACTTAGATTAAATTCCATGATACTAACAGGGCAGAAGAAAATTATCATCACAACGAAATCACTTGCCAAATTGTCACAAACGGGAATTTTCCTGCTCCAATAAGGAAACGCGGTAAAATAATATTTGTTCACATGTCAGAAAGCCGACAGACAAAAGCACTTAGCGTGTTATCTTTTACTGGATCCACTCTTTATTTACTTACATTATTAATAAGTTTGATAAAAATCACGTTAAGTTTCGCTCTCCAATTTCAGCATAATTATTGAAAAAACCCTCCTATCCTGCCCTTCCACAGAGAGTCGTTGCAGAGGTCAGCCAAAATGACCTCACCTCTGCGCTGCCACCGATAACGCCGTGGAAGTGGCGAAGTTCTGGGCTAACACAATTTAATAACTGTCTTGTCAAGGCACCAAGAAGAAGAATTACGGAAATTCATTACCACTGTTCTCAAAACTGGTGACGGAATACATCGTTAAAATCGTGCCGGAAACCGGCGTATGTCTTAGAACAAAAACTTCGAAGACATTTTACATCTACCGAACCGCACTGGGCCCGCGTGTGGGTTACGACTTCTCACAGAAAGAAGAATCCTGTGGGAATGTAAGGCTGACATTGGATATTGCAAATGCTATTGTCTTAAAAATACAATAGTGAACTTCTATCACTGCTCGGGTAGATGCGGTGACAATGCATAATATTGTATGAAAATAAACTAAGTACACACAAATTGTACAAAATTTATGTTGTAGTATTCTAGTCTGCATTTAAGCTTTGCGCTAACCCTAGATATAGATCAGTGGGGCTATCCCTATGTAGGTACCTTAGGAAAGACCTTTGGAATGCGCTCTAATAATGCGCTTTTGTATCCACGAAAATTACCTAATAACATGAGCAATGATATGCGTTGTATTTGTTCCTACTGCACATATTGCGTGAGCATTTCCAGTATCCAGCTGGTATATTATGAGGTAATTAGCGAAACTGAACGAAAGCTAATTCATTACTAGATCGCAGCCGAGCAAGAATGAGTGATGAGGTTTTTCACAACAGCGATGTAAATGGAGGTTTTGTAATACGCTAAAGACTTGACACGCATAAGTTTGCAAATAATATCAAGGAATATAATACAATACTCGGTGTTTTGTGTTTTGTTGATAAAGTGGAATTGAATTTGGAAAGTAGATAAAGATACATGAATAATTTTAATGTTTTGTGACTAAGTTAAAGCTTCTAAGCAGTACGTTTGGAAGTGGGATTTAAATAAAATAAATATTAAAATTTTCATACCTGAACGTTGCAATTCAATCAAAACTTTTAGAAATAAAAATGGGAGCGATTTGAAATTCAACAATCCTATTTGCCTATTGTAAAAAATAACAACAACAAAGCTATTAGGGTAGCTGCTAGCTTCATCGTCCTCGTGTATAATGACCGTTTTACCGCATTGCAATGGCATGCACGTAGGGTGAGTGTACTAATCGTCGGCGTTCGCTATTGTCATCACGTCGACTACATCTACACATGTTATTATGAATCCGAACATAACAGGGTGAATGGGAAATATTAACTAGAAAATAACTTGGAAGGGAATTGTTCTATGAGATTGCATTGTGATTAGAAACTAAACTAATGTGTACATATTTGTACTTATTACTCTGTAGTACCTAACTGCCCCGTTGGTCTGGTTTAAAGCACCCCATTGGGACTGCTGAGCATGGAGTCCTGGGTCCGATTCCCAAGTTGGAAAAAGTGTCGCTTAGGTCTTATATCATCCTTAAAAAGGACATGATGCTAATTGTATACCATCATCTGTCTAGCCTTTTCCCAACTATGTTGGGGTCAGCTTCTAGTCTAACCAGATAGAATAGAAATAGAAAATATTTATTGTAACGGTAAGTTAAGATGACATAAGTAGCTTAAAATATTACCTACAGCCAGGTTACAATATAGTATTAACTAGTGAGCCCCAAACTAGACAGTTAGTCTGTATCTTGGGGCTCGGAGTACGAATTCCAGAGTGGAGTAGTCTCCATAGTTAAAGATACGAGTACATAACGTAATACGTATGATATAATAATATATAATATATATTTAATCGCCTCTCCAGCGAGAGGCGATTTCAGGTATGGTATGGTACGTGTGTATGTGTGATATTTGTGAGGTGTGTGTGTATATGTGTGACGTGTGTGCATCTGGGGTGTGTGTGTTAGTGTGCGTGTTTGTTCCATTGTGCTTCGTTCAATTTGGTGTCAGGTGAGAGTCTTTATATTAATTGTTCCGAGTCATCATAGCCAGTGTTATGCAAAATTTCCTTTACAATTTTTTTGCACCCGAATGAAGTATTATTTTTAACAGATACAACTTAATGCCAGTATTTTACGTGTAGTGACTGCTTATCTCATGGTTAATTTAATTGGATAACTAGCTTCTGCCCACGAATTTGTCTGCGTATACTTCATAATTGGTCCAGAAAGAAATTAAAAATATGTAAGTAATAAAAAATAATGGGCTAAAAAGTTTAACCCGTAGGTATTTAGATATAGTAGAATCGCAAAAAAATATACCTAATAGTCGTTAAGCCACCTCATACTTATTCACTTTATACATAGTTCTATTCATCATAGATACCTCCCATCCTACTCATATCAATAGTTATCCCCAGATGCATATCTTAGTTTCCTTTACAAAACCCAAGGGAGATATGATTCCGGTTATTGCCTGCTATAGTATAACCAACAATACTTTAGTACAAACAAAAGAACATGGTAGCTAAGCCTTTGGGATGCCCTCAAAACGAATATAGGATAGGCTTATGTCTTATGTTTATTATCATAATCCCAAGTACTTAAGTTAGGCTATTATGGTATTTTACCTGAATTTAGGTGTTATTGTTGTTCTACGTGTTTGTGAAAGTAATTAATACGGTTGTAGGTAGATTTAGTATATTTACTTTGTGTTTATCTCTCAGGCGTACCTATATGTATTTATGTTATGGGAGGTATTTATTTATTTATTTATTTATTTAATACTTCAAGCACATAAATGTACAGAGGCGGACTTAATGCCATAGGCATTTTCTACCAGTCAACCTTCGGGTGATGCAGAGACAAACAGTGGTAGGCTTTAGTGAGCAATTACAGTGACCTGGAGACCAATTCCTGGAATTGAAAACGTTCAAAATGTAGTAACAATCTCATCTCAGTGACAACCAATGTCAAAAACTTATCAACAATGTAGGAAAATTATAGGTATTTATCACAGATCGAGTTTGAGATCAGACTGTGACCGTACTTAAGGTTATGAGAATGCTCTCCTGAGATAGTAATAGTTATTCGAATTAGAGCACCTACCTAAGATACCTAAATCAATCTTTTCCTAAACCGTTAAACACAAAATTTTCAATAACATCGGCTATTCCTGTTTTTTCCTGACACGAGGCTTATATTTCCAAGATAATGCAGCAGTACCTACATCAGTTTTGTTACATGCTACCATTTCAACCGACAAAGCTCGGCGAAATGACTTCTTAGAGTCAAATATTAGACAGCTTAGAACTTACCCTACCAAAGAAATAAGTCATTATGTTGTTATCCATAAGAAGTCCGGAACAAAGACACAGTACGTACGTGGGCAGAAATTAGAAGAAATAGTACCCACTTTATTTTTATACAACGACTAGCTTCTGCCCCCGACTTCGTTCGTGTAAAATTTCTTGGTACCACCCCGTCGCATCGCAATGTCTGCCAGCGCTATTACTGCGTTTTCGCGCTCTTTCTTATTTTTTTCATTTTGCACGGCACCTAAGTGTCCTAGGGTGATTTTAAATAGCCTTTAGCCTTCCCCAAGAATTCTTGAGGACCAAATCTGACTGGTAGTTCCAGAGATTAGCACGTTCAAATCAACAAACAAACAAACTCTTCACCTTTATTAGTAGCATAGATTCACTTTTTGCTCCTGACAACCTCGGTCGCTTTTAACAACTTTCCTTCGCGATTTATCAAAGGAAGACTTTGTCAAAGTTTAAAATATTAATAGCTAAGATACGACCGGTTAACCACCAGCTTATACCGTTCAAACAGCTGTTAAAAACTCTTTACTAGGTATTCGTATCCTCGTTATTTACGCTTTAACTTCAGCTGGCGGAATTACCCGGTGAAGTTAAGCTGGATGATTGCGTTTCGCTCGCGGTGAGTCCGGATTTCTATGTCAAATGCACGGTTCAGCCCGGATTTAAGTATCAAACAACAAAAGCAACCCGATTTAGAAACCACCGTGGTACAACATGTAGAGAAACTACGTATCAAGATGGGATAGGAGCAATAAAATGGCGGAATGAGGGGTTAAATGGGAAAAAGTAAGATCTAAAGGATTTATTTGAATTCAATTTACTTCATAATTCGGCGTAACTTATAGTAAGACCAATTTTTAAGCCTCATTTTAATTCATGGCAAGCTAAGTGGAAACTTATTTTTGGCGTTGTTCTCTATTTTAATGAAATAGCTGTTTTTAAAAGTAAAACAAATACCTACATAGTGATGTATCGCCTACTTTTAAATGACCAAAAATGCAGCTAGATAAAAATAACAAGTGCGTGGCAGACGCAGCTTGTAGGTATTAAGATTTTATAACATAACGAGACTATAATATGGGCATAATTAACTTAGATGTTTTCTATAACACCCCGTCGTCCTGTTGCATATCAAAAGTCGAGATGTACAGCCATTATTCCTAAGAGCTAGAGTACTTCAGACATTTTCAGGCAGAATCCCGGTATAAAAAATTAATGAAGCATGTCCAAGTACGAGAAGATCATTAAAAACAAGTGTCCGTTGTCAAGTTATCTCGCAAAGTTACTGTTCGCACTAACCTCAATGAAATTAATCAGACGATAAAATGCAGGGGAGGGAAAGAGTTTCCTAACTTCCCTATTTAATGGCTTACAAAGACCGGATAATTGGATTTAACGGAAGGTAATTCAGCTATTTTCGCCGTGTTTTGTAAGACCAATGTTGTGGTAGTGTTTTTATTTAAGCTCACTTTGCATTGAGTTGGCAGTGCCACGAGTTTATTCTGCATTTTGAATTTCTAATCATCACGTTTACTTTAATTATAATTCTAAAAACTCATTACAAAATTAGATTTTTAATAAGGCCCACTTACACCACAAACAATACATTGTTAATAGTACATTACGATACGTGTGAGCGTGTGACTTAAGTAGTCCATTATTTATCGCCGTGCATTAATAGTATTTTATTCTATTGTTTAGCTCGTTCACACGAGCTACCCGCACTCTAAACCCGTACTTAAGCCACGCTTTTCGCTGTAAAAATGGACAACTTAAGTCACAGAAAAGCGTGACTAAAGTACATGTTTAGGTCACACAGTGCTATAAATATTTAGTTTAGTGCTTAACAGACTTAAAACATCATACTATCTCTGTCATCTTCTTATGATTGATAGAAATAGAACGGTGTTTAATAGTTGTCATCATATTAAACACTTCACAAACAAATTAGGCTTTAACATAAGGTGCTAACATGTTGATATGAATCAACATGTTAGCACCTTGTGTTAAAGCCTATTTTTTTCGTTTTAAGAAATTTAGCTCACCTACGTAAATAAAGGCATTGTAGTAGAAAAACCAATGTATAGCGCTACACGGTTCTTTTGGCGTGTGGCCCAACTAAAGCCGCCATTTTGTTTTTTTAATAATATTGCAAAAATGAAAAGTAAACCAACATTTACTGACAACGCCTCCCTATAAACGTCATTCAAGCGCCAACAGATACGTGTAGTAATGTACCTACATGTTATTCACCTAATGTATAATATGTTATGTATTCTATACTATTTTTGTCTATGGTAATAGTATCGATTGCGATGTCGACAATTCTGCCGATGACAAATTTGTGAAAACGTGCGAATTAGATACTTAGATGTTAATACTCACTAGGATTGACAGCATGTCCTTCATCGACGACGTGCATCGATAGGTGGAGGAACACCAGCAACGTTGCTGACAACTGCAACAAAGAAACATGACAATTATTAACAGTGAAAAATAATATTATACTATCTATTCCATCATCATCATTTCAGCCGAAAGACGTCTACTGCTGGACATAGGCCTCCCCCAAGCACCTCCACTTCGACCAGGTCTGTGCTTCTCGCATCCAACGGGTTCCTGCGGCCTTCACAAGGTTGTCGGACCGCCTTGTCGGAGGCCTTCCAACGCTGCGCCTTCCACGGTCACCACTCCAGAACCTTTCGGCCCCATCGGCCATCTGTTCTACGAGCTTGCCCTGCCCACTGTCACTTAAGTTTGGCAATTCTTCGGGCTATGTCGGTTACCTTGGTTTCCCTGCGGATCTCCTCATTCCTGATTCGATCACGCAGGGAAACTCCAAGCATAATATATTTATTCCATAATATCTATTCCATAAGTGGTATTAAACAAAGTCGAGATTTCGATGCGGTTTTCAATGTTAAGAATTAGCATTGCCATTAAACGTGGCAATGCTGCCAGTGTTCAGCACGTTTCCGGATGACAGCGACGCGGACAAGTACTTCGACTCCTACGGGTTCTTTTATTTATTTTTTTGTTTTTGTTTTTTTTTTATGCTTAGTTAGTTATTCATTGAATTTAGTGCCTGTGGGTCTATTCTGTTAAAATCTCACCGTGAAAACTTAGGTGAAGTGAGCGTGGAGTGAGCTGTCAATAGTGTCATATCGTAGCAAAAACAAATTCACATCACCTAAGTTTTCACGGTGAGATTTTACAGAATCGACCGGCAGGTGCATAAAGTTAGTTACGTTATATATTGCATAATAATCATTTTAATATATATTGAGAGACTTGTGGCTAAGTAATAATAGCCGCACGAGTCGATTGATCAGGTTAAGCTACGCTTGCCGCGGTTGGTCCGTGGATGGGTGACCATCTTTACATATCAACCTCTCCGTGCCTCGGAAAGCATGTTAAGCCGTTTTTTTTTTGAATAAGCTGTTGGTCCCATCTGTCATTCGTGGATCTTTGACAGTCGTTACGGGTCGTCAGAAGCCCGGAAGACGACAACCAGTCTTACCAAAGGGTAGCGTATTACCTAGTAATTGGGTTGTGGAGGTCAGATAGGCAGTCGCTCCTTGTAAAATACTGGTATTCAGCTGTATCTGGTTAGACTGGAAGCCGACCCCAACATAGTTGGGAAAAGGCTAGGCAGATGATGAATAATTTTAATGTATATGAAATAAGCATAATAAATAATATTAAAAAATCGTTTAATATAGAATTATTGATGTTTTTTCAAGTCGTAAAAACGGTGCGAAACAGAGGTGGATCTAGTCATTAATAAATCAAAATAAACAAACGTTAGATGCAGACTCGATGTCACTTTTATTTTTAGCACTTCCCGCCGCTCGTAGCCGCAGGATACTGCTATTTTTGTCCGGTAAGTTTTGACTGACATAGGATAAAAATGATTCGGAACCTAATTTTAGATACCCATAGGTAACGTAAGTGCTTGGCCAGACTGGCAGCGCGGGTCGGAGAGCGGCGCGGGTAGAGTTTTGTCACTACAAAACTCAACCCGCGCCGCTCGAGCGCATATGGATGAACAAGACTTATTTTTACTAGAAAAAAGCTCAAACTAGTTTGAGAACCCCGTTCCTCACGCGGGTTGTCCGCGCACTCACTGCGGCTACTTGTATGAACGAGCTATGGCGTGAGTTGCCCGCGCCAAGCAGCCCGCGCCGCTCACCGTGCCCGCGTGCCCACTATGGACGCTCAAATGAAATTCGTATGTTTGAATACGCCGCGCCGTTCCCGCTTCGCGCCCAACCCGTGCCCGCGCTTCCAGTCTGACCACGCACTAAGTGCACATATGTATATCTTCTGAAGTACAGCTTTTATATATTAACGCTTCACTTCACTCAATATGTCAATAGGATTTCATGAGTACGAAAAATTTTTGCCCCACTCATTCGCGTGCTCTCTTAACCCTTTTAAAAATGTAAGACTTACTTATAATATCACTGACACGGGGTAGTAATTATTTTTTTAGGTCCATTCTCTTCGTGACACCTTTCGTAAGCCGTGTGCTGTAAAAATGCCAACAACCCCAGGGTACAATGCGACTACTAAATTGCATTAAAATTCCTCTTTGTCCTGACGCCGGAGCAAAATGAAAAATTGTGTTGGTACCCGCAGACTCGGTCTTGGATACACCTCTGGGCTTTTTGTAAATAATGCTGCAAGTATTTTATGAGCTGCCCCTGCTATTTAATATTTAATTTCACCGAGTAACAGTGTATTTAATTTTATGAATGATTAATTATATATTATTTCATTATATTTTTATTTTTATGTAACAGAAAATATGACACAGTATATGAATTATTCCTTTCTTTCTTAAAACAGAAAGGAAGAAAAAGAAAGAAAAATCTTTCTTTTTTCTTTTAAGGGGTGACTACCGATTCGGACAAGAGAAAATAATACTATAAATATTACCTTTTCACATAAGTTTATCAAACACTCTTAACTAGCTGACCAGACAGACGTTCTCCCGTCCAAAGGGTTCATTCATACAAAAATCCCCAAGCAAAAAAAACGTTCAGTTTTTCCCGAATCAGAAAATTTTCCGGGAAACTTTTCCAATTTTTCTTTACCTAAAAACCGGTCTCTTGCGAAATAGTTTTTATCACTAACCCTGTTTTATGAATAAATGTAAGGTGCTATAACAATGTCACTTCATTTTGTATTTTTTTTCATTTATATGAGTAATTAAAACGGGACACGACAGGCTTATTTTAATATCAATGATCACGTGATGGTGGATTAGTATTCATGTGTTTTACTGCTACTTTGTCACGATATTGTAAGTAGACTAATATACTCTTATACTTTGATAGAAATTGTTTAATAACCAAGTAATAACAACTTACTCTGGCCCGCGTGGTGAGATGGTGGTGGAGAAGGCCTGTGTCCCAGCAGTGGTACATTATATAGACTGATTATGTATGTATGTTATGTATGTGTATATAAGCACGTACACAGGTTAAACACAAATTAACCTCTCACACGTTTGCCCGCCTACCTGTCGAAACACACCACGCGTCGGAGTAGTTGAATGGGCGCAGTAAAGTCATTGTTTTAACAATGACACTTGTGTACACTTCGTGTACCCTTGACGTTTCGAGCACTTTCTCTTATGTACACTTGGTGTACACGTGACGCTTGAGGGGTAAAATAAAAAAAATTAAGAGGGGTAAATGTCTTAGAATATTACCTACAGCTAGGCTACATTAGTGTTTGTCGCCAGTGAGCTCCTAGACAGTCTGTATCTTTGGGCTATAATGATACTCGACTTCAAATTGAAGTGTAGTAGGCTGCACTTTATAAACAGTATTTTGCAGAAAGTTAGGCAAAGAAAACACTGTTATCATAGCAGTATGGAACCGAAATGCAGGAAGCTTCGTTGTTCTTGGTTCCACAGATAAACAATCCTGCTTTACCCTACGGTGTACAGTGATAGGTATCACAGTAGTCCAGTGTGTACCGAGATTTATGCGGTGTGGTACCATAGCATTATTTTGAGGTACAGCTTTTGCTGTCCCGCACTGTTGTTTTCGGCATTCGTAATGCAATTTTATCACCTCAAGAGTGTTTAGTCTAGACCACGTAGGAATGTGAACTGCCGGTATTACGCTACTTTTAAATTGTGTTAGCGCGGGGAGCAATAAAAGAGTGTACAGTGCGTGCCACGTAAGAAGAGACTTGACCCCGCCTCCCCCGCTTCATTCCGCCGCCCCTATGACGTCCGGTCCCGTCCCGCACTCAGACCTCATACCGCTAAAGATACCTAAAATCGTGTTCTGCGCATGTCAGACCACGTGGTGTGTCAAGTCTCTTCTTACGTGGCACGCACTGTACTGTATTTTAGGCAATGGTTTAATACCGTCTTATTAACAAAATAAACTTCCGGACAAACAATAAGTTAAGCTTCAGAGAGGAGTATCGTCGGTTGCGGTGGAGTCTGTGGAAGCGAGTGGTCATCAGGCCGAGCCGTTTCGTCGCCGCGCCGCGCCTCAACTTACCGATGACGCACTGATCACGCTGCCTGTGCCGGGTCAGCGGGATTGTCCGAAAGGGTTACCGCTGGCCCGAAACATAAAGGGCTAAGGAAGGAACACGGGTGGGTTTTAGTCAGTAAGAGTCTGACACTCCCTTCCGCTCCACCCAGAGCGGGAGGGGTCATTTGATGATTTCCCATCCTGAAAAAAAAATCACGCTGCCTGCACATGCAGGCCACGCGCAAGGTATTGTGTTGGGTTCGATTCCCAACAATTGGGTTCGTGAATTTGCTAGAAACAAACTTACAAAAAATATAGCATTCAGTCGTTTGTTTCCAGAAAACCAACAATATTAACGTCGGTAATTAAACTTTGCTAAATACAGCACATATCAATCACAATCTGAATAATTTTGAAGGATATTGCTAATACATTGCTTCATATATTCGAAAAATGTGTCTGCTCAACAACGTTAATAACGCAATGAATGTTGTTGAACTTTCAAAATGAAAGCCATTCCTACGGTTATGCGTTAGGTACAGACGCCAGCACATCAAGCTACCTGAAACTGTCAAATTTTCCCAATCAACTCTGAATCTTATGCTTTAGCGATTAAGTTGAAAATCTATTAAAGAAATCTGACAGATTGTAGTAGGTTGATGTGCTGGCGTCTGTACATAATTACCCTGCTGTTCTACATATTCACGATAAACCCTACATTTAGAATATAAATGTAATAATAACGAACGCTAGAACTCATTGCCTAACAGTAGTTAGAAGGCAGTTCTCATCGTGGCAGACTGTCACAATATTAGAGTCGCTAAGCTTAGAACAAGTCGCAAACAAACGCTAATTGCTGTAATTGGCAACACCAACCTTTGAGTTGCCTCACGCTGAAATTATTTGCTCGTAATTACTATCTAGCACTTTCATAACTGCCTTTCGGTCACTGAACAATTTAAGTTAATGTGTTGAACGTTAGAAGAAAATGGTTGGGAGTATCTTCATGTACTCGTTTGTTGGTTAAGCCACATTAATGCTGAACGTGGTTTTCGGGTTTGCTTTGACATTTTTTTTAATTTGGATCAAGCGTTTCCACACCTTGTCTCTATTTTTTTGTTCTGCGAGAGAATAGAATAGAATACTCTTTATTTTCTCTCTTTATTTCTCTTTTTTTTTCTTTATTCTCTTTATTATTATTTTTTCTCTTTTTTATGAGAAGTATTTTATGTACAGACGCCAGCACATCAGGTTACTACAATCTGTCAAATTTCTTTAATAGATTTTCAACTTTATCCCTAAAGCATAAGGTTCAAAGTTGATTGGCAAAATTTAACAATTTCGGGTAGCTTGATGTGCTGGCGTCTGTACCTAATTCAAGCACTGTCTACCGAAAATTCTAATTTCAATACCGATAGCCCGAAAGTCTAATAACCACTCTTACCAAGAGGTATCGTATTACCCAGTAACTGGATTGTGGAGGTCAGATAGACAGACGCTCCATGTGAAATACTGATATTCACCTGCATCCGTTAGACTGGAAGCCGACCCCAGCATAGTTGGGTAGAGCTTAGGGAGATGATGTTGAATCAATAAGCTAAGCATCTAAATCACTGCCATTTCTAACAAAAGATCTAAACTTTATGAAACGAAATTCTCAATTCAATCTTTATTGCAAACATAATGTACACATACAGGTGGTAAGTATAAATAAATAGAATCAATTATGGACCCTGTCGGGCACAGTAAAATATTAAATAAGTAGGAGAAAGGAAGAGCGCCTTTTTTAGCGCATAAAGAGTTTTCATTCGGACACTCAATCCTTGTTGTCGTACTTTAGAAACCCCTGAACTGGAACTTATGTCTGTCCCTAAATCTAGTTTTAAATCCTCCCTTAAGTAATACTAGGACCCTTTACCCACTTTATCGCCTTTCACGACCGTAAATAGATTGTATTGTTCAGTATAAAAAATAAAAAGGCCCAGAATTATGGACTGTGCGCAGAATCAAGATTTATGAGGTATATATACAGGATGAATGAAGGTTATGTTTTAGAAGAAGGTTATAGTTTATGTCATTGCCTGACGAATAAAATCAACTCAATCGTTGTCCACTGATACACAAGACATGGACATCTAGCAACCCGCACTGGGCCCGCGTGGTAGACACGGTTACAGTCCACTTCCTATCACGAGGGAAGGAGAGGCCTGTGACCTAGCAGTGGGTACATTAAAGGCTGATAATGCTGTCCAGTACTCATCATTTCAGCCTCAAGACGGCCAGTGCTGGACACAGGCCTCCCTCAAGCACCTCCACTTTGACCGGTTCTGTGCTTCTCGCATCTAACGGGTTCCTGCGGCCTTCACAAAGTCCAGTGCTGAACGTAGCATATTATGTAAAATATCGTACATATGTAAGGTGCATATGTAACGTAGTATATGTAGCGTGTGCATATGTTTAATCACAATACCCAATTCTCCGATGTCCGTATTCTGTCTCTACCATGTCATTTATAGTCTGCCTAGCGTTTTTTCAACATCTTAGGGTCGGCTTCCAATCTAACCGGATGCAGCTGCAATACTAATATTTAACATGGAGCAACTGCCTATCCGACCTCCACAACTCAGGTACTGGGTAACACGATATCCCTTGGTAAGATTGGTTTTCGGAATTTCGGGCTTCTGACTACCGGTAGCGACTGTTGAAGATCTACAAATGACAGCCGGGACCAACGGCTTAGCGTGCTTTCCACGTCATTGTTTGATGAAAATGAAATGAATGGTCTATGTTTAAAAACGGTGAAAAAGAAAGCTTACAAAATCGTAGGCGTGTCTTAATTACCCAAGGGTAACGAGTAACCTGATTATTTTATCTCAATTCTACTGGATCCCTTTCAATAAATCTCTCATCAGAAAAACACCCTATACATTGAGCCCTTACTAAGTACCGTTTATAAGGTAAGGGGTGCAAGATCTCATGATTTATTGGTACCAACAGTTCACATTAATCTTTTTCTCATTTGCCAGGTGGAGGTCAGAAGGGGGAAGGGGGGGGTATTATTGATGGACGCTTGTCGTCGTGCCGTCAAACCTTAATGTCCGTTAGTACAGTAAATTGAGATGAAACAGTTTCGGAGTTCAGTCTTCGTTTATTGAACTGGATTTTGTTGTTTTTGTACAGTAATTTTAACCATTAATTTTAAGCGTGTTTATCACAAATACACTTGAAAATATATACAAAATGCCAACCTGGCTTAAGCAAGCGTTGTGATCAATGCTTCTCTGCATTTGAAAAGGCTTTTGCACTGAAGTGTGGCAGTAAAAGTATAAGTCTCGAAGGAATATTGAGATAAAAGAATCTTTTGACCTAATCGCCAGGTCATGGTCTACCTATAAGCCAAACTTCATCAAAATCCGTCCAGCCGTTTTAGCTTGAATGCATAAAAACAAACGTACAAAAATCTAACATTTTCTCTTTATTGTAATAATTAGATAATACAACATAAATATAAAATGGCCTCTGTTTCACCGCAGGGCAGATGAGTACGATAGTACACCAACAGTACAGTATGTCATTAAAATCTGAAGGAAAAGTAGGTAGTACATAACCGGTATTACTTCAGATTGCATACATCATCAGTGCCAGCCAGGGCTATACGGCAATAGCTCACGACTGTCTGCTGCCTCGCTACCTACAATAAAATGCCGTGGGGAAATGAGAAGACAATGCTTTGAAAGTAGATTGCCGATCATCGTGTTTATTGTTTATGAAGTCATAGTAGGTTCCAGATAACAGGAAATATTAGAGGACAACACAAAATTCCCCAAGAAATATTTCAATGTCCTTTGTGATATTGTAGGTTTTACTTTTATAACATACTAGCGACCTGCCCCGGCTTCGCCAATGGCAGGCATTGCACCCGTGTGCAATTTACACGTGAAGACTTCTGTTTACGATGCGCTGTGCACAAGTTCTTAGCAGTAACCTAACAAAAATTGCATTGGCTTGCATGAATTCAAGATAGTATTTCATTTGTATTATGAAGTACTTCTTTTTACATAAATATATTTATATATATGTGGGGACTGTGTCTCACGTACCCATCCCTTGCATAGTTTTAAGAATGTAATATTTTTATAGAGGAACTTATTGTAATAATTTTTAGAAAGTTTCATTTTTGTGTTTTTCCCACGTTGAACATCTGCAAGCGATTTAAGTTTTAGGTACTATTTATTGTCTTTCATGATTCTTTACTTTTAAGGTTCATTGTTCTATTTGTTTAGTTATCTTGTATTGTACCTATTTGCTATTTATAGTTAAGGTTCATTGTTCTGTTATTTTCAGTTGTCTTGTATTGTACCCATTTGTATTTCTCGTGTTTTATTATACTTTTAAAAGGCAATCGTTTTGCCGCGTCCTTTGTTTAGTGACGTGGTAGAGTTTTTGGTTCTGAGCTTCAGTCTGTGCTGAACTACGATCGTGCGAGGTCCTCTCTGACCCCCGATCACATTTTACTCGCCGAAGCTCGCCGTAATAGTTTACGGCGAGCTTCGTGTTTCTAGTAGTTTTACCATTCATGTAACCTCATTTAATTTTACTTTTTCGTGTCAAGTGTAACTACTAGCTTTAGTTACTTGATATCGTAATAAATTAATCGTTACCTATTTACAACTTACTTCAGTGTATCACTCGCCCACTGCCACTGTAGGGGTTCGTGACCGCGTGGGCGAGTGATACACTGAAGTAAGTTGTAAATAGGTAACGATTAATTTATTACGATATCAAGTAACTAAAGCTAGTAGTTACACTTGACACGAAAAAGTAAAATTAAATGAGGTTACATGAATGGTAAAACTACTAGAAACACGAAGCTCGCCGTAAACTATTACGGCGAGCTTCGGCGAGTAAAATGTGATCGGGGGTCAGAGAGGACCTCGCACGATCGTAGTTCAGCACAGACTGAAGCTCAGAACCAAAAACTCTACCACGTCACTAAACAAAGGACGCGGCAAAACGATTGCCTTTTAAAAGTATAATAAAACACGAGAAATACAAATGGGTACAATACAAGACAACTGAAAATAACAGAACAATGAACCTTAACTATAAATAGCAAATAGGTACAATACAAGATAACTAAACAAATAGAACAATGAACCTTAAAAGTAAAGAATCATGAAAGACAATAAATAGTACCTAAAACTTAAATCGCTTGCAGATGTTCAACGTGGGAAAAACACAAAAATGAAACTTTCTAAAAATTATTACAATAAGTTCCTCTATAAAAATATTACATTCTTAAAACTATGCAAGGGATGGGTACGTGAGACACAGTCCCCACAGTACCCCCCTACCAGTGATAAAGATCACGAAACACCTGCCTGATAGTAATCAGGAAATTTAACTCGCCTACCAGAACGGCGAGGAATATGCTTGCCAGGCCAACTTAGGTTCCAGTGAGTCGGAACCGGTCGCCGCATAGTTCACGGTGAGTCGGAACTATCTGTGAAGATGTCCCCAGTGAGTCGGGGTGGCGCGGGCGCTGCGTTATGCTCCAGTGCGTCGGATGTGGTACAGCGCCGGGTTAAGGCTGGCTGCTGCGTCGACCAGGAGAGGAATTGAGCTCTTCTTGTTGACCGGCCGAAAGTGCAGTGTGCTGTGCCGAGGTTGCTGATGAGGCTGAGGGTGATGACCAGGTATGCGCGGTCGCTGCATGCTGGTGGTCAGGATACCCGTTGAAGCCGTGGGAGCTGGCTGGCTGGGAATGCGCGTTATCCGCGGCTAGTGACTCCCGCTGGCGTTTCCCGGCTGCGACTGGTTTCGTCTGTATGCGCGCATTGCGGCTCTGCTGCGACGGTGATGCTTCACGTCGTCGGTAGCTGGATCGCTCGCCATTTTAACACGTACCTTGATTTAACACTCGCGAAACTCTTTACGCACTGTCACGAACTCACGCTATTGATAGTTTTGATCACGTCGGGGTCACCACTGTAGGGGATTCGTGACCGTGGTGGGCAAGTAGTACACAGAAGTGAGTTGTAAATAGGTAACGATTAATTTATTACGATATCAAGTAACTAAAGCTAGTAGTTACACTTGACACGAAAAAGTAAAATTAAATGAGGTTACATGAATGGTAAAACTACTAGAAACACGAAGCTCGCCGTAAACTATTACGGCGAGCTTCGGCGAGTAAAATGTGATCGGGGGTCAGAGAGGACCTCGCACGATCGTAGTTCAGCACAGACTGAAGCTCAGAACCAAAAACTCTACCACGTCACTAAACAAAGGACGCGGCAAAACGATTGCCTTTTAAAAGTATAATAAAACACGAGAAATACAAATGGGTACAATACAAGACAACTGAAAATAACAGAACAATGAACCTTAACTATAAATAGCAAATAGGTACAATACAAGATAACTAAACAAATAGAACAATGAACCTTAAAAGTAAAGAATCATGAAAGACAATAAATAGTACCTAAAACTTAAATCGCTTGCAGATGTTCAACGTGGGAAAAACACAAAAATGAAACTTTCTAAAAATTATTACAATAAGTTCCTCTATAAAAATATTACATTCTTAAAACTATGCAAGGGATGGGTACGTGAGACACAGTCCCCACATATATTATAGCCTATGTCCATCTGGAATAATGTACCTTTCAATGGCGAAAGAATTTTTCAAATAAGAGCTGTATTCCGGAGATATACCCTTCACATATACACAAACTCTCAAAATTCGCTCTCTCTCTCTTTCATCTGCCTAGCCTTTTCCCAACTATATTGGGTTCGGCTTACAGTCAAACTGGATGAAGCTAAATACCAGTATTGTACATGGAGCGACTGCCTATCTGACCCCCACAACCCAGTTACTCGGTAATACGATACCCCTTGGTTAGACTACTTGTCAGACTTTCGGGTTTCTGACGACCCGTAACAACTGTCAAAGATCCACGAATGACAGCCGGGACCAACGGCTTAACATGCTTTCCGAGGCACGGAGAGGTCTTGGTATGTAAAGATGGTCACCCATCCACGGACCAACCGCGGCAAGCGTAGCTTAACCTGATCGATCGATCCGTATGGCTTTAATTACTTAGCCACAAGCCCCTCACAAGCTCTCTCTCTCTTTTAATATTATTATAGTATAGATTATGTGAAATTGACTGCTGCAAAGTTAAAGCTGTGCACAGCCAATAAACTATAGGAACCACAAAACCACATTATTATATTTAGCATTTTACAATAAATAATAATTAATTATCAAAATAACCGGACACCACAAATTGTTGCATTAATTTTCAGATAATTCGTCATCAATGGCCAGAGGTATCAATGGCACATATTCGCAGTCGCAATAAATACTTTTTCTTTCTTTCTTTTCTTTGTTTCAATGGTACTATTAACATAATCAGCCTCTAATGTTCCCACTGCTGGGACACAGGTCTTCTCTCTGTGTTTTTGGTTGTTTTTTATGTAATTTAGTTAATTTTACATGATCTTTTACTGTTTGTATTTCCTGTGCGTGTCCCAAATAAAATATATTTCATTCATACGTTCAATAATTGGAGTATTGTCACAATTCTACGACATTTTCGGTTAAAATCAACTGGTTCGGTAATAATAATCATACCCTTCTTTTGGGCTTCACCATAGTCATGCATAAAGAAGCAAAGCTAATCGAAAAGCGGTTGTTCTAAGTATATGAGTAAAACCCTTTTATCATTACAGTAGGTACCTACAGTGAAAAGTGCCCTGAAGTTATCCGCGGATACCGTCTCAAAGGTTTAATAAAGCTTCTTTGTATTTAAATTCGCCATTTAACTTTGTCCCGACATAAGTCCTAGGATTAATGGCACGACATTGTCAGTACTAGTAATACTCTTGGCGTTTTTAATCACCCTTATTTTGCATTTGTCGTTAATTAAAATAATTCTAGAAATTCTTCTTATCTGGGGGGACTAAGTTCTATTCTCTGGCTTACTGATTTTATTCAGAGATAATGCAAATGACGTTATAATGTTCCCACTGGGACACGGCCCTCCACTTGGTGAGAAGGATTGGGCCATAATACACCTTGCGGGCCAAGTGTGAGTTGGTAGATGTCACATGTCTTTGAATTATTAGTTCTAAATTTACACAAAGTAAAGCACCGGGCTGGGTTCGAACCTACGACCTACAACTCTATAGGCCGTTACCACTGGGTAGACACTACCCCTAGAATTAATGAGCACTTTTAAATACTAGCAATTCTTCTTAGGTATCTGGGACTGAGTTCTTATTATCTGGCTTAATAATTTTATTCAGAGATAATGCATATAATAATCCCACTGCTGGGACACGGACCTCCTCCCCGTGAGAGGGAGTGGGCTGTAATCTACCACGCGGGCCCTGTGCGGGTTTGAATACGTCACATGTCTCCGATTTAAGAAATTATTTACACATAGTAAAGCGCTTGCCTGAGCTCGAACCCACGACCAGCCGACCGACCACGAGCAATCGATCAGCTTAGCCTGTTTCCAACTATGTTGGGGTCAGCTTCCAGTCCAACCGGCTGCAACTGAATACTAGTATTATATTAGAGGGACTTTCTACCTATAATAAGATCCTTGAAATAGACAATAATTAAAAACAAGCCGTACCGTACCAAATTTTTTTGGGAAATACTAGATGCAATCATCCTTATAATTCTCATCATTATAAAATGATGGTTTAAAAAACATAACCAATCCTTCTTGGCAGTCGAGTGAAAAACCCGTCATCCCGAAGTGCTTTATTTTTAGTCACTCAGACTATATAGGGTTATAAGCCGCAGGGCTATATTCGAGGCTTAGTGCAGGGCTTATATTCGAGACTTAGTGCAGACTAAGTCTCGAATATAAGCCCTGCACTAAGTCTCGAATACAAATAAAGAATCCACTAAACCACAAAGCACAGAATTAAATCTGCGAACAGCAAGCAGCAAACAAGGCTAATCAAATACCTACAGGCAACAAAGGGTTCATACGTTACACGTTAGGTAATTCCGCGTCGAACTGCACAGTGCTGACCACTGTGCAGTTCGACGCGGAATTACCTAACGTGTAAATATTGAAATAAACAAAACATGCACTTCCTGTGTAAATATTGAAAGAAACAAAACATGCACTTCCCGTAAAACGCATAAAACATTCGCTTGTGGTAATATTTTATCTTGTCCGTTTTTACTGCGCCGAGTTAGTTCTAAACAAACTTGCAGGATGTGTGGTCGTGTGCTTAAAATTCAGCACGGAACAGATGCCGTCTAAAATTTTAGTTTTACTATATTTTAAAACTAAAATTCGGTTAAAGTGTATGCTTTTTAGGAGCGCTGTATAAATTTTGGGTGAAATTTGTTTATGGAATAGGATGAAACTTCATGTTTTACATTAGAATTTTGTAAATGTATTTAAAAATCTTTTTTCTTGTTGAAAACAAGGTTAAAGGTAATAAAGGTTTATATTGTGTTATCATCCCGAACATCGTCCGCATATTTCTGATGAAATTAATGTACCTTTCGAATGTCATTTAACATTATGCGGAAGCGACGGACGCCGCCGGCTATCTGCAGTACTTTTTCAATCTAACTTGTCATTCCCGCACTCTTACATACTCATTTAACTTGCCGGAGTTATTAAATGTACCTCCGTTGACTTTATGTGGGTCAGGAAAAAATTGTAATCTAGTTGAGAAGCGTGGTCGGTGAAAAACTCTGATCGCATTTAAAACTGAACGAATATGGGATACATTCCTTTAAAAATACTACCTTTTAAATGCTTACTAAAGAACCTTTGGCCGGCGAAGTGTAATTGATTGATTTTATAGATAACCGGTCCATAGAGAGACTGTATCGGTGACCTGTTATGTAAAAAGACTCATTCAGGTGGAAAATTGGGTCCTGCACCGCAACCTGGAAGAAACCTACGTCCAGCAGAAGCATTATACAGGGTAGGTACAGATGCCAGCACATCAAGCTACCCGAAACTGTCTAATTTTCACAATCAAGTTTGAACCTTATGCTTTAGCGATAAAGTTGAACATCTATTAAAGAAATTTGACAGATTGTAGTACCTTGATTTGCTGGTGTCTGTACATTTATTTAAAACATGCTGCGCACCGCAGTTTTGCCCGCATGGAGACTTCCTACAAGAAATGTGCACTTTCCTGGCATAAAAGTATCCTATGTTACTTGAAAATGGTGTAGTTTTCTATCAGTGAAAGGTTTTTTGTAGTCTGATCAGTATTTCTAGAGATTACCCATTAACTAACCACCAACCCACCAACTACCACCCCACCCAAACCCATAATATAACCAGTATAAACTTTAATTCGTTACATATATATTTTTAGTTTAGACTAGTGTTTGCTGACAGCGATTTAATCCGCGTGAAATATAAATAAATAAATAACATGAAACATATCTCGGAAATAGTGCTTTCTATCAATGAAATAATTTTTGAAATCGGATCAGCAGTTCCGAAGATTACCCAAAACCCACAAAATTTTACCTCGTTACAATATTAGTATAACTAATACATTACATTGTTCAGATATACATATATTTCTCGCGAATATTCTTCCAAGTATAAAGTAATACCTAACGTAATCAACTTCATTTCCCTTAGATAAAATCCAGCTCGTTTTTCTACAACAAACAATTACTGTAAATTGCGAAGAGATGTGGCAATAAGAATTATCCTGGATACATTCAATCGGAATCAGATTCAGGTTGAATTTGATACATACGGAGAGGAGAGATAACGGATTTCGATACTTTTGGTTTGATTTTTCGTGATTGCAAAATTGATAGATACTACAGTAACAGGATTCATATTGTTAGTCTCTCAAGATGTTATGGTAGCATAATCATCCTATAAATCACTATATTTTCCCACTGCTGCGGCTCCAGCGGCCCATTGTAGGATATAAAATGGAATAATTGATACCTGCTTAAAGAATGTATGATTTTTCATACATTTGACGGGTATGTCTTACAATAGAAGCACGTACAAGTAATAGGTAATCAAACTTCTAGTGTACCGAAGTCAGTCCTATTACTCCGATCAATCTTCATTGATGGACTAACAAACATCCATAACCCACACCAATAAAGACAGACACATTTGTCTTCGTCACCAATATTAGAACCAATATTGGATTATTCCAGCTCTCATAAAACGTATGGCTATTGCCAATATTTCCACTCGAAAATGTTACCTAAAAGAAAAGTCTAACTGATCCGAACAACTGCCATACGACGAACAAACGTCCATGACTTAAATGGATTTCAATTTCGGAAATCGAAGAACAAAATTCGAAGTTTCGGGTAACAGTTGAATAAGACACTTCTCGTGTTAAAACGAAAACTCTGAAGGAGTTTTCCTTATATCGTAACTTGATATGTTGCGATTTTTTCCTGTTTTCCGCTTGTTTATGGAGTGACAAGATCTCGGTTTATCATATCGTTACGTCTTTAGATCTTTTTTACATTCATGGGCTTCCACAAAGGCTTCTGAATTTTTAAAAGGTATTTTGTCGATAAAAGACTTACTTGCCGAGATAAAATTAGATTGCTCTGATCTGTGACATTTTCCACCAAAATCGTAACTTTCGGTTAAAATGAAATGGGGTTTTGCGTAAATCTGTAGTGCTAGTGAATGAACATAAAAGATATACGAACTCAAAAGATAAATCCTTTGTTTTACCGCTAATTTATAAACTACAGTACGACTTGCAAAAACTTAATCCTGCAACGTTCCGAAACCTCGTGGCTGTATTTTTTGTAGTACCTTTTGCGACGGAGAACATAAAATGTTTAGAATCGCCTAAATAACACCATGGAATAATACGGATGGATGACTAATACCTACCGCGCATGGCATGCTTTGGTTTGATTCTAACCGGTGTTAATTTGACTGTCGTATAATATAATTAATGATTCTGTATACGAGATTTGTGATAGTAAAGGGATTCACAATAATGTAAAGTAAAAATTCAAGTGCGGGCCAAAATATGTTTCAATAATATCGGAAGCATCTTAAAATAAAATGTATGCCTATAAGAATGGCGCCAAATAGAAGCCTTACATTCTATGTATAGAAAGAAAGAAAGAAAATACGTTTATTTGCGGCAAACATGACGCATAAAAATAAAAAAACACAAACAACAGAAAAACAAAGTAACAATTTGGGAGAGAGTGTATGCGTCACATCTACGCAAAACGGCCAACGCTCAGCATAATGCTATGACCCTATACGAGACAGAGCCCCAGCGCTGGTTTTTAGCGACAGCCGGTGATTGACGTGATGACGTCAGCCAGTGCAGCATACGATTAGATATAAATAAAAACAATAATCAAAATAAGAAATAAAAATATACATTACAAAAAGTGGTATGAACATGAAATATATCAAATGGTAACATAATAAGGTATAATTAAAAATAGGTATAATTAGGATTAGGTATAATTTAAGGTTTTGTTAAATCTTTTCACCATGTCAACTTATTAGAAGTTCAAATGGTTGACAATAAAGTGTGAGCCATAAGCATTGAGTGTACGTACCTACATAGTGTACCACTCAGACAATCATTATAAACTCTGCAAATAAAGGAAAGTATCTATCGATGAATATTATTGTGCCATGCTGCAAACGGGCGGCGGCGCGCGGCGCTGCAAGATTTTATGCAAAATTCAACACTCCATTTCCTCATACTCCGCGCTTTTACCAAATACGAAGCTTTTTTTTTCTTTTTATTTATTTAGGGACATTTATGAAATACGAAGTTTATACTATCGTAAAACAATGGTTCTTTGTTAAATTCACCTAAAGTCATAGGGGTTTCATGGTACGATCGGTAAAATTATAATTACAAGGAATACTGCCCCAGATATTGTTTACATTAAAACGGGATGTTTAATTAACGCACTTTGTATATATATAGAATTTTCTTTGTAAATATTTTAGTGAATTATATTCTTAAGATAAAAGAAGGTAATACCGTTATGGAATTACGTAAATTATTGAATAGGTTTAATTGTATTTATTTCATATATCTAAATAATTGAACATCGCAGCTCATAGATCTAAAGAGGTCTGGCGGAAATACCTGCCCCTGAACCGTAGCCGGCGAATCAAAACCAACTTACCTACTATAGATCATTTAAAAAAATAATAAAGAGCAATCAATCTTTAAGGGCCTTTCTTAACATAATTATCATGTTATCTACAATGATTGCTCAGAAATAACAATACGAAGTCTCGGTAATTTTGTTCAAAAAGTATCGAGTTTGGTTCGTCAAATATTTTCCAAGAATGCCCAGAAATAATAATTATGTATAAGGAAAAAGTTTTATTTAGATGAGATTAAATGCCTCGAGCCAAATAATATATGATTAGATAACGGTTAAACTGAATACAACAGAAACAGAAATGAGCATGTCAGAATGTGTTTACACACTCCTTAATAAACCGAGTTTCGAACATAATATATAAAATTAGTTGCTTATTAATTTCTCGTGTAAAAATTTAATTTCTGCTACAAAAGTTTGGCAAAACTTTTAGTATTGTTTAAAGATTTAATTAATAATGAATCATTAGCGAAGATGAAACTTTAGCCATTTAACTTAGCTTGCTGAGAATATCCTGTTAGATGCCTTTATTTTCTTAATGTTTATATTTATTATTCAGTTTGATGGGAACGCTATGTTTTCCATGAAACGTTATAAACATTCTACTTCCTATCCTACTAATATTATAAACGCGAACGTTTTTCAAGGACGGATGGATGGATTATGAGTTGTTACTCTTTCACGCAAAAACTACTTACAGATTTTGATGAAACTTTACAGTAATATAGCTTATACATCAGAATGACACATAGGATACTTTTGATCTCGATATTCCCACGAGAGAGAAAGGGTATCTTTAGCTGACTAGAACATAGAATTGCTGACGCAACTAATTTCTGGAAACGACTGCCGTCTGATCTAGACAACCCTTATCAACTTACAGTTGGATGCTGCCATTTCAAATACTCTATTAGTTATTTTTAGGGCATCTATTAGAGGAGACATGGTTATACTGTAGCTTCTTTTTCGCTTAAAAAGATAGCAAAACGTAAGTTGCGAGAAAAGGCTCCTAAAAAAACAGGCGCGACGCGCGACGCGAATCGCGCGCGACACAAAGGCACCCTCGTTGCGCGACTTGCGGTGCCTTTGTGTCGCGCGCGATTTTATCGCGTGTCGCGCCTGTTTGAAGGAGCCTAAAGAAATTTGTAAATCTCGACTTATTTATTTACATCAGGTCATGAAATTATTGCTGTCCACTAACACAATGAATTTTAAAGTGCTCATTAACTCTAGGGGCAGTGTCTGCCCAGTGGTAACGGCCTGTAGAGTTGTAGGTCGTAGGTTCGAACCCAGCCAGGTGCATTACTTTGTGTAAATTTAGAACTAATGATTCGAAGACATGTGACATCTACTAACTTGCACTTGGCCCACGTGGTGTATTATGGCCCAATCATTCTCACCAAGAGGAGGCCCATGTCCCAGTGGGAACATTATAACGTCATATGCATTATTTCTGAATAAAATCAGTAAGCCAGAGAATAGAACTTAGTCCCCCCAGATAAGAAGAATTGCTAGTATTATTTTAATTAACGGCAAATGCAAACTAAGGGTGATTAAAAACGCCAAGAGTATTACTAATACTGACAATGTCTTGCCATTAATCCTAGGACTTATTTCGGGACAAAGTTAAATGGGGGATTTACATACAATGAAGCTTTATTAAACTTTTGAGACGGTATCCGCGGATAACTTGTCTTTTCATTGTACCTACTGTAATGATAGGAATGATAAAAGGGTTTTACTCGTATACTTAGAAGAACCGCCTTTCGATTAGCTTTGCTTTTTTATGCATAACTGTGGTGAAGCCCAAAAAAGGGCAATGAAATTATTATTACGGAACCAGTTGATTTTAATGGTTCATTGTTTCCGAAAATGTCGCAGAATTGTGACGATTTTACAATTATTGAATGTATAAATGAAAAATATTTTATTTGGGACACGCACAGGAAATACAAACAGTAAAAGATCATGTAAAATTAACTAAATTACATAAAAAAACAACCAAAAACACAGAGAGGAGACCAGCTGTGTCCCAGCAGTGGCAACATTAGAGGCTGATTATGTTAATAGTACCATTGAAAGAAAGAAAAAGTATTTATTGTGACTCGTACCAGGAAGATCACAAACTAAACTAAACACAGCAAAAAAATAAAATCCAGTTATATAATATAAAATTATATAAAATTCAACAATCAAGTTATATAAAAAAGTAACAAAAGGAAAATGAAACAGAAAGTCCTATACGAGGCCAAAAGGCTCCTATCTCAGGATGATGCTACGACATTTAAAAAATAAATGTTGTAGCGCTGGTATTCTGATAAGGCCCGCTGTGATGTCACGGGCAGTTACGGAAATAAATAAATAATAATATGTAAAATAATAGAGAATAAAAATGTTTTTTTTTTCAATCTGCGCCAGACGTAACCTCATTACTTGTCTAAGCCTTGAGTGTCAGAGGCAACTTGTAACAACACCAAGCTGTGTAGGTGGTATACTAGCTGCGAATATGTGCCATTGATACCTCTGGCCATTGATGACGAATTATCGGAAAATTAATGCAACAATTTGTGGTGTCCGGTTATTTTGATAATAAATTATTATTTATTGTAAAATGCTAAATATAATAATGTGGTTTTGTGGTTCCTATAGTTTATTGGCTTTGCACAGCTTTAACATTGCAGCAGTCAATTTCACATAATCTATACTATAATAATATTATAAAGAGAGAGAGCTTCTGAGGGGATTATGGCTAAATAATTACAGCCACACGGGTCGATCGATCAGGTTAAGCTACGCTTGCCGCGGTTGGTCCGTGGATGGGTGACCATCTTTACAGACCAAGACCTCTCTGTGCTTCGGAAAGCACGTTAAGCCATTGGTCCCGGCGGCATACTTAGAACTACCGCTTTTCAATTAGTTTTTCTTCTTTACGTCTGATTATGGTGAAGCCCAAAAGAAGGGTTATGATTATTATTTCGGAACCAGTTGATTTTAATGGTTAATTTTTTCCGAAAATGTCGCAGAATTGTGACGATATTCCGATTGAATTTATGAATGAAAAATATTTAATTTGAGTGACGCACAGGAAATGCAAACAGTAAAGGAGCGTTTAAAACTAACTCGTCTACCTACCCTTTCCCCAACTACGTTGGGGTCGGCTTCCAGTCTAACCGGATGCAGCTGAATACCAGTATTTTACATGGAGCGACTGCCTATCTGACCCCCACAACCCAGTTACTCAGTAATAGGATACCCCTTGGTTAGACTGGTTGTCAGACTTTCGGGCTTCTGACTACCCGTAACGACTGTCAATGATCCACCAATGACAGCTGGGACCAACGGCTTAACGTGCTTTCCGAGGCACGGAGGGGTCACCGTGTGTAAAGATGGTCACCCATCCACAGTTACAGTTACGATCACATAAAACAAAATAAACAAGACCAACAAAAGACCTATGTGTGTGTGGTCTGTTAACCCAGCATAATGCTGCGATATTTAAAAAATGAATACCTTAAAACAATACATAAATACGATTGCAAATCATGTTGTTTAACTTTATATAAATACTAGTCCTGATCTTTGCTGTGAGTAAAAGCAATTTTGAGCAAAACTCTTACAGTACAAATGTAAGAATGCCAGATAACTTTATACTATCTAGGTATGTCATACTCTTTTATTTTGTTGAAACACGAAAAAAGCTTCATACTTTGTGGGACTCTTCTGCTATACTTCACTTTACGTTATCATCAGAATATTCTACCAAAATATATTTCACCAAATTCATAAATAATTCTGCGAGACATGTGAAATTAACCTAAATTGTCGAATAATTATCTTAAGACACCACACATGCCTTTGATGTAGCGCGTTTCGAAGACGTTGAACTCGAGCTAGCTAATATTTAATTAAGATCAGACTGAACCGAATTCCAGTGCGTGTGTGGCTGCGGCAAAGCCATTCCTAAGAATGTACCTAACACTAACTTGTAATTATTTACGAGCCAATGCTTAGAAACCCTTTTAGTTGGTATATAATTAGTGAAACTTCGGCTCTGAGTGTGATGTTAGAATTTAGGCCGTATTTTCTGTTAATTTTGTGTTTATAGGAATACGTCATCGAAATAAGAATAACGTCATAGAAAAACGATTCGCTGGCTTAGTAATATTACCATCACTATCGACCTTTTTCTTGTTTTTTTTATTTCTGAATGAGTTTAATGCTTTAACTAAATGTTGTTGGTATTTTTAGTCAAGGTGTGAGAAAAATTAAAACTTTTGTTAATTGAATCCATACTATATCCATATTTTAATATTAGAAATGCAAAAGTGTGTCTGTCTGTCGGTCTGTCACCTCTTCACGCTTAAACTGCTGAACCGATTTAGATGAAATTTGGTATAGAGATAGTTAGAGTTCCGGGAAAGGACATAGGATAGGATTTTTATCGCAAAATTCCCACGGGATCCACACTTATGCGGGTGAACTCGCGGGGCGCTGCTAGTAAGCAATAATTTTAATTGTATTGTATTTGTAGTCGCTGCAAGCGATTTAAATTGTCTTTTAAATATTCGAATAGGTACGAGTACACGACTTCTATGGCATAGAAGTCGTGTATTCCTGTATTGAACGTGTTGTTAAATGTGATTTCTTGATAGAAGTTCTATGAAGAAATTACATTTCCCAACACGTTCAAATACATGTAGGAAAATGTGGTTTCTTCTCACCAAAATTAACAGAAAGAGAACACGTTCATTTGTGGTAGAACATGACGCAAAGAAAACACAAAAACGAACAAGTTGGTGGTAAATATACGTCAATCCACGCAAAACGCTCAGGACAAATGGTTACCAAATAATAAATAACTATTCAGCTAGTGTCTTTACTTGAGGTCTGAGATGAATGCGAATTTCTTTTAATTGAATAAGCACCAGTTTTGCAAAAATAAATTTAAATAATTTTAAAATCACCTTTAAAATTATTCAAACATAGTACACAGCTTATTTTATCAAGAAACCACATTTTCCTACACGTTTTCCAGACAATAAATATTCAATTAAGTGCAAGGTTAGAACATTAATTAATCATGACCATATTAGCACACGCCCCTGAGGAAATGAATGTATCTAACTCGATGAATAATGGTCACGACACACTGGAGACTGATGTGTCAATCTTTGACTTAATTGAGATTAAACTTGGTGAAGATAGAATACCTAGTCATTGTATCTGATGCGATGATGATCTCTGACACAGAGTACGGAGACGTTTCGGCAGTCACTGCGGTAATATCAACACTTTCCATACTAACCAAGTGTATTACCATTTACTTGTACTATGATGTATGCAGGCCCCTCTTTTCCATTGGGCACTCTGGGCAAGTGCCCAGGGCCCCGCGATCTTCGGGGGCCCTAGCTTGCTCTCATAAAAAAAACATTATTTGCAGCCACCGTTCCATTGTACGCATTATTGGTACCCGATTCAATGACAAAATAAGTGATTTGCAGTGCGATTTACAGTAAGTTTCTAGCCCCCCAGTTATGAAATATCAGTATGTTTCTCTTATTCTCTCTTACCTACACAGCGGGCCCCGTGATCCTTATATGCCCAGGGCCTCCAATAGGTTAAAGACGGTCCTGGATGTATGTACAAATGATGTATATAAACTGGCGGCATTGAAGGCGACCAGTGACAGAAGTTGGACTCCACGAATTTTATTAGTACTGCTGTCTCTAGACGCTGCGTGGCAATTCCCTGCTCTGTGATCTCTGGTCTCTGGTCTGGTCTGTGGACCTGGAGACAAGTGGCAAATGTCATGAAACATTTGTCCTCTAGTGTATATATAGCTTAGACTAAAATAATCTTCTATTAACAGTCTCCAACACATGTATTTGTTACTTATTAAAACACATTTTTATTTATAACTAGCTGACCCGGCGAACTTCGTACCGCCACAGATTAATTATTGTTATTTTTTCCATGTTTTAAAAATTATTCTGTTTATCGGAGCGAAGACAGATCCAACAAATAAAATATAATAAAAATCGGTCCAGCCGTTCTTGAGTTATAATGGTGTAACTAACCCAACTTGGTTTTTTTATACATAGGTAGTGTGATATTATAAATGAAAATATGAAAGTTAAAAAGAAAATCTGAAGTGCCATAGCCAGTAATCAGTAACTTCGAATGTATCGAAGTTGAGAGGCATAGTGTGTACGTGTATGTACTTTAAAAGAAAATTTTCACATTACACAGAAAATATTCACAAAACCAATTTGCTTATTTTCACCACAATGCGAGTAGCCTAAACTTTTTTAAACAAACTAGACACAAACTGGGTTACGCCAGTATAAATAATTTGCTAAAGCGTGTTTATGTTAGAATTGCATCAAAGCTTTGTACTACACCTACTCAGTGAGTTCAAGCTGGCGAATTTTTTAACGCGATTTGACTGAATTTATTTTCAAGTTTTTTGTTAAAGAGTCAAATTGGCTTGGCATGGACATGGAGTAGAGATAAATGGGATTTTTAAGCAAGTAGCAAGTACAGGCAAAAATTTAAAGGTATGACGCATTGTTCGCATGTGGCGTTGTAGATACTGCTACACTCGTTATTTTAAAAACTTTCACAGTCTGATTACAGTCTCAATGTATCAAAAATACTTCTAATTTCCCTACATTTTTGACTAGTTTTTAGTTTTTGGTCGTCGCTGCGATGAGATTGCGACTAGATTTTGAACGTTAATAATTACGGAAATTGGCTTTCAGATATCGATAATTAGGGCTGAGTGTCATTTATTAATCACAAAATCACAGCTCATACTAGTTATAGTTGTTGCATGTCGAGCGAGTGTCCATCGTTGCAATTTAAACCATATATGTATATCAATGACAAAAGTCACATGACTCGCGCGCCACTTGCAATGACTATACCTAGATCTATGATAAAGAGGAATAAAACTTTTTTTCTTACGAGTCAAGTTCACAAAAGAGGTTTTACTCCAACAATTGGCGCGAATGGAGGACGTCTCCTGGGCATTCGTGAAGGACACGACGAAGGTAGTTTTTTGAAAGATGTTGTCAAGGGAGCAATTTTATAAAACCTTGACTAAGCTATTGTAAGTTTCGCTAATAATTTTCGTATTGTTCTTAAAAGAAAAATAAAAATTGTTTGTGAAGCGTAAAATATCACAAGGCCGACCTGAAGTACTGTTAACCTATTATACGACTTTCAAGTTAATGACAAGAGTTTACTTAGTACCTAACACCAATAACATGAGTCATGTTGAAATTTATCCAAAACAAATTTTTATAATAAGCAACAGCACAGAGATGACGCAAAAGAAAAAAGAAAACCTAAAAATCTTACCAAAACATCATGCATTTTTCAAGGATCACTTTAAAAATACAAGCAAAACCAGTTCATGAGTAAGTAACGAGACAAACCCTCGCTATGTGAACGCATCAGTTGCTCCTCCTTTATCTAAATAGCTGTACAAGGCGCTATCTTCGTAAATTGGCGGTAGCGTTGAAAGATGGCCGCCATTTGTTAAATTCTACAGATCAGCGCCTTGCTCGGAGCTCACACATTTATATGGTCCATCTGCTTCAATATGGTAAGTGACTATACGTCTAAATCAGGTCAATGGATTTGGTAAGAGTCTCAGAATTTTTTCTACAAATTTCCATTTTGTTAGGAGTTAAGGCTCCTCCAAACAGGCGCGAAACGACACGCGACACAAAGGCACCGCAAGTCGCACAACGAGCGGTGCCTTTGTGTCGCGCGCGATTATATCGCGTGTCGCACCTGTTTGTAAGAGCCTTTAATTGGAGGGAAATTTTGTAGAGACTGACTTGAGCAGGCGTCTTCTAGTGCATATGAAAATCTACGGGAAGGAAATATATTTTATGCAATAATAATACTTAAATTATATATCGGTTGAAGCATAATAAAATAATGACAAAGGAAATTTCCATTAAATATTATGAGATATTAGACGCTTTTTTTGTCTTCGGGCTGATTTTTCAGTAGTCAGATAACTTTTATCTAAAAAACAATGATGTTTGTTTGATATTTATTTTTATACAAAAGCTGTCAAACCGCAATATGTATTCCTCAGATAAAATTTATAAGACTATTTAAAAAAAAATCCGCCCTTCGTTACACAAAATTTTATTTATTTACACACACAAACAGACAAGAAGAAAGGAACAGAAAAATAAGTACAAAGGAGATTTTTATTTCTAAGAAAATCTCTTCCAGCATACCTGCGATAGGAGAGTACATAAAAAGAGATTTAGACAACGTGTGTAGAAAAAAAAAAACATCAAATTTTGTTAAAAAGTTTACAAAATATTTAATTCCAAAAAGCTCCTGACCAAACCACCTCGAATATAAAGATCGCATTTATAAATCATAGATATAATTCCACTTCCTCAATAAATTCAGTTCTGCGGTATATTTATGGTCTAGACGAAAACACGCCGAATACGCTTCGAACTAAACGGGCCACGATATATACAAATTATGGTATTATATGGTAAACTCACACAAATCATGTGCGCGGTAAAGGAGCCAACTTAGGCAATAAAAGGGGCACAATATGGCGCATAGCAAATGACCGAATGATGATAACGTATGAACAGATTAGTTCGGTGACCTCCAAAAGTTTAGCAAGATATTAATACTTCCACCTTCTACTACGAATGGGCGTTCATAATTTTGTACTTGAGCCTCCAATAGTTTTCTTTTATTAAAGATAGAAGGTATTATAAGCATCTAATTAAAGTAAAGATATCATCAAAGGATTCTTACTCACAATTCTAAAAATACTTTAATTTACAAAAGAAAACCGTCGGTTATAATTAAACTCAGAAAGCCTTATTCGTCTCTGCAAATGTTACCTGAAAACTTGATTAAGGCAGAGCCAAAATTAGCCACTCACTTTTAAAAATTGCGGGCTTAATATAAATTCAGATGAAAATATTTCAAACAAAAAAGAAAAATAAAAATGCTGATTCAGTAGCTTGATTACTTCTTTGACATTCAGACATTGAAGGCTTTTTGTAAGTGAATTCCGTGGCGTCATTCCCTCATATATATGTATCGATTTATTATTATTGTGTCGTATGTCGATGTAACGCGCTCCGAATTGGAGACAAATGTAATATTGTAGTGTCTGTGACTGAGACAAACTCGTCTGGGGTGATATCAGCTTTCATATGTGATATCTCTGTGGTTACATTGTTTTTTGTGTGCTAAGATCAAGAATTTGTTTCGTAACCAAATCAGTGATCGAAATCAATCATTTCTTTTTGGGGGATCGAATAGATTGGTATTGACATAGCGTAGAAGTGTTGTTTTATTTTATGGATATTTTTATTACACACATAATATCATCACGCCTCTATTCTCCAAATAGCTAGGCAAAATTTTAGTACAGACGCCAGCACATCAAGCTACTACAATCTGTCAAATTACTTTAATAGATTTTCAACTTTATCGCTAAAGCATAAGGTTCAAAATTAATTGGGAAAATTTGACAGTTTCGGGTAGCTTGATGTGCTGGCGTCTGTACATACTATACTGGTTCGAGGTGGCGCGGGAAACGAGTTCATGGAAGGATTTGGGGGAGGCCTTTGCTCAGCAATGAGACAGCATAGGCTATTAAAAAAAAAAAACTATAGGCACACGCCTGTACTTGCATAATCAGCCTATAATGTTCTCACTGCTGGGACACAGGCCTCCTGTCAGTGAGAGGGAGTGGGCCGTAATCCACCACGCGGGCCCAGTGCGGGTTGGCAGATGTCACATGTCTTCAAATTTTTGGTTCTAGGCCATGCCGGTTTCCTCACGATGTTTTCCTTCACCGATTTGAGAGCAGTGGTGATGAAAATAATTTATACAAAGTAAAGCGCCTGTCTGGGTTCAAACCTACGACCTACAACTCGTAAGTCGCGGCTGTTACCACTTGGCCACTTGGCCATGTACTAAAAGTACACGCACACGTATGTACTAAAATTTTGCTTATACTTACCTACTTAAATATTTGTATGCCATTGTATAAGGCAAGCATGACGACCTGTTTATAATACTTTTAACTACTTGCATGCTGAATTTTCGTGTGTATACTTATGTTTGAACAAATAAAAATTATTTTATCTATCTTATCTTATCTTACTAGCTGCGCCCCGCGGTTCCACCCGCATAGCCGTCTCGATCCTGTGGGAATATCGGTATAAAAAGTGCTTATCCTATTTCCTAATCCAGGTCATGATGAATACATGTGCCAAATTTCATTCAAGCCGTTTTACCGTGAAAGCGTAACAAACAAACATACAAAAAAACAAATCATTCTCTTTATAGTATTAGTTTAGATAGATATTGTGTATTGTGTAGATATTGTGTTGTTATTGTATTGTTGTTATATTGTATTGTATTGTATTGTTTGTATTGTATTGTTGTATTGTATTTGTTGTTGTTGTATTGTATTGTTGTTGTTATTGTATTGTTTTTGTATTGTGTATCTGTATTTGGGTACACCCGCCGGGTAATAGGGAGCGAGCCTATTGTCGTCAACCGGGTACAAATGCAAACTTCGGTCTGCTACTGAGAAATTCCAGATGGATAATCCATAATACTTTGCCCGGCCGGGAAACGAATCCATGACATCATGCTCAGCAATAGAGCTTACAGTACCCGGCGATAAATATTGCACATCGACCTTTGGAAATTGGTGTATAAAAATAAAAAAAAATAAAGAAAGAAAGAAAAAAAATAAAAAAAAGGATAAAAAAAAAGAATAAAAATAATTATCAAAAGAAGCAAATCATAATTATTGTTTTAACAGCTCCTAATAGATACCGGACTGTTTGTATTTCGTGCGACAGAGATAACGCTCTACGAAGCCGAAATTAGCCGATTGTCTCTTTCCAAAGGTCGATGTGCAATATTTATCGCCGGGTACCGTGCTACCACTAGACCAACGAAGCAGCCCAGGTCGATGTAATTTTATTTCCCCTTCAATTTTTTTTTACTTACGACACGAGTCTATAAAATGCCAGATGTATTTTTTTTGTTAGCCTACCCTGTCCCCCTGTTGGATAAAAACCTCCCCTTAATCCTCCGAGGAACTCTTTTCCCGCACCACCTCGATTCATTAATAAACGAATAAATATTTAACATCATCCATTTGAGTCACTAGAGAAATAACACCCAGCCGCCAAGAGAGTGCCAACTGAACTTAATAACTAAGTTAGATTAACTTAGGCGCGTGTTTCGCTAACCATAAAGCCTATGTCATAGTTAAGTTTTGTTAGGGAGTACACCCACATGCTGCTTGTGTTGTACGAATTGTTGGTTGGAGATTCTTGTAGATAGTATGCTTATGCGTTTGGTACAGTCAGCATCAAAAGTCGATTAACACTTCAGTTTTTTTAATCTCAGGTATTGAGCAAAATATTTGTTCAAAATTGCATTGTACTTCTGCTGCAATTTTAAACAAATATTTTGCTCAATAACTGAGATTAAAGAAACTGAAGTGTTAATCGACTTTTGCTGCTGACCGTACCTACTTTGAAGTTGTATCCACCTAATTATTAAAACAAAACTTTTTCCCTACGTTTCAATAGAATCGATTATTTGTGAGATTACAATCAATATAAATAAAATAAAGTCGGGTTAGTTACATATACCATTTTATAACTCAAGAATGGCTGCTCCGATTTTTTTATTAAAATTTATTGGTAAATTTATTCTTCGATTGCATGAGAACATACCGCCAAGTGGTAACGGCCGCGACTCACGAGTTGTAGGTCGTAGGTTCGAAACCAGACAGGCGCTTTACTTTGTGTAAAATATTCCATCACCACTGCTCTCGAAACGGTGAAGGAAAACATCGTGAGGAAACCGGCATGTCCTAGAACCAAAAATTCGAAGATATGTGGCATCGCACTGGACCCGCGTGGTGGATTACGGCCCACTCCCTCTCACGGAGAAGAGGCCTGTGTCCCAGCATTGGGAAAATTATAGGCTGATTATGATTCTTTGATTAAAATTTATTGGTTGTGTCTCCGCCCCGAATAGCAGAATAACTATTAAATATTATGGGAAAAATTCACGAAAAAAAATTCTGAGATGGTACGAACTTCACCGGGTCATCTAGTTAGAATATAAAGAAGGAGTAGGCTACAAATACTGAGTCTAGTTATTTTATAGCCAAAACTTGTATCAATTCAGATTTTGATGATGATGGTTGTTCAATCACAGTAGTTTTTAAAGAAGTTTTCTGATGGTTTCATCTAGAGGAGACTTGATATGCCTTATTATGTAAAAAGTATTCTTACGTTACATTTAGGGCGGATTTTTCAGCAGTCTGATATTTTTATCTGAAAAATAAATATGACAGTTTGACAGATTTCCTATACAAAAGCTGTCAAACAGCCATATTTGTTTCTCAGGTAAAACTTATTTGACTGTTCAATAATATCAGCCCTCAGCTCATAAAAACAATCAGTAATCCACTACCATGACCGAAAAACACATCACGATCTGCATATTTCTTTCAATTAGCCTTTTTTTATTTTAAGCTACCACAAAAGAATGGGCCGCGTACGGCGGCTGTTAATCTTCGTTACTCCGACTCCTGTGCCCACAAACTAAATCCAGGAGTGGCCAGGAATAATACCCGTCAACATGGGTAGTCGTAATGGTGATTAAATAAGGGCCGGATCCGGTAGACCGTTACAAATGAGCCCATTTATAGAATACGGTACGTGAGGACATACGTTTGAAGTTACGGGAATTTTGGAATTGTTTTTATACGTTTAAATGATATTAGTTATGGGTTGATTATTCTGGGTTTGTAAAATATCACACTAATATTGTAAAGGCGAAAGTTTGTGCGTGTGTGTTTATATGTTTGTTACTTCTTCACGCTCAAACGACTGGACCAATGTCACCTGACACCTTGAATTAACGTATGGGCTACTTTTTACCCCAATATTCCCACGGGATTAACATTTATGCGGATGAAACCGCGGAGTGCAGCTAGTATTTAATATCTAAAAATATGGTCGAACAGTGGTGGCCCAGTGGTAACGGCCCTGACCTACGAGTTCGAGGTCATAAGTTCAAACCCAAGTAGGCGGTTTACATTGTGTAATTTATTTCATCACCAGTGCTCTCAAAATGGTAAAGGAAAAATCGTGAGGAAACCTGCATGTCTTAAAACCAAAAATTCGATGACATATGACATCTACGGGCACTGGGCTCACGTGGTGGTTTACATTACCCGCTCCCTCTCACAGCTCATGCATAAAAATATGACAGAAACATTAGCTAGGCTTACCGATTTGTTACTAATTGAAAGTTATTGTAGTTTTAATTGAACTTGCATACCGGTAGAACAGAAGGCCAAGTCTCGTAATTTTAAACGTTCAAAATCTAGTCCCAGTCTCAACTCGACGACAAACAAATGTCAAAAACTTGTCAAAATAAGGTATTTTCGATAGATTGAGACTGAGACCAGACTGTGAACTTTCTTAAAGTTACGAGAATTGCCCCTCAGTACAAATGAGCCAGGCTGGTGTGTTGTTACACCATGTGATTGTTTTTGTTCGTAATGGAACCAAAAGAACAAATTAACTTTCGAAAGATAGGCTTTTCCCTGTTTTTTTTTTTTTGTTAGCCTATATTGTGTTCCGCTGCCGAGCAAAGGACCCCCTTATTCCTTCCAAACCTATGTTTAATACGGTCACTGGCCTTGTTGACCCTACAAACGTTAGCAGATCGTCACATTACCTTCGCCGTGTTCTACCTCCACGGCAATGTCCTCCCTCAGGCGTCTAGTGAGTATCGACCTTTGCCCATCTCTCCGGGTGCATTCGTGAGACGTGTCCGGCCCACTCCGACTTCAGCCTTCCGCCGCAATATACAGACGCCGGCACATCAATCTACACGAAATTGTCAAATTTTCGCAATCAACTTTGAACTTAATGCTTTAGCAATAAAGTTAAAAATCTATTAAAGAAATTTGACAGATTGTTGTAGCTTGATGTGCTGGCATCTGTACACTTCATCCTGGTTTATTTACTTCAAAATTCATCATGTATGTGTAAAGAATATAAGTTATATTAAACTTCTTGTTTTCGAAAAAAATCTACAAATACTTTAAAATTGTTTGGATATTAGAGACAGCAGAATAAGCTCATGAAAATAATAATAAGTAAATGAAAGTGAAACCATAAGAGTAAGTATAAACTGTTTATGACATCAAGTTTAAACAAGATCTAAGAGAAAAAATTGTTTCTTTCACTCGGAGTAATCCTTAATAAGGTAGAAAAAACATAAAAGCCATACGGGAATGTTCGAATTGGTCAAATTGTTTTTTTTTATCTGAATTGCTTTAAACAGTATTTTTTACTGATCCGAAAACAGGTAAAGCTTGAGGCAAAATGTTACCGTCATAACAGTAAACTTTAACGTTTTAAGTAGCTAAAAGTTCACAAAATTAACTGTTTTATTCATTTGGTGATATCGTTCAAACCATTGCAATTTACAAGTAGGTACAGACGCCAGCACATCAACCTACCACAATCTGTCAGATTTTCCCAATCAACTTTGAACCTTATGCTTTAGCGATAAAGTTTAAAATCTATTAAAGAAATCTGACAGATTGTGGTAGGTTGATGTGCTGGCGTCCGTACATTAGAGTAGTGGTGGTTTTCTTTTTATTTTTTTTTCAGTAAATAGTATATTCAATCATCAAAGTTACTGTTTTGTCTTTTACTGTTTTACAAACATTCGTTCTCACTGCATACATTCAGTAAGTCTTAATGAAATCGCTTTAATGTGGTGTAGTAAGAAATTATTTTTTTTCAGTGTATTTGCCTTTTGAAATCATAATATGCTACTAATACCTACTAAACCTGGCATTAAAAAAAGAGTCGCTAAACGATGAGTTATCGGAGATTCTTAAAGTCAGTGACCAGGCGGTCATAAACGAAGAGGTACTTACACACAAAATAGAATTCGTGGACTCCGTGAAGATGTTAAGCAGTAACATTTTTAGAAGCATTAATGCTACTTTGCCCAGATATAAAGTGCGAATTTACGACGAAATTGCGAGGCAATAATATTATGTACAATTTGAGCTTCCAATTTGATGTTGCAGAAATGTACGGCGAAAAGCTTTATGAACAACAAACTAACAACTATCGATGAAATTTGTCCCGTATCAGTTTTCAAACAGACAGCTAATTGGCAGTGGTACAACATACACACCAACAATACGTTCATAAACTCCACAGCATACAAACGTTCACAAACTCCACAACTCAGAACTCACGAACAAAAATATAACAACAAAGTATGCACAACTACAAACTACATTGACAACGTTTGTATAGAAATTGTATCAACTTTGCAGCTTATCTTTAGCTAGCGACAAAGGGAACGCTGAGCCAAACACGAGCCTTGCCTTGCCTCATCTCGCCTCGCCTTGCCTCGTACCGCTATCCGCAGCTTTTTGATAAGCGCACCGCTACACCGTCTTCAAAGTGAAGATTTGCGTACCCAAGCATCCTAGTAACAATGTAGCTAAAGGCTGGGCTTAACTTCAGACGTTCAACTAGGTCAAACAACAATTTATGCGATCGGCATGAATGTATTGCCTTCTATAGGTACTACTGTTCAGGTCGATCTTACTTATTCAACTGTAAAGGACCTAGACTCTGACCTCGAGTAAAGTAGGCAATCACAAAAAAACGAAGACCGCTACGGCGTAGACCGCTACCGCGTAGACTACTACGGCGTAGACTGCTACGGCGTACATTGCTACGGCGTAGACTACTACGCAAGATCTGCCATGGTACAGTTTGATGAGCAAAAGTCTCTTTTCCTCTTAATTAAGGGTCAAAGGATGGACTAGGGGTTCATTAAAACTGGGCGCTATTGATGATGATTAAGGAACCCGATGACACTTAACTATATAGGTGTGAATTTGAAATATGATTTCCTTTACATCATAGCTATACGAGTATAGCTCAACTATTGCTAAATAAATAATATATAATATTATATATAATATAATATTGCTCAGCTATAATAAACAAAGCAATATTGCTTTGTTTATTATGGCTGAGCAATAGTTACCATTCTGTTAGGCTGTAAGTTAAATCATAATAATACAGGACACAAATTACACTGTAAATTAATAATATTATAATCATACAGAACCGTCAATCTCACGAAATATAATAATATGTTTGATACAACGTTACCAAGACCTCTTGATCGCGATATAATATACAACCTATGAGTGATGTGCAACTCCGCTTTGATTAACCGTTGTAGAGTTCAATTTACATTACACGCAGTTATATCCCGACGTTATACTGTGATATCCATATTTAGGGTTGTCACTTTTTAGCCGGATGTGTTCGGCTTTTGGCTTCTTCCGGTCAAAAGTTTGCTTGAATTTTATATTTTGTGTGATTAAAAGTATAAGTCAAAGTATTTTTTAACTAAAAACTTAATAGATTCGCTCTGGTTTTTTCCGTAGTTTTCGAGCAAGCCACTGTAGAATAATAAATCATGAACCTTCTAACATTTCAGCAAATATTTTATGGCATTTATGAAGTCACTAATAGCACCCCGCGTTTTCACCCGCATAAGTGTCGATTTCATAGAAATATCGGCATTAAAACTATTGTATGGCCTTTCTTTGGACTCAAACTATCTCTATACCAAATTTCATTTAAATCGGTTCGGCAGTTTAAGCGTGAAGAGGTAACAGACAGACACACTTTCGCATTTATAATATTAGTATGGATTAGTAGTTAGTTGATAAAACCGTCCAAATGTGAATTGGACTCGCACACGAAGGTTTCCGTGACATCGTGCAATATTTAACAAGACATATTTTTTTGAAATACATTAGTTTAAAAACACATATCTTGTATTGGGATCCATTTGATTTTTAACTTTGTTTTATTTTTATTACGGCTATAGTAATACACAGTTTGAAACGTCTGCAGGCCCAGAAACAGATGGCGGGATGAGCATACGTCTTTTTTACATCATTCTCACATATAATTATAAATTCAACATTACTAATGTAACCAATATTTTTGTAAAAATATAATTTAAAAGAGTGTCCATGGAGTTTCTTGCCCGTTCTTCTCCATAGGTACCTACGCTTTGGAATGGGTAACTAGCTTCATATTTTCTGACTGACCGACTTCTTGACAATTCAAAAGTGCCTGTAAATGGTTTAATTGAAATAAATGCTTTGCGTTTGAGCTGGACTCCTTCTTAAAGGATTGGCCCACAATCGCAGTAAACCGGGAAAAGTGGAAAGAGGGAAAGGAGTACTTTACCCTGAAGTGGGACTACACAAGCTTATAATAATAACCATAACCTAAAAAAAAACACACACACAAGCTGCATTGACTTGGCTTGGACCCGTTAATGTAGCTTAAACTAGCCAAAGAGCTAAGAAACAGAATTCGTTTACCAAAAATAATAATAATACAGTCTGTGAAAATTTCAAGTGTCTAAGTACAGACGCTACTACAATCTGTCAAAGTTCTTTAATCGATTTTCAACTTTATCGTCAAAGCATAAGGTTCAAAATTGATTGGGAAAATTTTACAGTTTCGGGTAGCTTGATGTGCTGGCGTCTGTACCTGATACGGTTGAAAGGATACAGCCCTGTTACAGACGGATTGGGCGGACAGCGGAGCATTAATAACCCTATAAATGGAACCTGAGAGGCAATTCTCGTAATTTTAATAACGTTGGTCTAATCTGTATCAATCTGTCAAAAAAACCTCTTATTTCCCTACATTTTTGACGAGTTTTTTATATACTCAATACTCAATACTTTTACTGCATTCCACATGTAGGCATTCTTAGGTGGTAAACTTATAGTTAGATCATATGAACCCTGTCGGGCACAGCAAAATAAGTGAGTTAGGAGAGAGGAAGCATTTGTTAATTTTATAACATTACATAACAAACTACTATGTTATAATAATGATGTAGGTATTTTCAGAGATAAACTTATAGTTTCTATATAAAATATAAACAGAATAAATGTATATATTAAGAGATGTAATAATCCATACTAATATTATAAATGCGAAAGTGTGTCTGTCTGTCTCTCTGTCTGCCTGTTGGCGCTGCTAGTAATAAATAAATAAATAAAATTTAAAGTATCGAGTTCTTCTTAAGTTATGACTTAAGTCTATCACTTAGATATTCGTTTACCTAGGAGTAGCTTTTATTCAGCAAGAATTGTCTAAGTTTTTTAAAAATGTGTTAATTTTCTCTTCTTTTTTTATTAGTGCGGGTAGTTTATTATACAATTTAATGGACATTACATAGGGACTTGTAGAGTGCATTTTTAGTCGAAAACTTGGTAAGATATTGATTGTCGCTGAGACGGGATTACGACTACATTTTGAAAGTTTTTTATTGCGGGTATTGGCCAACAGATCACAGCACAAACTGTATTAAGTTTCCTATACATGCTTTAATTATAACATACTGTAGAAAACGAGAGCAGTGTTGATCCAGTGGTAACGGCCGCGACTTTCAAGTTTTGGGTCATAGGTTCGAACCCCGACAGACGCATTACTTCGTGTAAATTATTTCATCACCACTGCTCTCGAAAACGGTGTAGTAAAATATCGTGAGAAAACCGGCATATCCAAGAATCACAAATTGGAAGACATGTGACATCATTGTACTTCGGTGAGTGTGCCCAAGAACTCCACGTTCTCATTCCACCGGCCCCCTTCTACCTTCGGACATCCAGACGCACTGCAAGTTACCATCCCTGCCTAGTTTGCTATTCCACCAATTCGCACTAAGCGTTTTCAAATGTCCTTTATAATGCGCACAGCAAAAGAGTGGAACTCTCTACCTGCGTCTGTGTTTCCGAGTGCATACAACCCGAATCTCTTCAAAGTAAGAGTGAACAGGCTTCTTCTGGGTAAGTTCACTCCATCGTAGACTTTGCCTCTGTCTCCTCTGACCTAGACTAGAGCCGAGAGCTAACCCATTTCAAATTAAAAAAAATTAAAAAATCTACCAACCCGCACTGGTCCTGCGTGGTGGATTATGGCCCACTTCGAGGAGGCCTGTGTCCCAGCAGTGGCAACATTATAAGCTGATAATACTACTGTACTCCTCTTTTCCTCTTGGTTTTTGGCAACCCTACCTATCGCTAATTTACAGCTAGCCCCATTTAGCTATACATGAATGGTACTGTATGAAATAATTGAAAATAAACAGTGATCATGAGATATGTGTGCATTTAATTGATTTCGAATGAATATAAACATATTTTGTGTTACGATTTGAGTATAAAACGTGAAACGCTTTGAACTGATATTCAAGTAGCACGTGTTTTTATGATATTCCCTTTACTGATATTATGTTTAAGCTAACAATTTCATTCTTTTGTAATTAGGTTTTCTCTCTATAAATAACATGGACTGCTCGATTAAAATGAACCAATTATTTTAAGAATAATTAGTATATTTATTCCACCCATCTAGTAAGTTATAGTTTTATTATTTACAGTAGATATATATTTATAAATGCCCAACGACTACTGGCATGTAAGTTAGGTACAAATCATTACACACTTGTATACAAGGTATATAATATAAAAGCCATAAGCAAACAAAGAGGTTATGCTAAGCGATGGCCGTTTTATATAGATGTGACGCATATTTTGTACTTTTTTTTTATTGTGTTCTTTCTCTGCGACATCATCTGCCTAGCCTTTTCTCAACTATCTTGGGTTCGGCTTCCAGTCTATTCGGATGCAGCTGAATACCAGTATTTTACATGGAGCGACTGCCTATCTGACCTCCACACCCCAGTTAGACCCCTTGATACCCCTAGTAAATACCCCTTGGTTAGACTGGTTGTCAGACTTTCGGGCTTCTGACTACCCGTAACGACTGTCAAAGATCCACGAATGACAGCCGGGACCAACGGCTTTCGTGATTTCCGAGACACGGAGGGGTAAAAGATGGTCACCCATCCACGGACCAACCTCGGCAAACGTAGCTTAACCCGATCGATCGAACCGTGCAGCTTTTATTACTTAGCCACAAGCCCCTCGTTTTCTTTCTCTGCTACATGTTTGCCACAAATAAACGTATTTTCTTTCTTTTCTTTTTAAAAGTTTCAAGGTCATCTGATACATTACATCTGAAGTTATACATAGTTATTAACAATCTATGTCACCACAAGATATAGACCTTAAACCCAAAAAAATTGTTCTAATAATATCCTAACCTTTTGACTTACAGCTCTTCGTGTAAAAACCTACCACAGCTCTGTACCGCGTGTCAGATCACTAAATCTTCGTTAAGGATGAGACGACAGATGGTACGAACCCGAGTAAGCCACACACTAATATTATTTATGCGGACTACGCTTTTATTGAATTAAAGTACGTGACAGTTTTGATAAAACTTTAACATATAGATCTACTATTTTCTTTCAATGTTGGGGCAATGAACTGGCTGTAAAAAGTGGTAAGTTCGTTGAACTGAAATAGTCATGATTTTGCTTGTATTTGAAATCGAAATCGCCGTAAGTAATTATTACAAAAAATAAGTTGTACACATGATACTGTATCTATTTCCTATGTAATAAAATATAGTAAAAACGGCGCAAATATTCCAATCCTACTGGAACTTATATTTTCGAGCCGTTTGGTGTTGAAACTAGGGTCATGGGATCCGAGTGCTCACTTAGTTTTTCGAGACATTGCCAAGCGGTTGAACGAATTTTCACGCGACCAGAGGGCTAGTCTATTTTTGACCATAGAATCGGCATTGATAATACAAAGCGGCAATGCTGCCAGCCTTTTGGACACTTTTCCTGTTGTTAAAGATGCGGACGAATTTTCTGATGCCCCATGATTTTATCCTTTTTTATACAGTTGAACATATTGTTACGAGCTTAGGGTTCGTGACAATAAAAACAGCCGATTTAATAACCAAAAAAATGACACTTTAATCAAAAACACTATCAACAACTCAAACACATTAATTATAAAACACAATTGCACTACTGATCGCTCTAGGACGCACTTGAAAATCGCTTTCGATGTATTCGCTTGTATCGCTTATCAAACTGTCTGTTGCTCGCAGCCCCCACCGGCTTTATATAGTGCCTCAGAAAGTTAGTTCTACAAGTAGAACCTCCTACTGTAGAAACATCTAGAATGTTCGAGTATATACCGGTCCCGACTGACCAGATGTCGATAGTTCTCGAAAGTTATAGCGTCAAAATTTCTAGAAGGATCTTGACTCCACTAGTTATACAATCCGATACTAGATGGCGCTAGTGGTTACTAATGTCACCATGTATCAGGCATTAATTGTGGCGTGCAACAATATTACTAAATATAGAAGGTATTTGTTTGAATTAATAATATCCTCTCAAACAATATCCTTACTTGCAATAAGCGTCATCATGAAACGTGAAAATGACGTAACATGTGTTACTTGCGAAATGTCATAGCGAAAGTCCATCGCTAACAGCAACAATACGACACGATATAAAATTATATGTTTTTTCTTTCATCGGCATAATATGTATGTTTGTCGTATGCATTGCTCTCGTGTATGCAAGCGCAACTACTGAGCCTGGGGTCCTGGATTCGATTCCCGGTTCGGACAGTGTTTTTGGGTTTTTCCATTAGGAAGTTGACGGTGTGATAACCCCGTGCCTCGGAAAGCACGATAAGTCGTTGGTCCTCCACCTGATCTCTCTCCGGTCGTGTCAGATAACCGTCCCATCGGACATTCAGAGTGAGGGAAGAAAGAGTGCACTTGCGTCTGCGCACACGCTTGTGCACTATAATATCTCCCGCGCCGAAGGCTGGTCTCCGCTGAGATTGGTCGCCATGGCCGAAATTCTGTCTGGAGCACTGTATATAGTTATTGATGAGTGTAGTAAAGATGATGACTTTATAATGCAGTAACACTAGAAGCTAGTCTGCAAGGTTGAAGGATAAGAAGACTTGAGAACTCTAAACGTTCATTAGAAGCTCTCTAATTTTATTAGATCGAATATATCGCTAAATATAGATATTCATTTATACCTTCTATATTCTGCCTCATCCAATTAGTCTAGCCCAGCTTATGTGAAAATAATAATATCCCTAGACATTCTGCACAAATTGGATAATAGTGAATTTAAATCTCATTTGTTATCTTCGACGAATAAAACGACGTTAGAAGCTTTGAACCAGTATTAAAGTAAGAAAGAAAAATTATTTATTGCGACTCGTACAGGAAGATCACAAACTAAACTAAACATAGCAAAATAAAAATCCAAGTTATATAGAAAAAAAAGGAACAAAAGGAAAATGAAACAGAAAGTCCTATACGAGGCCAAAAGGCTCCTATCTCAGCGAGATGCTACGATATTATAAAAAATAAATGTTTCAGCGCTGGTATTCTGATAGGGCCCGGTGTGATGTCACGGGCAGTTACAAAAATAAATAAATAATATGTAAAATAATACCAATAATAGCAATGTACTAATTGAAACCACGCTTGGCGTGACTGTGGTGAGTTCAAATCTAGTTCGAATAAGAAAAATACACATTACATGTACTTGTACATTTACGATAAAAGACAAAAAGATAGATAAAATACTTTTTATTGTAAATATATTTTTAAGTAAAAATGTTTAATTACAAATACGAAAAACACTTGCGATATTTTGATTTGTGGAAGTTGAAGATATTTTTTTACAAATCTTTTGGTAGACGGCCGTCACTTTATTTCACTTATATAATAAACATAATCAGCTTCTATTGGTCCCACCTGTTGGGACACAGGCCTACGCTCTTCGAGAGAGAGTATTGGTCCCGTCACGTAAAAAGAACGCTGGCGTTTACCTGCGCTCTGAGCGATTTAACGATCAAATTGATTGTATGAAGGGAGTGCGACGCTAGTAAAGTTAACTATTATGATTCTACAATAAAACAATCACACAATCAGAATAATAGCCTAATACTTTAGGACAAGACTGTACCCGTGCGCAGACACATTCCCTCCACTTTCGCTCAGCGTTCTTTTTACGTGACGACAGCTGCTGCAGACTATAATCTACCACGGGGGCGCAGTGCAGGTTGGTAGATGACACATGTCTTCGATTTTTTGGTTCTAGGATATGTCGATTTCCTCATAATATTTTCAATCACCGTTTTGAGATCAGTAGTGATGAAACCAATAATTACAAACAATTATATACAAATAGCGCTTGCCTAGGTTCGAACCACGACCTTTAATGTAACCTTTTATAATTATAACCACTCGTAAGTCGGGACTTTTACCACTGGACCAGCACTGCTGTCATTTTGGTCACATGCAGTAATTAGTTTAAAAAGACCATTTATTTACTTTTGGATGTTCGAGATTAAGTTACATGCCGCTATATATAGTTTATACTACATGTTACATCAAGTTAATTAAATATTTTTGGTTACATTGTTTTCGTGACAAAGTATATAATTTATGAGGACTAATAATAACAACTTATTCCAAGTATCGTATATATTTATTCAAACACCACTAGTCTAGAAGTCCGCATCCCAGTAGTAATCTAATCTCTAATTCGGAAATCTTTTTCGGGAAAAACTTTCTACGCTAAAAGCTCTTTGGACAATACAAGTATTTCGCTTTTATCTTGGTCGACGTGAATTCAGTCTGTGTCTTCTAAAGTAGCCTCCTTTTTGACTTAACTGATTTTGTTTTCTACAAACTATGCTGGTGGTATTGTACAAAGGATTAAAAGAAAGTTTTTTGGGTGTTTTAATTGGGGTCTTATAATCGTTATCATAACAAAGTAAACCACAAGTCTCATTAGCGTATCTTAGGTTTTTTAGTTACATTTGGATATCTTTAATGCCTAATCAGTGGGGGCATTATTTCGAAATACTCCATTCAAGAGCACAAAATTATCTAAAAAATCTATGGACATCATGCATATGATTTTAGCTGCATATGTATCTATACCTTAGCATTTTAATTTGATGTAAAAGAGAACTGAAAGATCTTCTTAAGTCAAGTTCGTTTAAGCTTCGTAAAGGCTTCGCTTCTAAAGGTAAATACATAAGTAATCTCCATTTGATCTTTCTTTTGTGTTGTGAAGATTACAATCGAACTCGTAAGAGGGTGAAAAGGGGTAAATCCTACAGTCAACAAGGCCGACCTCAGATGTCATAAGCGCAATTTAGTCGTTTTGTCTGTCCACACAATAAGTGGAAAATAAACGGACTCTCTCGAAACTTTAACCTATCTCATCCTACATTTCATATGAGTAATTATGACAGTACGGTCTCCCCTACACACATTTTGTCTACAATAAAATTGCGAACAACAAAGCAACGTGCAGTCTCGTATGAAATAATTAAGGGGTTTATATAGACATAGGATTTTTATGGCGTTGGTTTAATTTATTTCACGTTCCACTGACACCATTCTTTTTATATTGTCCGACGCAACAAAAGGCCTCTATATCATATCTTTACAATGAATAAATGTAACTTTTTCACTTTAGACGAAAATATATTACGGGCAATTTTTCACGGACCTTTAAAGGGTAATAATTGTGTTATATTGTCGCCAACTTCGTCTAGATTAATTGCTGTATTTAATAAAAGGCTACGGTCCCAAGGTCACTGTTTATAATATTATTCATCTTTTACAAATGAAAGGGTATCTGAAAGGCCTGTTAAATCGCCCGAAAGTTCTTTTTGTAAATAAAAGGAGCTCGCTTTTCCACTCGACTTAACTTTGATTATGGCCTGTCATAATACAAAAATCAATTTCGCAATTGCCTTTGTAATCCATTTTGTTTGCGCATTAGAATGTGTAAAAGAATTGTTGGAAATCTTTTGCAAGTAATTTCGACAGTGACTGCTTGTAGTATAAAAATGCCTTATACCTACTTGAACTTTTCGCTTGTGTAATTTCGCAAAATTTAGAAGTTGCTACGTCAATAATTTTAGCCTATCGCAGAGCACTGCTTGACATAGACCTCTCCCAAGCTGCGCCACTACACCCTGTCCTCCATCTTCCGCATCCATTCTATTCCAGTCACTGGTCATCGGTCCAACTAGCTGGGGGGCGTCTCACGCTACGCGGTCTCCAATTGCTACGTAAAGCCCATATTTTAGGACCTAACAGTTAGGTTAGGTTACAATAATTTAAAATTCAAATTTATTTATTTATTTATTAAAACAGTTAATACAAGAACAGATTGGATGGTGACCCCCAAACTAGGCATTTGCCTGTATCATGGGCGTCAGAATTCCTACATTTACAGAGTTTTGAGGATATTACAGGTAAACATAAACGAAAATGAAACTGAAGTAAAATCAACTAAAATAAAATATTTCCAAAAATACACATTGCCACCAGCGTGTGACGAAACCGTATTACTTGCACCGAAATGAATGACGGCGGCTATGCTTCTACTTTACATTAACAGAATCTTGCAAGACTTAGTAAATCCACACCACCACGCAATGTAGAAAGTGTTACAACTTATTCAGAAACTATTAAACAACGAAATCTATTTAAAGTCGCGAACAATACTTTTAAGTACAAGTATAATAGTCATCGTTTCCTCGTGTTTCACTTTTAGAAAGTTAGCCTTGTCTTACGAGGTTTAACGAGCTAACTTTCTGAATAATTCTACTTGCCTCCCCAAGAGTTCAGGTAAAAGGATTAGTGGGACTTATATAACTTTGTATTGAGACTAATATATTAGCCGTTGAGGTCGCACAAATTAGTTTTATGTTAATAGCTACTATTTAAATACAAACATTCCAACTGTCATTATAAGACGAGGGTACAATTGGTACGCGAGATAATACTATTTTCATGTTTCCTCGTTTTAAACCAACATACAGAATTCAGTATACTAAGTATACAGTGTGTCAGAACGGTGTGATCAAATGTAAGGTGTGGTAAAGACCATCAAACAGAACAACTTTTTCCTTGGGATCAACATCGTAATAAAGAAAAAAATATCATTTCAGCCGAAAGACATCTGGACATAGGCCTCCCCCAAGCACCTCCACTTCGACCGGTTCTGTGCTTCTCGCATCCAACGAAAAAAAAATCCAAATCAATACCTACTCGACCCAAATATACTTATGGGACGGCTGATTATTTTTCCTCGATTTCGGACTCCTGATTATTTTTCCTCGATTTCGGACTCCTTGGAGAAAGTTGTTTAGTTAGATGGTCTGTACCACACCCTTGAATTTGTCCACATCTTTCTGTTACACCCTGTAAACAAGGTGGAGTGGACAAAACGATAATAAATTTAACTTCGTAGGTACCTAATGACGTTCCCAGTCTGCATCCAAAAATTCAATCAAATTTAGTCACTGTAGCTAGACGGTTGATAGGCAAAACCCATAGTCGGTCCAACACTACTACATATTTAGTTTGTTTTTTTTTACTTTTTTAAATTTCGGTGTTACAATTTATTTATTTATTTAAAAATATTCCAATGTATTAGTATTGCCATTTTTAACGTCTTTTTTAGTCAGAACACTGTTCTTTTCGAAATAATCACAATATTTATCACGCACGTACGCCTCTGTACAAACAATTACCAACTTTTTACTACCTGAATTAAATATACTTCAATAATTCACAGAAACGACGAAAAAAACTCTTCATTATTAATATAACAACGAGAAATGAAAACAAAAAAAATAAACCCAGCTTTAGAAATACCCAATTTTAAAATACGGGAAAGAACTTTTGACACAGAGCCGTCCTAAACTGGGTGAATTCAGAAACTTCGGGTAGGCGATGTATGCGAAAGCCGGAGTATCTTTGTGTTCAACCCGTCTGCTTCCCTCGCGTTATTGAAAACAAAAACAGTGAGAGTTTATTTCTCCTGCACACCTGTATGACTAGCTTTTGCAAGCGACTTCGCCCGCATAGTGGTCAGAAATTATACCACGGTGACGTACTACTGGAATAAAAGATCCTAATCCAAGTCATGAAGAGCAATGGTGGCCCAGTGGTAACGGCCGCGATTTACAAGTTGTAGGTCGTAGGTTTGAACCCATACTTTACTTTGTGGTAAATTATTTCACCACTACTTCCCTCAAAACGGTGAAGGAAAACATCGTGAAGAAACCGGCATGTCCTAGAACCAAAAATTTGAAGACATGTGACATCTATCAACCTGCACTGGCCAATCGTGGTGGATTACGACACACTCCCACCAAGATGAGGCGTGTATCCCAGAAATGTGAACATTATAAGCTGATTATGCTAAACCAGGTCATGGTCTACCCTTGTACCTAATGTCAACCAATTCTATTCAGCCCTTTGAGGCGTGACTAATTAAAAGATAAACATCCAAATTCATAAACATCCAAACATACAGACTCTCACATTTCTAATAGGTATATATTTGTAAGTGTTGGATATATCAAGAAAACGAATTCAAGGTGATGAATTCCGCTTTTACAAATTCAAATTAATGGAAAAACTGCAGCATTTGTTTTTTATGGTCAGCAAAACATTTTCGACGCTTGTTTTCAGTTTGGTAACTTTGTTAGTTATGTGTCAAAGGTAAAATTGTATTGACACGGTTGGCGCAGTGGCTGAGCGATCGACTGCTGCGCAGCGTGTCGCGGGTTCGATTCCCGCATGGAACAAATATTTGTATTGCCTACAGGTAGTTGTTACGGGTCTGGCTGTTTGTGTATGTGAATATTTCATAAGTTTGCAAAAAAACAGACCGTTTTGTATTTTACGTTTGAGCGGTTGTGCATACCTTTGTATTTGTATTATGTGACTAAACAAACGACAGTTTTTATTCAGTATTGTTGTATTAGATAAAAATACTGCATGTTAGAGATATAATTAGTCCTATGCTGCCAGTCTTCTGGGCACGTTTCCGGATGACAGCGATCCGGACGAGTCCTTTTGTTTTTGTATTTATTTTTTAACCGAATTCCAAAAAGGAGGAGGTTATATGTTCGACTTTATATAGTGAGTCATTTAATTTAGTACCTAGTGTAAATACTTAGTTTTGTTAATTATTGTAAAAGTTCCTTATGTAAGTAAATGGATAAATAAGTTCTATTTTAAATTCACTAGAACTGTCAATTGTGATACTCTTTGTTCTCAGTACAACATTTTCAACCATTTTAAGAAAATATTCAAAGATTAACTATTCAATTAAAAATAATTGAAGATGAAAGAAAATCATCGGATGAATTTTCGAATGGACCTCGATATATTCTATACCTACCACCTTTTCCAACTTACATTAATTTATCTTGCAAATGCATATCTTAGTAAAAACAAAAATACACTCTGAATTAAATATTATTCTATACAAAATACTACAGACATAGAACGCTGTTGTAAAATCTATTTGGAAGATACTTTTTGTTGTCATTTGTAATGTCGATAAAAAGATATTCGAAATTTAATATGCTTGTAACTTGACGTTTGAATAGCAACCATCGTACAATGTTTTCTGAGTTTTTCTTTTCCTTTCTTATTTCCCTATTTCCACGAACGTGATTCTTCATATCTATTATCATACCTATTACAATCACAACAAACGCAAACCGGATTCCTAATCAAGCGTCATGGTACAGTCAGCCACCTGTCAATGGGAACAATTCAACTTTGAGGAGACTTTTACTTCGTAGCAATAAGAGCGAATTCCATAGTTGAAATGTTACTATTGACGTGGTAGATTGTATCTTAGAACTAGATGAGGAAGTATACGTGGTGGGTCGCTCTTCCGATCTGTTTCCATACAACGGAACAGCCAGTCGATTCTGTAAAAATCTCACCGTGAAAACTTAGGTGAAGTGAGTTTGTTTTTGCCAGGAATTGACACTATTGACAGCTCACTCCACGCTCACTTCACCTAAGTTTTCACGGTGAGATGGTTACAGAATCGCACTGCAGATTAGTATTCCCTGTCCATCCTGTAGTACGGAAAATAAACGTTATTGCCAAACCAATGTTATGCAAACGTAAAAAATCGTGTTCTCTATGTAAGTAGGGTTTCCTAAGTTGTTTTTGTAGTGATCTAAATAATTTTGAGCGAGCACTTACAGTAAGCTGATTTTTTCAAAATAGGATAGGCGAACGCTCTTGCACCAGGAAATAGTGTTTTATTTTACTACAAGATATGACATCTTGTACATGAGTATACCTACATGACATCTGGGTTTATGGATGCTCTATTTATTACTAGCTGTGTCCGCGACTTCGTTCGTGTCATAAAACCAATTGGATTTCTTGGGTTTTATTTTTTTTGCGTGAAACCCTAATTATTTTTCTAAAACAAAAGTAGGCTAGATTACTCCTTAAAACAACAGCCAATGAAAATTAATCCAGCCGTTTTTGAGATAAATCAGAACAAACAGACAGACAAAAATGTAATTGTTTTTTTATTATAAAAGTCATCCAGTATTTTGGCCACGGCGCGCGGCTGCCAATCTCAACGAAGACTAGGCTTCGACGCGGGAGTTATTATAGTGCACAAGTGTGCGCGCAGACAGGTGCACTCCCTCTACCCTCACTCTCATAGTCCAATGCCTTCCTGATCTCTCTCCGGTTTTTGTTATATGTAGGTATCGTATTGTATACTTTCAGATGCATTTAGTAAAACCTGTTATTTTAATATTACAAACGGTCAATTCATTTTTATTTATTAATACATATTATGTATTGTTTGGATTACCCTTCCATTACCCACAAAGGAACAGATACAAACAATATTTCAGAAGCAGAGGTAGAAAATAAACGAGAACTTAAAACTCGACATCCATAAATGATGTTATCAAAAAGTTCCAGTTCTATTTCTACCTTTACAGTTGAGATACCACAACCTACAACCATAAAACCACATTGTGACATCAAAGTAAAAATGAACCAAGAAAAGGAACCCACAGTCTAAATAAAATACTTTCATTTCTAGAAATAACGAGACGATGCATTAAGTCGTTAGGGTTGTTCAATGTCGTCTTCGGTCGTGCGACAACTCAGGGGTACAACAAGCGACACCTCTATTGTTACCCCACCAAGAAAAGAAGGCACTTTGTCATACCACCCTTTGTTACTGAACTAATGCTTCTTAATGCGGCCGGTGTACCTACGAGCACGGAAACGGGTGGGTGGCATCGTTTGTGATTTTGTATTTTTTTGCGAGTTTTAAAATGAGCTGTGAGGTGCAAGCATTCATGAATAGGTACAATATTTTGAACAATATAGATAAGGGTTTATATATTTTGTTTCATAGTAAAGAAAGTCCATTCTCTAAGATTCTCAACGTAAAAACTTAGGTGAAGTGAGCCGTCATTCCACCTGATTGACACTATTGACAGCTCACTTCCACCTAATTAACATTAAGAATGTTGCCTGTATTTCAAGTTCAAGTGTAAAACTTCCAAAGACTCGTTTTAGTATTAAATTAAAAATAAATAAAAACAATACTTTCCTAAAAATTTTACGATTCATTGTAATAAAACTTTCAAGCTCAATATCCTTAAAACCGCGTTTTTCGTGTACGACAAAGTGATTACTTGATCTACGACACGGTAACGGAAAAACCATTATTAAAGCAGCAAGTAATGGTTTTATTGAAGAGAGAGGAAATAAATGGATTTTTTTTTCTTGTATCTTTTTCCATTCCATGTCTGGTGTTTTATTACGACAGCTGATCTACATATTCTGTGAAAACCTCACCGTGAAAACTTAGGTGAAGTGAGCTGTCAATAATGTCATTCCCTAGCCTAACTTCTAGGTAACATGGCCAAATATATACCTGAATATGAGACAGCAAAAGAACGACAGATTAGAGAAGGCACACGTTGACAAGACATTAAACGTTACAAGGCCTTTGAGAAATCAATCGGTTATATTATATAATAAGTTGCCTCTAGATACAAAAAGCGCTATCTATTCAAGCTCTTTTAAAAATCAACTTAAAAGTTCCCTGTTGAATAAGTGTCCCTATGCAGTTGAAGATTTATAACGAAATTTTATATGTATGTTGTATGTATGCATTTTTGTAATATTTGACGTGTCTTTTTCCCCATGTAATTTATTTTTCTTTTCTTTTTTATACCATGTAATTTCTGATACAATTTATTGGTCATGAATGAATGACTATGACTGGCGTTAGGTGAAATGACAGCGCACTTCAAGCTCATTTAACTTGAGTTTTCCGGGTGACTTTTTTTACATAACAGATCGGATGTCGTCATAAAACACCAGACATGTGGAAAAAGTACATAAAAAATTCCATTTATTTCCTCTCTTTTTGTATAAAACCATGGAGTATTAGGTAAAATTAGTGCAGAATACATTGTTACGTTGTAGGTTGAGTATAATGAAGACGGCTGTGAATCTCTCGTTAGCGGTTACATTCAGGCAATGTCTACAGAAGGCAGGCAGCCGGGTAGTTGCTTGCTTACTGACTGTGCTACGGTTGCCGGTTGCCATAACTCGGTCGCCCACCCGCCTCATTGCGGGCGGAGCACTATCTTCAAGAAAATTATATTCATGTTTTTCTTGCACAGTAGCTTTGGTCTTGTTACGTGAAAATTGGAAAGTCTCGACTTTTCTAGATAAAAGAAAAGCCCTGTTATGAAAACTTGAACATCTAGTGATTTTTTGGTTACTTGTACCACGTACGTACGAGTAGTAGTAGTCACGAATTGAAAATGCGTTGTAAACGTCAAATATCTATCTTGTTCTTAAGTGTGTGTTTTGTACTATTTTATTACTTTGTGTACTTTATAATAATGATTAAATAACAACAAAAAATCCGTATGAAAACCGCAGTAAAAACAAAAACTTAAAAAAACCCTTACACAACAATATAATAAACTCGACCATTCACACAAAACGAGAACCAAGAACTGTTCAGTGTTCTTAGTGAAGTTAATTGTGTTTCAAGTAACTAAATCCCAGCTAATGAGACAACTCGCAGTAAGTAAACTGGCCCAAACAGTAGCAAATAATTTGGGAGTATTAAGCGCCCGTGATGTTCGCGTATTGGACGTAGAATCTCGGTTTAAGCTGGGCGGGATTCGTTTGAATGAGACCATGTGCAGTCATCGAGTAGAGTAATGTATGTGGGTCAGTCTTATGAAGGTTGGGACTTTACTGCTAGGTTCCTTTATGTTAACCCTTGTGTACTTTTACGAGGTGTTGATACTGTGGACCTAGCCCGAACTCGAGAAATAAACGTCACGTGACTTCGAACACATTTGACTTGAAAATACTCGTTTATCGAACATAATAATAATATACTTAGTTATTATGTTATGGGTGATGCTATGCTTGCCGTATAAATACGATAGTTGTGTTTTCGATATACTTAAAAATATTTAAATTTACTTAAAGGCTCATACAAACAAGCGCGACGCGCGACGCGAATCGAACGCGACACAAAGGCACCGCTCGTTGCGCGACTTACGGTGCATTTGTGTCGCGCGCGATTTTATCGCGTGTCGCGCCTGTTTGAAGGAGCCTTAACACGTTCGTGTTAAAAGACTACAACTTCCAGTTTCATAGTTATTTCTTTCGATACGTCGTATATTATGAACCTAACAGTATAAAAGTTGTTGGAGCTATTTCAACTGTTTAAATATTTACTAGACATCCTAATGATCAATTATAGTAGGTAATGGCCACGAGAAAATAATATCTGAAGTCTTATTTTTGGGCAAAAATGGTGCAAAGAAAAAAGCCTAACCATTTTTAGATAAATAATTGAAAATAAGAAATAAAATGTAACCAATTTATTATATCAAGCTTTCAGGTGCCTTTGAGCAGCGAAAATCTAATAAGTACATATTCTACCTACTGGAATTTTATTATATTTGATGATACCTCTGTCTAGAAATCAAACTTAATATTTAATTATATTTACTTATTTGATCATATATATTAAAGTACCTATTAAATTATTTTATGTCTTGTGATGATAAACATGCCTCAATAAAATAATAGATATTGAAATAAGTTTTTCGTCTCAACAAATAAGTTTTTTTGATCATATTTATACAAATATTCCTAATAACTCTAGAAACAAGGAATAAACAAAATTAAACAAATCATTTACGTATTTAGGTACGGTTACAACGAAGTCCGTAGTTACGTCCTATGTAATGGGACTTTCCTACTCCGATTCACTTACGAACATAAGATTAGTTCGGTTTCCGAAGTAAGAATGAATGACAATACGATTTGACAGTTGTCCCTACGCTCGATGCGCTTTAGCCCTTCCGAAAAATTGAATTTTACGCATCACATACTTTTGGACTAGTCTGTGTCTTCGTTGACGGACTTAGAGAGCAGGAGGTCTACCCATGTTGTAATAGACTATATATGATTTAACCCGAACTGTCTCACAGCGGACAGCAATCCGTTCTATCAGACGAAGTTCTTATATTGATAATTTTTCACGTTTCACGTTTCATAATTATGCTTTACTTCAACAAAATATAAATAAAGGCTTCTTCAAACAGGCGCGACACGCGATAAAATCGCGCGCGATACAAAGGCACCGCAAGTCGTGCTACGAGCGGTGCATTTGTGTCGCGCCTGTTTGTAGGAGCCGTTTTGATCCAGTAGGTACGTACTTAGTTACCTATTTTTTTCAAACCCTTTTATATAAAAGAATATACCTAACTTGAAATCTTATTTTCTGTTTATCTCGTGGTTTCTCAACAAAATCTAGTAAAACTCAACGGTTAACAAAGTTTTATTTATTCTATTACTTTCTACGAAAAGGATGACGTCAAAGACACCTGACCAGTACGTTAAGAAGTTAGTTAGGGGCCAGTTAAGAGCATAAGCCTGATTGACTCGATACAAATCCTTTGCCTCGGTACACCAAATGTTTTTACTCTTTGAAACATACTCGTCTTGTATTTCTTTATCGTCTTTTGTTTCGTGTTCTTAGTTCTTAGAGAACGTATTCTGTTGCTCATTATTCTTGAGATTAGTGACTTGTTCAGACATGACATGACACTTCTGTGTTGTCCTTCATGACATATGTGTACAAGGGTCCATGCAGCCATCTTGATTTTTCAATACATTTACAAAACGTTGCAAAAATGTCAAGCAGCGCTTGTCGACGTCATTCGCATCCGAAAAGGTCCTTGTTGCAGTGTAGGTTACAATGGTGTACAGACGCCAGCACATCAAGCTACTACAATCTGTCAAATTTCTTTAATAGATTTTCAACTTTATCGCCAAAGCATAAGGTTCAAAGTCGATTGCAAAAATTTGACAGTTTCGGGTAGCTTGATGTGCTGGCGTCTGTATATTACAATATATTCTTGGTATAGTAATGTTGCATTTCATGAGCGCTCGTCAATCATTGTAATTGAAACTTAATACCAATGTTTATAAAGTAACATGACGCCCGCAATTATTATATTACCTTACGTGTTGTTTTTGTCAAACCACTGCAGCTATAATTATAACGTCACACCTACCGTTAGACCACATCATCATCATCATCTGCTTAGCCTTTTCTCAACTATGTCGGGGTCTGCTTCTAGTCCAACCGGATGCAACTAAATACCATTATTTTACATGGAGCGATTGCCTATCTGACGTCCACAACCCGGTTACTGGGTAATAAGATAACCCTTGGTAAGACTGGTTGTCAGATAAATATTTAATAAAACAAAAATAATCTATAAACAGTTCATAAAAAGTACGAATTACATACAAATAAAGGAGAAAAAATCTGAACATACCTGTTTCATCGTCAACACCATTTAACTCAGGTTAAAATTTAATTAAGTTTTGCAGTAGCAACTGTTTATACAAGCAATAGGGAATATGCATGATTTTTTTTATTTAAAAAATTAATTCTCATTCATGTAATAAACAGTATAAGCAAAACTGTTTTTCGGATAACTATGAAATTAAAAAAGATATGAGCCATCGAAGATTTGTTTCTATCTCTTTCTCGCAAAACGAAATTTAACACGGAGTTTATATGGCCGTAGTGACATGTGACGTCACAGTCTATGTCGGATCTCTCTGTCTAATTGGTGTGTAATCAATAGTTTTAAATGCTCATATCGGCCGTGTTTCTTGGCCGATTTTAATTTTAATTTCACTTTTTGTCATCTCTACTACGGTATTTTCATATTTTGTTAATAAATGCCGTGAAAAAAATTCATGCATATTCCCTATTGCTTGTATCAACAGTTGCGCGGAAAACTTACCTCTTTCAGACAAGCAATGAAAGAACTTAAACGTTTTTTTGTCGCATTATTTATTTACTAGCAACGCCCCGCAGGTTCACCCGTATCAGTTTCGATCCCGTAAAATATCGGGATAAAATTATCCTGTGTTAATGCTGGTCATAAACTATTTGTGTGGCAAATTTCATCCAAATGCGTTCAGTAGTTTTTGCGTGAAAGAGTAACAAACATCTATCTATCCATCCATCCTCACAAACTTTCGCGTCTATAAAATTAGTAGGATTAAGGCTCCTGCAAACAGGCGCGACGCGCGACGCGAATCGCGCGCGACACAAAGGCACCGCTCGTTGCGCGACTTGCGGTGCCTTTGTGTCACGTGTCGCGTCGCGCCTGTGTGTACGAGCCTTTAGTAGAATGTGTCTTTTTATTTTTGCGATCTAATATTAACCATCGTCTACCTTTTCTCAAATATTTTGGTATCGGTTTCGAGTCAAACCAGATGCAGCTGAATACTAGTGTTTTACATAGAGCGATTTCCTATCTTACCTCTAAAACCTGTTTTACGATACCCCTTGGTGTGCTTGCGGTCTAATATAAATTTCAATAGATTTTTTGAACACACGTTAGTATTCATACACTAGAGCGGCGCGCGTCAACGGTAGAGGACAACAAGTCGACACGTGCCGCTCGAGTATTTGAGCACCGTACTCAAGTACACGAGCAGCAGGTTGTCGACAGCGGGTGACGACGGGTGTCGACGGCTGCAGTTGCCTCTGCCATTAAAGGCTCCTACAAACAGGCGCGACACGCGATATAATCGCGCGCGACACAAAGGCACCGCTCGTTGCGCGATTTGCGGTGCCTTTGTGTCGCGTGTCGTGTCGCGCCTGTTTGTAGGAACCTTAACGCGTACCTCTCGTACGTATGTAAACTTAAACTATTGCATAACTTTAAAATAAACATAAAAAGCAGCAGTCATAAAAGTCAAATAACAGCCATATTTTTATTTAATTCCCAGATCATCGTAACGGACATTCAATACAAAGGGAATTCCAAAATTAAATCTTCATTGACTCGACACGACGGTACAGTCGGGTCCATAAATACGTGTGATGGCAACTACCGTCATTTCCATTCTCAGAGATACGGTTGTTAATGGGTATAATAAACGGATCATTTCGGGTAGTGCGCATAAAGTGTGATCCGGAGTATTATCGCGTATTGTAATGTTAAGTTGAGTGTTACGACTGATCGTTTTGTTTGCTACTGGAATGAAGACGTTTTAGTTAGTTTTGATTATATGAGTTTTATTTGTTGTAGTGTCGTAAAGTAGTGATAGTTAGTACTTCTTGGTACTAGTTTTGTATAGTCCATTTTATTACTGTATTCACATTTTATGAAGGTACCTATAAACTTTTAGTCACAGAGGATTAGAAACATTTTATGTGTATGTCAATGTAATGTATGTTATCAACGCTAATTGTATAATAAACTAACTGAAAAACACGTTGTTCAAATATTTTCCTCTTTTAATCGAGACCAACTATTTATCTGCTTCTGACGAAATTCTTTTGCATAATTTATTTTCTACTAGCAGCGCCCCGCGGTTTCACCGACATTAGTGTCGATTCCGTGGGAATATCGAGATAAAAACTATCCTTTATCTTTAGATAAAATGTATCCCTTTGGCGGGACTCAAACTATCTCTGTACCAAATTTCCTCTAAATCGGTTCAGCAGTTTAAGCGTGAAGAGGTAACAGGCAGGCACACTTTCGAATTTATAATAAATATTATACTTATTCATTTCAATTTGGATTCAAGCTTGAGATACATTTTCGTTGTCGATTCTGTAGAGTTCAAGACACCAACAACCGCACACTCAAACTCTTTCGCTCACTCCATTTCCTATAGAAATATTTCTAACTTTAATAACACACTCACGTACCGCATCGTTACATTACTCGGCAACTTTCTCGCTCATCTAGACTACATGTATCTCGGTCCCTTGACGGTTGACATACAGACAGAATTGTGGGAAATAAAATATAACTGTATTTGCTGTGAGCAATAAACTCAAAATATCTGACTTGCCTTGACTTCAGACAGTGTAGGCTATGTGGTTATGAACAGATCGTTGGATCTCAGAAATATTTTATATATTCCTGTACTATGAAAGCGTTATCAGGAGTTAAGTTGAAGTTAAGAAAAAAGTACACATTTAATAATATTTAACCCTTATCACTTCTGTGTGCTAGTGTACTTTTTCTATACTCTACTGCATAAAATTCAAAATGTGCCAATTAGTGCGAGTCGCCTATAGAAATTATAATATTATTTAAAAGTGACGATTCGCCCTTTTCGGGCGAGTAAATTTGTGCGAATCGACTAATAACCCAAACTAGTTTGCGACTACGCGTTGCAAGTTCAGTATCATTGATTAATTAATATACGTCCATGCTTTCCCGAATTTCTCGTGAAATCACGATAGAATCTGTTGATGCTTCAAACGATCTCATAATTCTACACTTTACATTAAAATGTTAAATTGAAATTTTACATTTTGCAAATGCAAATCCCGCCCAAAATATGAATAAAATAATCATTATTCCTCTTCCACAGAAATGATAAACAGGTCACATTTTTCACTCAAAATCCGCGCAGACGTGATTTAATAGAATACTTAAGCGAGAGGGTAAGTTATAAGACAGCGGCACATCATTAGGCATGAGTTAATGAGACCACACTTACCCCAGTTACAGGCCATCTGAGTACCTTCTGTGTTACATCCATTCTGCGCCTCACTTAATAATGACGGCTTGCTGATTTATATGGAGGGATGATTATGTTACGTTGGAATGTGTCAGATTTTCTGAGTAAAATTGGTAAAGTTGTAATTGAAATCTG